>OY997592.1:39059438-40259438 GCA_963921825.1 Erodium maritimum | reverse complement strand
TTCATTTGTGGACGAAACTTTAGTGCATGTTTTGACAATTATCCCTAGATGCTTTAGTACACATTTAAGTATTTTTTAGTCCCATTTTTGTACGTAAACCACACATTTACCCCTTTTGCTGAATCTTTTGTAGGTATTTGAAATGAAAAGGTCAAAAAGAGAAAAAACGAAACGAGAAGAAGCCAAAACATTTGTACCTGGTTTGACTACCTGCGGATATAATCTTATATCCGGTTTGACTACCTATAAGAGCATGAACAACAGAAAGATCCTTGGTGAGGTCCCGGGAGTGAAGTCCTTGTGCTGACTGGACAAAAGTGAGGCCTTGGGAGTGCAGAATGGTGGGGGTTTTGCAATGGAGAGGCCCTCTGAGGTCCTGAGAGTGAGGCCTTGTGCTGACTGGATGCTGACTGGGTTATTAATTGATATTTTCCTGTTTTATTTAATTCTTTATCATAAACCGTTTAAATTATTTAAAATATAAAAAAATTTGAAAAAAAATAATTAATGACAATAAAAAAATTGAACATGAATAAAAAGCATGTTGAACTTTTATTGATCCCCTTGTAATACAACCCACAAAAAACCAACTCTAAGAGCACAAACGACTACTCGTCGTCATGGAAACCAGCTCCATATAGACCCCATAAATGCTCCATAAGATCATTTTTTAGTTGATGGTGGATCTCATGACTTATGACACTTTGTTGAGCCTCCACTCGTTGCTGGTATTGCAATGGCCCTCCGTGGTGCCATCGTTCCGGTGGTGTCCAATTCCGCATTTCTGGAGGTTGCGCGTACAACAACTCCTCATCCCCATACTCGTACCGGTCGCGCTCATCCTCTACAATCATGTTGTGTAGAATTATGCAAGTGTGCATGATATCAGCCAAAGTGTGTTTGCTCTAACTACGAGCAGGACGGGAAATGATGTGCCACCTTGCTTGAAGTACTCCAAAAGCCATTTCAATATCTTTCCGAGCACCTTCTTGGCATTTAGCAAACAACTTCTCTTTGGACTCGAAGGGATGCCGAATAGTCTTCACGAACCGTGCCCATGTTGGGTAAATGCCGTCCACCAAGTAATAAGGTCGGTCGTACTGATGACCGTTGATCTCGTACTCCACAGCTAGCTCACGGCCGTAGTAAGCGTCTTGGAATAGGTGGCTGTTGTTGAGGACGTTGATGTCGTTGTTCGAGCCAACCATCCCGAAAAACGCATGCCAAATCCATAAATCACGGGACGCTATAGCTTCAAGCATAATCGTCTTGTCCCCGTGGTGACATCCCCGTCCATGGGCTCCCTGGTCTTCGGTTGGACAGTTCTTCCACTTCCAATGCATGCAGTCAAGACTCCCCGTCATTTTGGGAAACCCTCGGCTGTACCCTTCTCGGAGTAAGCGTTGCATGTCAGCCGGTGTGGGTGTACGCTCATACTCGGCTCCGAATACCTCAATGACGGCCTTGCAAAAATTACGTAAACATTCAAGTATGGTGCTTACCCCAATGCACAGAGTTTCGTTCAATGAATCGGCCAAGGACCCATACGCAAGCATCCGTATAGCGGCGGTGCACTTCTGTTCCGTTGATAAGCCCGGCCGTGAGGCAGCGTCGGGCCTCTATTCGAAGTACCTGTCGTGAGCCTTCACCGCGTCCATAATCCGTTGAAAAAGTGGTCTGCACATACGGAACCGATGCCTAAACATATCAGGGCCATATACGGGTTGTTCGTCAAAATAGTTCCTCATCAATTGGTTGTGGGCTTCAGAACGACCTCTGTTAATCTCTCGTCGCATTGGTTCCCTATGGATGGCCCTCTGGATCCTTGGCATTACTCTCTGCATGTGCCTCTCCATCATCCGCTGGAATCGTCGCTCAACTGGCTGCATTTGGGCTGCCATCTCCTCATATGTCGGCAATTGGGCTGCCATCTCCTCATACGTCGGCATTCGACCAGCCAACTCCTCGTATGTCGGAACCTCAACGTCGGACATAACCTCGTCGTCGGACATTTTGGAAAATAGAGAGTAAAAAGTGAGAATGAAAGAGTGAAAGTGGAGAATGGTGTGGAAAAAATGAGGATTGGGGTTGGGTATTTATAGGGTTTGATTTTTCTGATTTTGAATTTTAAAAAATATATAGCCGTTACCCGACCGTTGTCAAACGGTCTGTTTGGCGACGACACGTGGCGACACGGGAGAGGGCCACGCCAGACGAGGGAGCGAGGACCGGGAGCGCGCGCCCGACTAGCAAATGCGGGCCGCGGAGCGAAGAGCGAGGAGCGGACCGAGTGTTTCGGGAGCGAGGGCCGCGTTTTTTCGAGCCCACAACGGAACGGACCGCGGTCTGCAGACCGAGCGTGCGCGGGTCGGGAGCGAGGGCCGGTCTGTTGTTCATGCTCTAAGATATTATCTCGTATCCGGTCTGGCTACTCGCTAGATACATGGTTAGAATCGCTTATGCATCATTTAAGTTATTTTAGCCTCTTAAAAGGTGGGAGAAGAAAACTATAAGGGAAATTAATTTATGCGACAATCTTATGGCGTCACAGAGGCTCTTCTACGACACAATTAAAAACCGTCATAGAAGTAACTAGCTTCTACGATGCCATAAAGCATCGTCGTAGAGATTGAAAACTTCTACGAGGCCCTGCATGACGTTGTAGAAGCTAATTACTTCTACGACGCCATGCATGCCGTCATAACAGTAATGTTCTCCTCTACGACGTGGTGCATGTCATCGCAGAAGTAATTAGCTTCTACGACGCCATGCTGGGCGTCGTAGAGGAGTAAATTACTCCACCTCTGCGATGCCTTTTTTTTCTTCTGCAGAGGCGAGTCTTTCCGTCGCAGAAGACCAGTACAAATTTTAAAAATATATATCGGTAAAACGTGAACACGAACGTGCAAAACTAGCAGAAAGTGTCTGGCATTTAAACCGCCGCATCTATAATTAAAAGTAGTTATATATATGCAGTAGTCCTTAATTTATAAACATCACAAATATTCAACAGATATTCATATTACAATTCAAAATTATCTAAAGTTACTAGGTACTCGGTCCATCATTACTCACCCCGTCCTTACTCGGCCCTATGTTAGTCTGCCCTTCTTCATAAATATGTTGCTGTATGTGAGGGATACCTGATTGGAAGAGGGTTAGAAATTCGTTTACCTTCTTTAGCTAAGCATCCATCTTCGCTTTTGCTAAGACCAACTGTTCCTTTTCCTCCTTCAATTGTTTCTCTACCTCTTCCTTCACTCTCTCATCGTTTCGCGCTTGCACTCTCTGCTTTCATTTCTTGAGAGACTTCGATGGAAGCGATAGTCGAGGAAGATGCCATTTGCCTCCGCGTTGGGAGGATGACTTTTCGATCACATCCGGGCTGCACGTTGCCCTTTCTTTATATGTTTAACTTGACAGTTAATGCCTCAACCTGGACCAAGTCCGAGAGGGGAGAAGAGACGAGTCGACCCTGAGTCTGGTGAGGGCCTTATAGTTGTAAGAATGGGACATAAGAAGATGGCCCGAAAGATGATATTCGTGATAGATGTGGTTGTCATCAAAAGGTTCGACTGGGATTTCGATGACTATGTTATCGTCCGCGGCTAGGTTGATCACATTGAGGCTTGTTTGGAAGGCGAGAAAACCATTGGTCGTGGTAGTGCTCTCTAACGCCGCCTCCACATAAATTATGAGCGACGACAGCGAATGAGAAGATTGTATTATGGGGGATGAATTGATAGGAGGATGATTTAGGTCTTGTATATGGTAGGGGATGGCATGAAATTGGGCATAGGGTCATAACCCTTTCAGAAAGGATCCCTAAAAAAGACGACGAGAGAGACGAGGAGGAAGCATTGGAGGGGAATACAACACCACTAGGAGGTCATGAGAATACTTGAGACATCTAGGTAAGTCCTCGTTTGGATGTTAATAGTTACTAACCCCAACAAATACTAATTTAAAATATTTTGTTGTAAGCGTACTCATGAAACTTTGAAGAGATGTGTTTGTATTTGAGATTTTTTTTTAACATAAGAGGCAAATTTTAGTAATGTAAGGGAATTGAGATAGCAAGAAGAATAATAAGAAAGTAGTACATTCGTAGATAAAGTACGACTAATCTTGTAAAGAACTCGAGACATAGGCGGGTTTTTAAAAGACCAAGCATCTGGATCTAATGATTATAAGACTAACCCAAACAAAATTGAAAAACATGTAAGTAAGACTCATGTAATATGATTAAAAAAATTATCTACACCTAAACCAAAAACCATAGCCGGCTCGACCTGAACCCACCCATAATAGTCTGGAAACTTGTGGATCCTCCAACATAGATTTCTAGCTTATTGGGAGACGCGCAAAGTATAAGGAGGGATTACGTGATATGGTGGAGTGTCCCCATAATAGAAGGGCTATCAGTCCTTCAACAGAAGAGATTGTAGAGGACTCTCATGCATCTTTACGGGACTGTTTTCTAACCCTCGTCTGAATTCCTTCCAATCCATCCTCCGATCTCTTCCTGTAAGAGGGACTATCATCAACATTTGGTCCCCCCTAGAGAAACCATATTTTGATGTCTTATTTTTAAAACAATAAAATTTTGGAAATGTAATTTCAAGTTAAAAACATGTATTGTCAACTCTAATTTAAAACCTGAAAGGAGACGATTTTTAGGAACGGTTGGAGAAACGAAACAGGCATGGCTGGCGCAAGAAAGCCAGACCAGTATATGGGTTAATTCTTAACATAAATTTTGCTGTGGATAAGTTAAAATCAAACCAGGAAGGAAATCTGATTCAATAAACCTAGGAAAGAAATCTGATCTCCTGATTTGGACAAACAATTAACGTTGATTTGATATCATTATATTTCCTGTATAAATATGTAGATACCCACACAAGACCAGAACAGCAACGACAAGATGAATACTAATGATAAATTTGTGGTCATCTGTTTGACGTTCCTTGCCTTAACCACAGCAACGACAACGACCGGTTTAAGGTTGGTGACCCAACTCATTCACCGCAACTCCATGGAGTCTCCTTATTACAACCCTGCAGCCACCAAGTCAGAGCTGGCCGCACGCGCCCGAGCCAGCTCTTTCTCGCGCCTGGCCTACCTGTTCCCGAGCGGCCACAGAGCCGGCATCGTGGCGGAGGAGAGCGCCGCTCAGTTCATGACCAAGATCGATGTCGGAGACCCTCCCGTCCCTCAGCTCCTCACCATCGACACCGGAAGCAACCTCCTCTGGCTCCAATGCCAGCCCTGCCTCCGCTGTTTCCAGCAGCTCCTCCCTGTTTTCGACCCTTCCCACTCCTCCTCCTACTCCAACCTCTCCTGCACCTCCCCCTTCTGCGCCCTCGGCCGATGCGATCCCAGCAACAACTGCATGTTCCGCCAGCAGTACATGGACAGCACCACCGCCACCGGCGTCATGGCCACAGAGAGGTTTGTTAGATTGTTAAATATAAGAATTAAGGGTAATTGTCAAAAACTATCCTAAAGTTTTATGCAGGTTGACTTTTGAAACCTCGGACAGTGTGTCCGATGTTGTGTTCGGGTGCGCCTACGACAACGACGGCTACAACGGGCAGTACAGCGGCATCCTCGGCCTCGGAGCCGACAACATATCGCTGGTGACCCATCTGGGGTCCAAGTTCTCGTATTGCATTGGAAGCATCAGAGACCCGAGCGATTCGCACAACTTCTTGGTCCTCGGGGACGGGGCTAAGTTCCAAGGAGAAACAACGAAGCTCGAGGTCGTGAACAAACTCTACCACTTGACAGTCACCAACATGAGTATCGACACCAAGACCCTTGACATCGACCCCAAGACGTTCCGGAGGTCGGCGGCGACGGGGAACGGAGGAGTGGTGATAGACTCGGGCACTACGATCACGTACTTGGCGTCGGCGGCGTTCGAGGCGCTGAGCAAGGAGGTGACGGCGATGCTGGAGGGGAAGCTGGAGAGGGTCATCGACCATTACGGGAACCCGGGGGTGTGCTACAGGGGCTTGATTGAGAGGGACTTGATTGGCTTTCCTGTCGTCACGTTCCACTTTGAGGGAGGGGCTGAGCTCGGCCTCGACACTATGAGCTTGTTCACGGACAACGGTGAAGGCGAGTTCTGCTTGGCTGTGGAGGAGTCGGTCGTAGAGGACACCACCGTCATTGGGATCATGGCTCAGCAGAGTTACAACATCGGCTATGACGTTCTTGGTGGAACGATTAGTTTCCAGAGGATGGATTGTGATGTTTTTGACAAGATGGTCACTGCCAACTAGGTCTAGTAGGAGACTCCATTTCTTTCATGATTGCTCATCATAAACGTCTACTTCATTAATAACTCGATTTTTTCTTTACACCTTACAAATCCTTTCATGATACTTCTTTATTATCAGTATAAATTACTTCAACGAGGAACGAGGGACTAGTATACATATGGCAACATGTGTACATCCTCTCCAATGCTAAACGGTTGGTACTGATTGTGAATGCTGATTGTTAGACTAAAAAAATAATATTTTATTTTTTTTAACACTAATAGTCAAGACGTATAGTCAATAATCTTTAGATCGGTTTCGATCGGGAGGTGCTCCCTCCACCAACGGAGCACCTCCCGATCGGTTTCGGTCTCTCCTCTGCCTCAGGGGTTACCGTCTCTACAACCGTCGTCCCTGATGTTGTCGTTGCCATCCTTGAAGCCGTCGCCGCCCCTACTGCTGTTGCCGCCTCGGATGCCGCCGCCGTCCCTGAAGTTGCAGCAGTCGGCTCTATCGCAGCCGGCACGTCCTCCTCCCTTGCCTCCACCGCCGCAACCGCCTCGTCCCTTTTCACGATTATGGCTCTGGCTAATCGAAAGGATTTTGTTTATTTTGTTTGAGATTGTCTTTGCAGGATCGCTGCCTATCGCTCAAAGACTCAAGGACTTCTCCAGGGAGGGGAGCATAAGAGCCTGGCTTGACCAAGACGATGTTTTGCCTCCCCCCATCACTTTTACTGTTGAGGTTCATCGAGATCTCCGGTCTTCTAGTCCCTCCATTCGTCTTCTATCATTGCCCGTGAGGCATCAAAACACCGCCGGTGACGGTTCTGATATGAAAAGGCTCAGTGAACCATTGTTCATTCATACTGACCTTGCCGTGGTTGAGGAGCATGTTCTTCAATGCACAACAATGTACTCGATTATCGTTTTGAAGTAATGAAAATCTGCACATTTCGCTAAAAAAAAGACAATGACATTTTCAATGAAAATAATTTAAATGAAACATTGAGTTCGAACTAACTAGAATGCAAATACAATTAAATGTCACCAAACTTATTCCAAATGTCTTCGACGAGGTTGTCCTTCAATTGATAATAAGCACGCTCATCCTACATCATCCAGGTGTTTCTAACTATGACATGGGACGAGACGAAGCTTCCTCGCGTGAAGGTTGGTTCGCTTGGACCACCTTCATCTGTTGGTGCAATGAAGGCATCGTATGTATGACGTTACACCTCGACTATTATATTGTGCATGATAACACATGCATTCATGACTAAGCCGAGGGACTAGGGCATCCACATTCGAATCGGTGAGTGATAATGTGAAACCAAGATTGGAGGACCCCAAATGCTTGTTCCACATCCTTATGGCAAGCTTCTTGAACTTCTGCATACTTCTTCTGTTTCAGTCGCTGAGCCAATAGGATTGTTTTCACAAAAAAACTTGTCAAAAAGGGTAAATACCATCAGCAAGATAATACGAAAGTGTGTACTGGTTACCATTTATCGTGTCTTGCACTGGTGGTTGCCAACCATTGATGACGTTCGCAAACAGTCTAGAATGGTTGAGAATAGTTAATTCATTGTTGGATCCCTCCATGCCAAAGAACGAGTTCCAAATCCATAAGTCACATGTGGCAACCTCCTCGAGAACCACGGTTGGTCTGTTCCCATGGTCCCTCCTTGAATGTGAGCCCCTCAAAGTCGTCAGACAATTCTTCTACTCTCAATGCATGAAATTGATACAACCTCAAATTGAGATGATGGATTGCATAGGAAATATGGTTAAGATAGTAGAGAAGGAAGAAGAGATGTAGAAGAGGGGAAGAGAGAAGAGAATCAGAGAGAGAGAAACATTGATACTGATAATTTCAATTATCACTTCTCAGGATCAGTCGTGTGCTTTTAGTACATGAAGATGTAATGTAAAACTAGACTTTGGGCTAAGACCCATTACATAAACTCATAAATGAAATACCAAGTCCAACGAAAGTAGTCAAAGCCCAATTAACTCCCACGACCCAATTCCATTCCAAATGTGCTCGTAACATTACCATCTCCTTCAAACGGTTCTTGTCCTCAAGAATCAGATTCAGGCTGTGAAAAACATAGAACCATTCAGCATAAAGAAACATTTCATGAGTCATAAATTTGATGTCCACGTTACCTTTTCCTTGGTGCTCTTGTTGTCTGTTTGAGATGTCATCAACTTCCATGTTAAAATAGCTTCCCAATACGTTAGTAAATGCCAGGATGTTGAAACCATCGTACTCTAAAAATTTCCGAACCACCATACACTCAGGAAAAGCACCCTCAATCACGTTGTCAAAGCTCTTTGGAAGGAAAATTTTTTCGTCACAATACCTCTCGGTTTCTTGTTGCTTTAGAACAATTTGCACCATATATTTCCGCAGGGAGTTACTTGGGATGTTGGAGGTGATGTTTCCTCTAGTTATGCATAAGCCTAACAACCTTTGCACGTACTCCTCAAAGACGAGAACTCCATCGGTTAGCCACCATAATTTTCCATCGGCCATAACTGGTTTGCAAGCCCCCAACACTATGCCAAAAGTTTCATCCAATGTACAAGAGAGCAGAGAAACAAGAGCAGCAGGCCATCCCAAAATAATATCATTTGATCTTTTGTCAACTTCCATATCAATTCCAAAATAAGGCCATAGTGGAAACGCCAAATACCTTCCATAAACAAAACTACTGTTTCTGTATCCTTTAATCATCATCCCCCATAACACCTGAATTCTCGAACAGGAAGTACCAATATTTTGAAGCCATCCTCTATTATGCCAACACAACCCAATATTTGGTCCTGTTTCATGTTCTCCTTTATGTCTACCACAGACATCATCAAAAGTTTTAGAAACATCAGCATCCCAATTCTGATAATTGAAAGTACCCTCAGAGACAAATGTAACCCAAGCATATAAATTAGCTTGTAAGGAGAATAAATCATTTGGACTCATACGAAATAATATCAGATTTGAAGTCTTGCAGTCACTGTTCCTCTTTAACAATGTCCATTTCCCAACCAAACTCACAAGAAGATACTCAAATTGTGCAACATATTGAAAGGGTGGCTGCCATATATCATCATTCTCTATTTTATCATCTAAATCACCCCTTAAACCACAAATATTTCCACACCTCATTGCTCGATGAAAGCATAACATATAATCAATACCAGTAGGACAAATATCTAATTCATTTACTTGTGTGGCTAGAATCAGCAAATAGGAAATAAATTGGAGTGAGCATACCTCGACCAGGCCAAAATATCCAATAGTTGGTGTGAGCTTCAAACACCTAACAATTGCTCTTCCAACCATTGTATTAGACGACTCTTTTGCACACATCCCGAGTACCAACCAAGAATCCCTGCCTTCCAAAAATTTTCTGGCAGAACCACCATAACCAAATGACATGTTCAAGGCTTGGGCTGCAACTTCCTCTGTACCATCTGCTATTTTCAATTCATTTTTCTCATTACACCTATTGTGTGGAGTACTATCCTTAGTAATCGATAATTGAGGAAAGCCCCAATTTTTTGTCGGATCAGAAGAATCATAAGTTGACAAAGAAGACATATAGCTTGTAGTAAAACAACGCAACTTGTATACTTGCCTTGTTCTAACTCGTACCAGATCAAGACTTGTTTCACGTATTGGAACAGTTTTTAGGAGGCCACCACCAAATATCATAGAGGGGTGAAGCTTAGCAGATCTTTTGACCAATCGCCCCCACAACCTAGCCATCTCACCCTTTCCATTCTTTCTGGGGTCTATGACAACTTTCCATTTCCATAAATCTACAAAGGGAAACTGGGCCACTGGTTCTTCTTCAAATTGAATGACTTGACCATACTGAGCTCTCCACATTTCCTTGTTAAATGAAGCATCTTCATCCAAGGCACTTTCACTCAGGTCAGTCAAACCATGACGATCCTCTAGAATCCATTCTCCTTCTTCTAGCTCATCAGAATCTTCTCCTACATCATCAGCTAACATTTTAGATTTATCGATCTCTTCTGTTTCGGATGACATATCAGGTTCATCAGCCATATGGACAGCCATGTTAGAATAGCTAGATAGATATAGATCAATAATTGTCTCTTCTAACCATGGATGTTCAAGCACTTATTGAGCAGTAATTCGGTTCTTGGTATTAGGATCCAACAGTTTCCGAACAAGGCTTGTAGCACTCTCTGTAATCTTAGGCCAAGGTTCCCTCTCGAAATCAATCACTCTCCTCAAGATTGTTAGAGCAACACTTTGTTTGGTATCTGCCCAAAATGGAGGAACCCCACATAGAAAAATATATAAACCCACTTCAGCATAATACACTCCAAAATGGGTGTAAACTGAACTACCCATCAAATCCCAAGTCATTGCTAACACAATTTCATCAACTCGCAGTCCAAATATCCATCCATAACCTTGTTTTCTAAACTTCATATTTTGCTCTGTGTCAAGACTAGAATCTGTTAGGAACTTGGTTATTCCAATCAAGTTCGAAATTCCATTTGAACATAGAACACACAAATGAACCACATTATCTTTAAACTCCAGCCCATATAACAATTTGACACTGAAATACAAGTGCTTCCATAGTCTCCCAACAATGTCTACTTACTCAAAACCTCCAATATCATAAAGTTTATCACAGAAAGAACTCCTGCTAGTAAGTAAGCCCTGTTTGGGAGCATAAAAAGTTCCAACTCCTGTCCGCCAAATAATCACTCCAAGACCATCCAGGGAGGGACCTATGAACTGTAACTCAAATCGTAATGGGCATACCTTAATGTAGTCCCCATTTTGTGGCATTGGCATTTCATCGAACATCTTGTGTGCAACAGAATCAATTTCTTCCAAGGTGAGCATCGAGCATTTTTCTGAAACCCCTTTAGGTACAAGGCCAAATTCATCCACTTCCTCAGATAATACTTCATTCTCAAACTCAGATTCAACAAAAACAACCCTTGATTTCGGAATATGGTCTTCATCCAAACTTGGAGCAAAAACTGATGGAGATGGAACAAGTTTATGAGAAGCAAACTTTTGAAGGATGGTAGACATTTCCCCTACCTGTATATGCATAGCTACTATAATATCCCTAATTTCCTGAGCATCTTGCTGTGTCATCATCGTTGTTGCAATTGTAGGAAGAAAAAAATTCACCCATAGCCTAGAAAGTGGCTCTGATACCAGTGATACAACCTAAAATTGAGATGAGGGATTGCATAGGAAATATGGTTAAGATAGTAGAGAAGGAAGAAGAGATGTAGAAGAGGGGAAGAGAGAAGAGAATCAGAGAGAGAGAAACATTGATACTGATAATTTCAATTATCACTTCTCAGGATCAATCGTGTGCTTTTAGTACATGAAGATGTAATGTAAAACTAGAAATTGGGCTAAGACCCATTACATAAACTCATAAATGAAATACCAAGCCCAACGAAAGTAGTCAAAGCCCAATTAACTCCCACGACCCAATTCCATTCCAAATGTGCTCGTAACAGAAATCAAGACTACCAAGCATTCTGGGAAATCCACGCGCTTCATTCATCGATAAAATGTAGTTCATATCAGCCTATGTTGTCTTACGCTGATACGCCGGGCCAAATATAGTAACAATTCCCTTGTAAAATTTGATGACGTAGTCCAAAGCCGTGATTTCGCCTATTTTCAGGTACTCGTCTAGTCCATCGGCTGCAATTGCATAACACAATTTCCTAATGGCCGCAGTACATTTCTGATACGGAGATAACGATGCCCTACCCACAACGTCAACCCGTAGCCTGAAGTACATATCGTTATTCTCCAATGCACGGAGAATACAGATGAACACATCTTTTGGCATTCGGAAATGAAGACGAAAATGCACCTCCTTGTACCTGGGTTCATATCGAAGTAGTCACGTATTAAGCGTTTGTTCGTAACTTTCTGGTCTTGTACGATGTGCCTTCTCTTCTATGGTCATACTGCGCCCACAGATTCGTCTAGCAAACCCTGAACGACCTCGCGGGGCATGCATTCTTGTGCTTTCTCCAATATTTGCTCGAAAGCAAGATCGTTGGCACGGGAATCGGTATTATTCGCCATTTTAATGAAGAAAAAAAGAGACACAAAGAATTCAAATATTGGAGGAGGTGATGGAAGATGTGTTTTTGTTGGATACAAAAACCTCAATTTATAGATAATTAGGAGATTCCTATCATTTATTTTTTGTTAATTTCAAATTAATTTATGGATAATTTTTTTTTCAAGGCTCAACAATTGGGTAATAAGATTTTCTAGTCATTGGCGCCGGCGGCTGGTGCTGATGGTTGAGTCGGCGTTGGCAATCACCGCCAGCGGCGAAACGCCAACAAAAGGCCAGCAAAACGTCGACGTTTTCTCCCCCCCAGTAGCTTGGCGTCAGCTCGCCGACCAGCGATTGAGATGCTCTTAGTCATCCTTGACTGCGTTTGACCTAAAACCTGCACTATTAGTTGAACATTTAGACATATCCTCCCTAATGAATAAATCATAAAACTTGAAGATGATATATTTTCCCTACCCGCAACCTCTCTCAATCAATGGCAATGAGGGCTGAAACCATTCATTTATGTGGCGAGAACTAAATGGATTTGGTAACTGGTGATTACAAAAGAGATGAAGGTGCACAAGAGGATGTTGTTGCATACGGAGATCCTCATCTCTGGTCGGTGGCAATAAAGGAAGACCTAGAACCGCTGCTCTCTAGGGTGAAGAAGATGATTGTTTCCATGACTTCTATCATGGTTGATCTTCTCTTTCTCGTAGCGGCAACGACATCTTGTGTGTATGCAGGTTCAAGAGGAGAAGAAGCAATGATGTGTGTCGGGTCTCGTGCTCAGGGGCGGCGGTGGATACGTTCCCGTCACTACCTGACATGCAAGACGACGATGGGCAGAGTGAAGGCACTGAGAGTGGTTGACCGGTGTTTTGATCCGCAATTGTCGTTCGTTTGGTTGCAGAGAAGACAAGATGTACATGTCTGCTGTTAGTGCTCGGACGATCTTGGGTTCGATGCGAATCTTGAGCACTGACTCAAAAGGGCCTGCGGGGTTCAATGGATTGACATTTCAACCGAAGAGGGGTGGAACGCACCCTCTCCTCGATCAATGATGAATTTGTGGTCCAATGGGGGGTATGTCGGTAATACCACCTCACTGGATGTATGGTAGCATCGGTTCCACCAAGTACCAGCGCGACATTCTCCTACCAGACTGCAACTTTACATTTTTAAAGTACCTTATTATCATCAGAAAGGGGGGGGGGGGGGGGGTCAGCTGGTTTCTTGGGAGGATGCATAGTCCAATTGATCCATTCCACTCCCTGATTACAAGACTGGCCAGGCCGTCACCCTCAAGCTTCAACGACTGTTTTGGTAGTCTCGACCGCTAACACACTATTCTATTGGAGCACATCCTAGAGTCTCAGTGTCAATTATCCGGAAAGGGATCCGCTCTGTTCTAGCTACCCATTTGGATTCGATGTACCGATTTCTTCGGACACTAGTGCAACAACATCTTCTAGACAACCTAGTGAAGTATTTCGGTTCATGAGGTTTTTATTTTTACTGGTTTTTTTTCGCCAATGATGTTAGCACTCGTTTTTCATGGTGTTTATTTCTTCTATGATTTCTAATATATAATACTATCTTCCACTCACAGATTAAAATTAAAGAGTTTTCCATCATTAAAATACTCAATTTTCTATAATGTTTATTAAATTGTTCTAATGAGTAATAAAAAACCATTTAATTCCACGCAACCCAAACAATAAAATATTCAGAAAGATAGAAGAAAGAAGAAATAAAAAAGTAGACAAATTAACTACATATATTCGAAATATTCTTTTAAATAAAATGAGGTAGATTAGGACGATCACTTGTCTTAAGGGAGACCTGAACAACTTGATGATCTCTTCATCACTAACATTTACCATGACATCTAATGATTTGTAAAGGTCCCACGTTAGCTTAGCATGTGATTTCATGTAAAAAGAATGAGATATGCTGATGTTATGAAGAGACTTGCCAGTTCGTTGTATCTTGATAGGTTTTTTTCAAGCTCGACTTCTATCGTCACCAAAAAAATACACATTTGATTTTATTGATGAATATGTACGAGTGGGAGAAATTTTAACTTTGGAGTGCCTTAAGAGAGTTTTACAAGGGTGTCATCAATGTATTTAACCCAACCTATATCTACGATGACCGAACAAGAAGGATGTTTCCCACGTATTGTGTCTCAATGTACCACGTAGAATCCCCGGAATATATAGAATCTCGATTGCATGTATTGAAAGTGGAAGAATTGTCTAATAGCATGAAAAACACAATTCTAACGTGGGGATCATTCTAGTCCGACTATCATACTCGAAGTCGTTGCATCATAAAGCTTGGATACAACATGTGTATTATGAAATCGTTGTAGTAAATCTAGTACCCCAAAACCAGAATACGAGACTCACCCCGAAAAATCAATCGGATCCGTGGAAAAGAACCGACGCGATCCAATCCAAAACGGACACCGATAACCTAATTTTCCAACCCCCGATCCTAGGACCCAGTCGATAAATGCTAAATGTCTGATACGCGGATAACACTGAACAATAATTAAAGTTGCAGAAAAGTAAACAGAGAACCCAATAATTTACGTGGTTCGGCAATGTGCCTACATCCACGAGACAACGTCGAGCTCCTTGTATTACCCAAGAAATAATCCGAGAACTTACAATGCAATTCTCTATTTCTAAATACAAATTGGTAATCCACAAAAGAAAAATACTATCTTTTGTTACCGATAACTAGTTCCAAGAAATCACCTTTGCTTTGGATACATGGTTGTCTTTATCTTCATGAAACTCTAAATATGGTCTTTTAATAAGTGACCTCCAAGCTCAAGAACAACAAGTGATGAACATTTTTGTTACTACCACCAACCACAACCTCAGACAAACAATAACTCACTTTTATGTCACTGCCAACAGAGTGGAATTGGGACCAAGTAACCACCAAGTGTTTATGTTGCTTCCACCTGAGCAACCAACTCCAAGATAAAAGGAATGAATAGTTATGAATAACAACCACAAGAGCCACCTTTTTTTCTTGATTTTCAACACACCACACAACACTTTAGTTCTTGAACTTCATGGCTTCTTGATTTTCAGCCAACACCACTTGATTTTGACCCCAACACCCACGCACCAAAGGACACACAAAGAAGGACCTTTGTTCTTGATCTTCTGCAACACCACCAAGATTAAGAAGACAACCACACAACTAGTCTTGATTTCCCGTAGCACAGCATCACAAGAACCACAAATCACTTCCTTCTTCTTGATTCCTACGACACAAACACCAAGAAGAGAGACCACACAAGCCTTCTTGATTTCTCTCAATTCTTCCTTGTGTTTTTGCTCCACCACCCAAGATTGGAACCTCCAAAAGCTCTCTAATCTCTACCGCCCCTCTCTGCCCAAGTCCCCCAAAAAACCCTACTGTTCCCATATATATTTTAGTCAACATAAGACAAAACAAAATAAGTGGGCTTAAGTGCTGGGCTTTGATCATGGGCTCAAAATAAGAATTGTTGGGCTTCAATTTGGAGCCAAATTCTACAATCTCCACCTTGGCGACACAACCGATAAAAGCTCCACCTGCTCTTCGTCCTCCACCGGGTCGTAAAGACCCCACCCCGAAGGGTCCCGCCCCCACAAGGCATCAACATCGAGAATTCTTGATCAAGTTGAGACAACACTCCAACTTGACCACACGAACCTTCTCTTCCTTACCAACAACACTATAACCACCGGGCTGCGACATATGCGTGTCATCCTCCAAATCTCCATGCAAGAATGCATTCTTGATACCAAGTCGCTCGAGCTCTAAATCAAACTGATTTACCTGTGCTAACAGGACTCGGAAAGAAGTGTGTCTTACCACCGGAGAGAAAACCTCATCACAACCCACACATTCTCTTTTTGCATATCCTTTAGCCACCAATCTTGCCTTGTAACTTATACCCGTACAATAACCTTTGGAATTTGGAATCCCGTCTTTCTTTAAGAAAATCCTTTTGCACCCTATCGGCCTCACGATGTCCTCCCACTCCCTTTTGTGATCACCACACAAAGAATGCTTGTATGTAGTAGGAACATCATAATCATTCACTAGAAAAGCACAACCTACGCCTTCCTCATAGCCGAATCTCCTAGGTGCTCGGCTGACCTTGGATTCTCTACCCCGCTGTCAAAGACGGCGTATCAATTTGTTAAACCTGTTGTTGGGTAAGGGCCTCATTCCCATCAATATGAACCTCATCATCAATAACCGTCTCATCAGGCACCATCTCTGAAGAACTACCCGAATGAGAACTAGAACTAGGAGCTCCAAGCTCCACCTGATGATAATCTTCTTTATCTTCATCATAGCTTGCATAATAGACCTCATCTAATGGTTTTGACCAACAAGGGCCCCTCTAGCTATGTCACTGGTCGTGTACTCGCTCCTGGCGTGGAAGTTAGTACGAGGAAGAGGAGAACTATTGTAGCAACCAATCGTGGATCGTTGTCGACAACACACCATTCTTCAGATACACCAACGTTAAGGTGTGGAGGTGTGGGATGGAGAAACAACATGATTGTAAGGAGAAAGGAACCCACGAACAGTCTCGTGGTGATGACAATCTAGCACGATGGTAGCATCATGGACGATGGTAACATCATGGAAGACGACAACAACATGAGCAGGAGCTTGGGGTAGTTAGGATTGAGAGCTCTTAACCCTAGAAGAGGCGCTTTTATAACTGTAAGTGATAAACGAATCTTCACTTGTATACAAAAACCTTGGTTAAATTAAAATTTGACAAATAACTTTATTTCTAAATTTTTTTATTTCAAGGTTTTTATTTTACTTCTTTTGATTTTAAATGGATTTATGACAGTGCAAAATAAAAAAAATATTCACGATATCAACTTGCAAAAATTTATAAAATACAGTACAAAGTCGTGAAAAGTGAAAATTGCGGTACAAATTAGTGGAAAGGATAAATTATGCAGTCAGTTTTGTAATCACCACTAATTAATCATATGCTCTAATTCTACGTAAAACTTTATAAATTAATAAGGGAAAACTACCAATACCTACCCAAAACCATGCCCATTTGACTGATGTTTACCCTGAAGTTTAAAGTTAACTGATGCATACCCTTAAGTTACGACTTGTAACTAAACCCCCTTCTGTCAGCTAAAATGACGAAAATACCCTCAGTGATTTTTTTAAAATATAAATGAAATGATTTTTTAAATAAAAATGAAGTCATTTAATAAGTATATATATATATATAAGGTTGGTATCAGGTACAAACCACCCCTTATTGTGCAACCTACGAACTCACCAGGTGTTGACACGTGGGCGCGCGCGCTGCTGGTGTGCGCGCACAGTGCTGACACGTGGCGCGCATAGTGCTAATAGTTTGGGCGCACAGTGCTAATAGTTTGGCACTGTGCTAAACTATCAGCACTGTGCGTCCAAACTATTAGCACTGTGCGCGCACGTGGTCAGCACGCTCACGCGCGTAGGCAGAGGCGCGCGCGAAGCGGCCACGTGTAAGCATTGCGCGCGCTCTGTTGACGTCACTTTGACCGCATCCTGTGGCTTAGATTTGTTCGTAGTTTGCACAATAAGGATGGTTTTTACTGGCCAATGAAAACCATTACTTTTAATACAAACTAAGGACCAAATATAAGCACTGGATCAAAACTATTTAACGACAGAGATTAAAAGCACCATCAATGGCATGGTGTGTAATTTTTTTTAAATTATTTATTATTAATATATTTTACTCATTAATAGGGTTGTTAACGTCATTTCTACCCCTTTTTTTAACCCTATATCTGAACAATCCAATTCTACTTCATCCTGATTAAAACATTTTACTTCTCTTCTTCGACTCGCCACCACACCGCGTGCCAATAGCCTCGCTTCTCTCCGTCGAATCTGAGCAACCCATTCCGCGAGCATGACTGAAACCCTTCTGATTTGTGGCGGCGGCACCTTGTACGCCCACTGTCGTCCCTTGATGTTGCGATTTGTAGATCTACGCGCGGTGCGAGTTTGATCGTCAGCTTCTCTTTCGTTGAGATGAACCACGCCTCGCCGGTTGTCGCTGGTGTGTTTTAACATCTCGGGAAGCACCGCCTCTGCCTCAAGCCAGTGACATGGGAAGCATCGCCACCACACCTCGCCTCGCCACCACCGTACCTCGCCTCGCCACCACAAATATCCCCCACTGGTTTCCAAAGCTGATGGTCAGAAGTCATCCTCCAAACCACGATGGACTGAAGCACACGATCGACAATCAAGATCTTGGCCTGACCTTTTTCAATCCCGTTTCAAGCTTGATGTCGATTTTTAATGTTGAGTTCTTTTGATCTTGTAATGGTTTAAGATTTTTTGGGCGATTCAGGAATGGTCATGTTGTTTTAAGTTGTTTTAACATGAATCTAGTTGTACATTTGTATTTAGAACAAGTTTGATTTTTTTTGACATAATGGATCATTGTGGAGCAGTTTCTTGGAAATTTGGTTGGTCGTGGTTGTTTTTTGGAATTTTAGATCGTTGTGGAATTTTCTTTTGATTTTATGCTTGATTCCTGGATGCACTTCTGGGTAATGATTTTTTACTTTTGTATGCTTTTAGTATCTGTCCAATAGGTTTCAGGAAATTGAAATGAGGCAAATGAGACTCCACATTCCGTTGAATGAAACACCAAGTTCTACGGTTTGAGATATCAAGCTCAGCGAAACGAAAGACTAATCCACGAAAATGAGTTCTTCCAAATGAAATACGGGATTCCATGAAGCAAAACATTGAGTTCGATGAGATGAAACTTCAAAATAGTGAGAATGAAACATTAGTTTCAAATAAAATATCATATTTAGCGAAATGAAACATCGAGTTCAATGACATGAAACTTCAAGATAGTGGAAATGAAACATTAGTTTCAAATGAAATATCATATATAGCGAAATGAAACATCGAGTTCGATGAGATATGAAAGCATTAGCTTCAAATGAAACATTTGATTCAATAAAATCAAACTCTTTTTAAATCCGGAAAGTAGCAAATGAAACTCTTAAGTATGGAAAATAACAAATGAAACACTCAATTCATCCAAATGAAACACCTGTTTCAGATATGAAAACATCAGATGAAACATTCAGTTCATACAAATGAAACAATTAATTTGCTACAATAACGCTACAGTAATTGCATAGAAAAAAAATTAGAAATTTTATTCTCATTTAAAAAGTCTTAAATGTATTTAAAATTTTATTTATTTACATCTATGCCATTACTGAGATGTTTAATCTCATTCATCCATTTATTGTAATCCTATGGTTATAATTAGTTCCTAGTTTGTATTAAATAATTAGTTTTTAGTAGATAGTGTCCCTATATATATATATAACAAAAGTAATTTTTAAATAATTTTTTTAACATAATTATTGAAGTGTAGTTGAGGGTATTTTCGTCATTTTAGCTAGCGGAGGGGTTTTGAGTTACATTTCGAAACTTAAGGGTATGCATCAGTTAACTTTAAACTTCAGGGTAAACATCAGTTAAATGGGCATGATTTTGGGTACGTATTGGTAGTTTTCCCGATTAATAATATTGAAACCATAGTATTTTATATAGATATTAATTAATCATGACACAATGATCCTTCTAAAAAAGATATTAATTAATCAAGAAATAAATAAGAGTTACAAAATGTTGAGTTTTTCTTTTTCCCAATGACCATGGCATCAAAAGAATTAACCTTGTGAGGTCGAAATAGTAAGGGCTTCCATGGGCGTTACTTACTAAGATTTTACTGTAGGACTTTAAACAGTATTGAGGGACGATTAGAGCATGTACAACAGAAAGGCCCTGAGTGAGAGCATGCACAACGGAACGCACCCGCGCCCGATCCGCGGACCGCGGGCCGTTCCGCTGTAGCCGCTCCCCAAAAACGCGCTCCCGCTCCCCGACCTTTGGTCCTCGCTGCCCGCAGGCCGCTCCCGCGCTCCTCGCTCCCTCTGCTGCGTGGCCCTCTCCTGTGCCGCCACGTGGCGGCGCCGAGCCTCAGCCTTCCAATGGCTATTTTTTTCAACGGCTATTTTTTTTAATTCAAAAATCAGATAATTTAAACCCTATAAATACCCAACCCCATTCCTCATTTTTCTCACACCATTCTCTACTTTCACTCTTTAATTCTTACTTCCTACTCGTTATTTTCGAAAATGTACGACGACGAGGTTATGTCCGACGTTGAGGAGATGACGTACGAGGAGCTGGCTCCCCCGATGCCGACGTATGAGGAGATGGCAGCCCAACTGCTAACATATGAGATGGCAGCCCAAATGCAGCCAGTTGAGCGACGATTCCGGCGGATGATGGAGAGGCACATGCAGAGAGTAATGCCAAGGGTCCAGAGGGCCATCCGTGGGGAACCAATGCGCCGAGAGATTAACAGAGGTCGTTCGGAAGCCCACATCCAATTGATGGCGAACTATTTTGACGAACAACCCCTATATGGCCCTGAAATGTTCAGGCGTCGGTTCCGTATGTGCAGACCACTTTTCCAACGGATTATAAACGCGGTGAACGCTCACGACAGCTACTTCAAACAGAGGAAGGACGCTGCCTCACGGCCGGGCTTATCAACCGAACAGAAGTGCACCGCCGCTATACGGATGTTTGCGTATGGGTCCGCGGCCGATTCATTGGATGAAACTCTGCGCATGGGGGTAAGCACCATACTTGAATTTTTACGTAAGTTTTGCAAGGCCGTCATTGAGGTATTCGGAGCCGAGTATGAGTGTACACCCACACCGGATGACATGCAGCGCTTACTCCGAGAATGGTACATCCGAGGGTTTCCCAGAATGGCGGGGAGTCTTGACTGTATGCATTGGACGTGCAAGAACTGCCCAACCGAAGAGCAGGGAGCCCATGGACGGGGAGGTCACCACGGGGATAAGACGATTATGCTTGAAGCTGTAGCGTCCCGTGATTTATGGATTTGGCATGCATTTTTCGGGATGGCTGGATCGAACAACGACATCAACGTCCTCAACAACAGCCACCTATTCCAAGACGCTTACTACGGCCGTGAGCTAGCTGTGGACTATGAGATCAACGGGCATCGGTACAACCGACCTTATTACTTGGTGGACGGCATTTACCCAACATGGGCACGGTTCGTGAAGACTATTCGACATCCCTTCTAGCCCAAAGAGAAGTTGTTTGCTAAATGCCAAGAAGGTGCTCGAAAAGATATTGAAAGGGCTTTTGGAGTACTTCAAGCAAGGTGGCACATCATTTCCCGTCCCGCTCGGTCTTGGAGCTCACACTTTTTGGCTGATATCATGCACACTTGCATAATTCTACACAACATGATTGTAGAGAATGAGCGCGACCGATACGAGTATGAGGATGAGGAGTTGTTGTACGCGCAACCTCCAGAAATGCCGAATTGGACACCACCAGAACGATGGCACCACGGAGGGCCATTGGAATACCAGCAACGAGTTGATTGTCAACAAAGTATCCTAAATCAAGAGACCCACCATCAACTACAAAATGATCTTATGGAGCACTTATGGGGTCTATATGGAGCTGGTTTCCATGACGACGGGTAGTCGTTTGTGCTCTTGGAGCTGGTTTTTTTGGTGTTGTATTAAAAGGGGTTGAATAAAATTAGAAGTTCATTTATATTCGTGTTGAATTTATTTATTAATTATTGATTGTCATTACTTATTTTATTCCAAAATTGTTTAAATTATAAATAATTTAAACGGTTTCTGATAACGAATTAAATAAAACAACAAAATATCAATTAATAATCCAGTCAGCATTGTTTTGCACTCCCAGGACCTCAGAGGTCCTTTCTGTTGCAAAACACCCACTTTTCTGCACTCTCACTCCCTCACTTTTGTCCAGTCAGCACAAGGCCTCAGGGCCAGGGCCTCACCCAGGGCCTTTCTGTTGTACATGCTCTGAGGCCTTGGGTCTGAGGCCCTTGTGCTGACTGGACAAAAGTGAGGCCCTGGGACTGCAGAATAGTGGGTGTTTTATAATGGAGAGGCCCTGCTGAGGCCCTAGGGCTGAGGCCCTGTGCTGACTGGATTAGTAATTGATATTTTGCTGTTTTATTTTATTCTTTATCAGAAACCGTTTAAATTATATAAACAAATGTGAAAAAATTAATTAATGACAATAAAAAAATTGAACAAGAATAAAAAGCAAGTTGAACTTTTATTGATCCCCTTGTAATACAACCCACAAAAAACCAACTCTAAGAGCACAAACGACTACTCGTCGTCATGGAAACCAGCTCCATACAGACCCCATAAATGCTCCATAAGATCATTTTGTAGTTGATGGTGGGTCTCATGATTTATGACACTTTGTTGACAAGGAACTCGTTGTTGGTATTCCAATGGCCCTCCGTGGTGCCATTGTTCCGGTGGTGTCCAATTTGGCATTTCTGGAGGTTGCTGGTACAACAACTCCTCATCCTCATACTCGTACCGGTCGCGCTCATCCTTTACAATCATATTGTGTAGAATTATGCAAGTGTGCATGATATCAGCCAAAAGGTATGGGCTCCAAGAACGAGCGGGACGGGAAATGATGTGCCACCTTGCTTGAAGTACTCCAAAAGCCCTTTCAATATCTTTTCGAGCACCTTCTTGGCATTTAGCAAACAACTTCTCTTTGGGCTCGAAGGGATGCCGAATAGTCTTCACGAACCGTGCCCATGTTGGGTAAATGCCGTCCACCAAGTAATAAGGTCACTCGTACCGATGGTCGTTGATCTCGTACTCCACAGCTAGCTCACGGTCGTAGTAAGCGTCTTGGAATAAGTGGATGTGGTTGAGGACGTTGATGTCGTTGTTCGAGCCAGTCATCCCGAAAAACGCATGCCAAATCCATAAATCATAGGACGCTACAGCTTCAAGCATAATCGTCTTGTCCACGTGGTGACTTCCCCGTCCATGGGCTCCCTGGTCTTCGGTTGGGCAGTTCTTCCACTTCCAATGCATGCAGTCAAGACTCCCCGTCATTCCGGGAAACCCTCGGATGTACCCTTCTCGGGGTAAGCGTTGCATGTCAGTCGGTGTGGGTGTACGCTCATACTCCGCTCTGAATACCTTAATGACGGCCTTGCAAAACTTACGTAAACATTCAAGTATGGTGCTTACCCCAATGTGCAGACTTTCGTCCAATGAATCGGTCGAGGACCCATACGCAAGCATCCGTATCGTGGCGATGCACTTCTTTTCCTTTGATAAGCCCGGCCGTGAGGCCACGTCGGGCCTCTGAACGAAGTACCTGTCGTGAGCCTTGACCGCGTCCATAATCCGTTGAAAAAGTGGTCTGCATATATGGAACCGACGTCTAAACATATCAGGGCCATATACAGGTTGATCGACAAAATAGTTCCTCATCGATTGGTTGTGGGCTTCAGAACGACCTCTGTTAATCTCTCGTCGCATTGGTTCCCCACGGATGACCCTCTCGATCCTTGGCATTGCTCTCTGCATGCTCCTCTCAATCCTCTGCCGGAGCGTCGCTCAATTGGCCGCATTCAGGCTGCCATATCCTCATATGTCGGCAGTTGGGCTGCCATATCCTCATACGTCGGCATTCGGGTAGCCAGCTCCTCGTATGTCGGAACCTCAACGTTGGACATAACCTCGTCGTCGGACATTTTGGAAATTAGAGAGTAGAAAGTGAGAGTGAAAGAGTGAAATTGGAGAATGGGTGTGAAAAAAATGAGGTTGGGGTATTTATAGGGTTTAAATTGTTTTGATTTAATTAAAAAAAATTATAGCCGTTGCCGACCGTTTGACAACGGTCGGCTTTGCCACGTGTCGGCACACGATAGGAGGGACGCCAAGCAGGGCCGAGGAGCGAGGGCCGCGTGCCCGGACCGCGATCGAGGGGCGAGGGGCGAACCGAGGGCCGCGTGTTTCAGGGACGCGGACCGCGTTTTTTCCAGCCCACAGCGGGACGGCCCGAGGGCTACGGACCGCGCGCGTGCGGGTCGGGGGCGAGGACTGGCCCGTTGTGCGTGCTCTTAATATTTTTGGATATTATCGTTCTTAGAGACTAGACATATAGAATTAATATTCAGAAAAAAAAAACAAATATCAAATTGTTCTCACATTACTAGATTCATTAACAAGATGCAACCTTAATGAAACTAGATGAATACACTTGAGAACACAACATTCATGAACTTGATCATGCCTTGACTATTGAGTAATGATCTCGACTGCCACAACTAAATGGATGTCAATGGCCTACTAGATTACTTCGGTGAAAATAATACATGCTCAATTATCTAAAATTTAGAAGAAATTTTGGTTACTTGGATAATGATGTTAAAGACGATATAATATCTTTAAAACCAGTTGGGAGTAAGGAGGCATTTATCACATTTACAATTTTTCGAAGTTTCTTAAGGTCACTGAAGAACACAATAACAGAAACTATGGATACTGATAAAAAAAAGGTTCCAAATGAACTCCAACTAAAATCTTACTTAAATTTGTTATTATTTTAATCAGTCCAAATGGGAATTTACAATTGCAAACACTAGAAAAAAAAAACTCCGGTATCATCCACAACGATTGTCCCAAGGTTTCCTGAAGGCGTTAGGTTATCAAGAATCATAGGGATCAAGAGCCGAAAGCTCCCCTCCATACCCACCAATATCGCCATTAAACCAAATCTGCTGACATTTGAAGATGAAGAGATACTGCTAATATACTGAAACTGAACTCTTTAGACGACCAAACCTACCCTGTTAAGTTCTAAAGCTCCTTACAATGTGACAACACCAACAACTCTAGGCGTACAGTTTGAGAGCACACTCGTATTCCTCTACTACTTTGCACATATTCTGAGAGAGGAATGTGCGCAAGGAATCATTTTCCTGATACAGCAACAAAACATATTAAGTTCCTACAAACAGGCAAGCGACTTGTGCAGATTTTGATATTTACCTTGAAATATTGTTCATGATATGAGCTTTCATAGTCATTCTGTCACACCCTTCATCTGTAAATGACCACATCAAGCTTACTGTATAACAAATACCAAGTAAAGATCGTCTGGGAAAAAACATAGTTTATCTGTGGCAAACCACTAAATGGGACCTTGAAATACATTCAAGTCTTTTAACGACAAATAAAATGAATGAGAAGTTAACCCATCAGGGATATTACT
Organism: Erodium maritimum; assembly: GCA_963921825.1. Classification (NCBI taxonomy): domain Eukaryota; kingdom Viridiplantae; phylum Streptophyta; class Magnoliopsida; order Geraniales; family Geraniaceae; genus Erodium; species Erodium maritimum. The sequence continues at coordinate 40,233,836 of OY997592.1, read as the reverse complement.
GCATACCCTACGTTAAACCAATTCTACCAATTTCATTTCTTAGTTCATTTGTTCAAATATAAAGGCATGTATCGAATACTGTACAAAGATACATGAAAAATCCATTATCCAACTATTAGCCTCTGTGGTATCAGAATCAAAAGAATCAATTTTCATGTTGATGAAATAGAAGCACTTTCTTTTCACCTTTTAATTGGGTAAGAATTAGTTATCCAGCTTGCAGATTATCATATTTCTAATTCTCAGAGACACTTAAGAATCAATTCACTGGAGAGTCAGACATTGATTGGTATGCATCTATCATTCAATGAGAATATTCTTCTCCCTCTGTGTCTATTAAACAACAAAAAATTCTTGTGTGTTAAGCTGAGTAGAACATATCATTTCCTCACCTAATACTTTATCCTTGTACCGAATCAAACTCATTTCAAGTATGACATGCAATTCACACACGTGCACATGTACAGTAAATACCATCTAATAATAAGCATTGCCAGTCCCAATTGTTAGAGTTTAATTTATTTCCAGTTACAAGTATTTCCCATTCCTAGTTTAGTTTGGTTTCCTATGTGGCTTAGTATTAGTATTTCCTATTTGGTATAGAGTTAATCCCTATATAAAGGGATGCTCTCATTGTATTGTAAAAAAACAAGAATTTCACACTGAAAATAATATTACGGGTGATTGGGAGAGACGGGAATCACATTTGACAAGCACGAGTAATTTCAAGTTCAACCGTGTAAACGATCAGGTACATTGAGTACAGTAAACATAGCTGAGTGACAAATCTTCTGAACTGTAAAGCCATGATGGAGAAGATGTAATGTAAAAAAGAGTACCTGCATGTGCTTATAGTTTGCTACCCAGCAGCAAACTGATAGGAAACTCTAACTTCCATTAAATCAGAGCAATATCTTTTTTAGCTCAATCAGCCACTTCTGTCTGAAAAAAAAAGTATTTCTCTGGCCAATCCATTTGCCTGTGCTAGCTCTCCTTTTGAACAAAAGGAAGCAATTCGAGAATAGTAAGACTCGAAGTCATGACATTGAGATGATCTTTCTAAATTGTCGTAACACTGCACAACTTTCTCTATTTCCTTCACATCACAAGATCCAAAACCCAAATCAAATTTGAATGGAGAGGTTTCAGACTTTGAAGTAACGGCGCCTAAAGCCTCCCATTTATGGAGCTTCTTTAATTTGGGAGAAGAGGGATGAGTTACAGAGTCCTGAACAGGGAATAAAATATGTCCAACTTCATTAAGGACAGTAACTGCTTCTTTGATACTTCCTTGGTCACAGAGAGAGACTAGAATACCTCCCATTGACTCGGTATCAACCCCAATATCAACTTTGTTAACCAGCTCCATTACAGACTCTGTGTGAAGCAATTCTCTTATGATGTTCCTAGCCTCTTCCATTCTTCCCTTGTCATATAGACCTCTTATCAAATACATGAATCCCAAGAAATCAGGCAATACATCCTTCTTCTCAAACTCAAAATAGCAAGCAAGTGCTCCTTCCATGTCAGACTTCCGGCAAAAGCCATTGATTATAGCACTAACAGTAAATGCGTCAGGCTTGAGACAGTTATTCTCCATACCATCCAAAAATTCTAAGGCTTCTTCCAGACGACCAAATTTACAATGAAAATCAACAAATGTGTTATAAATATGTACATTTGGCTTTAACCCTTTAACTATCATCTTTTCAAATAACTGCTTGGCATCTAGCAGAAACCCCTCTCTGCATAATGTATCAATCAGCGTAGCATATGTGATTTCAGAGGGAACCAAATCTATTCTCTCTAATGAATCAAATAACCGAAATGCCTCAATAAGACGACCTTGGTTACACAATCCATTTATAACTGTATTATAAGAGACGATGTTCAAGGTAATCCCCTTTGTTTTAGCAAAAGCACAGATATCTAATGCCTCATTGAGATAACCCTCCTTGCAGAGGCCATCAATCATAATTGTATAATCAACCACATCCATACTTAGGAAATCAACTTTGGCATCCTTGATAAGTTTATATGCACCCAAAACTTTACCATCCTTAACAAGTTTCTTGAGAACAGACTTGGGAAAAGTGACAACTGACATGTTCGAGTTCAATTTGCCGAGATAAGAAAAGCCAGTGTTGACATCCTTCAAAATCAGGTAATGTAGAAGTATTTTTTTCACCCGAGGCTCAATTAGGCCATATTCTTTAACAAAGGCACCCAAAAGAGGCCAACTTAGCCACTTGTTTACCTCACCAAGAAGCCCTTTTAAAACTGAGCAGTAGGATTTGCTTGTTAGCAGTAGACCTTTCCTCTTAACCAGCAGGCACAGTTCTCCAGCAGCTTCAGGAATGCCTCTCTTGCACAAGAAACATATGGCATCATTACACATTTCATTGTACGCATGAAGCCCCAAATGCTCAATTCTACCGATAAAATTCAGAACTCCTACTGCACTTTCTTCTTGAAAAATTGCTTTGACCAACATTGCATAGACACCTATATCCAAAGTTAAACCTTTGTCATTGAGTTCAATAAACACCTCAATGGCCATAAGCACCATGCCCTTTTTACAAAGCCAGCTGATAATAGAATTGTAGCATGCAACTGAAGAAAGTGAAGTTTGCCTAAGCTCATCAAATATCTCTAATGCCTCGTCAATTCTACCTATTTTAAAATACCCATTAATTAATGAGCAATAAGTAACAGAATTTGCCACCAACTCATTTTCAGGCATTTCCTTGTACAGCGCATAAGCATCTTCAAACGCTCCCACCATAAACAGTGCCTTGATAAGTGCATTACACAGGACAACATCCATGCGAACTCCAGCTTCTCCTAGCCTCCTCTTTGTTTCCATAATCCCTGTTGCATTTTCTTCTTCAGTGTAACCATGTAACAATGTACTATATGTAATAACGTCTCCTGTCATGTCTTTTGAAACCTGATCCGCCTCAGATGTCTTCCTAGCTTTGCATAACCCATTAATCAATGTATTGTATGTAACAATGCTTGGATTAATCCCCTTCATCTCCATTTCTTCAAGCAGATGATAAGCACGAGCAATATCTCCAAACCTACAGACCCCATTGATCAAAGTTGCATAAGCAAATTCATCCATTTCAATACCTAAACAATCAACCATCTTTACTACCGCAAATGCCTCATCTAGCTTCCCTTTCTTACAGAACCCGGAAATGATGGCAGTATAAGTAAACAAATTGGGTTCCAAACCATCGTCCATCATCTTCTTCAAAAAGCCAACTGCTTTCTCCACATTTCCTTCCTTGGAAAACCCACTTATAAGTATACTATAGCTAATAGTATCTGAATTTACACCTTGACCCACCATTATCCCATGTTTTTGCAATGCTTCCTTAAACAATCCATGATTAAAATACCCACATATCCAACTACTATACAAAACAACATCTAAGGCCAATCCTTCTCTCTCAATCCTACACACCAAATCATTAACCTCCTCAAATCTTCCCAACATGCAAAGAGCACTCACAGAAGCAGTATAAGTCACGACATTAGGCTGCAACACTCCCGAGCCTGTGGCATTCTCAAAGAACTCCATAGCAAGTTCAGGCTTCCCAATCTTGCAAAAGCCCGAAATCACAGAGCTACAAACGAAATTATCAAAAGGGTATTTCACCCTCTCATCACTCATCAACTTCAACACTTCAACCGCTTTGCCCACCTCTCCAATAGAACTAAAACTATGAACCAGTGAACAAATCGTATGAGAAGACAGCAGCATACCATGATTCCTCAAGCAATCCTCGAGCAGAGACATGGCCTTCTCTGGGTCCTTCAGTTTGACACAAACGCCTCGAATTAGAGAGTCCCACATCCGAAGCGTCGGGAAATTTGAAGACTTTCCCATCTGGGTCTTGATGAAGTGCTCAGCTTCGCCAAATCGGTGGGAATTGAGGAGAGCCCAGGTGAAGATTGAGTGGGTTTTGCAGCTGCCCTTGATTTGGTTGGAGGTCATCTGAGAATAAAAGTGAAGGATTAGAGAGAACTTTTGGGATTGGGAGAGGAAGAGAAGGAAGCGGTTGAAGTGTCTGAGGGTGGGAGTGAAACCTCTCTTGAGGAGAGATTGGAGCGACAGGACTCTGCAGCCATCGGGATGGAAATGGGAAGAAGAAGAGGAAGAGGAAGAGAAACAACGAGAGAGCTTGGCGATCATGGCTTGTATGTGCTGGACTTGGTTGAGGAAGAAAGCTCAGGGTTCGCACTCTACTCTGAACTGACTGTTAACCTAATGTGAAAAATTGAAAATGACAATCAATATGTCCTCATACTCACAACACATTCATGATTCATCATCCAAATTCACTATCGAATGACTGGAAATCTCAAAAAACCCTACCTTTACATACTGAGAGGTTGGCAATGGCACTGCCACAAATTCACATTGGCGACCACGAACACAACGATAATGAGGTCATATATGTCCTAGGAAGCAAGGTTGTAAAAGGCGCTACGCGTTAGTCGGACGGCGAAGACCCCTAAGCGTTAAGCGGGGACCGGATTTTATTTTTTTTAATATTTTTAATTATATATAAATATATATTACATAAAATAACATAATTTTATGTATTAAATTGACAATATGTATTTTATGGTATTTATATATATTATATAATCATACATACAATTATATATATGATTTTAGTGTAAAGTTTATATTATAAAAAGAAAAATATAAAACTTCATGTATGGAGAATGCATAACACTCATAAATGCACCTATCATGGACTTTAAAGTCACGGACATCATGTGTAAAGGGGAGACTGTAATTAAATAAAAATAAGGTGCATTTTACGTTGTTTTGTGGAGTCCCACATCGAAGAAAAATGGCAAGATGTCATGTATCGGTGGTTATAAAATGAAGTCAGAGGTTGTAGAAATACTAAAAAACACGCTGAATGAGTAAAACGGGTAGTACTCGGCCCGTTTAGTTGGGCTTGGCCCACTTAAATGGCCGCCCGGTTCATTTAGTCGGGCGCCTGACCCGCCTAGTCGGCCGCCCAGCCCGCCTAGACGGTTATAAGGCGGTTCAGCGACTTGTACCGCCCGACTCACTTGAGTCGTGGCGTTTTTAACGCTTTGAGCGCCTAGCCCGCCTTTTACAACCATGTTAGGAAGGGACCAATTTCTCAAAAAGTATGGGAATATGTATTTTGAAAAAAACCCTCACCCAATATGCATTTTGAAAAAAAAAGGCCTTCAAGACCTTCAGGTCAATAAAACTTGGTTAATGTGTATGTATTTGGTCAAAATCCTTAAAATGAGCCCCCAATTTCCCCAGCCCCTCGTCCCCGCCATTTTCAGACCCAAGCTCCACCTATGAAAACCAGCACCACCGTACTGAGCGCCGTCCACCACCGTCCACCAGACCGACCATGTCGTCAACCTCTTCGTGTCTGCCATTGAAGCAAGGTCCAAGTAAGTTCAATTCATCCTCATCCTCTTCCAATTTTGTACATTTCAGTTAAAGGTTTGAGTTGAATTTCGAATTAAGAATGGGGGAAAACGAGGATAGGGGAAAACGATTTTGAGTGGTATAAACTAAGTGAATGGATTGGAATGGGGTGCACAAACTGTAATTTGGGGTAGTCAGAAATGCTGAACCAGTAGGGCCCGTACGACCAGGTTAGGTTGAAGACATACCCCGCACGGCCAGGTTAGGTCACTGCCCGTGCGGCTGGTAGATGACATACAAGCATGGTTGTAAAAGGCGGGCTAGGCGCCCGCCCAGGCGGCGCCTAGGCGCTCAAAGCGTTAAAAACGCCACGACTCAAGTGAGTCGGGCGGTACAAGTCGCTGAACCGCCTTATAACCGTCTAGGCGGGCCGGGCGGCCGACTAGGCGGGTCAGGCGCCCGACTAAATGAACCGGGCGGCCATTTAAGTGGGCCAAGCCCAACTAAACGGGCCGAGTACTACCCGTTTTATTCATTCAGCGTGTTTTTTAGTATCCTCCAACCTCTGACTTCATTTTATAACCACCGATACATGACATCTTGCCATTTTTCTTCGATGTGGGACTCCACAAAACAACGTAAAATGCACCTTATTTTTATTTAATTACAGTCTCCCCTTTACACATGATGTCCGTGACTTTAAAGTCCATGATAAGTGCATTTATGAGTGTTATGCATTCTCTATACATGAAGTTTTATATTTTTCTTTTTATAATATAAACTTTACACTAAAATCATATGTATAATTGTATGTATATGATTATATAATATATATAAATACCATAAAATACATATTGTCAATTTAATACATAAAATTATGTTATTTTATGTAATATATATTTATATATAATTAAAAATATTAAAAAAATAAAATCCGCCTAGGCCCCGACTAGTCCCCGCCTAACGCCTAGGGGTCTTCGCCGTCCGACTAGTGCCTAGCGCCTTTTACAACCTTGCATACAGGTGCAGTTGAACCCACGTTCGGACGGGGCCGTGCGACAACGCTTGTCACTGCCCGTGCGGTTGGTTCACCAGCCATGCTGCCAATTGCATATTCAACTGGAATATGTGAGGTTTGTAATTGTTGTTATTGTTACAGGAATGGGTCGAGTTGCAATACATGTTAGTTATGGTGGGGAATATAAGCTAGAGGGTGACAAGTATAACTGGATATCAAAAAATGAGGATCTGTTTAGTCTTCCTATTGATGAAAGTACAACACTGAACACATTGAAGGACCGCTTGTATTCTAGGATCGGGGTGAAGGAAAGTGAGACAGAATTAAAACTTAGTTACCTAGCTAAGGGCTTTGAAGGATTTATGCCGCTAGAGAAGATCATAGATGATGTTAATGTTCAGTGTTTTGTAATGGATAAAAGAAAAATAGAATCCTGGGCCGCCTTACGTGTAGAGCTCATAAAGAAAGATACCATTGGCGCTGTAGCTGAAACGGTGGAAGTTGAACAGGGGGTGCACTGTGTTGCAGTTGAGAATGTTGAACATGAAAATGGTGGGCGGGATAATTTTTTTTGACGTTGATATTTGTAGTGGTGCGGGTGTTAATGAAAACCTAGTTATTCGGCGGGGTCGACGTAGAGAATGTGATTCGGATGCAGAAGCATCATCTCCTACGCCACCACTGGTAAGCTTGGATAATATTGAAGAGAACGGTCAAATTGTGGAGTATGTTGCTTGGAACCAGCAGTTTCCATTAGATACAGTCGATCCAGAACAAACCACGATTGGATTTAGGGATGGGTCAGATTTAGTAGTTGGCAAAGAGTTTCGGGACAAGCAAGCAGTGATGATGTATCTGACAGAGCTTCAGCACAAGAAGAAGTTTCGGATACGCCGTGATAGATCAAACAAGGAATTATACGTTGCAAAATGTGTTAGTGATAATTGTGGATGGAGAGTGCGTGCAGCAAAAGATCGGGGATCGAATACTTTCTCCATCAGAACATATGAGTCTTTGCATACTTGTCAGACCAGTGATCGGAACTCCCTAAAAGGCCATCTGACAACGGAACAAATTGCTTGTAAGTTGGCTAAACAATATGCTGGAATGAAAAAGATTCCCAGACCTTTGCTAGTTCAAGACAGTTTGAAAGGAGAGGGTTTAGGCTTTTACAAATACTGGAAATGCTGGAAGGCAAGAACACTGACGCTGATTAAACTTGTAGGGGATCCTGAATTAAGTTATGGATTACTCCCTCATTCTTTTGAACAGGTTCGAAAGCATAATGAAGGCGCAATAAATCATTTGGAGTTGGATGACCACAGTAGATTTAAATATGTTTTCGTAGCATATCGGCCATGCATTACTGGATTTAACACTACTTTAAGAAAGGTGCTCGTAGTAGATGGTACGTGGTTGAAAACAAAGTATAAAGGGGTTATGATAATTGCAACTGGTCAAGATGCTAATCATCACCAATATCCAGTAGCTTGGGTTGTAGTTGACTTGGAGAACAACGAATCATGGAGATGGTTCTTCGAAAAGTTGAGGCCGGAGATCCCGGGCGAGGATGACTTGGTTATAATTTCTGATAGGCATAAAAGTATCATCAATGCAGTGTCGGCCCTCTACCCAACTGCTAAACATGGCCATTGTAGGTGACATCTGACCCAAAATGTCAGAGATTATCATGGGGGTCAGCCGAAAGACAAATTGTCGAAGTTATTCGAAAAAATTGTCGATGCTTACACAGTGGAGAGGTTCCTTTCCAAGTACGAAAAGTTGAAAGAAGTGTACCCCAAGGCAGCGCAATATCTGGAGACAACGAACATAGAACGTCCTCAGTGGACGAGATCTTACTTCGAAGCCGCTCGGTACAATCTCATGAACACGAACGGTGCTGAGTGTATCGACAATGCAATACTAGAAGAGAGACAGTGGCCTATTGTTGATCTGTTAAACGCCATGCAGAAACTGGTTAGTCATTGGTTCATGCTTCGTTTAGATGTGTTGGCAAAAATACCTCCTTCCCAAGTTGTAACTCCAAAGGTAGAGAGTATCATATCAAGTAGGAATGAGCTACTGAGTGAGATGCGAATAATACCAATGAACCTACTAGGCCAGTATCGGGTTAGTGGTGACCATAATGAAGTCTTTGTTGATTTGAGGATGAAGCGGGGTAGTTGCCGGGTGTTTGATCTCGATAGAATTCCTTGTGAACATGCCTTAGCGTGTTGTGAGCATGCTGGCGTAGATGTATATTCCTTGTGCTCGAAATATTACACGGTAGAAGCATGGGCTCTGGCATATACTGGAACCCTTTACCCAGTGTTGCGAGAATCAGAGTGGAATATTGATGATGTTTCGCCTGAAGGTCGTATAGAGGTTCTCCCCCCAGATTATGAAGTGAGACGCGGTAGACTAATTGAAAGAAGAATCCCTTCAGCAGGTGAGGTGCCAAGAGCGGCTCAAGCGGCTCCAAAGCGTCCCCAAAAATATGGAAATTGTTCAAATGTTGGTCACAACAAACGCACATGCCCTAGGCTGTCTTGATTTTCTCGAACCTCCTTCGCAAGGATCCGTATGAGAGCTGTCTTGATTTTCTTGAACCTCAACATCATCTCACCATTGTGTGTGGTCATTGCTGAATTTCTGATTATCTCTTGAATAGATGAAGTGAGAAAAGTGAGTGAACACTCACACACTTTATAGGCGAGGTTGTTATTGTTTTCCAGTTAATGAGGTGTGGTTAGTGGGTTCCATTGAATGTGGGGTGGTGGTTAGAGGGTTTCATTAAACGTGGGGTGGTTAGGGTTCAGAATTTATGGTTTATAGGGGAATTGAGTGTAGGTTTAGGGGTCAGCTGTCATATGACCGCACAGTTGGATGTCATAGCCGCACAACTGGATGTCAGATTCGCACGGCTCCATGTCATGGCCGCACGGTTGATTCAGCTGACCGCATGGCAGTCTAAGCAATGTGACCGCACAGCGTGTTGTTGAAGCCGCACGGACCATTGGTACTAGATTTTGGGACACCATTCCCACAAAAAACCTATTAACTACCCATTGAACTATAACCCCCAACCCACCACCAACCTCATATTAATGGAACCTACCACCCAACTTACATTTATGGAACTCACCACTCCTATAAAACCCACTCTCCACTCCACTCTTCATTCATCACTACTTTACTCAGTACTCACTCTTGAATTCATCAACTATGTCTGCACAGAGTGCGAACCTTGAACTGAAGGAACTATTGGCCGAGGTCGACATGTTAAAGATCAGTGTTCTGAGGGTGAAAGAGAAGGCAGATGAACTGAATCAGAAGGTGAAGGAGGCCTTGGAGCTTGTTGAAGAAGTTAAACAATCGGTACTGCCCTTGAATAACCAAGCTGCGACCACTTCCCGTTAGTAATATGGTAATATGGGATTGTAATAAGTCGGGCTGTAATGTAAATCATGTTTCCCATTGAAGTTGAATCAATTTTAATGTGAATCGTGATATTTGATTTACGTTTAGTTTGTAACTTCCTTTTAGCCCTATTTCATTGGAACATAACCTAACCGCACGGATGGTTATGTACGCCCCACGGTTATGCAATAGACCCGCACGGTTATGTAATATACCTGCACGGTTATGTAATATACCCACACGATAATGTAATATACCCCCCACGGTTATGCAATAGACCCGCACGATTATGTAATATACCCGCACGGTAGGTATGGGTGAATACATTCTTATGCCCGCACGGTCAGGTGTTGGATCGCACGGGAAAACATAGACATAATCAAAATAAAATTGAAAGTTGAAATCCATTATTATTGAAGTTGATGACATTACATTAAATGGCATTGAGTTGGTTAATAGTACTCTCGTCATGGTCTTTCACCTGAGCCATCCACTCAAGCCAACATTAGAACCAGGCAGGATCCTCGACCAAATCAAAGTCATCCTCAATCCCGTCTGTCCAACCAGGCCTTTCGAACGGGGGTCCAGGACATGGAACGTCTTTCTCGCGCATTAGTCTCTCAATGACATTCAACCGCTCACATGCTTCATAGACTACTCGGTCGAACTCAATTGCCCACGCGGGTTGAGGTGGTGGGCCCCTATGCGGTTCGGGTACTCGTACTATGGTTCCGGCAGCTTCACGTCGCCTCCATTTACGCTCAAGATGAGGATCGTGGATTGGTTCCATGCTGTCACAAACATAATATGCTTACACCACTACAAAAACACAAACATATATAGAAAACAATAATTCATGAACATAAGCCAATACCCGAGAAGAAGAATAGGTTGATGCCGTGTGGATGAAACCAAGTTAGTAAAGAGGTAAGCGTTGAAGTGAAGATAATGGGTATCATGAACCCCATTTGTAGAAAATGAATTAGGGTTTAGGCATTAATGTGGCATGGGGAGTTGTTGCTAAGACATTAATGGGTTGGGAGTTAGGGTTTAGGCATTAATGTGGCATGGGGAGTTGTTGCTACGACATTAATGGGTTGGGCGTTAGGGTTTAGATATGAATGTGTGTATGGCGCCGCATGAGAGAGTTCAAATTTAGGGTTGGTGACTGAACCGTGCGGCAGATAATACACCCGTACGGGCGCCGCATGGGACCAATATTAGGATTTCTCACCCGTGCAACTGGGTATTTTTATCCTACATCAATTTTTGTCTGTGCGGGTGATAAACCCTAATATCGGTCCCATGCGGCGCCCGTGCAGGTGTATTATCTACCGCACAGTTCAGTCACCAACCCTAAATTTGTTCCCTATGTGCTTGTATTGATGACAAAATTATTTTTTTTACTACCTACTACCCACCAACCCAACCAAATTATATGGGTTAGGTTCTATAGGTTATGGGTTAGGGTTTATGGTTTAGGGTTTAGGTTTAGGCCGTAGGGTGTAGGGTTTAGGGTGGAAGTTGAACATGGGGTGCACTGTGTTGCAATTGAGAATGCTGAACATGAAAATGGTGGGCGGGATAATTTTTTTGACGTTGATATTTGTAGTGGTGCAGGTGTTAATGAAAACCTAGTTATTCGGCGGCGTCGACGTAGAGAAATTGATTCGGATGCAGAAGCGTCATCTCCTACGCCACCACCGGTAGACTTGGATAATATTGAAGAGAACGGTCAAATTGTGGAGTTTGTTGCTTGGAACCAGCAGTTTCTGTTAGATACGGTCGATCCAGAACAAACCACAATCGGATTTAGGGATGAGTCAGATTTAGTAGTTGACAAAGAGTTTCGGGACAAGCAAGCAGTGATGATGTATCTGACAGAGCTTCAGCACAAGAAGAAGTTTCGGATACGCCGTGATAGATCAAACAAGGAATTATACGTTGCAAAATGTGTTAGTGATAAATGTGGATGGAGAGTGCGTGCAGCAAAAGATCGGGGATCAAATACTTTCTCCATCAGAACATATGAGTCTTTGCATACTTGTCAGAACAGTGATCGGAACTCCCTAAAAGGCCATCTGACAACGGAACAAATTGCTTGTAAGTTGGCTAAACAATATGCTGGAATGAAAAAGATTCCCAGACCTTTGCTAGTTCAAGACAGTTTGAAGGGAGATGGTTTAGGCTTTTACAAATACTGGAAATGTTGGAAGGCAAGAACACTGACGCTGATTAAACTTGTAGGGGATCCTGAATTAAGTTATAGATTACTCCCTCTTTATTTGGAACAAGTTCGAAAGCATAACGCAGGAGCAGTAACTCATTTGGAGTTGGATGACCACAGTAGATTTAAATATGTTTTCGTAGCATATCGGCCATGCATTACTGGATTTAACACTACTTTAAAAAAGGTGCTCGTAGTAGATGATATGTGGTTGAAAACACAATATAAAGGGTTTATGATAATTGCAACTGGTCAAGATGCTAATCATCACCATTATCCAGTAGCTTGGGCTTTAGTTGACTCGGAGAACAACGAATCATGGAGATGGTTCTTCGAAAAGTTGAGGCCGGAGATCTCGGACGAGGAGGACTTGGTTATAATTTCTGATAGGCATAAAAGTATCATCAATGCAGTGTCGTCCCTCTACCCAACTACTAAACATTGCCATTGTAGGTGTCATCTGACCCAAAATGTCAGAGATTATCATGGGGGTCAGCTGAAAGACAAATTGTCGAAGTTATTCGAAAAAATTGCCGATGCTTACATAGTGGAGAGGTTCCTTGCCAAGTACGAAAAGTTGAAAGAAGTGTACCCCAAGGCAGCGCAATATCTGGAGACAACGAACATAGAACGTCCTCAGTGGACGAGATCTTACTTTGAAGTCGCTCGGTACAATCTCATGACCACGAACGGTGCTGAGTGTATCAACAATGCAATACTAGAAGAAAAACAATGGCATATTGTTGAGCTGTTAAACGCCATGCAGAAACTGGTTAGTCATTGGTTCATGCTTCGTTTAGATGTGTTGGCCAAAATACCTCATTCCCAAGTTGTAACTCCAAAGGTAGAGAGTATCATATCAAGTAGGAATGAGCTACTGAGTGAGATGCGAATAATACCAATGAACCTACTAGGCCAGTATTGGGTTAGTGGTGACCATAATGAAGTCTTTGTTGATTTGAGGATGAAGTGGGGTAGTTGCCGGGTGTTTGATCTCGATAGAATTCCTTGTGAACATGCCTTAGCGTGTTGTGAGCATGCTGGCGTAGATGTATATTCCTTGTGCTCGAAATATTACACGGTAGAAGCATGGGCTCTGGCATATACTGGAACCCTTTACCCAGTGTTGCGAGAATCCGAGTGGAATATTGATGATGTTTCGCCTGAAGGTCGTATAGAGGTTCTCCTTCCAGATTATGAAGTGAGACGCGGTAGACTAACTGAAAGAAGAATCTCTTCAGCAGGTGAGGTGCCAAGAGCGGCTCAAGCGGCTCTAAAGCGTCCCCGAAAATATGGAAATTGTTCGAATGTTGGTCACAATAGACGCACGTGCCCTGGGCTTGCTTCTGCTAGAGCATCTACTGTGTAAGATTTGAATTTCATTATGCTACTATTTGGTGAGTGAGGACAATATATGTATTTGATTATGCTACTATTTTGTGACTGGGGATGCTAGATGTATTTCATTATGCTACTATTTAGTTTTGATGTTAATCATTTGATGTTAATGGTTGCATTGTTCTGCTGTACCGTGTTGAAAATCACCATTTCCATTTCAGGGTGTAATGCATTTTTCCGTGCGGTCATCATTGGTCACCGTGCGGTCGAACAGAGAGCAATACTACTGCACAAGATCTGGCCGCACGGATGGTTATGGAGCCGTGCGGTTGACTCGTGCGACACTATAACCACCTGTGCGTCAATTGTATATGTGCAGAAATGTTCTCTGATCACCCGTGCGGCACTATAAACACATGTGCGACACTATAAACACCCGTGCAGCACTATAAACACTCGTGCGGCCAGATGACCACACGGTGTTTATACGCTACTGTTTTACCTCAAACGTGAACACATTCAATCAATAACTAGCCATGTAAAGATCTGAATAAAACAACTTAAACGTTAAACATGTTCCACGTTAAACACTAACCCTACTTATTACAATAAAGACTCACACGTATTGCAACATTTGTGGTCATTGTTTCCGAGACAAAGTTGGGCACATATTACCTAAACCCTAAACGGATTACCAACGCGCTGGACCCAAGTCTTGGCATGTGAATGACAAGATGTAGTGTTCAAGATTGTCAAGCTCTTTCATGACTTTGTTAGCTTTCTGCTTGTCTTCCTTTAACCATTATGTTGAATCGCCTACCCAGACCTCCTCCCGTACGTCCTCCCGAAGTTGGACCACCTTCGGAAGGATCCGTATGAGAGCTATCTTGATTTTCTCGAACCTCAACATCATCTCACCATTGTGTGTGGTCATTGCTGAATTTCTGATTATCTCTTGAATAGATGAAGTTAGAAAAGTGAGTGAACACTCACACACTTTTATAGGCGAGGTTGTTAGTGTTTTCCAGTTAATGTGGTGTGGTTAGTGGGTTCCATTGAATGTGGGGTGGTGGTTAGAGGGTTCCATTAAACGTGGGGTGGTTAGGGTTCAAAATTTATGGTTTATGGGGAATTGAGTGTAGGTTTAGGGGTCAGCTGTCATATGACCGCACAGTTGGATGTCATAGCCGCACAGCTGGATGTCAGATCCGCACGGCTCCATGTCATGGACGCACGGTTGATTCAGCTGACCGCATGGCAGTCTAAGCAATGTGACCGCACGGTGAGTTGTTGAACCGCACGGACCATTGGTACTAGATTTTGGGAGACCATTCCCACAAGAAACCTATTAACTACCCATTGAACTATAACTCCCAACCCACCACCAACCCCATATTAATGGAACCTACCACCCAAATTACATTTATGGAACTCACCACGCCTATAAAACCCACTCTCCACTCCACTCTTCATTCATCACTACTTTACTCAGTACTCACTCTTGAATTCATCAACTATGTCTGCACAGAGTGCTAACCTTGAACTGAATGAGCTATTGGCCGAGGTCGACATGTTGAAGATCAGTGTTCTGAGGGTGAAGGAGAAGGCAGATGAACTGAATCAGGAGGTGAAGGAGGCCTTGGAGCTTGTTGAAGAAGTTAAACAATCGGTACTACCCTTGACTAACCAAGCTGCGACCACTTCCCGTTAGTAATATGGTAATATGAGATTGTAATAAGTCGGGCTGTAATGTAAATCATGTTTCCCATTGAAGTTGAATCAGTTTTAATGTGAATCGTGATATTTGATTTACGTTTAGTTTGTAACTTCCTTTTAGCCCTATTTCATTGGAACATAACCTAACCGCACGGATGGTTATGTACGCCGCACGGTTATGCAATAGACCCGCACAGTTATGTAATATACCTGCATGGTTATGTAATATACCCAGACGGTTATGTAATATACCCGCACGGTTATGCAATAGACCCACACAGTTATGTGATATACCCGCATGGTAGGTATGGGTGCATACATTCTTAAACCAGCACGTTCAGGTGTTGGACCGCACGGGCGAACATAGACATAATCAAAATAAAATTGAAAGTTGAAATCAATTATTATTGAAGTTGATGACATTACATTAAATGGCATTGAGTTGGTTAATAATACTCTCGTCATGGTCTTTCACCTGAGCCATCCAGTTAAGCCAACGTTGGAACCAAGCAGGTTCCTCGACCGAATCAAAGTCATCCTCAATCCCGTCTGTCCAACCAGGCCTTTCGAACGGGGGTCCAGGACATGGAACGTCTTTCTCGCGCATTAGTCGCTTAATGAAGTTCAACCACTCACATGCTTCATGGACTACTCGGTCGAACTCAACCGCCCACGCGGGTTGAGGTGGTGGGCCCCTATGCGGTTCGGGTACTCGTACTATGGTTCCGGCAGCTTCATGTCGCCTCCATCTACGCTCAAGACGAGGATCGTGGATTGGTTCCATGGTGTCACAAACATATTATGCTTACACCACTACAAAAACATAAACATATATAGAGAACAATAATTCATGAATATAAGCCAATACCCGAGAAGAAGAAGAGGTTGATGTCGTGTGGATGGATCCAAGTTAGTAAAGAGGTAAGCATTGAAGTGAAGATAATGGGTATCATGAACCCCATTTATAGAAAATGAATTAGGGTTTAGGCATTAATGTGGCATGGGGAGTTGTTGCTAAGTCATTAATGGGTTGGGAGTTAGGGTTTAGACATTAATGTGGCATGGGGAGTTGTTGCTACGACATTAATGGGTTGGGCGTTAGGGTTTAGACATGAATGTGTGTACGGCGCCGCATAAGAGAGTTCAAATTTAGGGTTGGTGACTGAACCGTGCGGCAGATAATACACCCGCACGGGCGCCGCATGGGACCGATATTAGGTTTTCTCACCCATTCGGCTGGATATTTATCGTACATCAATTTTTGTCCGTGCGGGTGATAAACCCTAATATCGGTCCTATGCGGCGCCCGTGCGGGTGTATTATCTGCCGCACGGTTCAATCACCAACCCTAAATTTGTTCCCTATGTGCTTGTATTGATGACGAAATTATTTTTTTACTACCTACTACCCACCAACCCAACCAAATTATATGGGTTAGGGTTTATAGGCTATGGGTTAGGGTTTAGGTTTATACCGTAAGGTGTAGGGTTTAGGGTTTAGGGTTCAGTCATTACGGTTTAGGGAATATATTCCTTCCATAAAGTGGGTTACATCAAATCGATGTGAAAAGGAATATATTCTTTCTCATCTTCTATAAGTAACAACAATGGAACTACATAATACTCACACACTCATAATCTACTACATCATCACTTCATCTAATGTCGAGGAATGATTACTCTCCTTCCTTCGACTCCTCATCGGATGGAAGCGATACTTGGTTTAGATATGGATGTTGTCGTAATATTCCACCACAAGAAGACTATCCATCTTCGGCCCAAGAAGACCCGGAAGATGAAGAGCAAGAAGAAGAAGAGCCTCTGGAAGAAGAAGAGCCTCCCGTAGACGACTATCTAGTCAAAGGAGAAGGAGAAACTGAAGTATATGGTAGCTATACAGTCAAAGGAGAAGGAAAACTGAAGTTTATGGTAGCGATATAGTCAAAGGGTTTGGAGATACTGAACAATATGGTAGCGGTGAAGTTGAAAGCGGTGATGAGGCAACATCGGCCTTCAATGCCCCAAAAAGGGAAGCCCCTAAGAAGAAAAAGTAACATTTGTGATGGTTTGTACTTGTAACTTCCTTTTAGACCTGCGAAATAGGCAAAGAACCTGACCGCGCGAGTGGTTATCACAGCCGCACGAGTATGTAAGTCGACCGCACGGGTCATAACTGTGCCGTATGAGCTCAATAATAGGGTTTGGGGTGCATACATTTCTTCTACCCGCACGGGTGTGTTTAGGACCGTACGGGCAGAGAGAGCATGTGAAAAACAATCATCAAGTAAATTTAAAGTTATATTTATTAAGCCGAAAACCAAATACATTAAGTAGCCCGAAGAGTGTTAATAAGATTCAACTCGATTTCTTTGTTCCGAGCCATCCACTCTACGTAACCTTGGAACCAATGAGGCTCCTCGAAAGAATCAAGCAGGTCATCCTCCTTTATCGAAGGATGTACTTGAAGAGGGTTTGCACCATCGAGGAGTGAGGGTCATGGTAGATGCTTCTCGCGCATGAGTCGCTCAATTTGTTCCAAGCGCTCATTTGCTTCGTCGAGTATGCGGTGGTACTCAATCGACCATGCTGGTTCTGGTGCTTGATACAACCGTTCGGGAACTCGAACTATCCTGCCGTCCATGATTCCAACTATGGTTCCGGGATTTTGCTGTCGCCTCGATGGGATGAAGCCAAGAAGGAGAGGATCGCGGTTCGGTTCCGTCCTATCACAAACATATACAAGTTTACAGAACTAAAACAACTAACACATAAACCAAATGATAATGAAAGAACATAAGTCGAATACCCGAGAAGAAGAAGAGGTTGATGCCGTGTGGATGGGATTAAGTTAGTGTAGAGGGAAGCTTTGACAAGGGAAGTGAAGATAAAGGGTCTTCTTAAGCCCATTTATAGACGTAGTGACATTAATATGCATGCGAAGTTGTTGTTGGGACATTAATAGACATTCAGAGTTGTTGTTGGGACATTAATAGGCATTCAGAGCTGTTTTTTGTGACATCAATAGGCATTCAGAGTTGTTGTTGGGACATTAATTGTGCCAACAACACTCAGATATTTGAATTCAAATTTCAAATATTTGAATTTCTGTGGAAAAATTCGACGACTACGTCGGAGTTGAGAGTAAACCGTGCGACCAGTCTCCGGCCCGCACGGATGACCACCAACTACGTCGGGGTTGACAGAAAACCGTGTGGCCAGTCTCAAGCCCGCACGGATGACCACCAACTACGTGGGGGTTGACAGCTAACCGTGCGGCCAATCATCGACCCGGACGGATGACCACCAACTACGTAGGGGTTGACAGCAAACCGTGTGGCCAGATTCGGGCCCGTACGGGTGATCATAGAGTATTACACTTTACATAAGTCTGGCCGCACGGGTGTGACTATTGCCGCATGGGTGACCAGTAGCATTTGCACACAACATTGTGCTAACAATCTCGCCACGCGACATACATACTGGCCGCACGACGAAGTGCATTACAACATTACATGACATGGAACTCTTGACATTCAACACAAGACATAAGTACGAAATAGTAGCACAATTACATACAAATCCTTCATGTCCAAAACCTAAGAACCAAATAGTAGCACAATTCATACAAATGGTTCATGTCCAAAACCTACAAAAGTAGTTGCCAGTTCGACATGGCCTCAATGGCGTACTTTTTCCGATACTGCCGAATAATGGAGTCTCTTAAGTAATCGCCGAAGTCCTTTCCCGCCAACTTCAGCTGGATCATCTTCAGTGTGCATATCCCACTGTCGCCACGACTACCAAAATATACACCGGTAATGTTAAACATTAAATAAACTGTGTACCTATGCAAATTAAACGGAGGAAATTTCATTCTTAATGTTTTGTCTGTTGTACATCCAGGACCCTCAGGTAGGTGAAAGGCTCCTTGTACAACATCTTCTTCTCCTCGGACAAGTATCCTGAATGTAACATCATCTTTTGAATCATGCGGACATACGACCTCATCAACAACTCTAGCTCAGCATCCGATGTCCACCAACTGTTGATGTCGTAGACATCAATGTGCCTTCCTGCTAAGTTCACCTCTAGCAATATCCATGACCAACTGCCGACCCCCTTCTTGTGCTATACTGGAAAGTATACCTTATGCAGTCCCTTCCAGTTTTTCCTAAACTCGTTGGGACATGTACCTAAAGCATACACCATAAACGCACTGTCTGGGTCATCCTGGACACCTGACTCGAACTCCACTCGACATAGCTCGTGGAACCAGCTATCCAATATAGAAGCGTCCTGATCGGTGAAAACATTTCGATATAGACGTTGTTGTTTCCTTATGTCGTACAACTGATCGTCCATTTGCTGTGTACAATGAAAATCAGTAACCAAGTACAGATTAGTATACAAATGCATTTTTAACCATAAATTTTAAGAACAGTTAAAAAAGGTTATACAATAAATTTAGTATACTAACCTCACGGGATACCGATGATCCAAGTTTCAAGAGGGTCTTGAAATATTGTATACCCCTTGTGTCGTACGGAGTCACAATTTCCTTGAACCCAACGAATTTTTTCAACACAGCGGCATGTTTCTTCGCACGACTACGAAACCTGCCTACAGGATCCCACTTTGTCTGCGTCTACATTTCTACGTGGGACACCTCACGTACTCTCTTCCTCTTTCTTGAACTAGGACCCTCTATGGATCCCACTGGCACGCGTACCATGATGTGGACATCAAAGTTCTTGGGAGCTGCGACAGGCGGTGTAGGAGTTACTTGTACTTGGTCGTCCTCCATCCAGGATTCATTTGACTCTTCCCCAACTTCTGCACCTGCTGCACCTTCAAGAGTAGGTTCTGACCAGGAACTCGGTGTGCTCGTCCCCGACTTTTCCGGCTCTGCCGACTCTTCCACTCCTGTAGGTGGCTCCCGTGGATGAGCTTGTACCAAAGCTTGAGGCTGACACACTGCCCCCTCTTCCGGTCATGCCTGTTGTACCAGATCCTTTAGCACAGACTGTACCACCTCGTCTTCTGGTACTCGGGCAAGGGAAAACTCACCTGCTCCTCCAGATGCGGCAGCACGCTTTGCAGGGAGCACAATACCACCAGCAGACTCCACTTCCACTATTTCTCTTGAACCGCCTACAACTGGACCGGGAGGCCTTGACTGTGCACCACCATCTGCTTTTTTGTCGGGGCGGGGTAACTGTCGAGATCCGGTGTCTGATGGTTCGGCACGGTCACGGGTAACGGATTTGGTGCGAAGTATCCTAAGAACCTCAGCAATTTGAGTCCCTAACTCTGTAAATTGTCCCTGAGCCCATGTCCGCAACTCTCCCATTTCAGCTCTAACAGCTCGGATTTCTTCCACGACAACTGACTTATCCACCGTAGCGGGCTCTCTGACATCTTCCCGTACGGGGTCTACCCGTACTTCTTCTCTTTCGGATGTCTCCTCGACCGGCGGTCGAGAGCTCCCACCCAAATCTACTCCTCTAGTTGGCTCTTCAGCAAGCGGCTGAGCTGCAGGTTTCGGTTGCACTCCCTCATCATCCCATTGAATGGATCCACAACTCTCCAAAAAAATTCAGACAAACGATCAAGGTCGGAATTCGGATGTTCTTCTGTTAAGACTCCGATATTTTGCATCCACGGGAGTTCCATCTCCGCTGCCGTCGGGACGAGGAAACTGTTGGCCACCTGCAGCTGCATGGACATAACAATTACACTGCATTGTTGTGGCCGAGCTATATCAAACTTAACTAAATCAGAATGCCAAATTAACATTTTATTACCTCAACTTTTGCAATTGCTTTGGTGACCTCATCTGCAGACGGCGGCTTGGACCACTTCGTACACCATTTGAAGAATCGTGGCCGCTCCGCCGTGTACTCTTTATCTATGAAGCCCCACAATTTTGCGACTTCTGGCATACACTCGAACACCAATATCTGTGTAACATACATAGTCATTTATAAACCCATCATTAAATTATATATTAATGTGCGGATAATAATATTATTATTAATTACTATTGTACGTACCGTTAATACGGGGAGAAAACCGCAAAATGGTCCACGTTGCACTACCTTTTGATGTGGCGTACGAATCATACTTTGCCTTCAAGTCTCGAATGCAATCCTTCCTCAGTCATTCGAAGGCGACATACCCCCATGGGTACTTGTTGAACATCTCGAGGTTATCCGCTAACCCCATCCAACTATCCCAGACCATTTTATCTCTTTTTCCACTCGGTAGCAATGCATCTGAGACGAACAAAAATTGAGCAAGTTTGCATATGTCTTGATCTGGGGCTGACTTATTCCGTCGATCAAGCCGAGCACTCACCAGTTTTTCCAACTTTGCCTCCAACATCTCAGTCGACACACGATCAATGTCTTTAAAATGTTTGTCCTTCAACACTGTGGACTTGAATTGTTTTTGGAGTGCTTCATCTCCAAGGTTGGGTTGACTGCAATTCAACCCAATGATGAGCGCAAAGTCCTTAAGGGTCAACCTGATCGGTGTCCCTTTGAACACAAACCACATCTCGGATGATCTTGGAATCTTCGTGCTCCTAACCATGAGGGCCCACGCAAGGTTGTTGGCGTGCATTAACTTTTTCTGGAACTTAGTGAACATCCCAAATGGACCATCTATCAGCAGTTCAATTGTGGACTTGTCACCTTTCAAGTCCTTCACCTTTGTTTCCAGCAATCTATAGTTGCACCTCTGAATGATCCGACAGTCGAAGAACTGAGCTTCTGTTAGTTCAATTTCCAATCATGGATACACTTGAGGTGGTTCCGAGGGAGTTGCACTTGGAACAGAACGAGAGGTACTAGCTGACATTGTTTGTACAAGTAATACTAAAATTAATTATTACATGAAATTATATACAGAAATGCAAATATCAACATAAACAAACAGTGTTACTCGCCACGCGGCAAACATACCTAGCCGCACGGTTGTACAGAGGTGCCCTACTCCGAGCATAAGGTCTCGTGCGGGAGGACAACCTCGCCGCGCGGCCACACCGCGCGAGTGAGTCGCGTGTCCTCGAAAGTCCAAAACGCCATCGTTTCCCACGCGAGTGACCCGCATGTTCTCGAGTGCCCAAAACGCCGTCGTTTCTTAGGCCCCGCACGAGTCCGCCGCGTGTTCTCGAGAGCCAAAAACGACGTCGTTCTTTAGGCCCTGTGTGGGTGTTTAACCTCGCCGCGCGGGTTACACAAGTTCCACCCCGTGCGGGTGACCCACGTGTTCTCCAGAGCCCAAAACGCCGTCGTTTCTTAGGCCCCGCGCGAGTCCGCCACGTGCACTACTCGAGGACCCAAAACACCGTCGTTTCAAGGGCCCCGTGTGGGAGGTGTACCTCACCGCGCGAGCTACACACCTTCCCACCCCGTGCGGGTGAACCGCGTGTTCTCGACAACCCAAAACGCCATCGTTTCTGCCCCCTGCGGGAGATTTAACCCTCCGCACGGCTACCAATCCTCGCCCCCTCGCGGGTCGCCATGGTCCTGAAAACGCCGTCGTTTCCAGCACGCGACCCCTTATGTGGGAGTCCCAACTCGCCGCGCGGGCTTCTGATCCACATCGAAACCCTTACCTTCTTCTCCAAGGGTCAACACCAGTCGTGCAGGCCTATGTCTACTCCGTGCGGGGGACTATGATCCTTCCCCGGCAAAGGCCCCAAAACCACGGCGTTTGCCTCACCAAACGCCGTCGATTGGGTAACCCAGCACCAGCGATTTCTATTCCCCCAGGGTTTGCATTTACTAAATCTACCATAAATAAATCATACACTTCTATTAAATCGTACCTCATTGGAAGTCGTTGCCGTGGAACGTAGACGCGAAGGAGAAAGAGCCGGCGCCGTTGACGGTTGCTCGGATTTGCAGAGAGAGATAACGCGAGGGAGGAGAGAAGTTTGATTGTGTGTGGTGGTTTGAATGACGCGAGTGAGAGGGGGAGGAGTGGAGGGAAGTTAAGGGTCAGACCCGAGGGGTATTGTAGTCCTTTCCTCATTTTTTAGGTCAAATGCGATCAAACGAAGGGAAAGTCAAAAATGGAAAAAGACGGAGGCTACCCTTTAAAATCGATATTGGTAGGAAGAGTTGGGAGCAAGACAGGTAGGGGATACTTTTATGCTCGGCCTACATAAGTCTGTTTGAAATTGGATATTTATTTTAAAACTTTTGGGAAAGTATTCAAGGGTTAATCACACCTACCTGCGCCTCAAATATCTATAGTGGTGCAAAAAAGTACTGGGTTCACACCTCTTGTGCTCTCATATTTCAATTGTTTCACACCTTTTTCTACTATGAACCTAGTGGTCGATTTAGAGCGATTGGAGGAGTAGATAAGAAGTGCGATTACAGAACAGATAGAAACCGCTATTGAGGATGCGCTTCGACTAGAGTCGTCGACGTTTCAGAAACAGAGGGTGGAATGAAGGGGCATGAACGTTTGATGGTCGACTACTTCGTTCATCAACCAGTGTAGAACGAGCAAACTTTTTGACATCGATTCCGAATGCAAAAGGATTTTTTCATCTGCATTATGCATGGATTAAGTGAAAGGGACGCGCACTTCTGTCAATGACCCGATGCAGCCGAGAATGTTGGTTTTTCTCCCTATCAAAAATGCATTGCAGCTCTTCGCCAATTGTGTTACGGGACTCCAGCTGATGCAGTTGACTAGTACGTGTGTATGGGTGTCACCACGACTTTGGGATCTATGTAGAGGTTTTGCATGGGAATCATCAATGTGTTTGGGACCGAATATTTACGCCGCCCGATTGAAGTTTACATGAGGCGTCTATTAGAAGTCAATAAAACACGTGGCTTCTCAGGGTTGTTGGGTAGCCTCGATTGTATGCATTGGGAATGGAATAAATGTCCGGTGGCGTGGCGGTGGGTTGTTCACACCTCTTGTGCTCTCATATTTCAATTGTTTCACACCTTTTCTACTATGAACCTAGTGGTCGATTTGGAGCGATTGGAGGAGAATATAGGAAATGCGATTACACAACAGATAGAAACCGCTATTGAGGATGCGCTTCGACCAGAGTCGTCGACGTTTCATAAACAGAGGGTGGAATGAGGGGGCATGAGCGTTTGATGGTCGACTACTTCGTTCATCAACTAATGTAGAACCAGCAAAATTTTCGACGTCGATTCCGAATGCTAAAGGATTTTTTCATCTGCATTATACATGGATTAAGTAAAAGGGACGCGTACTTCTGTCAACGACCCGATACAGCCGAGAAGATTGGTTTTTCTCCCTATCAAAAATGCATTGCAGCTCTTTGCCAATTGTGTTACGGGACTCCAACTGATGTAGTTGACGAGTACTTGTGCATGGGTGTCACCACGACTTTGGAGTGTATGTAGAGGTTTTGCATGGGCATCATCAATGTGTTTGGGACCGAATATTTACGTCGCCAGATTGAAGATGACATGAGACGTCTATTAGAAGTGAATGAAGCACGAGGCTTCTCGGGGATGTTGGGTAGCCTTGATTGTATGCATTGGGAATGGAAGAAATGTCTGGTGGCGTGGGCGGGTCAGTTTTCACGGAGATACCGTGGAAACGTCCCAACAACCATGTTGGAAGTCGTTGCAAATCAAGACTTGTGGATATGTCATGCATTTTTCGGTGTCACGGAATTGAACAACGACATCAATGCGCTGAATCAGTTAACATTGTAGAACATTGGGTATCAAATTCCAAACTTCTAGAAATTCCATATGTGATGGTATATAGGGAATACCACCAAATAAAGGCCAACAACACTGGGCAAAACCGTAGCGAAAGAGGAGATGGCTAGTAGACTCGGGATGTCGCTTGCAAATCAAACATACGGGTGACATGGGAATATACCTTCTACGAAGGTTATCTACCACAATGATTGATCCCGTGAGGGACATCCATATGAATATACGGAGGTGAGGCTGAACAAGAAGTCGTCACATGTCCTGCCACGCAGATGGGTGATCCTGGTTTCCTAGGTGGACCCTATTCATGCTAAGCAATGATAACTTTCTTTTGTAGTGTAGGTACCCTTCGGATCCTTCATCCATATCAGGCATCTGAGGGGCGATGGAAAAAATGGGAATATTGAGGATATCATCTTGATCCTCTAGCGAGAACAATTGGCGAATAAGGGGAACATCCCATTGTCGAGTTCCTAGTATCATCAGACCTGTAACAAAGAGGGCGAAGGTTTAGTGAAACAGTACGAATAGTAGGAGTGGTTCCTAGAAGACAGGGGTGACGCAAAATTTATGTATCTCTCCTCGAGCCAATAGCACGACGGAGACCAGCAAGCCTTAAAGTATTCGATACATAAATACTCGACTACATGAAGCTTGGATTTCGACCTAGTTCTTCAAATAGCACGACGGATACCGGCAAGCATTAAAGTATTAGATACTAAAATACTCGACCACATGAAGCTTGGATTTCGACCTAGTTCTACCAATAGAAAATATGTTCATGTATAATACCGTGCTCTCAATACCTAGGCTACCAAAGATTCAAGGAGTTGGAAAAGATTCCATGCCTGCTTTCCTAGTAATGACATGTCCTTCATGTTCCGGATGACAGAGCTTCTCCCATTTCTTCCAGATAATCGGTCTGTCCTTAAGGGATACTCTTGCCCACCAAAACTTTACCAGTGCAATATAGATCCGATTTGTGATACATCGTAGGACCTTGAAGATTTACATCACATAAACCGGTATAGATGCAAGTATTGACTGAATCATTACCTCTCGTCCTGCCAGAGAGAGGAGCTTACCATCCCAAAATTAGACCCTCTGGTAACAAGGTAACAATACAAATATGTATATTTTGTATAAAAAAAAAAGTGATAAGTTTTGGAATAAAAAAAAGAGACATTTTTGAGGCATGGTTCCTCAATTTGCTCTTTGATTTCTTCGCCTATTGTCAACGTTAAAATGTGTGGGTTTTGGGATACCGATTGTCACGCGCCGAATTCGGTAGAACCGAACCCGGAACGCGAACGGTAAAACATTAAAACCATTTTCAAAACTTTTTAAATAAACCGCTTAAAATCACCATTTAGTTAATCAAAATAATATTTTTTAACTCAAAAGCACGTCCAAAACAAGCAGACAAAAGACAAGGCGTACGTCGCTAAACTCAAAAGAAAACCCGAACTCCTGCTGCCAGCTCTTCAAGATTCGAGAGCTCCCATAGTCCGTCTCGCGACCAGTACCTGTAGGAAGAGAAGCTAGGGGTGAGCGTTCGCTCACCACCACGGATACCAGACCGACTACGGCATACTAGCAGACAATGCCGGAAACACCAACAACAAACAAAACACCGGGGACTACTATCCCCAACTCAAGTAACCCGACTATCATACTAAGACTGTTACTTTCCCCAACCAACTCAAAACCCAGACCCATAATGTAGACCCGACACAGCGGTTACGACCTCCACCAAAGACACAAAAGATAACCACGCAACACCCAAGATCACAACGGATCGCACACCAAACCAGGTCACAAAGGATCGCACTCCAGCTGCTCAGTGTCGGTTGCTAACCGGCTGGGCTCGAGCCTGCCCCACGCAACTTCCCCCGATCTCTGTCAGGCTAGGCGGTCGACCTGTTAGCTATATATTCCGCAATACTTCTCCGATAGCTAGTCGGAAGGAGAGCAGCCCTCCATCGCCGAAGAATGCACAACTTTACCAGTGGTTAACCCGGAAGGCTAGCCAACCCCTACGACACGCGGCCACAGAACCCCTTTATTTCCAGGCGGGCCCCTAACCTCGGTAGACGAATGCACACGCGCGCGACCACAGGACCCCTTTCTTGGCAGGCGGGCCCCCAACCTCAGGCAATCACAATTACAACCAGAGTTCAACAACAAGCGACAACACCGGTTTAACACCCCACAGGCACACAAGGCCACCCACGACACACAAACAGTAACACACGGGTTCAACACCCCACGGGCACTCATGGCCACCCAAGACACCAACAGTAAAATACGGGTTCAACAACCCCACGGGCACTCATGGCCACCCAAGACACACCAACAGTAAAATACGGGTTCAACAACCCCACGAGCACTCATGGCCACCCAAGACACCAACATTAAAATACGGGTTCAACAACCCCACGGGAACTCATGGCCACCCAAGACACCAACAATTTACTCAACCTACGGGCACAACCAAAAGCCACAGTATTTCTAATATCAATACGTTCGCTGCTCCTACGACACTATTAAGTGTCACATGCATTTCTATTGTTCGATACGTTCCCGTATCATACGACACCACCCGATGTCGCCTGCCTTTCTATTGTTCGATAAACTTACTTAACCACGACACCCAAGTGTCACATGCATTTCTAATGTTAACTTTCCCTAGTCAGGGCCGAGATCCGGCTACTTTTCCCTACATCGTACGCTTTCCCAAAAGTTCACAACCAAGCTCCGGCGTGCTCACGATCACTCGCCTAGCTTTCCCTTTCCGCGGTCCTCGGTACGATCTAACAGATCACAATTAAAACACTTTTTAAGTTTCCAGACAAAGCTGAATTTTAATGAACTTGACGCCCAAACTCAACCCCGACGATGTCGATCACTCTCAAACTTCCCAATTTCTCGACATTGTCAAAAATGGGCTCGGAAAAGCCCGATTCGCCCGACATGGCGAATCTGCCCGGGATTGGAAAACGCCTTTCCGGGGCTCCGAAAATTCCCGTTTTCGTTTCTACGATCTTAGAATAATTCAAGGGTTCCAAAGTAATTGACGGAATCAATTTCCGACTTCTGAGCAATTTAATTCGCGTTTAAAGTTTCTAAACCCCTCATTTCCAACTTTTACAATTTAATTCCACAATTCGTTCCAGGTGTAGATTAATGACTTGGGGATCGTCCTAAACCACCCGAACACGAAAACCCGAGACCCGAGCACGTGGGCCCCACCCGGCCACCCTTAGTCGTGGGTGGCTGGACCGGTTTTGGACTGGTCCACCACCATGGTGGCTGGTCCTAGCTCCGGCCAGCCACCACCCACAGTGGCCGAAGCTCCCCCGAGCCTCTGGTCACCGGAAACTGCTCATTTTTCGCTCCAAAACACCTCCAACGAACCCCACACCTCAACTCAACCATAGTCTACTCATTTCAACCCAAACCCTAACTTTTAAACGTACCAAAGCGAAAATCGAAAGGGTACTCACCGTAGGGAATGCCGGTGGGAGCTCGATCCTTCGATCGCTGAGACGATCCACCGGTTGGATCGTCGGGAAATAACAAAACCCTAACTCCCCCCTTCTCTTCTACTCTCTTCTTTTTCTCTCCTTTTCTCTTTTTTTTCTCTTTTTTGAATGTATGGCCGAACACCTCTTGTCTCCCATCTCTTTAGTTGTTCAAAAATAACAACTACCACCACTTGTGTGACATGTGGCAAGTGGGTCCCACCCCTTTTGGAAAATATCTTCTAGATATTTTGCAGTCAGATTCGCGAAATTCGGCCGTCTCGGGCCCCGAACGGGCCCATTTTCCAAGAAATTACGAAACTTCACGGGCTACAAGGAAACGGCTCAACTAAGACCGTTGTAACGACGGATAAGCTTTTTGGATCCAAAACGAGCCTCGAACGGACCAAAACGTCGCCCAGTTGACTTTTCCAGCAAAAAGTCAACATTTCCCAAATTGATCAGAAAGTTGCCCTGAGTCCTCCAGAACTCACTTTGGTCGATATCGGGGTCAACTTAAGTCCGATATGACCCTCGTGGTCAAATTTAGGTTCATTTAGGTGCCTGTCCAAAAAATTTAAATTTTCCTGTTTTTCGCCGGTTTGACTGGCGTTGACCGGAGCGGTTCTTACACCGACCAACTATATTGAGGCATATGAAAAGCAGGGGCGGAACCACATAGATCTTAGGATGTTCCATGAAACACCCTAACATATAAAAACTTGGTGTAATGGTATAATATTTTTGGATATTTACAAGGAAACGTGAGTTCAAATTTCCACGGGAACACCCAGAGATTTTTTTTTCTTAATGTAGATGCGTGTGATTGAAATTAGATTCCTTTACGGGTTCGGACACAGTGAACACGAACGAGCTAGTTCGGAAGCGGTTGTCCCATCTTGTATCATACAGTTCCACAAGATAGTTTTGCAAGTAAAAAGGAAAATAAAGTGCTTGTAACTTAATTGCGTAGGAGGAAAAGACATGGAAGTAAATGAGTTTCTATTCTGATTTGGGTAGTTTGTGGTAACCAAAACTCAAAACATCTGCATAATGCAGCTTCTAAGAACAAAAGAAAAGAAATCAATGTACAATTTGGTGTTAGAGTGGATTTGACAGTTCCAAACAAGAGTTGGGAACAACAATGGGAGCTGGAGGAACCCACTTATGAAGAGGTGAGCAGTCCCAACCATTCTCTTTGTTGTAACAAATGCTGAAGTGCTTAGGAACCCAAGGGGAGCTCCTCTCCCTCGACACCTTCCTCTGCCCTTCCTCTACTTGCTTCTTCGCCTCTCTCGCCTTCTCCCACTCCCTGCTCATGATGCCTTGGCTCACCTCGCTCCATACCTTCCCGGATTCGCTGCCCCAAACTCCCTGATCACATCATCCACATTATATATAAAACAGAGGTTAATTAGTATCATCACTATCTACATTCATACCTTGGGATCCTTCACCGTAGGAGCTTTAAGGCCTGAGAGTACTTGTTTTGCATTGTACAAAAGTCTAACTTTCCCATTTTTCGTGTCTTTTATATTAACACTCCTACATATAATGACATGCAATGTTAATTGGATGCAAATAAAAACAACAAAAGACATTGTTTTGTATTGTATTGAATTAACTACCTGTCCCAGTGACCCTCAATCTCATAAAGTTTCTTTGATGAGGAAGACTCAAAGATTTTTCCTTTGATTGATCTGCCTTTACGCCCCAAAAGCGAACTGCCTCTGTAACATAACTCGGCCTCCAAGCCAGTTTCTTGGCACTTGACTATCACATTCCCAACCCAATCCACCCAAGGGACGGGAAGGAATCGAATGAAAAGCTTAGGAGAGTTCATCACATATGTTTCACCCCAGTTGAGTAGCTTGAGCTGCCTTTTCCCTTGGACTTCAGCTTCCACCGAAGTACCTACAAAACATCATTACAACAACCCAAGTCAAGTAATTATAGTCAAGTTTGGAAAAGTAGAGCTTGGGAGTTGGGCAGGGTACCATAGAACTTAGGAACGGGGTGTTGGCACCATATAATCTCAACATTGAGTTTGTCGTCAGTTGCATGAAGGGCAGTAACGGGAGGATGATGAGAAACCTGTTCGAGCAGGACATTGAGAGTTCCAGAAGAAACATGATGGGTCTCTCCAAGGATGGGGTTGTAAGGAGCAACACCGAAAAGGGCAGGACGAACTGTGGATACGCTCCAAGCAACGACCGATAGAAACCTGTCCAAGGGGGTCTCCCCATGGCTGCACAGCCTCAACATGTCCCCTCCACTGCAGTACACAGGTTCCCCAAAGCACTGAAGGTGTGACTTTGGCAGGTTGAACTCAGGTGGCAGCTGAAACCCCCCAACAATATGTAATTTAATGTTGGTAACACATGATGTATTGTATTCGCAAATGTAATTAATTTACCTTGAAGCGGGTAATATCGGATCCAGGACGGACATTTTTGAAGAGACTCAAGACAAGCTGGACAACATTTGGAGCTCTGTAATCAACATCTTCGTCTGCGTCTAATGAAACAGGTTTTGTCAGGACAATCTTTGCCTCGCACTTGTCTGATTGGACCTGCATCGCACCACAACATATCATTATCATTCAACAACTATATATACTCTATAATAATTTTCTTTGTTCCAATGTGAATTCCCATCTCTTTAATGTGAATAGAAAACACATATCCTACTTTTTCCTTTTCACTTTCTCGACATCCAAACGCAAAAGCATCATTGCCACGTGGACTCTCCACTTTTCAATAAACATTTCTTTCTTAACTTATTAAATACATAACACCGTTCTAACGTATCGGCGCATTCTATCCTACCTTAGCGTTTAAGGAAGCAAAATTCCAATACCACCGACCCAAAATTCAGGTTTCCTATTTCGATTTCAACCCAATATTATACCGCTAAACCGCTTTTCTTATCGGAATACAACCTTTTTTCCCAAAACAGAAGAAGAAGCGCTACATATAATTGTATTTTGAGGATTGAAATTATTATTACTTAAAAGAGAGAGAAAATAAAGAGACACGTACCATTGAAAAATTGATGTATATGTATATATGTATCTCCGACCGGCAGATATGGAGGAGGAGGTTCGTATTTTGAGAGAGAGAGAGAGAGAAGTGATATATGGAGACAGTTGGCTACATATATGATATATATAGAGAGAGATACAAAGGTTCCTATGTTATACATACATATGAGCTTTGGAGGCAACGAGCGAAACGAATGGTATGTGTTGGGA
The DNA here is from genome assembly GCA_963921825.1 of Erodium maritimum. Classification (NCBI taxonomy): domain Eukaryota; kingdom Viridiplantae; phylum Streptophyta; class Magnoliopsida; order Geraniales; family Geraniaceae; genus Erodium; species Erodium maritimum. The sequence goes on along the minus strand of OY997592.1, from coordinate 40,202,167 downwards.
TCTGAGATTACCTTTTTGTCCTCGGAACTCATCTCATATTTTGTATTTACTGCATGAACCGTTAACTAGGTTAGATGGTCCCATTTTTTTCTTTCTATTTAGCTTGTTTGATAAAAAAGGAATTTTATTTAGTGATTCCCTAAGTATATATAATTGACCTTTCAAAAACAAAAACAGTATATGTAATTGAATTTAATCGGATTAATGGTGCTCAACATTTAGCCTCAGACAAAATGAATCGGGACAGGCCAAGGAAGAGAATCCAGTTAACAAGGAAACTTAAATTGAAATAGACAGTGTGTTTGAACAAGATGGTGTATTTCCTAGTTAAATGGTCATCTTTATTTGTTGGTCGTCTGATTTCTAGTGCTTTTACTGTAATAAGCAAATTCTTTAGACATCTCTCAGCATGTGGTTTATTTTATTTTTATGATGATATTTGAAATTTGGGTTGAATATATTTTGGTATCTTATCTTCTGTCTACGGATATTAAAGTCTCATATGTTTGAGAACGATCATTTTGGTACCTTATTGTATCGTTCACAAATCATTTTTCGATTTGAAGTTATAAAAACTAACGGAATATTTCATTCTAGGGATTCTATTAGTCATGTGACAACATGTGCATTTAAGTGGAGAGTGAAATGACAATTATACCCTTACATATTTAAAGCACATGAATTTGAAAAGTTAATTACTATCCTATCCTCATTTAATCATAAAAGAATAAATAAAAACTATAAAAAAAACTGATTAAATAATAAAAATAGATTTCAAAAAATAATTGAAAATTATTAAAATTTTAAAACTTAAAGTAATATTAATCTTAATTAAAATTTAAACTAAACTAATCAAACCTACTGACACACTACATCACCTCACACATTACATAACCTAAACTAGTCAAGTTTGTCTCTCTTCATCTTTATGTCCACGATAGCGGACCATGCTTCACGAATACCCTGCTCGCAACCCTCAGCGTCAACACCACTGGAAACCCTCTCCCGGATCTCTGTCGTCTCGGCATCCTCGGCCTGTGCCTCCAGCACACGAGCAACTAGTGTGGGCTGTGCCACAAACGAACACATAGCCATGCCACCTGTGATCTCATCTAGCTCAAGTCTGAACGAACTCAACTCCTCCATCATGTCCCACTCTCGGACTGATATCCCGGCCAGGCAATGGACCGACTTCCTACTCAGGGCATCGGCGACAACGTTCGCCTTGCCCGGGTGGTAGAGTAACTCGAAATCGTACTCCTCCAGCAACTCCATCCACCGCCTCTGGCGCATGTTCAGGTCGCGCTGGGAGAAAATGTACTTGAGACTCTTGTGATCCGAGAATACCCGGAATTTCTCTCCATACAAGTAGTGTCGCCAGCTCTTCAGAGCGAAGACGACTACTGCCAACTCTAAGTCGTGGGTAGGGTAGTTGCGCTCATGTATCTTCAACTGTATGGAACCATAGGCAACCACCTTCCCCGACTGCATCAGCACACATCCGAGTCCCTCACCGGACGCATCACAATACACATCATATCCGATCCCCCGCACCGGCACGCTCAACACGAGAGCGATAGTCAAACGATCCTTCAGCTCGGTAAAGGAATGCTCACACTCATCAGTCTATAGGAACTCCGCTCCCTTGCGTGTCAATGCGGTCATCGGCGCGGCCAGTCGTGAGAAGTCCTGGACGAATCGTCGATAGTATCTTGTCAATCCCAGGAAGCTGCGGATCTCAAATACACTCTTGGGTCGTGCCCACTTCGAAACTGCGTCGATCTTCGCCAGGTCGACTAGGATACCCTCTCGGGACACAACATGCCCGAGGAACTTCACATCGGCAAGCCAAAACTCGCACTTCTCCAGGTTGTTGTACAACTGGTGAGTGCGCAACAACGTCAAAACTGTCCTCAGGTGCTTCTCATGCGCCTCCTCACTCGGCGAATAAATCAAAATGTCGTCCACAAACACCACGATGAACTGGTCCAGGTACGGTCGGAAAATACCGTTCATCAGGTCCATGAACGTTGCAGGCGCGTTCGTCAACCTGAACGACATCACTAGGAACTCATAGTGTCCGTACCGAGCCCGGAATGCGGTCTTCGCCACATCTTCCTCCCGAACCCTCAACTGATAATACCCTGATCGTAGATAAATCTTCGAGAAGCACTTTCGCTCCTCTCAGCTGATCGAACAGGTCATCGATCCTCGGCATCGGGTAACGGTTCTTCACCGTAACCCGGTTCAACTTCCGGTAATCGATGCACATCTTCATGAAGAGGGTGGGTGCTCCCCAAGGTGAGGCACTCGGACGGATAAATCCCTTCTCCTGATGCTCCTCGAGTTGTCGCTTCAGTTCGACCAACTCGGCTGGTGCAAACCGATACGGGGCCATAGATATCGAAGCCGTACCCGGGATCAAGTCGATCCTAAACTCCACCTCGCGCACCAGCGGTAATCCTAACAGCTCCTCCGGAAAGATTTCCGGGAACTCACATACCACTCTCAGCAGCTCTCTACTCTGCACGGTCTCCGTCTCATCTCCCACGGTCAGTGTTGACAGGAGTACTCCGCTCCTACTGCCCAAGACGCAAGTGACGATCGCATCGCCCGAGACCACTGTCACCTGCCGTCGATAGCAATCGATCGACGCTCGATACCTCGCGAGCCAGTCCATCCCCAAGATCACGTCAAATGCCGTCATGTCCAAAACAAGTAAATCACTAACAAAAGGGCAATCAGCCACTCTAATCTCACATGCACGACATACGATACTTAACACCACATCTCCCGTAACCGGGGTATCAAGACATAAGGGTCGACTCAACGTCTCTACCCTTAACCCCAAAGAATCAGCAAAAGTAGAAGAGATGAAAGAATGTGAAGCCCCCGTATCAAATAAGAAAGATGCCCAGGAATTGTAAAGCAAGTACGTACCCTGAGTAGTCTCATGACCGGAGTGGCGTCCCTCTGCTCGCGAGTCAGTGACAGCATACACCCGACCCTACTGAGCCTGAGGTCTTCCTCTCGGGGGTGGTGGAAGAGTTGGTTGTTGTGGAGTCCTCTGCTGATGCCTCTGTGCTGGCACACCCGCTGTCTCCCGTGAGGCTCTCGGAGCCTGAGTCTGGCGTGGGCAAAACGGAGGTGCCTGGCTGGGTTGCATCTGCTGTGGTCGTTGCACTGGTCCTCCTCCAACTCGGTCAGGACACACGCGAAGATGTGTCTAAGTGTGCCGCAGTGATAACATGTCCTCTCAACGGGACGCGGGCTCTCCTCGACTCTCGTCGTATGACCTGCGGGGCGATCTGCAGGTCCACCACTCATCGGGCAGTCCCGACCCAGATGTCCCAACTGGCTACACGTGGGACAAAACTGCGCTAACGGGGCAGGTCCAACTGACGCTACTGCTTCGACCCGTCGCATCTTACCTGACTGGGCCTGTGGCTGGAAGGATCCCAATGTCCTCTGCCTCCTCGGATCACGGCTCTCAAACGGACTCAGGAAGCCACTCGGTCTAAAGTGCCGCTCCACAGTTAGTGCCTGGTCCACTAGTGTAGAATACTCCTCAGCCCTGAAGGCAATGACTCGATCCGCGATCGACGGGATGAGTCCCCTCTCGAATCGTCTGCAACAGAGCGCCTCATTCGACACCATCTCCGGTGCAAAGCGAGACAGGGAGGTGAACCTCGCCTCATACTCCGATACAGACAGCCCCCTCTGGCGCAACTCTAGGAACGGCTGGTGTCTGTCCTCACGGGCTGATCTCGGGAAATACTGCTCCAGGAACAGTCTTCCGAACAACTGAAAGTCGTCTCCAACCCTGCGCTGCTCGCGCTGCCACCAAAAGTATGCCTCATCCCTCAGCTGGAATGCGGAAAAGATACCCTCATGTGCTCGTCTACGATCTCCGACGTGTCCAAGTTGCGGGTGATCTGTCCCAGCCACCTCTCGGCTACCTCAGGGTATGGCTCCCCTCGAGAAGGTAGGAGTACCCAGCCTGAGGAAGTCACTCAGCGCCTAGGCTGTAAAGCTGTCGACCTGACTCGGCCTGGCAGAAGCAGCTGTAGTGGTAGTAGGCACGGTCTCAGGTGTCGGTGCTGCAGTCTCCCTCTGGGAGCTGATCACCGCGAGAACTGTGCGAACCACCTCCTCCAGAGTGGTCGCCTGGGTCGGCTCTGCGACCGGAGGACTTCTACGCGGTGGCCCTAATGGTCCAGCCTCATTTCTCTCGTGCTCCGCAGAGGTAGCACCTTGGGCACTCGCTGCCCCTGCTTGTTCAATGGCAGGTGGCTGCCCCTGGCCCCTAACTACGCAACCTCTAGTGCCTCTCGGAATGTAGGTATGAGCCATGTCGCTTGTATCCGTTGCATGGATAAACGCACATGCTCAGTGTCTCAATTTCGAATAAAGCGGCTCGCTTAAAACAGTAACGTTCACACACATTTCACAAGGGTCATACTCGGACCAACAGTATACTTAGTCTTAGTATAATCATAGATAATTTCATATAATCAGAGAAGTCCGCACACTTGTGCGTCTCACAGAATCAATCACACAATTCAACCATCTCCCACAAGAGTCACAGTTTCAACACGTCACACAGTATACCATTCACATCACACAACAATTCCATAGAGTCTTCGCACTAACTCATTTTCACAGGTTTTCAACACCTTTCTCTTTCTATCACAACATTCATGTCGATATCGCATCGTTACAACCTGATTCAGGCGTCCCCGAATCTCGTTGTAACCACTTGACATCCCCCTATCACGTTCGACTACAGTGGCGCCCCTGAGTCAACCCGTGATAGTACAAACACTTCAGTTTTGCAGAAATTTGGGCATGACCCGTTAGAAAATTCCACTAACCATCCGCTTAAGCGGGACATTCAATAAACAAACCGCACAAAGCATTCAGCACAACATAGCACACAACAAAACATGCAGTTACATTCCTTAGTTTTCGGTAATTACTCGATTACCACCCGGCCAAGTCAACATTTCGATCCAACCAATCACTCAACGGCCGACCAAGGCGGCAACCCACATCACGATCACTTAACAACCACGTTATCAACAGCATCGAGCACCGCTCGCCAACCCAGCCTCGATCTCAACCGATCGGCATAACCGTTCAACCAAGGTACACAACAAAACATGAAATATGGCAATACATCAAACAAGACACTTTGTCATCCGAGACTCTCGTCGTCTCGGATCTACGCGTAGGACATTTCTGATTTGCGTAACCGACTCTAGAACCTTAACAACCTAACTCTACCCACCTAATTGACGCACGGTCCGAGGTTTTGAAAAAAAACAATTTCAACGCAACCAGGCTCTGATACCAAATTGTCAGGCCCCAAATCCGGTTTTGATCGGACTCGAGACGTGAACTAAAGTAATAATAAAGTACAAATAAAAGCAAATTAAATAACTAAAATAACTGAGTAAAATTTTAACAATACGAGTCAACGTTCAAATCCAAATGACTAAAAACAATGTTTAGTTCATAAATGGAAAATAGACAATACGTCTCTGCTACAAAAAAACCACCCAGATCCTCAAAGCTCCCGAGCTCTGAGAGAACCTCTAGGTCTACTCATCAACGAAACCTGTAAAAACAGTAAACACAAAGGGGGTGAGCTTACGTTCAGTAGGAAAAAGTAGTAAAGGAAAAAGGACCCCCGCCTGGACAACAAAATCCCCGATTAGTACGATTACCCCAAAAGACAACATAATTAGAGAACAACAGGAATTGCAACAATTAATAAAATAACAGCTTAAAAGAAGATCAACGGGGAGACAACTTATTCACCAATAGAAACCAACTAAAGAAACACACGAGTACCGAAATATAGGTAATTAAACCACCACACTCCAATCCACACACCAACACACATATCGTACCGGAACACGCATCAGCCTAGATATCTTCCCGGAACTCACATCATCGGGGTGAAACAAGTCTTCCCGAAACACGTAGCATCGGGATGAGACAACAATATACCATACCGGAATGTCCCTCGGCCTAGGTCTTCACGGAACACGTAGCATCGGGGTGAAACAAGTCTTTCCGGAACACGTAGCATCGGATAAGACAACAATATACCATACCGGAATGTCCCTCGGCCTAGGTCTTCCCGGAACACGTAGCATCGGGGTGAAACAACAATGTAAACATATTGTACCTGCATACCCACTCGGTCGGATATCTTACTGGAAACACCCTCGGGGCAAGTAAACAACAATGACACATAATACCAAACAAATCACAATACAACAAACTCATGATACCAACCAAGCTTACCGGCATGACTTACCAAACACGTCCCATCGGTCTATCACTCACCCGATCATATCACAAGACACAATCATATAATCATTCAACACAATCACTCAATCAATCATGTCACCAAGTAATCATTCATATCATGCTTATCACAAGTCATGTAATTTAATAAGACTCTTATGTTCATCAAGTATGGAACATACATCGACATTTGAGGACTAAAGATCACAATCCAACACAACCACAATCAATCTTAAGGCTCGACATGGCTATTCTGCCAGCACGACAATTCCCATAATTGAAAGCGGTTATTCTAGTGAATCACATCCTATATGCGAACTAAGAATCTTCCGGTTATTATCATAATTGAAAGCGGTTATTCTAGTGAATCACATCCTATATGCAAACTAGGACCTTTCTGGTTATTATCATCCTATATGCATACTATTAGAATTCAATAATTAAAAGCAGAACTTTACTACTCTTCCCTACCTCAAGTTCTCCAAACGCTTAACCAACCGAGCGCCTAGAAATCTCCTCCTCCGAGCTCGAGAATAAGGTCTAGGAACATAGATTAATACACAATTAAAGACGGTTTTAAAGAGGACTACCTAGATTACCCCTAATTACAAACACTTGGGCCAAACGGTAAAATTGGGCTCGAACTAGGCCCAATTCGGGCAACCCACATATCTGGAAACTGGCCCGGACCGTGCCCCTCAGAGGGCCGGTCTGGGGCCCGGACTGTGCCCCTCAGAGGGCCGGTCTGGGACCCGGACCGTGCTGCTGAGAGGGCCGGTACCGAGCCTGTTCCGTGCCGCTCAAAGGCCCGAAAGCAGGCCCTCTCCGTGCCAAATCTGGGCAGGTTCAAGCCCCTTCTTCCCCAACTTCGATTCTACGAAAATCTACTTCAAAAACTCCATTTTTACCAACATCAAACCTCAAAATCAGTCACCAAAACCCTCAAACTTCAATACCCACAATGGGTTTCCTCCAAACATCAACAAACAACTCATTTCTAACCAAAACTTCCACAAATACTTCACTAAAGAATCATCTAACAACACTAACAACAAAACCCAACAAGTTCATGCAATTTTCTTAGAACCCACAACTTGAAATTGATTGAAAGTATAAGTTAAGAGGTTACTTACCTTGAGGATGAAGAGGGGATGAAGAAGAAGGTGTTTTGTTAAGCTTTGGTGAAGAAAATCCCTTGAAGTTGTCTCCTTTCTTCAATGTCTCCTTCACCAAGCAATGGTGTTCTTCCTCCTCTCTCTTCCTTGCAATTTTCGGCCACCAAGGGGAATAATGAGCTGAATTGGTTGCCTCAAGAGCATGGTTGTAAATGGCGCCAGGCGCTAGTCGGGCGGCGAGGACCCCTAGGCGCTAGGCGGGGACTAGTCGGGGCCTAGACGGGGCCTAGGCGGATTTGATTATTCTATTATTTTAAATTATTAATAAATAATATATTATACACATATAATAAAATATTGAAAATAAATTATTATCTCCAACATACAAAAGCTAAAACAACTTATCAATAACAATTTCGCAAGTATCTGGAAGTTCAACAAACAAACCTACAACACCAAAAGCATTTCCAACACTCAAAAACTCAAACATTATGTCTTATTGGCTCATAACTTCATAAGCCAATTGTCTAGTGTCTCAAAAAACAAAATACAAAAGTAAACTAATCCATAAAGCTTGAAGTATGTGTTCAATTTTCATGACCTTTTCACGTACTTGTTCATTCTCATAAGCTTCAAGTACTTGATCATATTCGTCCTCAACTTCATAATCCATATTTTCTTCCTCCTCTTCATCGGAAACAAACTCGTCTTCATCAAGTTCTCTCATTTCATTTGTAGGATTCTCATCATCATCATCCCCATCGCCATGAACAAGCCATTCTTGTGCATTGGTAGTATCATTGGAAAGAAGAAATTCGACTTCATTTTCCGTTGGTTTACTCTTTTTGTTCAAAAACTTGGAGTTGAATTGGATAAAGGCTAAATTTTCTACTCTTGCAACATCAAGTCTATTTCTTTTCTTGGTATGAATCTAAAATGAGAAAAATAACATAAATTAGAAATAAATGATAAACTAACTAAAAATAAATGATAGAATAATATTATACTTGCCCCTTCAAAAGTACTCCATGATCTTTCACACCCGGATGAACTTGTAGTCAAACCAAGCACTCTTATGGCAAAACGTTGTAAGTTTGGTACATGTCTTCCATAAACGTCCCACCAACGAACTACAAAGTAACAAAACATATCCAATATTCCAATATCATTAATGTTTGTTCAATGTCTATAAAATCTAAAAATCTAAAAAATTATAAAGTAATAAACTAGTAATCATGAAAAAAAGTTTCTTACCCGGATTATAATGTGCATCATTTGTTGCGCATCCCCTCAAAGCAACGGGTTTACCAAACAAGCCCTCCTTCCTCAAATATACATGCAATTCTATATTTATGATCGAATCTTCGATGTGGTGATCATTATGATACATCCTTTCAACACACTCCAAAAACCCATTCATGACCATCATGTCCCCGTGCATGGTTTACATCTTGGTATGTGTAATAAGGTTTCAATAAAAAAAACCCGTCATGTGCAAGGGGGAATCAAGTCGTCCAAGAGATTTTTTGTCAATAATGTTCCAAATAGTAATGTAGTGTTGACTTGTGTTGAACAAATTTTTGATCTCCTCTTTCGCCTTCATCATCTCTCCATATACAAAACCCATTGACGGCTTATTATCTCCATCCACAATGCGAAGCACTTTATATAAAGGAGCAAACACCTTCAAGCATAAACTTACACAAGACCAAAAGGATTCACTCCAAGCAAGATCCGCCGCCGCCTTCCCTTTTCGAGTATTTGAATGTTTGGTATCCTTCCACTCTTTGCTTGCAACCATAATTCTTAAGTCATCTTTTTTCTCCCACAAACTTTGTAAAGTGAGGAAAGAAGTAGCAAATCTAGTTACACCCGGCCTCACGATGTCTTTTTTGTTTGTGAACTTCCTCATCAAATGCAAAGTCATGAGATGTCCATAAATGTAGGTTGTAAAGCTCCTTGCACTTTCAATGGTACTCTTGTATTTAGTTAAACCTCCAATATCTTGAAGCATGAGGTTTATGGTGTGAGCCGCACAAGAAATCCAAAAAATCGAAGGCCTCTTCTCTTTTAGTAAATCTTTTGCCGCCATGTTGTTGGAAGCATTGTCCGTCACAACTTGTACGACATATTGAGGACCAATCTCTTCAATTCCCTTTTCCACATACTCAAAGATGAATTTCCCGGTGTGTGAATCACTTGATGCTTCCATTGATGAATGAAATGTTGTCCCAAGCGTGCAATTGACACAAAAATTCATAATGCTTCTTCTTTTCCGGTCAGTCCAAGCATCGGTCATAACCGAGCATCCATTAACCTTCCATTCCTCCTCTTGGCTTTTCAGTAAACTCTTAGTTCTTTCTACCACACTCTTCAAATATGGTCCGCTAAATTCATATCGACTTGGTTGCTCGAACCCTGGACCAAATTGTCCAACTGCTTCAGTAAATCTTCTGAAACTATCATTATCAACGACATTGAAAGGAATGCCGGATTCATTAAGCCATGTCGCCATATACTCTGCCACTTTGTGATTTTTTTCTTCCGAATCTTTTTACATATAAATTCACTTTGAAAAGTGCTCTTATTTGGACCAACATTGGATGTATAACGGTCAATAGGTCTATATTTTTTTGGTTGCTTCAATCTTTCCTCATTTGTTTCATCTTCTTCCATCTCCATTGCACTTACTTCTTCATTTATAATGCAAACTTCTTCCCTCATCCTTTTTGCCGATATACACTTTTGTCTTTTCTTTTGGTGTGCGTCGTTTATAGCTTTCAAGCATTTGGCCTTATCTTCATCTGTACTCTTCTCACAGGGAAGTACATTTCCCTTGATGTGGGCGATGTGTTGCTTGATTCTATATATGCCGCCCCTCATTGGCTTGTCACACAATAAGCATTTGACTTTATCTGAATTAGTTGGGTCATATCTTATTCCATATTGCCAATCAATATCCGATGAAGGCGTTGATGCGGATGCTGAGGCGTTCTCCATACTATGTTCCATAAGATTACAAAACCGAAACTTATATTGTGAATGTTGGCGAAATGTTAAAACAATTTATGAATAATAAATAGAAAGGACAACATATGTAAGAATGGTTACAACTTACAACGTACAACCATAGATGCATAAAACAAACTCATCAACATGATAGGATATGGAGTAATTTAGTAGGCTTTGTCAATATGGTCCAACATATCTCTTTGTCTTATTAGCCATGTCCATGAAAATTTATTAACTATGTTCATAAAACAAATCTCATTGCATGAAAATTTATTATCCATGTTCATAAAACAAATCCCATAAACAACAAGTATTTAACATTTTTAAATTGATAAATAGTTAAGAGACTCGTTAAGATTTAAACCTACAATCAAATATGATTTAGTGTTGGGCCAAAGTAGCTTGTAATTAAGATTATGAGGGTTGTCTCTACTATTTTAATCAATGATATCTATTCCAGTCTAAATAAGATTGGTGTAGATGTATAGAAAAATGTTATCATGTTGGACATGTTGACTTTGTGAACTAACAATCTTTTGGGTATAAAATACTCCACTCTCTTTCTTAATTATGGCTATCTATGACATGTTAATCATACCCTCCTCTGTTCAATCGATGTTACATGTACCCTCCTAATCATGAAAACAGTTCATGGCTTCATGCTTAATCAATGCTTATATACCCAAAACAAATCCATGCTTAATCAGTAGTTCAGTACCCTAACTAACTCAATCAAACATGTAAATAGGAACCTACAAATTCTAACTCAATAAAACATGTAAACAGAAACATATTAGGGGTTGAGTTTAACAAATACATGAACTCAATAAAAGATGAACTAAGGTTGTAGAAGCTGAAGGTAAGTACGTGATGATGAAAATCAGCGTCTGAAACGAAACCAGCGTCCAGAAAGTCGAAGTGGAAGGTGTAGCGCGTTTGTGTGTGCTCTGCGCGTCTGTGTGTTGCTGCTTAATGATGATCGTGAGAAGAAGAAGCGTCTCGAGGAAGGTAAGTAGTACGTGTAATTTTTTTTGTATAAATCGTTCGGCCCAGACTGGCCCATCAGCCGCCCAGCCCAGCCCGTTTATCCGCCCAGGCCCAGGCGTGCCAGTCTGCACAGTCGCCCGCCCAACCCGCCCAGGCGCCCGACTCACCCGCCCAGCTACCCAGAAGTCACGAAACCGACTCTTCCCGCCCGACCCATCTATATTCAGGCGTTAGGTATGTATTTGGCGCCTAGGCGCCCGCTTTTTACAACCATGCTCAAGAGTATAAAACCTATTTGTGAGAAAAGTTTCTTTTACCCCCTTCTTCTATTTCCTTTCTTTAGGCACATGGGAGGGAAAATGGGTCATTAGAGACCCATTTCTTCTCCTCCAAGCCACTATGGACACATGTCCATGTGGGGACCACCTTGTCCTTAATTGTTTTCAGCACAATTAATTTAACTAGCTTTATCCGATAAATAGCCTAAGTTTGACCCGAGTTTGACTTTTTCGCAAAGACAGTCAATCGAATGGAAACGACCCAACTAAGCTAATTGTAACGACGACTAAGCTTTTTGGGTCCCGGAAGGGTCCCGAATGACTCCCGAAGTCATCGGTTGACTTTTTCGGCCAAAAGTCAAACTTCGCCAAAAATCACCGGTTCGACCGGGATCGACCGGGGGCGGTTCTTACAGAATGGGTTTGTTCGTGGATTGGAGAACCAAGTTCGATTTTGTTCTAAGAAGTTGAATGAACAGATTTTCAAATCTAGGAAGTTGATTGCGTTTTGATTTTTTAGATATAGGAAGTTGAATGTTTTTTATAGAGAAAACTACCAATACCTGCCCAAAACAATGCCCATTTAACTGATGTTTACCCTGAAGTTTAAAGTTAACTGATGCATACCCTGAAGTTACGACTTGTAACTAAAAACCCCTTTTGTTAGCTAAAATGACGAAAATACCCTTAGTGATTTTTTTTACATAAATCTGCTCCAGGCAGTTGAAGATACACGAGCGCAACTATCCTACCCACGACTTGGAGCTAGCAGCAGTCGTGTTTGCGCTGAAGAGCTGGCGATATTATCTGTACGACGAGGGGTTTCAGGTGTTCTCGGATCACAAGAGCCTCAAGTACATATTTTCCCAGCGAGACCTGAACATGCGTCAGCGACGGTGGATGGAACTACTCGAGGAGTACGACTTCGAGCTACACTACCACCCAGGCAAGGCGAACGTTGTCGCCGACGCCTTGAGTAGGAAGTCGGCTCCGAGCCTCGCCAGCATATCTGTCCTAGAGTGGGGCATGATGGGGGAGCTGAGCACGTTCGGGCTTGAGCTAGAGGAGGTTACTGGCGGTGTTGCCATGTGCTCACTGGTGGCTCAGCCCTCACTGCTTGCCCAAGTGCTGGAGGCGCAGACGGAGGACGTCGAAGCATCAGAGATCCGCGAGAGAGTCGTCAGGGGTGACGAGGTGGTGGGCTGGCAGGACAGTACTGATTGGGGACTACGGTACCGCGGGGGGCTGTTCGTACCGGTTAACTGTAGAGACGCCTTGTTACGAGAGGCACACCATTCGCGTCTCACAGTGCATCCGGGGGGCACCAAGATGTACCGTGACCTCAGACGGCACTACTGGTGGCGCGGCATGAGGAGGGCAGTCGCAGAGTTTGTGTCGAGATGCCTTGTCTGTCAGCAGGTGAAGGTCGAGCATCAGCGTCCCGCAGGATTGTTACAGCCACTACCGATTGCTCAGTGGAAGTGGGAACACATTACGATAGACTTCATGTGTGGACTACCGAGATCGCCGAAGGGGAACGACGCAGTGTGGGTGGTAGTCGACCAGTTGACCAAGTCGGCCCACTTCCTGGCTATGAGGATGACCGACCCAGTGGACAAGTTGAGCAGTTTGTATGTTCAGGAGATAGTGCGTCTCCACGGGGTCCCGGTGTCGATAGTGTCTGACAGGGATCCCCGCTTCACGTCCAGGTTTTGGCCGAGTCTGCAGAAGGCATTGGGGACCGAGGTGCTACTCAGTACAGCACATCATCCTCAGACAGACGGTCAGTCGGAGCGTACCATTCAAATCTTAGAGGACATGCTGCGAGCATGTGTGCTGGATTTCAGGGGATCTTGGGAGACCCACCTGCCATTGGCCGAGTTCGCCTACAACAACAGCTTCCAGGCCAGTATCGGGATGGCACCTTTCGAAGCGTTGTATGGGAGGCCGTGTCGGTCACCAGTATGCTGGGTAGAGGTGGGGGACAAGAGTCTGCTGGGGCCAGATCTTGTCAAAGAGACGACGGAGAAAGTCGCACTGATCCGCGATCGACTGAGGACAGTGCAGAGCCGACAGAAGAGTTATGCCGACAGGTGACGTCGACCCCTTGAGTTTGTAGTCGGGGATCACGTGTTCCTGAAGGTGAGCCCGAGGAAAGGGCTGGTGCGGTTCAGGCGCAGCGGGGGCAAGTTGACTCCGAGGTACATTGGCCCGTTCCAGATTTTGGGCAGAGTGGGAACAGTGGCTTATCGTCTGGCGTTGCCACCGCAACTTGGGAGAGTCCATGACGTCTTCCACGTGTCTCAGTTGCGGCAGTACAATGCAGACCCCTCCCACGTCATCGAGTGGACAGATATCGAGGTGGCTGATGATGTCTCCTATCAGGAGCAGCCGGTTCGGATTATGGACACGCGGGAGCAGATTCTGCGAGGAGGCAAGATTATCCACTTGGTACTAGTGCAGTGGAAGCACCACGAGGCTGAATCAACTTGGGAGCGCGAGGACGAGGTTCGCGCGAAGTATCCCGCCTCGTTCGTTTCCCGAGGTACGCCTGTTTTAAATTTCGCGGGCGAAATTCCTTTAAGGGGGGTAGATTGTAAAACCCGCTCCGTTTCGTTAACGTATTAATTTGCAAACGAAAACCTTAGGGTAAGTTTTTGAAACGAGTACAAAAAAAAACCCGAACCCGACCCCACGCCATCGTCCCCGTCCCCATCCAAGAACAGGCCGTCCACCACCGTTCCCGTCCGAGCCCTAACGCGCCGCCGCCCTCTTCCCGTCCGAGCCCTAGAACGAACCGAGCTCCCGCCGTCGCCGGCGAGCTCGTCAGATCCGGAACGGGACGAGCCGTCCGGACCCGAGCCCTACGCCGCCGTACGCCGCCGTGCACCGCCGCTCTCCGCCGCCGCCATCGTTCCTCACGGTTAGTTCTCGGCCGTGGAACTTCGACCGACCGGCGCCGGTGGTCGGCCGCACCTAACCGATCCCGTTCTTCTTCGTCTTTGCTTTCCCGTTCCCGAGTTCGTTCAGATCCGGTCGGGATGGAACGGAGCTCCCGAAATGGAAAGGAACAGAACACTAAAAACGTGAATCCGGTTTTGTTGAGTTTATTGTAAACGTTGTAATCTGAATTTGTAAAGATCGACAAAATATAAGTTATCGATATAATTGTTCTTATGTTTTGAATCGATTTAAGTATGAATGGGTTGGGTTCAAACTGTTTGTGAAACGAAAATTAGTTTTAGATTAAAGTTTAGATCTTTATCGTTCGGACGTTTAATGGTTATCGTTAAAAACTTTGTCGGGTTAAGTTTAACGGGTTTTAAAACGAAAGTCGATTGTTGAGTTTAGACTCGAGTTAAGATTAAATCGAAAAAGGGAAACGAGGCCGATCGACTTTATAAGGGTTTTGGACCAAAAATCTCGAGTTTGGAAGCGAGCAAAAGGAAACCGTTTTGTTTTAAAATCAAAGACGGAATTAATTAGAGCAAGGGAGTTCAACGACGGTTTTAAGTTAAAAAGGGGTTTAAACTGGGTTTAGATCAAACCTGGGTTCGGTGCGCGGGTGCTCAAACCCGATCCGTCGTAACCCGACTTTTATCCCGCTCGAGTGTAAACGACAACTGTCAAATTTAAAATGGACAAATCGTAGCCGTTAACTTAACGGCGGAACCGTTATTAACTTGGGCTTTGAGTTATTTAATTTCGACTTGTTCGTACTAGCTTAAAAGTGAGTTAAATTTGTGTTCTTTTAGATCGTGCTATGGACCGAGGCAAAGGGAAGCTCGGCGAGTGACTGAGCGTGCTTCGGGTGTTGTTGGAGCGTTTTTGGGATTATATACGAGGTAGGGAAAAGTAGCCGGATCTCGGCCCTGATTAGGGAAAGTTAATAGTAGAATTGCATGTGACACCCGGGTGTCGTGGGTTGAGTAGATTTATTTAAATATTAGAAAAGCATGATACGGGATTGTAGCGTGTAAGAGAAAGGCATGTGACACTTAGTAGTGTCGTAGGAATAGAGAACTTAGGGATGATTGAATTACTGGAGGCATATGACCATGCCCGGAGGTTGTTGTGTGTATTTATTGTTGAGTTTGGGTGGCCTTGAGAGCCCGTGTTATTTATTGTTGAGTTGGGTGGCCATGAGAGCCCGTGTATTTAATTTGGTGTCTTGAGTGGCAGTGAGTGCCCGTGGGGTTGTTGAACCCGAGTCTTGACCGTTGGTGTGTCTTGAGTGGCAGTGAGTGCCCGTGGGGTTGCTGAACCCGAGTCTTGACCGTTGGTGTGTCTTGAGGGGCAGTGAGTGCCCGTGTGGTTGTTGAGCCCGAGTCTTGACTGTTGAGGAGTCTTGAGTGGCCTTGAGTGCCTGTGTGATTGAACTTGCCTGTGATTGTGGTTACCTGTGGTGGTGAGTTCTAAAGGTCGACAGCTTGATCCGACTTGGTGTCGAGGAATTGCGAGTTTTAAAGGTCGACAGCCTGATCCGACTTAGTGTCGAGGAATTGCGAGTTTGAAAGGTCGACAGCCTGATCCGACTTCGTGTCGAGGAATTGCGATAGGTCGAACCCTGACCTGTTTGAGATTGGTTACTGAGCAGCTGGTGTGCGATCCTTTGTGATCTTGTTTGGGGTGTGTCGTTTCGTTCGAGTCCTTGAGGAGGTCGTCGATAGTTGTGTCGGGTCTACACTGTTTTTATCGAGTGTTGAGTCTGTTGAGGAAAGTAATGGGTTGTGGGTCAGTTGAGTATTTGAGTTGGGGATTGTGGTCCCGGAGTTGGGTTTGGTTTTAGTGTTACTGGCTTTATCTACTAATTATGCCATAGTCAGTCTGTTATCCGTGGAGGTGAGCGAACGCTCACCCCTAGCTGCTTTTCCTACAGGTACCGTTCGTAATCTGGACTAGGTGAGCTTCTGAAGCTTGAAGAGCTTGAAGCGGGTTGCTGGGTGTTTTGAGTCTAGAGACGTGTATCTCGTTTTGTCCAAGTGTGAGACTTTTATTTTGAGATGTAAATATTATTCTTTTGTGGAACTAAACTGACTTTTAAAGTGATTTAACAAAAACAGGTTTCAGTATCGTAACTTTTTAAACGTTCGCGTCCCTAGTTTCGGTTCGCTGAAATTGGGGCGTGACAGCTGGAGCGCCCACACAATGCTAATAGTTTACATAGCACAGTGATGATAGTTTAGTACAAAATGTGCTGATAAGTTGCTATCAGCACATTTGTACGAACCTATCAGCACATTTTGTACTAAACTATCAGCACCGTGCTGTGTAAACTATCAGCATTGTGCGCGCACGCACCAGCAACGCGCGTGCCCACGTGTCAACATCGGGTGCGTTCGTAGTTTGCACAGTAAGGTGCAGCGTTTTTATATATAATTTTCCACGTGTCAGCATCTGGTGCGCTCTACTGACATCACTTTGGGCGGATCCTACGGCTCAGATTTGTTCGTAGTTTGCACAATAAGCCTCTGTGTGTACTTGATATCAGTCATATATATATATAGGATAGCTATCCAGTAAAAACCACCCTTATTGTGCAAACTACGAACTCACCAGGTGCTGACACGTGGCACGCATAGTGCTGATAGTTTGCGCAGCACGGTGCTAATAGTTTGGGACTATTAGCACTGTGCGCCCAAACTATTAGCACTCTGCGCGCCACGTGTCAGCGCCTGATGAGTTCGTAGTTTGCACAATAAGGTGCAGTGTTTTATATATATATTGTCCACGTGTCAGCATCTGGTGCGCTCTGCTGACATCACTTTGGGGGGATCCTATGGCTCTCATGGGTTCGTAGTTTGCACAATAAGGGGGGGTTTGTACCAGATACCAATCATATATATATATATATATATATATAGGGGAACAATCAAGTACAAACCCTATTTCGGGTCAGAACGTAGAACTAATCTGGGCCATTGATTATCCAGATCGGATGGCCACCGAAATTCAGGGGGGGGGTGGTGATTGATTACGAAATCAATTACAAGATATGCATTAATTAAAAAGATATTGAAAGATATGCATTGAATCTGGGCCATTAATTATACGATCCAAGGGCCCAGATTGAAAGTTCTACGTTCTGACGAAAGATGTAAGTTTGTACCTGATTGTTATCCTATATATATATATGTATATATATATATATGTATATGTATTACGAAAATATTATAATATATTAATTAAAAATAATTTTAAATGAAATATTATCAGAATTAGTAAAAAATTATTAGCTATAAATTATTTAAAATTAATGATATAATTATGAGTTAATTAAAGTATTATTAAATTAATGATGGAAAGGGTAAAATAGTCTTTCAACTTAAAAGACATGTTAATTTGAAATGGAAAGGGTAAAATAATCATTTAATACTATTATGTTAGTTTTTTTAACTCCAAATGCACAAAAGGGTCGTGGACCGAATATAAGGGTACCAAAAGGAATTTAACCCTTAATATTTGAAAGAAAACATAGGCCACAAAAACATGGATTTTTTTACAATATGTTTAAAGTAAAGTGGATTTTTTTTATAAGAAATGTATTAATCATCTTCATATATAAAGGATAGATGCAAGGAGAAGTAAAAACACCACATCGTGAATCTGCTAATTACGAAATGTCGAAAAACAAAGCCAATCCCACACACCTATACAAACCACAAAATACATGGCTTAACAAGGACTAAGAAGCCTCCATTATTACTAGAGACCTTCTTACCTTGTTACCCCGATACCCTAATAGACAACCTTCTAGAGCTTCCAACCAATCAGACCATCTACCCCTAGACTTCAACATACCTGCAGACTTTGCAAGCCTAAAGTTATGTTGTTGGACTCCGAAAAGCAGTTTGGCCACCATATCCATCTTACCCCGATACATTGTATTTTTCCTATTAATCCACACATACCAGAAAGAAGTATAACACGCCAATAACCAGCAGCGCCACCAAGATCTTGGAACCGCCCCTTCCCACACCAAAATACAGTCTGCCACATCCAACGACATTACCCAAACCACACTCACCAATTATGAATTCTCCATCACAAACCCACGAATAATAACAATCTAAAAACATGTGATTTTGATCTTCAAAACACAGTTTACACGTGTAATGGCGCATTGCATTTAGATAAATACTGCATCTTCTTGTTTCTAAGAAAGTCAGCGTAGGAGTATCATTATGCAACAGTAGCCACATAAAAGAAAAAAACTTAGGAGGCACACTTTTGATCCACACAAACCTTACCCAAATAGGAGCATGTTCCACTTGACCCATTACGAGGCCATACGTACCTGTAGAAGATAGACCCTTAGGAAACTTAGACCATCCCGAGCTCCCGTGATGGGTCTAACCGAACCTAATAAACTCATCAGCTCCCTAGACTTCCCAAGTAAATTGGATTTCTGAATGTGCACATATGGGTTTCAAGGTATAGAGAGTTTGATTGTAATTCAACTTTGATTTTAGAGTCAACTGCGAGAGAGAGATTGAATACAAATAGATCTGAATACATTTGAACATTTATGAATACATTTAGTCTTTAAGGTAGAGAGATTGATCTTTATGAATATGTGTATTTTTATTTTACTTTGATAACATAAATAACTTGTCTATGTCTTTAAAGGGACACCATATTGGTCAAGGCTCAACCTTTCATATGAGAGGTCTTGAGTTCGACCTTTTATACATGTTCATTTATTGTACTTTAGGTGTGCACTTGTTGCACTATTTGTGTTTACTGTGTTGCGTTGTTTTCTATTTTGGTCTGGAGTATAAAACATATTATTATTGTTTTACATCTGCGTTCATCATATGTATGTATAACTCCTCATTGATATATAAAAATTCGGCATTATTTCCTAAAAATAATTAAACCTGTTTATTTTTGTTATTTTTTCATCTTTTATTCGGCGGTCATTAATTCTTTTTGTTTTCGGGTAAGAAAATGGGATCAATAAAATCTCATTCAGTTACAGTTCGAAATAGATTTTTTAGAAATTAGTTGAAAAAAATATTTTTTTAATGAAAATTAAGAGATAAAAAAATAATTAATTAAAATAAAAAAAATTTAAAAAACTCAAAAGGAATAAAAAAATTAAAAAAAATTAAAAATAAAAAGAATAAAAGAAAATTAAACAAAAATAAAAAGAAATAAAAAATAGAGTGATACATTTTGAAAATTTGAATGTAATTAAATGGTATTATAGTCATTTCATTGTTTTGTGTTGTTAATAATTGAAATGGCAGAGTTTTGAAAATCTAATTATAAATGAGGTATATTTTGGATTTTTTGCGTGTTTTAGATGGAAATTAATGTCGTAGACTAAAATGATATTTTTTGGGCGGTTAAGGAACCTCTCAAGTGAATTTTGTAGTTAAGGTACCTTAAGTGAAATTCGCGGATAATTAATGTACCTTATGTAATATTATCCCAAAAATCAATTGAATTCATAATTCTTGTCCAATGAACGATAAATATTTTTTTTGGTAAAAGAAAATATTTCATTATACAAATTTTTGTTGTACGTCTAATTATACACATATTGCAGATAGTTACACCTAACTATCAAATTCGCCTTAGAGGTATCTTAACTTTTCATGATTTTCATGTTGCTCATTTCTGCTAAAACTTGTAAGAACCATTCCCGGTCAACGCCAGTCAAATCGGCGAAAAACAGGAAAATTTAAATTTTTGGGACAGACACTTAAATGAACCTAAATTTGACCCCGAGGGTCATACCGGACTTAAGTTGACCCCGATATCGATCAAAGTGAGTTCTGGGGGACTCAGGGAAAATTTCCGACCAATTTGGGAAAGGTTGACTTTTTGCCGGAAAAGTCAACCGAGCGACGTTTTGGTCCGTTCGAGGTCCGTTTTGGATCCAAAAAATCTTAGCCGTCGTTACAGCAGTCTTAGTTGAGCCGTTTCCTTGTAGCACGTGAAATTTCGTAATTTCTTGGAAAATGGACCCGTTCGGGACCCGAGACGGCCGAATTTCGCGTATCGGACTGAAAAATATCTACCAAGATATTTCTTCAAGGTGTGGGACCCACTTGACACTTGTCACACATTTGGTGGTTTGTTTTTAAAATAAAGAAAAAGAAATGAAGTGGTAGTTTTGTAAATAAGAGTTTGGTTTGGTTTTTAAACAAATTAAAAGGAATGGATGGCGTGAGTTTCAGCCAAAAACAGAGAAGAAGATAGAGAAGAAGAGAGAGAATGAGAAGAGAGAAAATAAGAGAAAGTGTGAGGTTTTGGAGATTTTGGACGATCCATCCGTTGGATCGGGTTGTTTCTTGCGAAATCGTCATCCCCTCGTCGTTGTCTACGATCGTGCCGAGGACCGCGGAAAGGGAAAGCTAGGCGAGTGATCGCGAGCACGCCAGAGCTTGGGCGTGGACTTTTGGGAAAGCGTTACGAGGTAGGGAAAAGTAGCCGGATCTCGGCCTTGACTAGGGAAAGTTAACAGTAGAAATGCATGTGACGCCTAGTGGTGTCGTAGGATGAGTAAGTTTATCGAACACTAGATATGCAGGCGACACTTAGTGGTGTCATATGATACGTGAACGTATCGATCAATAGAAATGCATGTGACACTTAGTAGTGTCGTAGGATAAGTGAACTTATCGAACAATGGAAATACTGGTGGCATTTGGTTGTGCACGGAGGTTGATTGAATTGTTGTGTCGTGGGTGGCCATGAGTGTTGTTGGGGTGTTGAACCCGTGTATTACAGTTGGTGCGTCGTGGGTGGCCATGAGTGCCGTTGGTGTGTCGAACCCGTGTATTACTGTTGGTGTGTCGTGGGTGGCCATGAGTGTCGTTGGGGTGTTGAACCCGCGTATTACTGTTGGTGTGTCGTGGGTGGCCATGAGTGTCGATGGGGTGTTGAACCCGTGTATTACCGTTGATGTGTCGTGGGTGGCCATGAATGTCGTTGGGGTGTTGAACCCGTGTATTACTATTGGTGTGTCGTGGGTGGCCATGAGTGTCGTTGGGGTGTTGAACCCGTGTATTACTGTTGGTCTGTCGTGGGTGGCCATGAGTGTCGTTGGGGTGTTGAACTCGTGTTTTACTGTTTGTGTGTCGTGGGTGGCCATGAGTGCCCGTGGGGTGTTGATCCCGTGTTTTACTGTTTGTGTGTCGTGGGTGGCCATGAGTGCCCGTGGGGAGTTGAACTCGTGTTTTACTGTTTGTGTGTCGTGTGTGGTCAGGTGTGTCTTTGGGGTGTTGGACCCGTGTGTTTACTGTTTGTGGGTCGTGGGTGGTCCTTTGGGGTGTTGAACCCGTGTGATACTGTCTCGTGTGTCGTGGGTGGCCATGTGTGCCTGTGGGGTTTTAAACATGTGTTGTCACTATTTGTTGAACATTGGGTGTTGATTGTGATTGCCTGAGGTTAGGGGCCCGCCTGACAATAACGGGGTCCTGTGGTCGCGCGCGTGGGGGTTGGCTAGCCTTCCGACTAACCATCGGTAAAGTTGTGCATTCTTCTGCGACGAGGTTGGGGGTCTGCCTGACAATAAAGGGATTCTGTGGTCGCGCGCGTGGGGGTTGGCTAGCTTTCCGACTAACCATCGGTAAAGTTGTGCATTCTTCGGCGATGAAGGGCGGCTCCCCTTCCGACTAGCTATCGGAGAAGTATTGCGTTATATATCGCTAACAGGTCGACCGCCTGGCTCGACTGCGTTCAGGGGAAGTTGCGTGGGGCAGGCTTGAGCCCAGCCGGTTAGCAACCGGCACTGAGCAGCTGGAGTGCGATCCTTTGTGATCTTGTTTGGTGTGCGATCCTTTGTGATCTTGGGTGTTGCGTGGTTATCTTTTGTGTCTTTGGTGGAGGTCGTAACCGCTGTGTCGGGTCTACATTACGTGTCCGGGTGTTGAGTTGGTTGGGGAAAGTAATAGTTCGTGTGTCAGTCGGGTTACTTGAGTTTGGGGATAGTAGTCCCCGGCGTTTGGGTTGTTGTTGGTGTTTCCGGTATTTTCTGCTAGTATGCCGTAGTCAGTATGGTATCCGTGGTGGTGAGCGAACGCTCACCCTTAGCTTCTTTTCCTACAGGTATTGATCGCGAGACGGATTAGGGAACTCTCGAAGCTTGAAGAGCTGGGAGTGTGAGTCCGGGTTTCTTTTTGGGAGTTTAGCGACGTACGCTCTAGTTTTTGTCCGCTTGTTTTGACGTGGTTTCAGTTGTAAAATATTATTTTGATTAACTCAAACTGGTAATTTTAAGCGGTTTTATAAAAATGTTGAAAATTATTTTATTGTTTCACTGCTCGCGTTCGGGGTTCGGTTCTACCGAATTCGGGGCGTGACAGCTGGGTATCAGAGCTCGAGGTTTCACACCTCGGACTGTACGTCAATTAGGTTGGGAGAGTCGAGTCATTAAAAGTCCCGTCGTGCATTGGTTGCGCAAGTCGGAAACCGTGTGTAGACCCGTAGTGAAAGGAGTCATGTTTGTTGTCGTGTGTATGTTCAGTACCGTGGTTACTGGCATAATATTTGTGTGTTGCTGCGTGAAACGTTTTTAAGCTGTCGCGACTCGACTCAGGAGCGCTCCTGTAGTCGAACGTGACGGTGCTGATATCAAGTGGGTACAACGTAGTTCGGGGACGCCTGGACCGGGTTGTAACTACGTGATGTCAAAAATGAGGTTTTATAATGAAAAGGAGAAAGTTTTAAAAATTGGTTGGCCTTGTGGACGTGTTTTTAAATTTGTTGGCCCGGTGGGCGTGTTTTGATGTTGGTTGGCCTTGTCAGCTTGTGATTGAGGTTGGGTGACTTGAATTTGTTTGTGAGTCGTGTGCAGTTTGTGTGTTGTTATTGAGTGACGTTGTTCACGATTGTGTCGGGTCGTGTTGAGGTCACCCTTACGTGAGCGAGTAATTGAAGTGTTAATAGCGTGAGCAGTGTGGCGTTTGGGTAACGAGTACGCTAGAGTAGACGTAGGCGGTGTGAACGCTAGTATATTGAGCTTGCCGTCGTTGTATGAGTTCGCAAACTAAGCGTTTGCGTGTATCCGTGCAGAGGATACCGACTACATGGCACGTGGCAGGAGAGGACGATCAGCTGGGGGACCGGGACGAACGGCCACACGTGGCAGGAGGGGACGATCAGCTGGGGCACCGGGACGGATGCCCACCGTCGAACCCACTGAGTCCACGGAAGCCCAGGGTACTCCAGTCAGGGAGGACAGGAGGAACGACGCAGGACCATCTGCGGGCACGCCCAGCGTCCCACCGGTCGCAGACCCGCCCACTGCGACCGCTCTAGACGAGATGACCCGGACGGTGCAGAGGTTGGTGGCGATCATCTCCCGTAGGGAGTTTGCATCGCCAGCTCCGGAGACAGCAGCCGTTCTAGCGAGGCCCGTTCAGGCCGAAGGCCATACGGCCCGGACACTGCTGGATTTCCTGAAGCTGGGCATACCTACGTTCGTCGGGGAACCGAACCCCGACATAGCCGACGGATGGCTAGAGCAGGTCACTCGGGACCTGGACACGTCAGGCATAGAGGACGGTCACACCAGGGTGTCATTTGCAGCTCATCAGCTGAGGGACAGCGCCTACCACTGGTGGGGGCGCGTATGGGACAAAGTCGGGGACGACTACAGTATCTTCGAGACGGTCTTTTTGAAGCAGTATTTCCCCGAGTCGGCCAAGGTGGACCGACATCAGCAGTTCCTGGAACTGCAACAGGACGGAGCGTCAGCGGCAGAGTATGAGGCCAGATTCACGGCGCTGACCCGATTTGCACCAGAAATGGTGGCGACAGAGCTGAACCGTTGCCGGCGGTTCGAGGCGGGGCTGAGGCCGACGATTCGGGATCGAGTCCTCGCCCTGAGGTTGCGGGTTTACTCAGAGCTCGTAGACACTACAACGACAGTGGAGTAGAGTCTCCGAGAGGCAGCGAGGACCCGTGAGGTTCGGCAGCGACCGACCAGTATTGCGGGACCGTCCGAGTCCCAAGATCAGAGGAGACAAAGGACCGGGGGGTTCTTTCAGCCACAGGCTCAGCAGGGCGGATCGAGACAGATGGGGTCGGTGGCGTCAATAGGGCCAGTCGCTTCAGAGAGGGGGCCGATATGTTTTACCTGCGGGCAGCCAGGCCACATGCGGCGAGAGTGTCCGATGGGAGGAGGGCCCGCGTCACCACCAGTGGTCAGACATACATACCAGGGCAGGGGAACGAGGGGCGGCGGTACCAGATGCCACCGGTGCGGCCGGATTGGACACCTAGTTGGGGCATGTCTTGAGCGGGGCGGGGAAACGTTAGTGCAGCGATCGCGGTTTTTCGCACACAATGATGTCACAGATCTGTTCGACTCCGGAGGTACGTTTGTTTTAAATTTCGCGGACGAAATTCCTTTAAGGGGGTAGATTGTAAGAACCATTCCCAGACAACGCCAGTCAAATCGCGAAAAACAGGAAAATTTAAATTTTGGGGACATACACTTAAATGAACCTAAATTTGACCCTGAGGGTCATACCGGACTTAAGTTGACCCCGATATCGATCAAAGTGAGTTCTGGGGGACTCAGGGCAACTTTTTGACCAATTTGGGAAAGGTTGACTTTTTGCCGGAAAAGTCAACCGAGCGACGTTTTGGTCCGTTCGAGGTCCGTTTCGGATCCAAAAAGCTTAGTCGTCGTTACAGCGGTCTTAGTTGAGCCGTTTCCTTATAGCACGTGAAATTTCGTAATTTCTTGGAAAATGGACCCGTTCGGGGCCCGAGACGGCCGAATTTCGCGAATCGGACTGAAAAATATCTACCAAGATATTTTTCTAAGGTGTGGGACCCACTTGACACTTGTCACACATTTGGTGGTTGGTTTTTAAAATAAAGAAAAAGAAATGAAGTGGTAGTTTTGTAAATAAGAGTTTGGTTTGGTTTTTAAACAAATTAAAAGGAATGGATGGCGTGAGTTTCGGCCAAAAACAGAGAAGAAGAGAGAGAAGGAGAAGAGAGAAAATAAGAGAAAGTGTGAGGTTTTGGAGATTTTGGACGATCCAACCGTTAGATCGGGTTGTTTCTTGCGAAATTGTCATCCTCTCGTCGTTGTCTACGATCGTGCCGAGGACCACGGAAAGGGAAAGCTAGGCGAGTGATCGCGAGCACGCCGGAGCTTGTGCGTGGACTTTTGGGAAAGCATTACGAGGTAGGGAAAAGTAGCCGGATCTCGGCCTTGACTAGGGAAAGTTAACAGTAGAAATGCATGTGACGCCTAGTGGTGTCGTAGGATGAGTAAGTTTATCGAACACTAGAAATGCAGGCGACACTTAGTGGTGTCGTATAATACGTGAACGTATCGAACAATAGAAATGCATGTGACACTTAGTAGTGTCGTAGGATAAGTGAACATATCGAACAATAGAAATACTGGTGGCATTTGGTTGTGCCCGGAGGTTGATTGAATTATTGTGTCGTGGGTGGCCATGAGTGCTGTTGGGGTGTTGAACCCGTGTATTACTGTTGGTGCGTCATGGGTGGCCATGAGTATCGTTGGGGTGTCGAACCCGTGTATTTCTGTTGGTGTGTCCTGGGTGGCCATGAGTGCCGTTGGGGTGTTGAACCCGTGTATTACTGTTGGTGTGTTGTGGGTGGCCATGAGTGCCGTTGGGGTGTTGAACCCGTGTATTATTGTTGTTGTGTCGTGGATGGCCATGAGTGCCGTTGGGGTGTTGAACTCGTGTATTACTGTTGGTGTGTCGTGGGTGGCCATGAGTGTCGTTGGGGTATTGAACCCGTGTATTACTGTTGGTGTGTCGTGGGTGGCTATGAGTGCCGTTGGGGTGTTGAACCCGTGTTTTACTGTTTGTGTGTCGTGGGTGGCCATGAGTGCCCGTGTGGTGTTGATCTCGTGTTTTACTGTTTGTGTGTCGTGGGTGCCCATGAGTGCCCGTGGGGAGTTGAACTCGTGTTTTACTGTTTGTGTGTCGTGGGTGGTCAGGTGTGTCTTTTGGGTGTTGGACCCGTGTGTTTAATGTTTGTGGGTCGTGGGTGGTCCTTTGGGGTGTTGAACCCGTGTGATACTGTCTCGTGTGTCGTGGGTGGTCATGTGTGCTTGTGGTGTGTTAAACCTGTGTTGTCACTATTTGTTGAACCTTTTGTGTTGATTGTGATTGCCTGAGGTTGGGGGCCCGCCTGACAATAAAGGGGTCCTGTGGTCGCGTGCGTGGGGGTTGGCTTGCCTTCCGACTAACCATCGGTAAATTTGTGCATTCTTATGCGACGAGGTTGGGGGCCCGTTTGACAATAAAGGGGTTCTGTGGTCGCGCGCGTGGGGGTTGGCTAGCCTTCCGACTAACCATCGGTAAAGTTGTGCATTCTTCGTCGATGAAGGGCGGCTCCCCTTCCGACTAGCTATCGGAGAAGTATTGCGTTATATATCGCTAACAGGTCGACCGCCTGGCCCGACTGCGTTCGGGGGAAGTTGTGTGGGGCAGGCTCGAGCCCAGCCGGTTAGCAACCGGCACTGAGCAGCTGGAGTGCGATCCTTTGTGATCTTGATGATTGTGTGTGGTCCTTTGTGATCTTGGGTGTTGTGTGGTCGTTATTTGCGTCTTTGGGTTGAGGTCGTAACCGCTGTGTCAGGTCTACATTACGTGTCCGTGTTGAGTTGGTCGGGGAAAGTAACAGTTTTAGTGTGACAGTCGGGTTACTGGAGTTTGGGGATAGTAGTCCCCGGTGTTTCACCGTTCGCGTTCCGGGTTCGGTTCTACCGAATTCAGGGCGTGACAAAACTAGACCAAAAAAATGATTATGTGTCGCGCACACTACCATTATTTTTCAAAAATACTCAAATTACCTCTGTGCACATAAGTTCCTCTCTTCTTACTTTCTATAAAAAAAATGAAAAGTGAAAGCGACATCTTTTTTCCTTCATTTCCTAACTTTTCTTGTTTTTGTTCTCTTTTTGCAAAAAGACAATATTCTCTTTCAACGAGATACACTATCCCAAACAATACAAACTTATTACGTACAAATATTCAAAAGAACAAAGATCAATCAAGCATGAAATAAGAAAAAGTTCCAATAAAAAAAATTCAAACTTTTGGCCTAGACAAACTCACATCAGGAAAACGAGTATCGAGTTTCTTCCTCATGGATTCTAATAAAATAAAACCCGAATGAAAGATAGCAACAACAGCCAAAAAGACCCAAATTTTAGTAATTTTCTCAAAGGCCTCCTACTTCCGAGCTCTTCATAACAACCCCAAAACCGTTCAATCAGTAAATTAAAGCTCCGAGTTGGCCTGGATTAGGGTGTCTCAAATAACCAATTAAGTTCACACATAATCGATACTTCAATCCTTACACGCACGAGCACACGACCTAAAAGTAGTAAACTAGACAAGTCCAGATCGATCTCATGTGACTATTTGCTGTAGAAAATGATAAGAAGAAGTGTATGGAGGTGGAGAAGCTTGAGAAGAGGTGTGAAGGAAATGGAAAATGGATGGGGGATTTCATAAGGAGGGGGGAGGTCGGTTGTGTTGAGATTGCATCGTGATGAGGGCGGTGGTGTGTACTATTCCCTCGAACAACATGAAATACCAAATAGAAAAAAGATTCTTAATTCATGAAATTGTTGGAAAATTCATGCATGGAAGATAAAAAAAAGGACTAGAACTAGTTATTTAAAACGTGAAACAAATATAAAGTTCTCTAATTTGTTTTGTGAGGATCTGTAAAAGCATGTTTCAAGCATCCAATTCTGCAGAGGTCAGTGTTAAGGTGCCTTCAGCCTTGGTTGTTGTGTACATATTAAGAAACATACCAAGGGTATCTTGTTTGTATTGAGCAGCAAGGTGCATCTCCGTCGCGTAAACACTCTGAAACTTTGTTGCTACATATTCGATGGTGCTTGGTGTGTCGTCCACCTTAGTTTATTGCTTTCTCCCTATGGCTTTAGCCTTCAAATTTTTATGTCCTATCAGACATTCTTCGTGTATCAATGAGGTCAAATCGTGATCGGTTCCATCGCTCGATGTGTAGTTGTAATTCTCGTTCAACCTTGTCTACTTGCTTCACTTTTTGTGTCACCTTCGGGTTTGGGTTCGAGTTGTGGTTGACCCTGAGTTACTTCGTGACCTCCCACTTGGGGTGATCCTTCAACATCCTCCAAACATGCTTCAAAGCAAACTCTTGTTTCTCCACATATTTGTAAGCAATTTCTACTTCGGTCATCAATTGATCATTTGACCTCCCACTTTGTCATGTCTTCACGATGTGTGCCCAATGACCCTGAAATGTATTGACCTTTTTGTTCACCTGGTGCAAGTGGTTCTAACAAGTCTTCTAAGGAAAAATTGGGTCAAATGGTTTTCTTGTCATTTCGACCTCCGCCCAGACTTGAGTCTAGTAGCATTCGGTCTTCTTTCCCTATCCTATGATATTATCCACATAATGATTGAGCCATGCTCGTTCTAGACGTTCCTCCTCATCATTGGCCATTTGATCATCAGAACTGTAGGCATTGTTGATTTAGTCTCCTACCTCCTCAAAGTCTTGGACGACGCCGATTGGGAAGGTTGCACTGGATTGGAGGTTAATTGTGACGACACCGATTAAAAGGGTTGGGTGAGCGTGCCTGAGGATCGGGTTTGAGAGTAAAGCACGTCTTAATCCAAGGGCTTGACTAACTTTATATCACCGAGGATTAATTTGTAGTCTTTAGTGTTGGCCTTAGAAAGAAGCTTGTAGAGATATAAAAAGAGTATGATAAAGAGGGCTGAATAGAATTGGGGTTAGAATATTGAATTTGTAAGAAACTTTGGTAGGTTTAGGAGTTTATAGGGGACACGTATTGCCACACCATTGGGCCGAAGAATAGATGTTAGGGTCAAAGAAACAAGCTATCGTTGCAAGGTGTCGTCACGGGATTCTACCATGAGTTGCCTTGCGTCGATCGCCTGCCTCGACCGTTGCGGCAAGAACTCATGGTAGGAGGCGTGGTTTCTCTTGTGGTGAGAAGGTTGTGCCATCCTTACCACGCCCAATTCAATTGTTGTAAATACATTTTATTTTTGTGTTTAGAATATATATAATAAGGGTGTTTTTGTTCAAAAAAATTCAAAAACATAGATTTCCCGTTCTTTTAATAAAAATGATATGCTTCATTCAATAAATTCAAAACATTACAACAATCAACATCAAACAAGGTAAGAACCCAACAAGCCGAGATATAGGTCGGCATCCCCCTGTCGGAATAGACAGGTGATCCGGTACACTAGGTTGAAAATATAAGCACTTCTAAAACAAAGTATAGAAGAGAAACGAAAGCTAAAGATTCGAACAATAACACGAGTCCAAGGGTCTAAATCTCAATAGAGTGGTTGTCTTGCCTCATGGGTGGGGGGGGGGGGGGGGGGGGGGTAAAAAGCTCGCCTCAAGGAACATGACCCTCCCAGATAGGCCATGAGAAGTTTGGGAGGTAGAAAACTCAACCCTCATAACCGTACAGACACCTATCATAATTCCCGACGAGTTGCTTACCAACCTTCATCGAAAACCGTGGAAGGGAGGGATGTTGTCCATCCTTAACAATCAGATCGATGTCCATAACTTCTACTACTCGAGTAGTTTTCTCCCGAGCATGTTCCTTCATAGTCTTCGCCCTACGTGGGCCTCTCTTAACTGGTTGTTTCTTTCTAGTGTCCTTTTTTGGCTTACCTAAGGTTGAGGAGAGCACTTCTTTTGATGAAGACCTCTTAAGATATCATGCTAAAGAATATGTTGAATTAGCTGAGGTTGGGGTAACTTCTCTTGTAATTGTGATACCCCGTCTTCCTGAATCATATTAACCTCCCGAGAAAAAGAGGACATTGGTGTCTTCAGGTTAGACAGAACTATAGGTTGAATGTCGTGCAAGGTTGGGGAGGATACTACTGATCCCTTCCCGCATCCCATTTCCCTTTCCATCACCTCTGGTGGTGTACTTTTTCTACTATAAGCATTAACCAGGACTGTAGGTTGAACTTCAAGCGATTCTCGGGTGGGAATAGCCTCTTCCACACGGCCTTTTTGAGAAAAGTGGTGGGGATCCAAGTGTCGTTGGGAACCTGTAAAAGAACAAAAGAACTTTGGATCCATATGGGTCCCTGGGATTGTGAGTGAAGCCGGAAGTGTCACGACTTCCTAATCCGATCAAAAGTATCATTCTGTTTCGATAACTAGAGGGGCTCGTAGAGACTCCCCATATATTTTAGCTAGTTGGTCCACACCAGAGAGGACTTCTATGCATGAATGGTTCATATTTTTGAGACGAACACATCAGTAAAAAAAATCGGGCAACCTTTCATATTGAAGCCGGACCGTGAAAGGCTCCACAATTTTATCAAATCGGAGTTTAAGATGGTGACGGAGCGGACATGTATCCATTTCCACCCGAAGCCAAAGGAAAGTATCCTAACCCCTTAGCTGACCTGATTGGTTCGGGTTGTTCGGTCTTCGGAATTCTGCTTCCCTTCCCAAGTTAGAGACTATGAAATCTCTCACGTGGGAAGTTCTAGCCTCCACCGGAATATTGTAAGTTGTTACCGATATGCGAACATGTCTAAAGCTTAGTGTTTCCAATTGGGTGTGTGGAGGTAATGGAGTAAGGAGTAACATGGTCCCATATAAGGAACAAGGCTCCCTAGCTTTAATGTCGTATAACACGGCTTGAGAAGGGAAGTAAAAGGCGACTATTTTATCCGTCAAGGATGAACCGTCAAAGCCCTCACACTCCAAGTATTTTCCATCAAAGTGCAAATAGTTCAGGGCTTTACTCGTTTTTCGGCTAAGAGGCGGCCGAAGAGGGCATACCGGTATCGGGCGTCGACCACAGCAGGAAACGTATTGGTCAAAACCCGTATAACCACATCGTCATCTTCAAAGTCGTCATTTTGGTGATTTTCAATGGAGACCTCAGTGAGCATCGCTTGGGTGGTCTCCAAAATGGTCGGGTTGGGCACTAGAGTTGTATTTATAGGAGGAGTAGAGGAGGATGCTCAATGGTGAGAGTCTGGTCTTTCACCCAAAAGAGATCCCGTTGTAGGTTGCTTGGGAGGCCCTAGATTGCAGGAGAAGGTGAAAGTATGGGCTGAGGACGAGATTAGGGGTATGTTGTGTGTTACGTTGACACGACATGAAACAAAAAAAATCATAACTTTTGTCAGTTATAATCCAATTAACCTAGATCACACATTCATGTAATTCCTAATCTACGTGATAATTTAACGGAGATTACCTCAATGAAGAGCAATTTCAATCAACTGGTTCGAGACGGAGACCTTTGGAATAGTCGGTGTAGGCTCCCAACTGTTCGCCCTCTAATGGTATCCACACGACAAAGATAGATCCACAACTAAGCATGCTATTAGCCCTTAAACAAACAACTCTCTTCTTACAATATATGGTGGACGAAAATTATAGCAATAGTTCTTGCAATTTTCGGCCAGGGCTCCCTTTATATATATATGTGTGTGTGTGTGTGTGTGTGTGTGTGTGTGTGTGTGTGTGTGTGTGTGTGTGTGTGTGTGTGTGTGTGTGTGTGTGTGTGTGTGTGTGTGTGTGTGTGTGTGTGTTGATTTTACTTTAAGTTCAAGCCAAATAAGATTAGAAAACACTGGCCTAGTCCAACTAGCTTTCCTTATTCTAGACCTTCTAGAATTTAAGGTGTCCTCTTAATCCTTTTTAGATAAATAAAGTGTTGAAAATATATCAATTTAATTGGTTTGGTCGAATACTCTTATTGGGCTCTAGGGGTATTCAGCCAAGCCCTTTTATTTTCGTATATTTGGCCCTTTTATTTGCTTATTTAATTACTGTACTCCATAATAATTATATACAAATACTATGTTTCCTTTGCGAGAGTTTGTATTAAATAAAAGTGATCCCATATAATTCCATATCATTCCATTGAATCGAAACCATTTCGTTCACTTTGTTGTGGTCTTTCTCTATTGTGTGATCCTTTAGGATTCTATGAGTATTGGTAGTGAAATGAAACGAGACATTTCACCCACGGGTCATGGCAAGGCCCATGATTTCCCAAGTAATATAACTAATGATCGATACTTCGTTAAGTCCTGTTATTAGAGTAGTTTTATCCTCTTATCATTTGGCACGTGTCATGACTGAACAAAGGCATAGAAGCATCATCCTTTCTAATTCAATCTCAACATGTTCTCTTGGTTCTAAGTGGGGAATGTAGGTGATTAATCACACGCATGACCATGCTTATTTTATAAACCTCCTACTTATCAAGAGTGGCCGTTATGATGACATGTAACTTGTATAATACAATTTCCAAGTCCCTATGACCATCACCCATATGTCTCACATGTACGTATCCATGACCAATCATAACCTTTATAACTATCTGTTAGGACAAACATTTGGTTACGTCAAATCATGAATCCACCTCATGTAGATCATATGGTGATGTCACAGTCAAAAGACTAAAGACTACTTTAATAGTTAAGATTTACTCATGTCTCCTTTTTCTATAGAGTATCGTCCAAATGTCAAACTCTTTGGCATTCGTGACTTTGACTTATATCTCTATATGCATGATCAGTAAAACATGATCATCTCGTTAAAATCATTGTAGCTCTAACTATCAGTTTAGGTTAGGTGCCTGTGAATGAATCTATTCTTTCGTCTATTAAGAGTTATACTATTTGGGAAATGTTCCCAAATATCTTTATAGAAAGTAATGCATTCATTGTTTCATCAATCATTACAACTTAATGATACTAAAACATTTACCAAATTATTTACTAATTCACAAGGATGTTTGTAACATGTCAATGTGGATTTGTCCTAGGTTACAAAACCCCAACATGTTGGGGGTCGGGAGTAGTAGTGACGATGGTGAATATTTTGTTTCCTGTGATGGGGAGGTAGGCGAGATGGAGGAGTTATTTGATAGTGGAGAGAGTTGTGAGGCCATGGTTGAGCCAGAAGGAGGTGGGGATTGTTGGATTAAAATCCTATTTTGGGCACATATGTATTTAATGTACATGTTATCATAAGGTTTGATACAAATTAAAGTGACTAATAAAGTATTGTATCATTCATGGGTATTATAAATGGTCATGGAATTTAATGTGTAGATACCGGTTTTATAATTTGTTATTTGTTGAGGGGCCGAATTACAAATTATAAGAAACTTGGTAACCTAATTAGGGTTGTAAGTGGTTATGGTCCCCAATAAATAGACGTCATTCTCTTGTTCTACATCACCCCCATCTGAGAGAATAACCAAATAGAGAGCGTCTATTTTATTGGAAGACCAATTCATACCTTGGAGATTCATCGTTCATCGTTCATCGTTCATCAATGACATCAAGTAAGTAACAATTCCGCTGTTATTTATTTGTTATTCCTTTTAATTCAACAAAGCTTTATGTATATGATTTAGGGTATCGTTTATTTGATCCCTAAATATTAAAAAGTGGTATCAGAGCCCCTTTGTTGAATTAATTGAGAATCTGAATTGTGAAACCGTGACTATTGACTTTGGTATGCATGAATCTTTGGTTTATTCGTGTAATCGGATGATGGGGCATCATATAATACGGTGACTTTGATTTGGTACTGACGCACCGTTTGATTCTACTTGTGTTGCTCAAAATTGTGGTTTCGGAAAATTAAATGATAGGTTTGATTGCTTCAAATTATGTTTCTGAATTCTCGGTTTGAGATTGTTATGGGTCATGCATTTAATGCCATGATTGGTTGTCTTTAAATACAATACATATAATATGTAGTTATATGGGCATGTATATGATCAGTTGTGCAAGTTTTATTTTGTTATGAGATTTGACCTCTGTGGCTTCAATTAGTTTGTGTTCTCGACTTCAACATGTGTTTTTTTTATATTGGATATATATAAGCTCAGCGCTTTATGGATGATTGGTATCAATTATCTATACACACTAGTTATGGTATATATATATATATATACATACATGTTGCCCGTGAGTACTGCTAATTTGGTTTTAATAACTGAATGTTTAGCTATTATTATGGTACAATCGAGATTGAAATTTGGTACATAATTTTAGTAATTAACAAAAAAAAGGACGGTTTTGATCGTTGCATTCTTAAGATGCTATTTCAGTGTTGTGATTATATAATACTTTCGGTATTTCGGTTATTGATGTACATGCATATTTGGTTCTTATATGGACCCAAAACTATATATATTAGTGAGAAAGTCAATATTCGTGGCTTTATTACTAATCAATCTGTTTGTGTACGGGATGACATTGAGGATTGGATTGATGCTAATAAGGTATGATTTACCTCATCTAATCAACATCGGTTTTGTTTTGGATTTATACGTATGATTCGGTGATGTGGTTTGAACAAATTTATGGTATAAATAGTGCTATGGTACTCTTAAGTTAGTTCATTTGTTCGCTGTTTCATTGATTGATTTGTTTATATTGATATGATCAATATAATGATAAATCCAAATGTAAAAGAAGCTTTTATACATGAATCAATCACTGTTTAATACATGCTATTATTTTATGTATGTTGATTTGCTTCATGTGTGACAGTTAGGCTTCTTTACATAATTATAATTATGCAAATTTGGATTTAAAACAATTTAATTCATATTTTGGTGATGTCTGATATTTTGTAAATTGGTTGAAGCATAATGTCGCCAAAGTGACCTCTTTTGTGTAAATCAATTTATTTAAAATATCAAGATGTTTTTGTCTTTGTTATTCATGCGTTTATTAACGGACCCAAAGGCGAGTTAATATTTGGCCGGATTTCATATGACAACTGCGGTGATAAATATGTGACGATTATAAGGTGCTCTATATGAGCAATTTTTTATGTGAGCAATACACCGGTCCAAAGATAGGTGTTTGTTTGACATATTTTTATTGTCAATGTTTGATTACTGCACCACGAGTATTGCTTGCTGTTAATGTTGATATGCCCAAAGGCTAGATATTAATGTAGCGCTTGGTATCTTGAGATGGGAATCACCACTCTTTTTGAATATATTGTTTACTCAGGATTTTAAAGTGAGCTTGTGTGCCTGTTTTGTCAATTATTCTACTACACCAATATTTGCTAACATCAATTATATACATAAGGACTGGAAAAGGACATTAAGATATAGTGTTTGATTTCATGGATATTGACCTTGCATTAAGGGATGAACAAGTTTCACCTCTCATTGCAGAAAACTCATTTGATGAGAAAAGGTATTTTGAGAGGTGAGATCGGTTAAAATGCACGAGTCTTATGGTGATGAATCACACTATTTCAGAAGCTTTTAGAGG
This sequence comes from Erodium maritimum, assembly GCA_963921825.1. Lineage (NCBI taxonomy): Eukaryota > Viridiplantae > Streptophyta > Magnoliopsida > Geraniales > Geraniaceae > Erodium > Erodium maritimum. The sequence continues at coordinate 40,166,158 of OY997592.1, read as the reverse complement.
GAAAGAATCCGAAAGGATTACTAAAGGATAAAGATTTCCTTGACGAAGTCAAATTACGTTTTTTTATAAAACGCTAATGTTTAAATGACATCACTTTTGACGTATTTGATGTGAATAAAGTATAGGAGTCAAGGAAATTTAATGGAGTACATTATGTAAATATTCCATATTGCTTCCAGACTTAAGGCACCAAAGATTGAGAACTCTTATGAGTTGTTCGTTCTTATGGTGATGTTATCTCTTCCTGGATAGTTGAACTAATCTGAAATTGGTTACAACTATCAAAAAGGGAGAACTGGACTTTAAATAAGCTCATTTCTCAAAGAGTGCAAAAGGAAGAAATATTGAAGTACGATAAGTCTGAAAGTGCTCATTTGGCTCGTACCTCTAAAGATAAGGGAAAGAAAAGGAAATATGAGTTTCATGCTCATAAGGTTCGGTTTCAAGCTACTAAAGGTCCAGTACAAAAGAATCAACAACTAACTGAAAATAGTTGTTTCTTTTGAAACAAACCCGGATATTTTTTCCCATAAAGGATTTTTTTTGGTAAGGCGGGAACTACAGTAATTTATTGAGGATGTTGAATTTGAGGGGAGAAATAAGGTTAGACACATTGTCTTTAAGGAGGAATTGACATCAAACTCAATTCCTACCATCACTTTTGATAAATTCTTAGGTTAATATACCTATCATTGACCAAGAAGTGAATCAGAACCTCAACAAGACAATGTTGAACAACTATTCATTCGAGTTGAATTAGTTGTTCCAAAAGGACAAATTCAACTACCTCAGTGACATGTGCTACTAAGGAGATCCATAAGAGAGACGAGAAATGCTTCCAAATGACTATGTCATATTTCTCCAAGATCATAAGGATGGTATGAGGAATGATGATTCAATCAACTTTCCTCAAACCATGAAAAGTTTTATAACTCTCTAAAACGGATTGGTGTCATGGAAGAAGAGTATAAGTTTATGCAAGATAATAAAATTTAAGAACTAGTCTCATTACTGAAGGTGCAAAACCAATTGGTTGTAAATGATTTTTTTTAAACCAAGAGGAATGCAAATGGTAATGTGAAAAGGTATAAGGTATGTCTTGCAGATAAAGACTATACTCAAAAGGAAGACATTGACTTTTAGAGACTTTCTCTCCGGTTTTATGGAAAGACTCTTTTAGGATAAATATAGCACTTGCCGCTCATCGTGATCTTGAGGTGCATTAGATGGATGTTACGACTACGTTTCTCAATGATGACATTGAAGAAACGATGTATATGGTACAAGCAGAAAACTTTGAGTCCGGAGACCCAAAGAAGATGGTTTGTAAATTAAAGAAATCTATCTATGAACTCAAACAAGTTTCTCGTCAATGGTACCACAAATTTCATAAAGTAATTGTCTCCAACTATTTTTGAGACAATATTGTTGATGATTTTGTGTATCATAAGTTCAGTGGGAGTAAGTATATGTCTCTGGTTCTATATGTCGACGACATATTACTTGCCAATAATGATGTAGGACTATTGCACAAAACCAAGAGACTTCTAAGTCTCTCAACAGATCTACATCGATAAAGTGTTTAAAAGGCTTGACATGGAAGGTTAACCAGGTGACGCCCATGTGGCTAAAGGAGGCATATTCAGTCTTGCGCAATGTCCTTAAAGTAACATTAAGATTCAGGAAATGCAATAGACACCATATGCATCAGCTGCTAGGAGTCTATTGTATACTTAAGTATGTACTCATCTGGATATGACGTACATTGTTGGGATGTTAGGCAGATATCTAAGGAATCTTGGTATAGACCATTGGATAGCAGCCAAAAAGGGTTATAAGATATCTTTAAGGGATAAAACATTACATGCTCACTTACAGGAAATCAGATCGTTTGGAGGTTATTGGGTATATATATTTTGGAAAAGTGTTAATTAAACACTTGTAGCTCCTTCAACTATGACAACAAAACTTGTTGCATGCTATGAGGCATCGTAGTATGGAATATGGCTGCGAAACTTTGTCACTGGCTGCACATTTTGGAAAATGTTGAAAGACCACTAAAGTTTCTTGTGACAATAAATCGGCAGTTTTATTCTAATGACAACAGGAGCTCATTAAAGTCTAAGTAAATAGACATAAAGTTCCTTGTTGTAAAAGGAAAGAATGCAAAATGGACAAATATCGATAAAGCATATTGGGACAAACTCCATGATAGCGGATCCGCTCATAAAAGGTTTACCACCTAAGGTCTTTCACGAGCATATTGCTCGTATGGGTGTTACACAACTTGAGGATACTTTGGTCTAGTGGGAGTTTGTAATTTGATTGCTTTATGTTTAAAGTTAAAGTTAAAGTTAAAGTATTTGGATATATTCTGATCAGATATAAAGTATTTAGTTCATGCATTCTATTTGGTTATTGACCTCACTTAAGTTTAAGGAGGACCAGTTGGAAATAGACATGTCGGATCACATTGCATGTTATTTTCATGCTACGCATCCATGATTGATCTATGTCGTTTGGCTATATTTGTATACGTGATCATTGATGGTTTAGTCATAAGTAATTTGACGACTGCTGCTTTGGTTCTATATGAGTATAGTTGATGGACGAGATTGTTACAGAATACCTATTGTGTGATAACAATTTTGAGCTCATAAGGTTGTACATTTCAGGAAAGACATATGATGCCCAAGTGGGAGATTGTTGGATTAAAATCCTATTTTGGGCACATATGTATTTAATGTACATGTTATCATAAGGTTTGATACAAATTAAAGTGACCAATAAAGTATTGTATCATGGGTATTATAAATGGTCATGGAATTTAATGTGTAGATACCGGTTTTATAATTTGTTATTTGTTGAGGGGCCGAATTACAAATTATAAGAAACTTGGTAACCTAATTAGGGTTGTAAGTGGTTATGGTCCCCAATAAATAGACGTCATTCTCTTGTTCTACATCACCCCCATCTGAGAGAATAACCAAATAGAGAGCGTCTATTTTATTGGAAGACCAATCCATACCTTGGAGATTCATCGTTCATCGTTCATCGTTCATCAATGACATCAAGTAAGTAACAATTCCGCTGTTATTTATTTGTTATTCCTTTTAATTCAACAAATTTTTATGTATATGATTTAGGGTTTATCGTTTATTTGATCCCTAAATATTAACAGGGATATCAGGGAAGGGTAAGAGGTTGGAGGAGAAGGAAGCTCCATGGAACTCCGACAAGAAGAGAAGGAGAATGGGGGCAGACCCAGCGTCATCAACACCAACCTCGGAAGAAAAGAGGAGAGTGAGAGATGTGAATTGAGCGAGCACGCAAGGGGAGAGGCTCAATACTAGAGTTCAAGTTCTAAACTATATCATCATATAAAACAAATATAAGATAATTTCAAAGAAAGAAAAATCTAAATTTCTTTTCCATTTTCAAAATAAATTTATATGGAACAAGAAAGAAAATGTTACCTTTTATTTGCTAACAATTTTTTAAAAATATTTATCTTTCCATACTAATATAAAATTATCCAAAATATAATTTCATTTATAGAATTGAATATTCTTTCCTTTCTTTCGCAAACCAAATTCGAGAAATGGTTTAATTCCTTTTTAAGAAAAACATATTTGAAACTAAGTTATGTTTCCAAAATATTTCCTCTTCCCATAATTACTTCTTTCCAAAATCAGTTTCGGAAATTCTTTGTTTCCCTTTTGAAAATTAGAAAACCGGTTCAAATATAAAGCCCACTTTGTTTCTAAACTGATTCCTTTTGAAAAAAAAAATGCTATTTTCCAAAACAGTGAAGGAGTTTAGTCGAGGCCCGAACTGGTTTTCTTAAGAAGCCTATTGTGTCGTATGGGTAGTGGCCTTATAGAATACAACGACTAACATTGAGGAACTCAACATCTTTATGGGGATGTTACTAAATAGGAGAAGAGCAAGCGAACTCGAAGAGAGAGGGAAAATTAGGGTTTTTAGAAAATCTATGATACAAGTCTGAAAATCCCGATTTTAAAATTATAAAAATCACTAAAAATCATAATAAGATATATTCCAAAGATTTAGAAATTTTCAAGACCTCAAGATCCCTCTTTGAATTTCTAAAATTCAGAGTGCCTTTTAGTAGTGCAAAGTTTGAAAGAAACATAACCTTCCGAGTTTAAATCATAACTCAGTTTCTCGAAATCCAAAATCCAATAACTATGTGTTTGGACGCCACTATTTTTCATGCTATGTCATAATAAAATATCATAACAAATATTGAAAAATATTTGAACTAAGTCTATAACAAACAGTTTTAATTTTAAGAAGAAAACGGTTTTGTTTTTTCTTAATCCAATCAACTTAAAACATCAAGCAGTAGAAGATATGAAACAATGATATATGAAGGCTTTGATGTCATTGTTGGAGTATAGGATGTGTTATGTTAACATAGCGGAAAACAAAAAAAAATCGCAAACTTTTGTCGGTAGCCTATACAAATAACCTAGATCACATAATCATACAATTTCTAATATATGCATTATTTGATAGATATTACCTCGGATTCGAATGCTTTGGTATTAACTGGTTCGAGACGGGGACCTTTGGTAGTATTGGTATAGGCGCCAGGCATTCGCACTCTAATGATATCCACACGAGAAAGTTTGATCCACAACTAAACCCGCTAGTAGCCCTTGAACAAAACCTCATTATTTCACACTATGTGTAATAACCACTCCCGGTCAACGCCAGTCAAACCTGCGAAAAACAGGAAAAATTTAAAAAATTTAAGACTGACAGTTAAGTGAACCTAAAATGACCCCGAGTGTCATACCGGACTTAATTTGACCCCGTTATTGACCAAAGTGAGCTCCGGGGGACTCAGGGCAACTTTCTGATCAATTTGGGAAATGTTGACTTTTCATTGGAAAAGTCAACCGAGCGACGTTTTGGTCCATTCGAGGACCGTATGGGATCCAAAAAGCTTAGCCGTCATCGCAGCGGTCTTAGTTGAGCCGTTTCCTTGTAGCCCGCCAAGTTTCGTAATTTCTTGGGAAAAGTGCCCGTTCGGGGCCCGAAACGTCCGTTTTTCGCAAAACTGATTGGAAAATATCAACTAGATATTTTCCAAAAGGTGTGGGACCCACCTTGACACTTGTCAATTATATGGTGGTGTTAGTTTTGGGGGAAAAAGGTTTGGAGGAGGTGTGTTGGCCGAATATGGGGTTTTAAAGGATAGAAAAATAGGTTTTGTGTTAGTTTAAGAAAATAAAAAAAGGAAGAAGAGAGTTAGAGAGAGAAGGAGAAGGAGAAGAAGAGAGAAGGTGAAAGGGTTAGGGTTTGGAGGAGAATCAAGCCCTTGGATTGTCTTCAAGCAAAGAGCAATCCCGTTCCCCTCATCCTCCTCTACGGTAATACCCAAACCGATTCTCGTTTTGATTATTTTGGAAAGATAGGGTTTTGTTAAAACGAATGACTTAGGGTTGTGTGGAGGTTGGGGAGGTGTTGTAGATGTTTTATAGGTGTTTGGGGGTTTAATTTCACGTTTTCCGGTGACCGGAGGCTCGGGAGGAGCTCCGGCCACCGTGGGTGGTGGCCGGCCGGCCATGAGGTGGCTGGCTGGAGCTGGCAGCAGCCACCACATGGTGGCCGAGCCTCCCCTTAAACCCTAGGGTCTCGGCCAAGGAGTTTGGGTGGGGCCCACGTGCTCGGTTGCTCGGGTTTCAATGTCCGGGTAGTTTAAAACGTTCCCCAGACCATTTATCCTAAACCGAATCGAAAATTGGAATTAAATTGGAGAAGTTGTAATTTATCGGGTTTAGAAACTTTAAACGTCATTTAATTGACTCGGGAGTCGGAATTCGATTCGGGCAAGTACATTGGGTTCCTTGAACTATTCTAAGACCGTAGAAACAAAAACGGGGGCTTTTGGAGCAACGGAAGGCAATTAACTAAACCCGGGTAGATTCGCCATGTCGGTCGAATCGGACCTTTATGGGTCCTTTATCGACAATGTCGGGTAATTGGGAAGTTTGGGAGTGATCGACATTGTCGGGGTTAAGTTTGGGCATCGAGTTTATTGGTTTTCGGTTTATTCTTGCGAGTTGTTTAGTGACTTTAAATTGTGTTCTTTTAGATCGTGCCACGGACCGAGGCAAGGGAAAGCTGGGTGAGTGACTGAGATCATCACCGGAGCTCGTGGTTTGGCTTTTGGGAGAACACGCACGAGGTAGGGAAAAGTAGCCGGATCTCGGCCCTGACTAGGGAAAGTTAACTGTAGAATTGCATGTGACACCGGGGTGTCGTGGGTTATTTAGGTTTATTTAAATATTAGAAAAGCATGATACGAGATTGTAGCGTTTATGAGAAAAGCATGTGACACTTAGTAGTGTCGTAGGATCAGAGAACTTAGCGATAATTGAATTACTAGAGGCATATGACCATGCCCGGAGGTTGTTTGTGAACTTATCGATATTAGGAGTACTGGAGGCATATGACCATGCCCGGAGGTTGATTGAGAAACTGTTGATATTAGGACTGTTGGAGGCTTGGTTAAGCCGGAGGTTGCTTGCTTATTTGGTGTCTTGGGTGGCCATGAGAGCCCGTAGTTAATTGTTGGTGTTTTGGGTGGCCATGAGAGCCCGTGTATTTAAATTGGTGTCTTGGGTGGCCATGAGAGCCCGTAGTTAATTGTTGGTGTTTTGGGTGGCCATGAGAGCCCGTGTATTTAAATTGGTGTTTTGGGTGGCTTTGAGAGCCGTGTACTAAGGTTGGTGTCTTTGGCTGGCCTGACCGAGTTAGAGTCTCGGGGGGGTTGCAAGCTTTCTTTAGCTGGCTTACGAGTTAGAGTCTCGGTAAGTTGCAAGCGTGTTTTATGGTTGGTGTCTTGGGAGGCCGTGAGTGCCTGTGGGGCTGTTGAGTCCGTGTCTTACTATCGGTGTGTCTTGGGAGGCCGTGAGTGCCTGTGGGGCTGTTGAGTCCGAGTTTTGCGGTTTGTGTCTTGGTGGCCATGAGTGCATGTGGGTGTTGAACCTGTGTTGTTACTGGTTGTTGATTTTGCTTGTGATTGTGTTTGTGATTGTGATTGTGATTGTGGTTACCGGAGGTTGGGGGCCCGCTTCCTGAAACGGGGGTCCACGAGCACACGCGTCTGCATGTTCAGACGGGGTAGGGGGCCCGCCCGCCAATAAAGGGGCCCTGGCCGCGCGTGTGTGGTTTGGGTTTGTGAGCATACCTTGGCTGGCTTATGGGTTAGAGTCCCAGTAAGTTGCAGTATTTTCCGGCTGGCTTATAGGTTAGAGTCCCAGTAAGTTGCAGCATTTTCCGGCTGGCTTATGGGTTAGAGTCCCGGTAAGTTGCAGCATTCTTGGGTTGGCCTGACCGGGTTAGAGTCCCGGGAGGGCGTTCTTGGCAGCTAGTTTGCGATCCTTTGTGATCTTGTTTGGTGTGCGATCCTTCGTGATCTTGTTGGTGCGTGATCCATTGTGATGATGTTTGGTGTTGCGTAACTTTCTTTGGAGTCCTTGGAAGAGGTCGTCAATGGTTGTGTCGGGTCTACTTTACGTGTCAGGGTGTCGAGTTGGTCAGGGAAGGCAACAGTGGGTGTATGTTCAGTTAGAGTGCTTGGGTTGGGGATGGTGTTCCCCGGTGTTGAGTTGTTGTTGGTGTTACTTGTTTTGTCTGCTAATTATGCCGTAGTCAGTCTGTTATCCGTGGTGGTGAGCGAACGCTCACCCCTAGCTGCTTTTCCTACAGGTACTGTTCGTGGGACGGACTAGGTGAGCTCTCGAAGCTTGTGGAGCTAGGAGCGGAGTCAGGTTTTGTCTGTTGAGTCTAGTGACGGATACCTTGTACTTTTGTCCACTTGTTGGGACGTGTTTTAAACTGTAATTATTATTTTTGTTGAACAACTGATGATTTTAAAGTGATCTATAAAAATGGTTTCAAATGTGTTTATTATTTTAAAACGTTCGTGTCCCGAGTTCGGTTTACTGAAATTGGGGCGTGACACTATGCTTGGCCGAAAATCAAAAAGGGAGTAATTCTCTTTCTTTTTTTCTATTTTGGCTAGCTCTCAACCCATGTATTTATAGGTGTAAGTATTACTTCAATCCCAATGAAAATATGAATAGAAAACCTTGCACTAGTTCAACTACTTCTTTGTGTTTTCTAGACTTGTTAGAAATAGTATTTCTTCTTTTAATACTATTGAAACAATTAAAGAGCTGAAATTATATCAAACAATTGGTTTAGCCTAACCCCTTATTAGCCAAGGGGTGTTCGGCCAAGCCCCATTATTTTAATATATCTGCTCTTTATTTGTTTATTTAATTACTATACTTTATAACAATTAAATCCCAATTTAATTTTTCCTCGTGGGTGTTTAATTAAAACGCTACAATATATCAAATATAACTAGTACGCTACTTTAATTAATCAAAACATTTGCGTTCACTTCGTTATGAATTTTCTCTATTGTATGTGACCCTTTAGGATTCATATGATCATTGGTAGTGAAATTGAAATGAGACATTTCATCCACAAGACATGGTGACGTCTAGCAAGTCCCATGACTACCCAAGCCATACGAATTAATAACCAATACTTCGTCAAGTCTCGTTACCTAGTGTAGTCTTATCCTCTTGTGGTTTAGTGATTTTCACAACTGAACGAAGGCATAGAACCGTCATCCTTTCTAATTCAGTCTCAACATTTTTTTTGATAAGCTTGGTTTTTTTTATTAAAAGAGACACCGACCAAGATGAAAAGTGTCTAAAGGTCAAAAGATCAAGAACACGATAACATAGGAGCTCCATCAAAGAGAGATATAAGGCTAAGCCTTGAAAACAGAGGAAGACAAGTCCAATAAAACAGAACAAGAAAGACAAAAAACAAACAAGAAAAATCAATCACACTCAAGCCATTCTTCGCATCCCGAGGTCAAAGTTGGGTCGTCGAAGGATTTCTCCTTGGCGTCCGAGGAAGCTTTTGGAACGTTGAGTCTAGCATGTTTACACATATCGGATGCCAATGGAACGACAGAGATAGCACGTTCACGACTCAAAGAACATGTTTTAGATCTAGTCTTGCAAACAAAGGTTGATCCAGACAAAACAAGCCCCAACAACTTCAAAGATTGATTCAGTCTTAACATGTTATCTTGATTGTGAGTGAGGAATGTAGGTGACAAATCACACGCATGGCCATGCTTCAATTACAATCCTCTTACTCATCAAGAGTGATCATTTTAATGACACCTGACTTGGGTAACCACAAGCGACAAGTCCTTATGACCATCACCCATATGTCTCACATGAATATATTCATGTCCAAGAACAACCTTTATAGCTATCGGTTAGGATACGTGTTTGGTAAGCTTAAAACATGAATCCTCATCATGTAGACCACGTGGTGATGTCATGGTCATACGTCTAAGGACTACGCTGGTAGTTCAGATGTAATCATGTCTTAGTTCTATGATATACTCTCAAGGTGGGTCCTCTAAATATCAAACTTTTTGGCATTCGTGACTTTGACTCATATCCCTATATGCATGATCAGTAAAATGTGATCCTCTCGTCAAAAGACATTCCAGATGTAAATATTGGATTAGTCTAAGGAAGAATGAATGGATTAACTCTTTTTTCCTTATGACAGTTATAGTATTAAGGAAAAGTTCCTAATACCTTATAAAAGTAACTCATTCAAGGTTTTACTAACATTACAAATTAATGATCATAAAATGTTTGCCCACTTATTTATTAACTCACAAGGACGTTTGTAACATGTCAATATGGATTTTCCTAGGACACAAAACCTCAACAGTGTGGGACCTCATCAGAACCTCTACAGGTAGAGTGTCGGACTCGCGACGGAAGTAGTGGAGGAGACGGTGATGCAAGTGGTGGATTTTTTGTCAACGGGGGAGACGGAGGAGGTGCTCGATTGAAGATGGGTGGATGGGACATGACCGTACTACTGGTAGTGGTGGGCATGAAGGAAGTTTCAGTCGCGAGAGATTTAGGGCCGAGGAAAAGGACACGCCTATCATTGGTACTCTCAACGAGGTCGACACGCACATGACCGGTGGAAGAAGTAGAGAGGACGGAGGTCTTCAATGGTGGTAGAGGTGGCGAATAGAACAAGACTCGGGGAGAAGACCATAGGCAGCTGCATGTATCAAGAAATCATTGTATGGGCTTGTTTTTAGTTACTTCCGTGCTCAACACACTAAATTCTTGTACAATAAATAGAAAAAGAAAAGATATAAACCTACATATTTTCTTCTCCCATTTGGACGTGGTATTCACAATATTACTAATTAGTTGTTTAACACATTTTTCTCTAACATTTTTTTAATCAACAAAGAAAATTTAGATTGAAAACTCTCTTGAAGTGAAAAGAGGAGTACATGTAGGTTTCACCAAGAACCCCTGAAACTCAAAGATAGACGTGACTATCTGATAAGGGCCAAAACCAATAAAGTAAAGCTAAGAACAAAAAACTAGTTAGATTCGAACAATATGGTACATGTAACTGAGAAAGCAACTATGGATCCTAACACCAATGATCAGATATGAATTTTGAAGGCTTTCATCAATTAAGAATTGTATCTCCCCATTGTTCTGAAACCAACTTGAAACCTTGAACTAAAACCGGTGCTCATGTATTTTTTTCTCTAACAGTTGCAACTTGATTCACGAAAAACACAAGTAGAAGGTTGCTAAGAGCATGTGCAGCATGCGACTCATGTCCCGACTCGCGAATCGTGACCCATGATTTAGTGAGTCACGAATCACGATTCGCACGTTGTGGCGTGCGTGAGTCGCGACTCCCGACTCACTAAATCGCAATTCGCGATGCGTGGGTCGAACCACGACTCACAATTATGAGCCGCTGGTTCGTGAATCGCAAGTCGCACCCGCGCCAATCAGGTGTCGACATGTGGCAAGGAAGTGGAAAAAAATCGGACTATTGCCCAACGGTCCGATAACAGTGATATTTTTTTAATTAAAATAAATGCGAAAAACACTTAAAAATAAATTTTTACCCACTTATAAATACTCCCCTTCCAATTCATCAAACCACCAACACTTCTCTCAATTTTATCTCAACTTTCCCTCTTAAATTATCCACTCTCTATCTAAAAAATCTCATCAATAATGTACGACGACTCGACTCAACTGTGACCTCATCGAAGCAAGAAGACTATGTGCCGGACGAACCAGATTGTTCTGAAGATCAGGTCAACACATCTCAAGGAGGCTGCTACCAAAAGATGTAGACCACACCTTTCAACCCAACAACCGGTGGTCGGGACCCTGTCGCTTTCACCACATTCATGCAACAACATTGGAACCTAGGTACATTCGAACAACATCGTCTTTCATTTCATTAATTTATTATTATTATTATTATTATTATTATTATTATTATTATTTATGTTGTTAAATGCATTTCATTAATTCATTTTTATATTATTGTTTATGTTAATTTATTTATTTTTTTTATTTATGTTGGTAAATCCATTTCAACCCAGGCACAGTCCAACCAAGGTACATTCCAAAGACCACCTTTCAATCCCCCATCTTACAACCCCGCTATTAACTATTATGGCTATCCCGAGGCCAGTCAATACCACCAACAACATGTCGGTGGTAGCAGCGGCACCCGAATGTCGTCTCAGTTATCTACTATCGGTCTTGTACAACGAAAGAAGCTAACAACAATGAAAGAAAGCGATAGAAGAACCAAATGGCTTCCTGAGGCGGACTCGCTCCTGATACGTATCTGGTTACGCACAAGTAACGACCCCATTTAAGATGGTAGTTTCTTCTGGGGCACAATTGCCAAACAGTTCTGGAAAAAGCGGCGTTTTGATCCACAAGAATGGCCCTGGAAAGATATAAAGAGTCATTGGAACAAATAGATGTCTCGGGTACGGAGGTACATCACCATTTTTAGAAACTCGAAGGACGATGACCGAAGCGGATGGACCGAAGAAATGTACAAAGAGGAGCCCAGAAGGATTTACAAGGCCATAACGAAGGGCAACGAACCGAAGAATTCCAACATCGATCATTGGGTCCAACTTTTGGATGAAGAAGACAAGTTCTGGGTAGAGGAAGGCACGAACGAATCTGTACGGCGACGATTGGATGAGGTCGGTGCTTACAGCTCAACCCTATCAACTTGTCCACCCACTGATGATGAACATGTAACAGCTCTCGGTGGTGAGTCCCAACCGGGTATGACATCCTCCGATCCACCCGAGGGAGGTAGTACGCCAAGTGCCCCCCCCCCCTATTTACAAGATTGCTGGTTGGGCCAAAAGGCTACGAAGAGGAAGGGGAAGGGTATTTCAATCCAAGTACAAGCCAATACCGACATAGACAAAGAAAAGTGTGAGAAGGCGGACAAAGTTCTGACGTGCCAAATTCGACAAATACTAAACCCAATACAAAGAATTGCAGAAAACGGACATGTCAGGCTCACTCACACAAGAATGTTGTTTTTAGTGTACGCACAATATGAGTAGATCTAGGCTCATATTGACAAGCTCCAATAAAATTGTACTACTTTTATTTACTTAATTTGTTATTTTATTAATTAATCAATGTAATATTTAGTATTTAATTAAAAAAATTTATTAATTACAAGTTCAAGTTATTTTTATTTTAGTTAATTTAATTTTTATTAATAATTTTATCAATTGTTTTTAATATTTATTGTTTTAAATTGAAATTTAATAAATTCATCATAATATCAATTAATTATCCACTCGACATTCTTGTAACTCATGAGTCTTATGCAAGAGTTTCACACTATAAAACACAACTCACTTTAAAACACTCAGTATCACTATTCAATACATTCACCACATGATTTTTTTAACACATTAGTCCTATGTATGAGTCTTTTACTGTATATGTTCTAATAACATCGTGGAATGGTAGGACTCGATTGTCTTTGCTCATATCTTTTCTCTCTCTACAGAGAAAACCTAAAAGCCAAGCCTCATAGTCTTGTTTCAGCGCCGCCACCAGTGGCCATAGTGGCTCCGGCCACGACGGCTGCCGGTGGGGCTCTCCTCTCCTACATATCTCGTGCTCTGCTGTCGATATTGGCCTGTGTCGTCTCCTTCCTCCACCGTTGGCCACCGACCCTCCATTCCACTCACCACCTCCCTCCGGCCAAATCTGACCCTCCCTTCGTCCTCTTTGCCTCGCACAACCTTGCTTCTCGTTAGGCCGGACAACCTGCCCCTCCCACCGTCTGAGCCCCTCCCCCGGCAGGACCTGCTAACTCCTACGCCACCCACCACCGCTCCTCCCTCGCATCTTCGTTTCTCTCTCCACCAGCCGACCCACCCACCCATCGTGTTTACCCGACCAGTCTCGTGCACCAGCCCCCAGCAGATCGGGTCTGCACTCGTCGGCGCCGTCCACCTCATCCCGATCTCAAATCCAGACTTCGGAGGTCGGTCGAAAATAGTTTTCTTGCTCGTCATTGCTGTTTATGTTGTTTATTTTACTTATTGTTTATATTGTTTTTGTTGGTTCTCCCTATCGGAATCTTAGATATCCGGTAGGTGTAGCTGCTGCTTCTGGTGGCGTGTCTGATCGGGTTTCTTTATCAGCCAATCTCTCTGGAGAGCTGATAAAAAAGACCGATCTGATAGTAGTTTTTATCTAGGCGATGCGTCCCCCATCTCGAGAGATATTCATCTCACTGATCGTCTTTCGGATTTCCTATAACAATCGATGGATACAACGCTTGTATGGTTTAATTTGAGTTCGATTTGTAAGATTTGTTAAATGTCTAATGAATCTCTACCTTTCAAAAAAATAACATCGTGGAATGCACGGTGTAATACCATGATAGAAGTAAACAGTAGGTCTTTGAATTGATGTATCTTTAAGATGATAAGAACCGACTTTGTTGCTTGTACCTGCTACAACTGCTCACCATCTTTATCAATTGATATTTTTGAAGATAGAGCTCAGAATTAATGGTAGCTTTAATGGACACTTGCTACTCAAAACATATACATAAAAATCAGCAGTTGAAAAGTCCCACAATAATACTGGTTATGAAAGAGAGGTGAGTTTATTTAAGGAATATAGAGATGAGAAAACAAGGCGTGCCATGAATGGAGACTATAATGTTAATAGTAGTTTCTAGAGGTATTTATGAATGCTAGAGACAGTTAATAGTTGGTTCGATATGGTCATTAAAAGGGCAGGTATGGGCCACCTTAACATCTACCATCTTGTCGTTTAGGAAGATGACATTTGATCTTTGTAATAAATGTGAATATGGTAGGGGTTACTAGCAGCATTGATATTTTCCTTTTACTAGGGTCGATAATTTCAGACCACTAAAACTGGACGGTCTTTTTTTATCGACGAAAAATATGTAAGGTCTTAAAATAACTGTCGTGGTTAGAGTATCTACAATGCTACCGCCCGCACCTTTCCTGCTTCTCTCTAGCTTCGTCTCTTCGAGCCCTCTTTGTCTGACCTTGCTGTCACCCTTCTTCTGCTTCGCCTTCACCGTCGGCGATGCCATGGCCTCCGGCCGTGAAGGTCGCCGGTGGTTACCTTCCCTCCTTCCTTTCTCTTCTCCCTTCCCTTTCCCCTTCCCCTTCCCCTTTCCTCGAGCTCGTTTTTCCCTCAGATTCATTTGCTGCTCTTGGGGTTTTTCCTTCAGATCCGCCCGCCGGCATCTCGGCTCTGTGCTTTCGCTCGCCGGCAAGCGGTAGTTGGTTCCTCGCCTCGCCGCCTCACGAAGCTCCGCCTTTAATTCTGCTACCCGGATTCGTTGGCTTCGTGAATTCTCCGTGGCTTCATCATCATCAAAGGTTAAGTATCCAAACCACATACTTGTCAGTGGCAACAATCCAAACATGTGGAGAACTTGTTTGAGCTCATAAAGTTTTGTCATTCTTCGTCCTTTGTGGCTTCCAAGGAGATGTTGGAAGGTGGAAGGTCATACTCGCTCAGTATGCTCAGTATGTTTGGGTTGAACTGAAAAGACTTCTGAGAGGTTTAGGCTGGTTCGAGGTTGAGAAGAGGAAGGAAGCTTGAGTCGCTGGAGTTTTTGTGCTTTGGTTCTGCTCTTCGGGTGCGGGGATCTGCTCTTTGGGTGCGGGTCTGAAGCCTGGTAGGGCTCGTTCTGGACCGGCCCAGTTCCTGTGTTGTTTGGGGCAGGTCGTTTTGGGCCGGGTCGGTACGGTTCGGACCGGGTCGTGCTGATTTTCGAATCTGCTCGGATGTGGGTCGGTCGGGGCGGTTCGGGTTTGGGCAGGGTGTTCGGACCTGCTTAGATCCGGGCCGCGTTTGGCCGGGGTTGTTCTTGCTGGGTGGGAAACTTTGTGTTTTTGGGTGCAGCGAAGGCGTTGAGACGTGCTTTGTCCTCGGAAGAGCTTCGGGAGTGCAGTTCAGATCCGGCGTGGGACTCCTTTCACATCCTTCGGTTGTAGATTGTAGCGGCTCTGTTCTCTTTGCTCTGGGAGCTCTTGTCCGTCGATTCCCGGCTCCCTTTCCTGTTCATGGTGTTTATCCGGCGGCTCGTTCTACACCCCGTGTGGGAAGCGTTTCTTCTTTAGAAGATCGTTGGGGTCCTGTTTGAGTTGATCCTGTCGTTGGTTGTTGCGGTGTTGGCCCCAGCCAGTCGGAGGTTCTCTTCGGTGCTACATCGTTTCAGGAAAGTGTTGCTCATTTGTTGGGTGGCCGGACGTATCGTTGTTCTCTGGTCGTGGGACGCGTTTCTCCATCCCCTGGATGTTGATCGTCGTGGATTCAGCGGTGCGTCGAGGTATTGGTACAGTTGTCCTTCTCGACTGCTTTAGTTTCTGGCCCCGCTACCCTTTCTTTTGTTATCTGTTTAGTTCTCATCTGCTTCCTTCCACTTTATTGGTTAGGATTTTCCGGTTTAAGGTGTTGGCCGCCAGTGAGAAGTTTGGCATTGCGCCTCTTAGATGTTTACTTTCAGATACGTTTTTAGGGTTTAGTGTGTCTGGTTGGGTTTGACTCCCCATACATGTCTTTGTCGTTCGGTGTTGGCCGTCGACGTATTAGTTTTAATCTTCCAGTCTTTGTGATTGGTTTATGATTCTAATGAGACAATGTGATCTCATTCTTAGGCAGTCAGAAGGATTTCATCAGTACCGCTTGCGCTTAATGGTTGTAAAATCCGGGTGTTGGACCCTTTCTTTTTATGTGCTTCAGGGTAGGTTTATTTGGGTTTTAGAACTGTTTTACTGTTGGGTTCTTTATGGTTGTAAAATTTGGGTATTTAGACCTTGTTCTTTGTTTAAGCCCCTTGTTGGGTTAGTTTTGAGGCTGTGCTGTTTTGCCAGCGTTCGCGTCTGTTGTTGGTTTTTTCTCTTGTCTTCTCTGGTTGTTCCCCTTGGTGGGGCTGTTATGAGGCTGTGCTTTCACGCCAACGCTCGTCTTTCAGTTTTCTCCCCTGCGTGGGATTTGTTCATCTGCCTCAGTGTGTTGAGGTTTTCATGAGATTCCGATTAGAGAGGAAAACTCCTTCATTGTACTGCACCCCTGCTCTACGCTTCATAGAGCAGGTTTTATAATATGTCTTTGCTGATAAAAAAAAATACAATGCTACCGCCAGCTGCTGGCAGGGAGTGGCCGGCTGGAAGCATTAAAATATTTATTTATTTTTCTTCTCCGTTAGTTCACCGCATGCGGTAAATGCGAACAACCTGTAATGGTTGGCGTTTTTTCCGGCGGGGAGCCACCAAACTATTCTTTAAAATACTAATTTAAATTCAAAAATGCATTAATTTAAAACAAAATTACATTAAATTAAAAAATAATAAAAAGTAATACAAGATGACCGATCGAAATTTAAACTACGAAGCGATAGACTAAGTTAGGCGTCTCCAAATTTATTCCAAATGTGTTCGACGAGATCGTCCTTCAACTGGTAATGGATGTGTTCCTCTTGCATCCTCGCAGTGTTTCCAAGTATGACCTGGGACGGGACGAAGCCTCCTCGTGCAAAATTTGGTTGACTTGGCCCACCCTCATCTGTTTGTTCAATGTAGCCGTCGTAGGTATGACGTTCAGCCTCGACTATCATATTGTGCATGACAACACATGCATTCATTACCAAGCCAATGTCCTGGGGCATCCACAAGCGGCTCGGTCGAGTGATCATATGAAACCGAGCTTGGAGTGCATCGAATGCTCGTTCCACATCCTTTCTGCACGCTTCTTGGACTTCAGCAAACTTCTTCTGTTTCGGTCGTTGAGCTAATGAAATTGTTTTCACAAAAACTGGTCACGAAGGGTATATGCCATCAACTAGATAATACGGGAGTGTGTAGTGGTTACCATTTATCGTATATTCAACCGGTGGTTGACAACCATTGATAACGTCCGCGAACAATTTGGAATGGTTCAGCACTGCTAAATCGTTGTTTGATCCCGCCATGCCAAAGAACGAGTGCCAAATCCATAAGTCACGAGTAGCAACCGCCTCGAGAACAAGGGTTGGTCGATTCCCGTGGTCCCTCCGTGAATGGGCGCCTCGCAGTGTCGTTGGACAATTCTTCCACTCCCAGTGCATGCAGTCAAGACTGCCGAGCATGCCCGGGAACCCTCACGCTTCATTAACCGCCAAAATGTGGTCCATATCAGCCCGTGTAGGTTTACGCCGAGACATAGGACCGAAGACTTTATTGATTGCACTGCAAAAGTGTCTCAAACATTCCAAGGAAGTTGTTTCGCCTAGCTTCAAGTACTCGTCCAGTCCATCGGCTGCAATTGCATAACATAACTGCCTAATGGCCGAAGTACATTTTTGATAAGGAGATAAGGAAACTTTACCCACAACATCCAACCTTGACGTGAAATACGCATCGTGATTCTCTAATGCATGAACAATTCGGAGGAACACAGCCTTCGGCATTCTGAAGCAACGACGGAACTGCACCTCCGTGTACACAGCGTTTTGTAAGAACCGCCCCCGGTCAATCCCGGTCGAACCGGGAAAATTTGGGGAAAGTTGACTTTTTGCCGGAAAAGTCAACCGATGACTCCGGGAGTCATTCGGGACCTTTCCGGGACCCAAAAAGCTTAGTCGTCGTCACGGTTAGCTTAGTTGTGTCGTTTTCTTGCAAATGTGTAATTTTGAGAAAAAGTCAACTCGGGTCAAACTAGGTCTAATTAGAGGCTAAATCGAATTAAATTATTTGAGTTGGAGATATTTTGGGTAGAGGTGGACCCCACATGGATACATTTCCATGGTGGCTTGGGTGAGAAGAAATAGGGGAGAAAGGACCATCCTAACCCTAAAAGTTTGGACATAAGGGGCATTTGAGCAAGAGGGCACTAATGACATTTCAACCCTAGGTTAAAGGCTACATGTGACACATAATTCAGACACATTATAGTGTTGGCCAAAATTTAGAGAGGAGAGAAGGAGAGAGGAAGTCATTGAAGCTTGGAGAAGAAGAAAGGGAGAAAAGAGAGAGCTTTGGGGTCATTTCTTCACCAAAAACTTGGATTCTTCTAGTTTCATCATCCTCCATTCATTCCTCAAGGTAATCCCTCAATCTAAACTCGTTTTGAAGAGGATTTGGTTATGGGTTTGATAGAAAAAGGCTTGAACTAAGTTGGGTTTGCCTTAGTTTTGAGTTTTGGTGTTTAGATGATGATTTATGAAGAGGAATTGAAGATTGATGATAGAAATCATTTAGTTTTGTGTTATTTTGATGAAACCCACTATGGGTATTGAAGTAGTGAGATTTTGGAACTGTTTTAGAGGTTTTTGGTTGATAAAAATGGAGTTTTGAGGGTTTAATTTCGTGAAGAAGAAGTTGGAGGAAGAAGAAGGACGGACCTGTCAGACTCGTCACGGATCTGTGACGGGGACCGTGACGGAGTACGTCACGGCTCCGTGATGGAGGCCGTGACGGCACACGTCACGGTTCCGTGACGTCACCCGTGACGGGGGACTTCACGGTTCCATGACCCGAACCGTCACAGAGTCCATCAAGGCTCTGTGACCCGAACCGTAGTAGATCAGATTTGGGCCTTTGGGCCCATTTTGGTGTTTTCGAGTGAGTAGGAAGGTTATCTATAACCGATCCTTTTGGAGTTAATTGGGAACGTTTTCTATCTAAACCTCTCTCGAATTACTCTAAATTCTCGTATTGCTTGTGATCTTAGACGTTGGTTCCAAGCTCGGCGGAGGAGGATACTAGGCAACTCGCGTTGACTAAGCGTTTGGATATCGTTGAGGTAGGGAAAAGTAGCGAATACCGGTTTAATTGCGGAAAGTTATTAGTATGCCTATAGGATATGAATAACCGGAATAATTGTAGACTCACATGTAGGATGTGAATAACTAGATTAACCGCTTTAAATTATGGGAATTGTCGTGCTGTAGTATCACATATGGGTCCCTGGTTGGACCCGTATGATTGCGTGTTGATTGTGTTCTTGTGATTGAGGACTTGTAACACTTGTTATGTGGTTTGAACGTTGTTAAATTGAGGATCATGATATGGTATGCTCGGTATGAGATGTTGGTTGGATATGTCAAGTATGATATGTTTTGGTATGACGTGAATTATTTCCGTGTGATATGATAGGGTGATTGATAGACCGATGTGATGTGTTTCGGTGAGATTGTTTGGTTTGGTATACTGTTAGTTGAAATGTGACCTTGTGATGTGTTTGAGATATTCGTGGTTGTGATTCGATACGATATGTTCCGAGATGAGTTGTTCTGGTACGATATCTACATCGAGGGAGGGATCCGGTGTAGGATATCTAGGCCGAGGGTGATGTCCCACGTACGCGGTCCCCCGGAGTTCAGAGTTTCGGTACGATATCTACATCGAGGGGGTATGTCGGTGTAGGGTATCTAGGCCGAGGATGGTGTGATCTGTACCCCGATGATGTGTGGTCCGGGAAGATACCTCCGAACGAGGTGCGTGTCGGTCCGGTATGTGATACCTCGATGCTATGTGGTCCGGGAAGATATCTAAGACGATGTTGTGTGGTCCAGTACGATATGGTTGAGTCGGGCTGTGGAAGCTGACGACGTAGGGGACTGCTGTATGAGACTTATGTTTGTTTTATTGTGTGTGATTGCTTGATGATTGGTAAGTGACGTGATTGAGCGTGATTATATTCGTGTAAGTACGTTGTTGTGTTATGTGTCTCCTTGTTGATGTCTTTAGTTGTTGTGCCTTACTAGTATGCCCTAATTAGACGGTTACTCGTGGTGGTTAGCGGATAACTCATTACCTTAACTACTTTTTCCTATTGAGCGAAAGCTCACCCCTTTTACTTCACTGTTCTACAGGTTTTGAGCGGGATTTGATCTAGCGGGATTCTAGGAGCTTGGAAGCTAGTGAGAGTCTTAGTCTAGTATGTTCTAGAGACGTACTTTCTCTTTGTACTAAACTATTTTATTGTGGTTTGAACTTCGACTCTTATGGTTGGAATTACTGATTTGACGGTTATTTGAGGAACTCTTTGTTTTAAATTCATCTTTATTATTATTACTTTTAGTTCACGTCTCGAGTCCGGTCAAAACCGGATTTGGGGTGTGACAGCGTTCGTGTTGAAGTAGTCCATCATTAAACGTTCGTTTGCTTCTTCTCGGTCACGTGCAATGTATTTTTTCTTACGTGGTGGAGAATCGACCAATGCGTCATCTAACAACCCGTCACCGAAGTCGGTGGACATGCATTCTTCGAGTATTTCTTCCAAAATGGCATTCAACTCCAAATCGTTGGGTACGTAATTGGCCATTTCAACGAACAAATTTGTGAGAACAAGAATGCAGCGGAAGATGGTTTGTGAGAAAGATGATTTGTGATTTTGATTTGAATCATACATGTATTTATAATGTATTAGAGATAATAACATTTATTTTTTTTGTTATTTTCAAAATCTTTTTTTAGTTTGTCAATAACTATTCATAGGTCATTTGGATTTCTAACTCCGTTGAGACCATTATATGTTTTATTTTTTTTATTACAAGAAATCCATTGAGAATTGTTATTTTACTTTACAAGTTAATTTTTTTAGTATACAGGAGAAATTTATTAACCGTAAGACTTAAACATTATATAAATAGATAAAATATTAGAAAAGAAAATAGCAAGACCTAGTTTTACTCCGTATATATTGAACGCTAGCTCTATAACAAAATGTGCGGTTATACCAGTGATAGTTGGTGGGAGGCTAGTGCCTTGGTTGTAGTGGTAGACTTGAGTGCCCCGAGGTCCGTTTCTTGTCTCGATCTGAAAATACTCGGGATATCTGATATGGGGCGGTTGACGGGATATCGAGCACTTAGAGAAAACATCAGGAGATGGGGGGTCCATAATGTCAAAGTTACACCAACCTTGCTAGAATGAGGCGTGTGTCCCCACACACACCTCGAGGGTGTCTGAGTTCCGATCCGGCGGATAGGGTTGATGCACCAATTTTGCATTGGTGGAAGGGTCCCGATCCAGGTTATCGGAATGGTGCATCCTTGCACGGAGTGATGGAGGAAGCACAGGGTGCAGCGGAGGTGGATTCCAACGAGGTATTAGACAGGCTCGCGGTGGAGGCACCAGTGGAGGCATCCCAGGTAGTAGCAGGCTTGTAGCGGAGGCGCTAATGGTAGTTAAAGCAAGTGGCGATGGATGTTATGGTGGTAGTAGAGGAGGTGGAAGTGGCGGGTTTGGTGGTAGCGGTGGTAGCGGGGGAGGTGTTGGAGACAAAGGATGAAATAAGGGTGCAATATCGTGAGCGATGGTGATGAGGCGGCGATAATGCATGACGAAGTGGTGGGGCTCGACCGCTTGCTATTGTGGGAAAGCGAAACATTGGGGGAATCATGGAAGACGGAGGGAAGTACTACACTGTTGAAGGTGGTGGACGGGACGAGGTCCAGATACGGAGGCTCCACGCAACGACGAAGTAGAATTCTATAGGCTGGAGGAAGAGAGGGCGATGGCTCACTACAAACTCTATCAAAGCTTTGTTTAATGTAAACCTATACTTATTTTATTTTATAATTTAATGATTCAATATGAGAGCATAAAGAGAAAATGGAATAGATAAACTATATTTTGAATCTTCCGCAAAACCTTACCCTTTCTATTTAAGTAGTTGTCACCCCCTTATGCACCTCTTTCAACAGCGATTATGACCTATGACCAAGGATTTCTTTGATGGTTGATTCACTTCCATCCTCCCCCGTCTTCTCCTCCTCCTTTCTCCGATCTCTGTTTGTTTGGCATACTCTCTTCCCTCCTACTTCCTCCGATCAAGGTGAGGCCTTAGGACGAAATCTATAGCTTGGGAATGCTTCTCTGGCCTGGCCTTCCTCCGCTCGTGGTGGCTCTACAATTTGGGAACACATGTCTGGCCTTAGCTTCCTTCATTCTTAGTGGCTTTTTTGGGGTGGGATTTGTGGTGCTGATTGTGGCACTGAGGTGCATGTTCTGTGCGTGGCCACCGATTTCGATTGGCGTGGTGGCAGCCATCTCAGATCTATAAATTTTTCGGAGTCGGTGTCTGGTTAGAGCTCTATTTTTTCCATTGGTTGTTCACCGATTGTTCCTGCTCGTCGGAGCCAAACAACACGCAGGTGATCTGCTTGGTGAACACTAGAGGTTCGTCGTTGTCTTCGCAGGAGCGCAGGGTTGCAGGCACGTTCTTGCCAGCCATCTCAGATCTACAGATTTGTCGGAGTCGGTGTCTGGTTGGAGTTATGTCCGTCCCCTTCGCCACAGCCGGTGTCTGGTTGGTCGCCGGTTGTTCCTACTCACCAGAGGTTTGCCGGAGCGTGGGGTTGCAGGCTCGGTCTCCGTCTTAGAGTCCAGGTTTAGGTCGGGTTGGGGATTTTGTTGGTGCATTGCTACCTTTTCTATGCTATCTTGGAGCTGCGACTTGCTCTTCCTCGGTTCCTTCTTCAAATTTTCCCCTTTCTCCGACGGGTTAGTTGCCGGGGGCTCATCTGCATTGAGGTGTTGGCCTCAGATGAGAGTCTCAGTCAGTGTTAGCTTCTGTTGGAGATTTGATGGATTTAGGTTTCGTTGGTATGAGTATGTGAGTCTTTCCTGGTGGTTCTTGGTGGTGGAATGGCCTTCATCTCGGGGTTCTCGTATCTGCTCCTCTCTCGTGTTACCGAAGGAGGCTCGTTTCAGATCTGGTCGTGGGATGCATTTTGTTCATCCTCTAAGGTGTTGATCGTTGTGGACCTGGTCCAACCGCGTCTGGTGGTTCGTTTTGAAGCCTGGTTTGTCTCTTCCGTTCGCTCCTAGTCGGGCATTGCTGCGGTGGCATCCCTTACCTGTATCACTGGAGTATTGTTTCAAATCTAGTCGTGGGATGTGTTTCTTCTTCCTCCCAGATTTGGGGGCTCGCTCTGGTACTGCTAGGTTCAATCGTACTCCATTCCTACTGCTTCGGTTTTGTGTCACCACATTGTCCCTTTTATTGCATGGTTATCATCTGCTTCCTTCCACATTGGTGGTTAGTGCTCGTCAATTTGTAGGTATTCGCTACCAGCGAGTTGTTTGGCCATTATGCCTTTTAGCTGATTACCTTTTTATTCGATTTTTGGGTATATTATGTTCTAAAGGGTATTTCCCTCCAGATCTATCTCCATCGTTTGTGGTGTTGGTCGCTGACTTGTTAGTGACCGTCAACTAATTGGTGTGAGAGGTTGAGGGTCCTGACGAGACAGAGTGTTCTACAACTCTGGCAGTCTTTTGGGTGTATGCCAATATCGTTAGGGCTTAATGGTTGGAAAATCTGGGTTTTAAAACTTCTTTAATCCCAAGTGTTTCATGGTAGGAAAATCAGGGTTTTAGACATAGCTTACTCCTCTACTCTTAATGTTGGTAAAATATGGTAATTAGACCATTTATCTTTTAGTTTCTCCTGTGTTGGGTTTGTTTTGAGGCTAAGCTTTCTTGTTAGTGCTCTAGTTTGTATTTGGTTGTTGGGTTTGATCCATTGAACGGATCAGGCTTGGTGGTCTAAGGTTACTATGACATGCTCTTGTCTTTTCGGGTTTTGTAGCTAGAACCCTATAGTACTCCTTTTCTTCCTCCGAGAGATTTTATTTATATATTTGCTTTGTAAATAAAAAAGGGAAATTTACACATAACCCTCCCTATTATCGTCGTTTTTTCACATCACCCCGTTAACTTCTTATTTTAACATTTAACACCCTTAACTTCATTTTTTTTTCAGTTTAGTCTAACCCTGTTAACATTCCATCCAAAACATGTAAAAAGACAAAACTACCCCTCACTAACCATCAAATTTTAAAATCCATGCCATTGTTCTGTAAAGCCTAAAACCTATTAAATGTCTACAATAACCTTCAAAAACTATCAAATTTTAAAATATACCATTAAATTATTTATATTATCAATTAATTAATAAAAATAATTTCATTAGTTCATAAAAATCTAATTTTTATTTTATAAAATTAATTTATTTCTTGTTTTTTATGTGTTTATTTTTTCTAAAATTTTCATTGAGTCTTGTTTTATTCTTTTTTTAATTTCATTATTCTTTTTTTAATATTAATATATTTCTTCACTTTTATTAATTCTTTTTCAATTTTATTAAATATTTTTCTAAAACAAATTAATAGTTAAAATTCATACAAGGTACTGATACAAACAATTTTATTGAGAGTTTCACAGTACCAAGGTTTAGACACACTACACGAGGTAATTATCAGAATGGCATTTTTTTTAACATTTAACACCCTTAACTTCATTTTTTTTTCCAGTTTAGTCTAACCCTGTTAACTTTCCATCCAAAACATGTAAAAAGACAAAACTACCCCTCACTAACCATCAAATTTTAAAATCCATGCCATTGTTCTGTGAAGCCTAAAACCTATTAAATGTCTACAATAACCTTCAAAAACTTTTAAATTTTAAAAAATACCATTAAATTATTTTTATTATCAATTAGTTAATAAAAATAATTTAATTAGTTTATAAAAATCTAATTTTTATTTTATAAAATTAATTTATTTCTTGTTTTTATGTGTTTATTCTGCACGAGGGAATTATCAAAATGGCCTTTTTTTCTCTAACTAGTAGGATGGTAGCCTTTTTAATCTCACCAATCTTTTTTTTCTTTTTTGTTTTCTTTTTATGACATAAAGGTGTGATATTACTCTTATACCCTTTCCACACTTAGAGAAAGAATCTTTGATTTTTTTTATTTTTCCCCCCTCTTTACCCACGTGGCCTTATTTTTCCCTCCCAAAGGATCAACCGGGTCGTGGGGCGGATATGAGTTCGGGTTTTAAACCGTGTATGGGTCGTGGACCGGGTTTCAGGTCAAATTTTGTTTATTTTACAAAAACTTGAAACCTCTAGGATTCGAACCAAGAATATGCTAGGTAATCTAGCTACTTACCACTAGGCTATATGGTATTTTGTTATTGTATGAATACACAATATATATATTTATCGGTTTTCAGTAGAACTGAAAACAAAAATATATAGACTTTTTAGATGTAATGGGATTCGAACCAAGGTGTAGCCCAAACTAGGAGAGACCCTTACCATTGGGCTACATTGCATTTTGTTGATATGAGAATACCAAATAATATTTATTTATTGGCTTTCATTGGAATTGATAACAAAAATATATACATTTTTTGGATGTAGTGGTATTCAAACTCAAGAGTAGCCCAAAGTAGATGAACCATTACCACTTAGCTAAGTGAGCTTTTAATAAGAATGTCCAAAATATTCTTATGTTGTGGAATATGGACTTGTCCGCTCTAGAAATTTATTCCTTGATCCTCATTCTACCATGAGAATTATTTTTCACACCCTCAAACTGCTCTAAAAATTACAACCAGATCTACAACTAGTACTCGACCTGGAATAAATTTACATGTCCTGTTTATGGATCTGAAAATTATGTATCTGAAAAGAAATCAGATCAGGACATTCTTACACGGATCTATAGATTTTTTGTTAGAGCTGAAAAATATTTCCCAGACCTATTTTGATCATCCACAAACACATTAGAATTAAGTCTATTGTTTAACACAAGTGAACATAAACATAAGTTATATAATATTGATACCATAGATCGGTAAATATATGAGTTACACATCATTAGAACCTTCATTGGACCCAAAATCCTACTCATCACCTCCTTTTACATGGACCTCCAACACATCGTCACCACCTTCATGGACCTCCTCTTTTTCACCACCTTTCGGGTTTTTTCTAGGTCTTCCTCGTCAACCTCTTCCTCGCCGATTCGAGGTAGAGGCCGACGAGGAGGATGTCGGCGAGGAAGAGGTTCTAAGTCAGCCATCTAAAAAGGATCTAAGTCAACCATCTAAAAAGTTTCTAAGTCAACCATCTAAAAAGGTTCTAAGTCAACCAACGAGGAGGATGTCGGCGAGGAAGATGTTGTCAACCTCTTCCTCGCCGATTGAAGTCAAACTTGAATGGTTCTAAGTCAACCATCTAAACAGTTTGTTTTTGTTGATTTTGTGAAGTTTGGAAGGATATTCAAACTTTAGTAGGATTGGTTAATTCAAACTTTTTGTATGTGAAATATGAATGAATGCCAATTTCAATGTTCGGTACCTTATACTCTTGTTTTTGAGAAACAACAATTCTGCTCTTCTTGTGTCTTTTATCTGTTAATCTGGAAAATTTATACCAGGACGAGCAGAATATTCATAGATCTTCAATTTATTTTACAGTTGGGATAATTATTCTGGGCCTTAATGTCCAGATTTAAGTGCCAGTTTGAAAAATCCATTCCAGATCGGCACCTAGATTGAATGAGAACATCTCAGATATGGGAGACGGACAATAACTAACTATAATCTTAAGAACAAAAAAATCACGAAATTGATGTTCAAATGTAGTTTGAAATACGTAATTCAATAGCTCGACGAATCAACAAATTGATATTTCGAGTGATTTAAGTGGAGATTGTTGGTCCAATTTATAATTGCAGCTTCATCAATTAATTAACGGCGTGTACTTGTTGGCGGGAAGACTAAAATGGAGGTGACTTGGATGATGACTGATGAGCGTAATTGTGTCCTAGTTAATTTGACCATTTCCCCCTATATTTTTACCTAGTTTGTGTCTCATTTTTATATTTTTAGCGTTTAGTAATAACTACGCATAACCTCGTTCTTGGTCGATATTTTTAAAGTGTTAAAAATATATTAATGATTGGTCTTGTTTTGTAGGCCGTGAAAAAATAAAATTATTGGCGAAAGAACGAAACAAATTAGAGATAAAACGGAGTAGATATAAGCGAAATAGTGAAAATAAAGGAGCAAACCAAAGCGCGTCACATGGCGCGTTGACCTGATCAGCACCAGCTTTTTCTTTTCATTTTCTTTTTATTTTTCAAAAAAATTAATAGTCAAAAGGGTAAGGTTGGAATTAAAATAAAAATCGTTAAAGAGGAGGCTAGTTTGGTGAGAGATAAAAATTTAAGCCTACATACGTGACACTTACAAAAAATAAGGTCGTTTTAATAATCAGCCCCACAATACACTCCCATAGGCATAGAGTGAAATAAGAACATGACTCCATGAATGAGTAAACAGAACATGTCTTTCATTCTAACTCTAAATTTACAGATCTTTCCCACTATTTACTTCAGCTCCTCTCCCTCACACACAACGACTTCGCCGGATCCTTCCCGACCCACCTCATCGCCGATTGCTCCAACCTCACCAAGCTCATTCATTAAACATCCCAAAAACACAAGTTGCGAGCTTGAACCAGTGCCCCCCAGTAAGTTCCTACAATCAAAGTGAAGATTTTTTTTCATAACCCTCCACCAAATAAAACAAGGCGATTGTCTTTGACAGATTTCATTTCCTTTACAAGATAAAACCTAATTTTTTATGGATCCATCCTTTCTAACTTCAACTACTTTATCCTGTGCAGTCAACCTACAGATAAGAAGCAATTGAATGTGAACAAAAAGTTATGTGTGAACTGATTGTAACGATCCTAATATTTGTATTTGGACAATAGGTTATAATTGTGTTGATTGAATTGAAATAAGGATGATCCAATTACAGAAAACCCACAACCTGTTTCAGGTTTGGAACACCTTGCTTCAAGATGCTTTCTATAATTTTCTCAATACCAGCTACTCCCTTACAGGGTATACAAATATTACTACTACCATAATACTACAAACTTCATTAAGGATGTCCCTTTCTTCATCAACCTTTATCTACAACTGAGGCCTGCTCTAATCTGCTCCTTCTGCAACGGCTACTTGGTCGTCTTCACGAGAGAGGCGTTCTCTCTTCCGAAAACGACTACGTTTGGGTAAGTGGCTCTCTCCTCCTCGCATGGGCCTTCAACCCCAGGCCCATTTCTTTTAAAATCCGGCCCCATATCATTTAGAGCCCTGACAATGCCTCCTCCTTCAGCAAGACTTTTCCTCAAGTTTGAAATAGAGAACTCTGGTAATTGAGCTCGAAATGCAGGGCCATTCTCCCATGTCGCGTCTTCACTGCAATATGGATTCCTTGGACTAAGTACTCAGCACAAGTTCCTCAGTTTTTTTGAATCAACCTCAGCTTCGGAATCGCAAATGGGGATACCTTTGCTTGACCATCTTCTCCAATTTCGGGCAGTTGTTTTACTAGTTTATGATGACTACCCAACTTCTTTTTCAGCAGTGAGCCATGGAATAGCGGGTGTATCTTTGCTCCTTCTGGTAATTTGAGCTTGTACACGACTTGCCCAATTCTTTCAACAACTTGATAAGGTTCAAAGTACCTTGCAGCGAGCTTTAAATTTCTTCTCAAGGCTATCGATGTTTGGCGATAGGGTTGCAACCTGAGAAAGACCCAATCCCCTACAACAAACTGTCTTTCCAATCTCTTTTTGTCAGCTTGTGTCTTCATTCTTTCCTGGGCTGTTGTCAAATTATCCTTGAGCATCTGAGAGATATTTGCTCGATTCCTGATGCATTCTTCCACTACAGCCACATTTGTTTCTACTAAAGCCAAATTCAGTGTTCTCGGGGAGTATCCATACACCACATAAAAAGGAGTCATTTGTAATGAGGTGTGGTAGCTGGTATTATACCAATATCGGCCAACCCGAGCCATTTCCCCATTCTTTTGGCCTCTGATGCACCATTGCCCTCAGATAATTTTCCATACATTGATTCAATCTCTCCGTTTGCCCATCTGTTTTAGGATGATACGCCGAGGACATCTTCAATTGTGTTCCTAAGATAGCGAAAAGCTCCTTCCAAAAAGAGATAGAAAACACCTTATCTCGCTCTGAAACAATTGAATCTAGGATCCCATGAAGCTTGACAATATTGTTTAGAAAGATCTCAGCAATAGTGGCAGCTGTGTAAGGGTGGCGAATGGCTATTAAATGTCGATATTTTGAGTACCTGTCGACCACAATCATGATGCACTCGAATCCTCCTGATTTTGGCAATCCTTCAACGAAATCCATAGCTATTTCCTTCCAGGGACCTGTGGGAATTTGAAGAGGCTGTAGCAGTCCTGGGTAAGCGACATTTTCCTCTTGCAATGCTGGCACACCTCGCATTCCTTCACAAAATTCTTGACCTATTTCCCCATGTTCGCCAAAAAAAAATTTTGTCGAGCTGTTCTCAGCGTAACCTTGGTTCTTGAATGTCCTCCTAGAACTGAAGAATGTAACACTTCCATCAATTTCCCTTTGATCTCCTTGTTATTCCCCACATACACTTTTCCTCCCACAAATATCACTCCCTGTTTTAGTTGATGATCAGACAATAATCTGGGCGTGATTTCCAATTGAATCAATAGGCCCTCAGCTTCCTCATCCCCAATATAGCTATCAGCTATTTCCTTCATCCACTCCAGGACTACCACGCTTATGGCTTGATTCTTAATCACAGGGGCCCTTGAAAGTGCATCAGCAACCTTGTTCATTTTTCCCTTCTTATACTCTATTGTGTAGGTGAGCCCTTGTTGGGTCTCGAGGTAGGGTTGGAGATGAACCAACTCGCAGCGGAAAATCAATGAAAACCAAGAGACGCTTAAACCATGAAACAACTAACAAAGAATGGATTCACAAGAGAAAAAATTCAGCACTATTTCTTACCAAAACAAGAACACCGAGTAACGAATGATTGACTTGAGTCTCCAAGACACCTACGTATCCACATGGGAATCAAAGCCATGTAGTTCTTCTCTTTGAGGACTCAAGAACACAAAATTGGAGGTGGGAGCTTGCCAAACCCGAAATTGCAAGGGAAGGGGGAGAGAAGTTGTGTTTCCTATTCTTGCCTTGTGTTTGTTATGTTGAAAAAAGATGACTTAAACATAACAAAACTCATACTTGTCCAACTAAAGGTATGGGACAAGTATGGTGTCAAGTAAGGTGTAAATAGGACAAAGTATGGCTAGATAAGATGGGGTTAGGTGATGAATCACCAACACCTTAATCCTTGTCATGCTTACTTAGTACTAATTAATCAAGACTTGATTAATTAGTTCCATGGGCCTTGGTTACATGGGCCTTTCATGGGCCTCTCGGAACATGGCCCGTGGCCATTTCCAACAAGGTCCCGTGATTCGCTCATCGCCTCCAAGCCTTCCATACCGGAAATGTCCAACATTATCCGACGCGATCAATCTCATGACTCCAAGCCTTGTCTCGATCCGTAAAGTCCTATTCACTTACGAGCACATGACCCAAAACCCAGTTTTGGTCATGTCCCGAGACAACTCCCTTTTGGCCATTCTCCATAAATGTGTCAATGAGTTTCACCCTCCGGTGTGACCCTTAGGCTTATGCATGTCAATAGATCAACGTAAAATCTCATTTTACTTGATCCTATTTAAGTGGCGACTAACGAGACTTTAGTATTGCCTGACACTGCATAACGAATCGACCCTGTCGATTCTAACCTTTCTATCATCCCTGTCATTATCCTTTTATCTCCGATATCCTGATTGAGATAAGGCAGAGCCGTCATCCTTATTATTCTCAATTATTGTTCCTTGATATGTGAGACGACTGAAGATATGATACCCAGTATCATGTGCATGGCCATGCTATTCTTTCAGTCACTCTCGATCAAGCGGCCGAGAACTGATATCTTTCTCATACCTCAGTATGAGGGATAAATCCCTTAGCCGTCTTTCGTGTCACTCATGTAGCCCGTTACTAAGTCAATCATGGCCGTTATGGAAGCCCTGTTACGGACAACGTTAGGCTCAAGTCAAACTCAGTTGTTGACTACATAGCGATCACAAAGACTCCTTGGTCTAAGGATACATGACAAGCTACGACACTGAATATGTTCATGACTTAATCTATGGCACATATTCAGGGCGGGTCGTTCAATATCAGGTCCCACATGATATCTATGATCAGACTCCGGAATCTCATTCCAATGACTAACAGAATGTAAGCCATAAAGGGCCATCTTTCATACTAGTCGCTTCTAGTGAAGCTTTGTTGACTAGGGACCCATCGAGTGTGATCGATCTCGATCTATGGTTCTATTCGCATGGTGGGCATATATCAGAGCACACATCGATATATTACTCCAACACATAAGTAATATAAAGCCGCTTTAATTTTATTGCTAACGATGATATATACATTTGGACATTTAGGATTGAACTACGGGCATTAAGACTAACAGCCCTAACAATTTTGTGAGCCATTTATGTTGGAACGAGGTGGAGAGTTTCTGTTCCAATAGAAACTTGAGATGTTGGTGATCGGTTCTTATGACAAATGATGAACCTTGTAGGTAGTGTCGCCATTGCTTGACCGCCAAGACAACTGCGATAAGCTCTTTCTCGTACGTGGACAGGCTGCAATTTCTTGGCCCCAGAGACTTGCTTAGATAGGCTATTGGTCGACCTTTTTGTATTACTACCGTCCCAATTCTCAAATCACATGCGTCTGTTTCTACCACGAATTGTTCTTCGAACTCACGTAATTTCAGTACAGGCGCAGTTACCATGGTCTGCTTCAGCTTGTCAAAGCTTCCCTGAGCTTCCTTGCTCCAATTAAAAGAGTCTTTCTTGAGAAGATTTATTAGAGGTTTGGAAATGATCCCATAACCCCTAATAAATTTTTTGTAGTATCCCGTGAGCCCCAAGAATCCTCTTAAACCCTTCAGGTTAGTTGGCACTGCCATTCCACCGTAGCTTCGATTTTTTCTTGTTTGTTGCAACTCCTTGGGCTGAGATAACATGACCCAGATATTCAACTGTGTCCTTCCCGAATTCGCACTTGGAGAGCTTTGCATAGAGTGCTTCCTTCCTCAAAACATCCAACACTAGCTTTAGATGCTCAAGGTGCTCCTCCCAATTCCTACTGTATATCAAAATGTCGTCGAAGAACACTAAGACGAATTTCCTGAGGAACCTTTTGAATATATCATTCAGGAGTGCTTGGAAGGTCGCCAGAGCATTTGTAAGCCCAAATGGCATGACTTTCCACTCCCAGTGGTCGTGGTGAGTTCTGAAAACCGTTTTCTCTTCTTCTCTCTCTTTCAGACAAATTTGGTGATACCCTAATCTGAGATCGATCTTGGAGAAGATGGAACTCCCACTTAGTTCATCGAGCATCTCATCAATTGCATGGATGGGAAACTTATCTTTGATTGTCATAACATTCAGCTTACGATAGTCTACACAGAACCTCCATCCTCCATCTTTCTTCTTCACCAAAATCACTAGAAATGTGAAGGGGCTGGTACTGTTTTGGATAATCCCTGCTTCTAGCATCTCTTCATCCATCTTTTCGACTACTCCTTTCTGTTCGTGACTCAGTTTGTAAGGCCAAATTGAGGGTGGGTTAGAGCCTTGTAGGATAGGGATGCTATGGTCGAAATTTCTTTTCGGTGGGAGGTGTTTTAAGGGTTTGAATACATCCTCAAATGCCTTGAGGAGCTTCTCCAGTTCTTCTGATTGACCTTGAGGACGGTCTTTCTATTGCTGCAACTCAATTGCTTCAACTCTGCAGAATTGCCCTAGTAATAGATCGTTGCCCTGATTAGCTTCTCTTTGCAGGATAGAGAAGTTCACGAGCCTTGGGTATTGGTTCTTACCTTCCTCCTTCAACACAATTGGTTTGTTGTGAACCCAAATAGTGATGGAACGCTGAATGTTGTCGAATTGTACTAGGTTTACGCACTCGATCCAGTCTACTCCCAAGATTACAACACAATCCCCCAATGGAATGACCATATATGAGCCCTCAAACATTACCCCTGCAATGGTACAAGTTACCAAACAACTCAAATTACATTTAAATCGATTACCATTTGCTAGGCGTACGCTTCTGGTTCTGATTGCTCGTTGGCGCAGCTTCAATTTCTTGGTTGTGTTTACATTTAGGAACGATGAAGTTGCTCCTGTGTCAACCAAGATTGAAATGGTGAGGCCTTTGACAACTCCCTTGACCCTCATGGTTTTACTTCTCGGCTGACCCATTTCGTTTCCAATTGCGTAGATCCTTTCCTCCACTTCGATTATCTCTTCCAAATTTCCTAGAGCATCAGCTCAATTTTCAGCTTGGTTCTCTGGTTCGGGGGGTTTGTGAGGTCATCATCCTCTTCATCATCTGATTGGCTCAATATAAAGAGCTGATTTCGATTCAGGCATGTAAGCTGATGCTCTTTGGTTTATGGTGTTG
This sequence comes from Erodium maritimum, assembly GCA_963921825.1. Taxonomy (NCBI): domain Eukaryota; kingdom Viridiplantae; phylum Streptophyta; class Magnoliopsida; order Geraniales; family Geraniaceae; genus Erodium; species Erodium maritimum. The sequence goes on along the minus strand of OY997592.1, from coordinate 40,132,467 downwards.
GGCAGTTGAAGCACAATCCTCTCCGGCGCCTATCTCGCAAATACGTCTGGTCTGCTTTTGGCCACGTGTTCTCATGGTTTTTCCTCAGCCCTATTGCTTGAGGGCCCATATTTCTGGGTTGAGGCCCATTAGCATTTTGTGGATAGGCCCGTGTCCTTGGCTGATATTGAGTCGGAGCCTTTGCCATCGTGGCTGCTTGAGTGGGTCCCTTCCCTTGCTTCATCTCTTCGAACCTTGCGAGCCTCATGGCATGTTGAACGGAGGTCGGATCAAGCTGTTGGACTCCTAGTCGGAGAGATGGTTTTAACTGGGCGACGAAGCTCGAAGTGAAAAACCGTTCATTGAGATATGGGTGCTCATTTAAGACCATAGCCCTGGCTGCATCGAATCGATCTTCAAATTCTGAAACTCAACCAGTTTGGTTTAGTTGTAAGAACTAGATGACGACATCATCGTGACCCAGTGCTTCAAACTTCCAAGCCATATCGCGAATAAAATCACCCCATGCTATGTTCTCCCTTCCCCTCTGGTACATTAAAAACCAAGACTCTGCTTTGCCCGAGAAGTGCAACGAAGCCAAGCGAGCTTTGAAATTTTCTTCGATGTTGTAAAATGAAAAGTAGGCTAGACACTTTTGGATCCAAACTAAAAGGTTTGTGCCATCGAAACTGGGAAAGGTTATGTTTGGGGTATGGTTGTGTTGATTGTTGTTGTTTTTTGGTTGGTTCTGGTGAATCGGAGCAGCGTCCATTTCCTCCGGGGCAGGGTTGGGTGTGTTGTGTTGGGCTGGGCATGGAGTTGGGTAGTTTCGGTTGGGGATTCTAACCTGTACGGAGGGTACGGTGGAGTGTGTAGTTTTGGATCTAGAGTATGGCGATCCTCTCGGTTGTCGCCTGTGTGGCTTGTTGAAGCTTGGTTGGGGTTAGGTAATGGTGGGAGGCGGGCTAGGATTTGATCCAAGGCAGCTTTTAGCTCGGCCTGGCTGACGTGCATTGATTCCATCCGTGCGTGAACTCCTTGGAGGTTGCTACGGATATGGGCATGTATCCCATCGACTTTCCCAGCTATGGAAGCGATGCTCTGCTCGGTCACCATCGGAACTTCCTCTATGGGTCGCTGGAACTGCAAGCTCTGATACCAGTGTAACGATCCTAAAACTCGTATTTGGACAATATGCTATAATTGCTTTGATTGAATTGAAATAAGGATGATCCAATTGTAGAAAACCCACAACCTGCTTCAGGTTTTGAACACCTTCCTTCAAGATGCTTTCTATAATCTTCTCAATACCAACTACTCCCTTACAAAGTATACAAATACTACTACTACTACCATAATACTACAAACTTCATTAAGGATGTCCCTTTCTTCATCAGCCTTTGTCTGTAATTGAGGCCTGCTCTGTTCTGCTCCTTCTACAATGACTACTTGGTCTTCTTTACGAGAGAGGTGTGCTCTCTTCCGAAAACGACAACGTTTGGGTAAGTGGCTCTCTCCTCCTCGCCTGGGCCCTCAACCGCAGGCCCGATCCTTTTAAAATCCGGCCCCATATCATTTAGAGCCCTAACACTGATCTTGCTAGAATGCCCACATAAGTTGTCTGAACAAAACCTCCATCCAAACCAGAAGCAATCAAACCTCCACTATCTCAACCTACAATCGGATTCCAAATCAAACAAGTTTGATCCACAACAACTGGGACCTTATCACTTCGAGAATCAGGTTGCGTTTCGAAAATTGAAACTAGAAAATATGGAACCTCTGATTCTCTTCCGCAACAAATTGAATCTTGAAAATTGAAACTTGAAAATATGGAATCTCCATGGCCGAGCTCCATGGTCGGATCTCCATGGTGGACCTCCATGACTGGTGATGGCTGTTTGGTAGGGCCGATCCAAAGCTGGTGAGGGAGTGAGAATGAGTGAGGTTATGGAGGTTGGGGTTTAGAAATGTTTAAGAAAGAGAGGTTTGAAGGTTTGAAGGTGTTGGGAGGTTGAAGAATGAGCAAATGAAGAGGGAGGCGTGTAAGAAAAGGAGAAGGGGGTGGTTAGGGTTTGGAGGCATAAGGTGGATTATATAAGATGGTTTAGGGTTGTCACGCCCCAATTTCAGTAAACCGAACTCGGGACGCGAACGTTTTAAAAACCATAAAACAATGAAACCTGTTTTGGATAAACACTTTAAAATCTCCATTTAAATTAATCAAAATAATATTTACAACTTAAAAACACGTCCCAACACGTGGACAAAAGTGCAAGGTATCCGTCACTAGACTCAAAAGACTGAACCCGGACTCCGCTCCTAGCTCCACAAGCTTCGAGAGCTCCCCTAGTCCGTCCTGTGATCAGTACCTGTAGGAAAAGCAGCTAGGGGTGAGCGTTCGCTCACCACCACAGATAACAAACTGACTACGGCATAATTAGCAGACAATGCCGGTAACACCAACAACAAACTCAACTCCGGGGATCACTGTCCCCAACTCAAGTACTCTGACTGACAAACCCCCACGGTGACCTTTCTCGAACGAATCAACGCTCAAACTTGTAAGTAGACCGACACGACGATTACGACCACTTCCAAGGACTCAAAAGAAACTACGCAACACCAAACAAGATCACAAAGGATCGCACACCAAACAAGATCACAAAGGATCGCAAACCAGCTGCTCAGTAACCAATTCTGTTTCTCGCCCTTTCCGATCCCAGTCGGTCCAGGCGGTCGACCTGTCTTACAACTTCTCTGTCCCTCGCTCTTTCCAACACAAAGTCGGTCCAGGCAGTCGACCTGTCTTACAACTTCTCTGTCCCTCGCTCTTTCCAACACAAAGTCGGTCCAGGCAGTCGACCTGTCTTACAACTTCTCTGTCCCTCGCTCTTTCCAACACAAAGTCGGTCCAGGCAGTCGACCTGTCTTACAACTTCTCTGTCCCTCGCTCTTTCCGATCCTAGTCGGTCCAGGCAGTCGACCTGTCTCAGTAACCTCTCTCACTCAGGTAACCACAATCACAATCACAAGCAAGTTAAACAAACAGCAACAACACAGGTTCAGCACTCCACAGGCACTCATTGCCACCCAAGACACCAACCACAAAACACGGACTCAACAGCCCCACGGGCACTCACGGCCTCCCAAGACACGCCAACGATAAAGACACGGGTTCAACAACCCCACAGGCACTCACGGCCTCCCAAGGCACACCAACAGTAGGGACACAGGTTCAACAACCCCACGGGAACACACGGCCTCCCCAGACACCAACAGTCAAACACGGGCTCTCATGGCCACCCAAGACTCGACAGTCAAACACGGGCTCTCATGGCCACCCAAGACACACCAACAGTAACTCACGGGCTCAACAACCCCACGGCACTCACGGTCACTCAAACCACCAACAGTAAAGACACGGGTTCACAACCCCACGGGCACACATGGCTACCCAAAACACCAAAGGTAAAGACACGGGTTCGACGACCCCACGGGAACTCGTGGCCACCCAAAACTCAACAATAATACACGCTCGCAACTTACCGAGACTCTAACTCGTAAGCCAGCCAAAGAATTCTTGCAACCTTCCCCGAGACTCTAACTCGGTCAGGCCAGCCAAAGAAACCAACCTTAGTATACGGGCTCTCATGGCCACCCAAACACAAATAATAACACGGGCTCTCATGGCCACCCAAGACGCAACAATAATAGCACGGGCTCTCAAGGGCACCCAAACACAAATAATAACACGGGCTCTCAAGACCACCCAAACACAAATAATAACACGGGCTCTCATGACCACCCAAGACACCAAATAAACAATCAACCTCCGGCTTAACCAAAGCCTCTAACAGTCCTAATATCAACAGTTTCTCAATCAACCTCCGGGCATGGTCATATGCCTCCAGTACTCCTAACATCGCTAAGTTCTCTGCTCCTACGACACTACTAAGTGTCACATGCATTCCCAATATTCGCTACGTTCCCGTATCATGCACTTCTATTGTTCGATAACCTACTCAACCCACGACACCCCGGTGTCACATGCAATTCTACAGTTAACTTTCCCTAGTCAGGGCCGAGATCAGGCTACTTTTCCCTACCTCAACCGAAGAACACCCGCTACGTTTCCTAGCTGCTGACGTTCTGGCTCGCTACCTCCGGGCTTCACTTCGATCGAAGCCGGACGCTAAAGATAACACGAAAGCCATAATTAGAGGCGGTTCCCAGGTTAATTTAAAGGTCACGATTAATCCAGTTTAAAATCGACAGTTGTCCTTTAAACTCGAGCGGGATAAAAGCGGGGTCACAGCGAATCGGGTTTGAGTACCCGTGCACCGAAACCGGTGCATTTTTATGAGGCACGGTTACCGAGGGACCGATTCAACGTTTCTCTTTCACTCTGTTCTAAGTCCGATTACCAGTTCAAACCCGAACGTTCAACCGTTCAAAACCATTTTTAAACCCAAATTGATTTTAAACTCTCTCCATTTTAAATCCCTTTTCTTTTCCATTTTAAACCCCTTTCTTTTCCTTTTCTTAAGGCTGACTTTTCATTTTAACACCTCTTTCTTTTCAATTTAAAACCCTTGATTTTGATTCAACCAAAATCCGATCCAAAGATTTTCTGTTTCAAATCAGTCCAGATCAATAACAATTTTACGTCCGAAATACAAAGGTCGAACTTTTATTCCAAATCTCGTTTTACTTTCTTCACTGAAATTACAATACTTCTTTTTGTTTCAAAAATAATCAGATTCGTCGCTCGGGACAAAACACAGAAGCCAAATAAAAGGAGACGAACGGTACGGAAAAAATAAACCGGCCGCCGGCGAAGACGTCGCCGGCGACTAAACCCCCAGGCACGAACCTCACATGGAGGGAAGGGCGACTGGGCGGTGCACGACGGCGGTGACTTCGGACGGCTAGGAGGTGTCGGGTTTGCAGCCGTGGAGGTGGGGAGCACGGCGGGACCCTTCTCGCCTCAGATCCGGACGGCCACGGTGACTCCGTCCCAGATCTGTCGAACGCGCCGGCGACCTGGCTCCGGTCGTTCACGGTGACGGCGAAGAAGGGAGAAGACGAAGGAGAGGACGGCACCGGCGAGTCCGTCTCGGCTCTGGCCGTGCACGGCGACGGAGATTCTCGAGCGTGGAGGCGCGACGGAGCTCGGGCGGCGGGTGGTGGTGGCGTGAGGTCGCCCGGGACCTCGCCTGAAAGGGAGGGCGGCGGCATGGGGATCTGGATCGAGAGAGGGGGCTCGATAGGGTTGACGGCGGCCCGGTTGGACGGAGAGGCGAAGGGGAAGCGAGGGTCGGAGCTGGAGAGGAGGTCGGGGACGGCGTGGAGACGAGGGTGAGAGGAGCTGGTCGGGGACATCGCCGGCGACAGCGTGAGGAGGAGGGAGGGTTCGGGAACCAGAGAGAAGGGAAGAGGGACGGCTGCAGTTAGGGTTTCAACCCTAACTTGCCCCCTTTATACCCGAACTCCCACGGGCTTGGGCCACCTCCAACCGGGCCTGACTAACGCGCCTCGCCGAAATGGGCCGCGCGGCCCAGACCTGGATGGCTGAAACGGCCTGCCCTGGCCGGGTCTGGCCTGGCCGGGTCGCTGGTCGAGTCCGGTCCAACCCGGTTCGACCCAATAGTTTTTTTTTTTTGCGGTCTTCACAATCTACCCTCCTTAAAAGAATTTCGTCCGCGAAATTTAAAACAGACGTACTTCGGGAGTCGAACCGGTCGGGGCACTTCGCGCGAACCTAGTCCTCGCATTCCCAAGTCGATTCGGCCTCGTGGTGTCGCCACAACACTAGCTCTAAGCGGATAACCTTTCCGCGCAGGACCTACTCTCGTGGATCCCTTTCCCACATCAGATTCTCCTTACACGGGGCATCACCCGTCACCTCGACATCTGCCCACTCAAAGACGTACTCAAAATCTCGAAAGGCTCGATACACCGCGGGGCTAACCCGCCTCCACCGCGGTTGAAACGCCTTAGTCCATCTTTCGGACTCACCTCCAGGGGTACAGGACCACTGATTGCTGACTCGAGAGGTCGGCGCCGTCAGTCAGCATAACTCTTGCTGACTCTGCGCGGGCTTCAACCGCTCACGCTTTGGCACGACCAACTCAGATGTCTCTCGGTCCAGTTCTAGACCCAGTAACCTCTTATTTCTCACTTCCGCCCAGCACATCGGCGATCGACACGGCCTATCACACAACGCTTCGAACGGTGCCATCATGATACTGGCCTGAAAGCTGTTGATGTAGGCGAACTCGGCCAATCACTCACGAAACCCATCGTGACGTGCCCCCATTTCCACTGTGCAGCCCGCAGTGGCTGCAATAATCCAGCGGGACGCTGTTGTTCGGCTCTCACCTGCCGACGAGTGAGGCATCGCGATACTAACTCCGCGACCGCTCTCCGCATCCCGCTCCACTAGACATGCCACCTGATGTCGTGCTCCTCTTAGTACTACCCACAAGCACTGTCAGGCGTGAATACCGCGACTCTCGCAGCTCGTCGCCAGTAACACTCGGCATTGGCTCGGCACATCGCCAGCCAATCCATTCCCAAGACTACGTTAAAGATTATCATTTCGTAAGTGTCCTTCCCACGGACACACATACCAGCTTAGTCGCTGTCGAACTTCACGGAACCTTGCGGTCTCTCTAAGACCTCGCTCCTCCATAGTTATCGTGTTTATCAACTCTGAACGTACCCGATCCGCGGGGTGAGGACTCGATCCAGCATCAGGGCTCTTGAGTCCTCTCTCGAACCTCCAGTATCAGCTCGATTCTCTAACTTCGCAGGCGCGACAGCCCTAGTTAACACCACCCCACCACCAACCGGCGTGTCCCGACGCAGGGGTGGACTCAACGGCTCTAAACTCAGCCCCAACCTCTCAGCACAACTCGACGAACAAACGAGTGTGATATCCCTTCATCTAATGAAACTGACGCCCAAAATCGGAAGACGAACACCCACTCCATTAGTCACCCTGGTAAGGTCTAGTGTAACCCTCACACGGTCCTCTAGGCATTTACTTGTAACTTTCCGCAACCAAACCAGTGTTCGCTACTCGTCCCTTGCGGGAAAAGTATTAAAGGGGATGAGCGTTATGCTCACCTCCACGGACACCCGTTCGATTATGGCATACTAGTAACACACTAAAGACTTACCGATCTAGCCAGGGCAACCACTACCTCAAAACCGGATGCCAAACGTCACACTGCTCACACCATCAACACCTCAAGTACTCGCTTACGTAAGATAAACCTCGACACGGGGAACACTTCCTCAATTCAGTAATCACTATTGTTCACAAACTCAATACCCCAAAGACCCGATCACGTAGGGAACCTCAAATAACCCACTCGCGTGAAGGAAACCTCAATACCCGTTCACGCGAGGCAAAACTCGAACACCCGTTTACATAGGGAAAACCTGGTTCGTATGGCGCCGCAGCGCACCAACCCTAACCTCTCTCCGTGGTGAGACTCTCACACCGAGGCACTGTACTACTACCGTACGTTATCGATGAATCTCGAACCCAAGACCTCATCCCTTAACACCGAGCCTACGGCCTCTACAACCCACAACCGCGAACACAAACACGTAAAACCAACGCTCAAACCGCACGAACGTGAACCGAGTCACACAACCACAAACCTACATGTACAACGAAGCAACAACCACCAAAAGTTTGAAAACAGCTTACTGGACCGGGTCGGTACACGACCCCTGCCATGCCACTCTCCGGGCCGGTAACCTAGCCGGGCCTTGCCCCCTACCGGGCCGGAACCCAAAACCTGCTGGGCCCCTCACCGGGCCGGCGTCCAATACCTTCCGGGCTCCTTACCGGGCCGGCGTTCAATACCTGCCGGGCCCCTTACCGGGCCGGCAGCCAAACCGGTCCATTCTACCTACCGGACCAAACCAGTGACCCCGATAATAAAGCGGTAATGATTTCACACTACTTACACCCGCTATGTCTACCCTAGGGTATTCGTAACTTTCTCGGCTAATAGTGACCCGTACGCAAGTGCGTCGCAGACCACGACCACCAAACACATAACACAGTTATGAAAACTCCAGACCGACCTCAAATACAAGCCAACACGGCCGAGTAGCAACAATACACGCCCACCAGGCCAACCAACACCGAACCACGCCCACCGGGCCCACCAATTCCAAAACTTTCCTCTTTTATTTTAAAACCTCAGACTTGACATTACGCAGTCACAACCCGGTCCAGGCGCCTCCGAACTACGTTGTACCGACTTGATGTCAGCACCGTCACGTTCGACTATAGGAGCGCTCCTGAGTCGACCCGCGACAGCTTAAAAACGTTTCACGCAGCAACCACAATCAGCAAGCCAGCAATAAAAACACTGCACATAAACACAAACCCAACCAGGACTCATAACACTACGGGTCTACACTGACTCGACCCTCCCCACCTAATTGACGGACAGTCCGAGGTGTGAAACCTCGACTCTGATACCAAGATGTCACGCCCCAATTTCAGTAAACCGAACTCGGGACGCTAACGTTTTAAAAACCATAAAACAATGAAACCTGTTTTGGATAAACACTTTAAAATCTCCATTTAAATTAATCAAACTAATATTTACAACTTAAAAACACGTCCCAACACGTGGACAAAAGTGCAAGGTATCCGTCACTGGACTCTAAAGACTGAACCCGGACTCCGCTCCTAGCTCCACAAGCTTCGAGAGCTCCCCTAGTCCGTCCTGTGATCAGTACCTGTAGGAAAAGCAGCTAGGGGTGAGCGTTCGCTCACCAACACAAATAACAGACTGACTACGGCATAATTAGCAGACAATGCCGTTAACACCAACAACAAACTCAACTCCGGGGATCACTGTCCCCAACTCAAGTACTCTGACTGACAAACACCCACGGTGACCTTTCTCGAACGACTCAACGCTTAAACTTGTAAGTAGACCGACACGACGATTACAACCTCTTCCAAGGACTCAAAAGAAACTACGCAACACCAAACAAGATCACAAAGGATCGCACACCAAACAAGATCACAAAGGACCGCAAACCAGCTGCTCAGTAACCAATTCTGTTTCTCGCCCTTTCCGATCCCAGTCGGTCCAGGCGGTCGACCTGTCTTACAACTTCTCTGTCCCTCGCTCTTTCCAACACAAAGTCGGTCCAGGCAGTCGACCTGTCTTACAACTTCTCTGTCCCTCACTCTTTCCAACACAAAGTCAGTCCAGGCAGTCGACCTGTCTTACAACTTCTCTGTCCCTCGCTCTTTCCAACACAAAGTCGGTCCAGGCAGTCGACATGTCTTACAACTTCTCTGTCCCTCGCTCTTTCCGACCCCTGTCGGTCCAGGCAGTCGACCTGTCTCAGTAACCTCTCTCACTCAGGTAACCACAATCACAATCACAAGCAAGTTAAACAAACAGCAACAACACAGGTTCAGCACTCCACAGGCACTCATGGCCACCCAAGACACCAACCACAAAACACGGACTCAACAGCCCCACGGGCACTCACGGCCTCCCAAGACACGTCAACGATAAAGACACGGGTTCAACAACCCCACAGGCACTCACGGCCTCCCAAGGCACACCAACAGTAGGAACACAGGTTCAACAACCCCACGGGCACACACGGCCTCCCCAGACACCAACAGTCAAACACGGGCTCTCATAGCCACCCAAGACTCGACAGTCAAACACGGGCTCTCATGGCCACCCAAGACACACCAACAGTAACTCACGGGCTCAACAACCCCACAGCACTCACGGTCACTCAAACCACCAACAGTAAAGACACGGGTTCTCAACCCCACGGGCACACATGGCTACCCAAAACACCAAAGGTAAAGACACGGGTTCGACGACCCCACGGGAACTCGTGGCCACCCAAAACTCAACAATAATACACGCTCGCAACTTACCGAGACTCTAACTCGTAAGCCATCCAAAGAATGCTTGCAACCTTCCCCGAGACTCTAACTCGGTCAGGCCGGCCAAAGACACCAACCTTAGTACACGGGCTCTCATGGCCACCCAAACACAAATAATAACACGGGCTCTCATGGCCACCCAAGACGCAACAATAATAGCACGGGCTCTCAAGGCCACCCAAACACAAATAATAACACGGGCTCTCAAGGCCACCCAAACACAAATAATAACACGGGCTCTCATGGCCACCCAAGACACCAAATAAACAATCAACCTCCGGCTTAACCAAAGCCTCTAACAGTCCTAATATCAACAGTTTCTCAATCAACCTCCGGGCATGGTCATATGCCTCCAGTACTCCTAACATCGCTAAGTTCTATGCTCCTACGACACTACTAAGTGTCACATGCATTCCCAATATTCGCTACGTTCCCGTATCATGCATTTCTAATGTTCGATAACCTACTCAACCCACGACACCCCGGTGTCACATGCAATTCTACAGTTAACTTTCCCTAGTCAGGGCCGAGATCCGGCTACTTTTCCCTACCTCAACCGAAGAACACCCACTACGTTTCCTAGCTGCTGACGTTCTGGCTCGCTACCTCCGGGCTTCACTTCGATCGAAGCCGGACGCTAAAGATAACACGAAAGCCATAATTAGAGGCGGTTCTCAGGTTAATTGAAAGGTCACGATTAATCCAGTTTAAAATCGACAGTTGTCCTTTAAACTCGAGCGGGATAAAAGCGGGGTCACGGCGAATCGGGTTTGAGTACCCGTGCACCGAAACCGGTGCATGTTTCCGAGGCACGGTTCTCGAGGGACCGATTCAACGTTTCGCTTTCACTCCGTTCTAAGTCCGGTTACCAGTTCAAACCCGAACATTCAACCGTTCAAAACCATTTTTAAACCCAAATTGGTTTTAAACTATCTCCATTTTAAAGCCATTTTCTTTTCCATTTTAAACCCCTTTCTTTTCCTTTTCTTAAGGCTGACTTTTCATTTTAATACCTCTTTATTTTCAATTTAAAACCCTTGATTTTGATTCAACCAAAATCCGATCCAAATATTTTTTGTTTCAAATCAGTCCAGATCAATAACAATTTTACGTCCGAAATACAAAGGTTGAACTTTTATTCCAAATCTCGTTTTACTTTCTTCACTGAAATTACAGTACTTCTTTTCGTTTCAAAAATAATCAGATCCGTCGCTCGGGACAAAACACAGAAGCCAAATAAAAGGAGACGAATGGTACGGAAAAAATAAACCGGCCGCCGGCGAAGACGTCGCCGGCGACTAAACCCCCAGGCACGAACCTCGCGTGGAGGGAAGGGCGGCTAGGCGGTGCACGGCGGCGGTGACTTCGGACAGTGAGGATGTGTCGGGTTTGCAGCCGTGGAGGTGGGGAGCACAACGGGACCCTTCTCGCCTCAGATCCGGACGGCCACGGTGACTCCGTCCCGGATCGGTCGAACGCGCCGGCGACCTGGCTCCGGTCGTTCACGGCGACGGCAAAGAGAGGAGAAGACGAAGGAGAGGACGGCGCCGGCGAGTCCGTCTCGGCTCTGGCCGTGCACGGCGACGGCGATTCTCGAGCGTGGAGGCGCGACGGAGCTCGGGCGGCGGATGGTGGTGGCGTGAGGTCGGCCGGGACCTCGCCTGAACGGGAGGGCGGCGGCGTGGGGATCTGGATCGAGAGAGGGGGCTCGGTAGGGTTTATGGTGGCACGGTTGGACGGAGAGGCGAAGGGGAAGCGAGGGTCGGAGCTGGAGAGGAGGTCGGGGACGGCATGGAGACGAGGGTGAGAGGAGCTGTTCGGGGACATCGCCGGCGACGGCGTGAGGAGGAGGGAGGGTTCGGGAACCATAGAGAAGGGAAGAGGGACGGCTGCAGTTAGGGTTTCAACCCTAACTTGCCCCCTTTATACCCGAACTCCCACGAGCTTGGGCCACCTCCAACCGGGCCTGACTAACGGGCCTCGCCGAAATGGGCCGCCCGGCCCAGACCTGGATGGCTGAAATGGCCTGCCCTGGCCGGGTCGCTGGTCGGGTTTGGTCCGACCCGGTCCGACCCAATAATTTTTTTTTTTTGCGGTCTTCACAAGGGTTATATTTATAAAAGGGTAATTTTGGAATTCTAAAAAAAAACTAACAACATGTGCTTTGCACATGGTAACTTCTGTTTGTTTTTGGACGGAAACAGACCAAAGTGAAAAAAAATATTAAGTTAAGGGGGTTAAATGTCAAAAAATAAAATTAAGGGAGTGATGTGAAAAACGGCGATAATAAGAAGGGTTATGTGTAAATTTCCCATAAAAACGTAAAGAACGAGGGACCTCCTCTTAAGACTGATCTTGTGTATTATTTGATGAAAGAAAAGGTAGATTAGAATCGTATGTCCACAATAGTGATGTTGTGGTGAGACTACTCTTGTCTCACCACAACATAAAAGGTCTTGGATGATAAAATTTACTTCATCGATGCCCAAGTCAACCAATTGCCAATAAAAATACAAATCATTAGTAAGGTTTTTAACTTAGTGACGAAACCAAAAATTACTGGCCAAGTCACTTTATCGATGGAAAAAATAAACGTCATTAAAGGGACGTACATGGTCGAAGAATAATAATTCTATCACACAAGATGTCTTATTTGGGAGACGTTTGTAATTATCGTCAACCTAGTTAGACCCATTCGACGACGATTATTATTTCGTCACCAAGGGACTACCAAGTCAACAACTTGGGGGACGAAAGGTAAGTTCGTCACATAAGCTCCCAAACTCCATGAAAGGGAACCAACCCCACTTTTCATGAAAGCACACTGTTGTGTATGAAACTGGTGTTGTTTTTTCTCGAACATGCGGTGTAGAAATGTCTCTCTTTTATTAATGGTCAGGGTAAGAAAATGTACATGTGTCCATTTAATATCTCTACGAACGATGATTTCCTCACAATTTCGTCAATATATAAGCATTTGATAGAAAAGCATGTAATATGACAACATACTGAGTATGAAACTTTCACGGTGAAGAGGTGCACATGCATTTGATAGAGAAACGAATGAAATTTTGGTTAGGTGCAATGCAAGATGTCTCACACAATGTTCAAAATTGTTGACAGACACCTTGCTTTAGAACAGTATGGAAACACAAATAATAACAAACAAGAACAATAAGGACACACAAGTTTTTTACTCAGTTCGGTACAAAATCACCTACATCTTGGAGCACTCTACTAGTGGAAAGGTTTCTTTATATTCAATCAATAAGAACATAAAGTTTCAGATCATCCTAGATCAAACCTTATGTTATTATTACAAGTGCAAACCTATCTCAGTGACTCCCCCTGAATTCGAGATCCTCTCTCGATTCCATTCTTCGAGCTCTCTCCTATCTCGTTTCAATCCTTTGTTCTGTAGAGGTTCTTCGTGAGTCTTAAATCACGCAATCATAGTCCGAACAAGCCAAGCACATATCCAGTTACGAATTGTGTTTAAGAACTCTAACGTTGTTCTAAGTTAAACGCATTCAGTCTCCCAACACGCTATTCCAACATTCTTAATATCCCTACTGAGAGACAATTGGTTGATATTTTCACAAAGATTCTTGCTGTTTGTCGTTTTGAAAAGCTAAGGTCCGCCTTAGGACTTTGCACCATTGAGTAGTGAAATATCTTTGCTATCAAGGGAGGTATGTGGTTTGAATTCACCTAATGTCTTCTTAATCCCATATTACCATACATGTTCGACTGGTTGAGAATTTGAAGCCAAGTATCGTCAATTATGCATGAAGAAGTTGTCTATGATGTTGGAAAAGATGTTAGTCAAAAAGATGCATGTCTCAGAAGTTAAATGTATCTTTTTGTAAGACATGTCTAACACCTAGAAGAATGTTAATGTTCAATTTGAAGAAGTGACAAATTGATTGGATCTCAAGTCTGTTGGGAAGAAGGAAAGAAAGAAGACTCCCTGAAGAAGCTAAGAGCATCGAGATAACACCAATTGTCATGCAATCTGTCAAACTGCTTGACATTGTCGTAGAGATTCGTCCACTATCTTTCCTCATCTGATAAGAGCATCCACAATGGTATACTATGACTAGTGGTATGGAGCCATAGTAAGAGCACCTTTTTGGTTTCTCTCTCCTTCATACCACTATCTCATACCATGGCCTCTCCAATGGCAAACTATGACTAGCAGTAGGGAGCCATTGTTTTTATTGTTTTGGAACAAAATAGCATTCTCTCTCCTCTAAATTGCCTTGCATTGACGACACAAGCCGTCGTAGGATCCTACCATGGCTATCAATCTCTCTCCTCAAATTTGATTATTTTATTATTTCTCTCTCCTCAAAAATCTCTACTATGGCTCTTACCATGGCTTCTACCACGACCATTGGAGGTGCTCTAAGGGAGAAGTTGTCATTTTTAAGGCCTTAAACTTTCATCTGGTACTCAGTCCTAGTTTCAGCAAACTGTTGTGACTATTTGCATGGATCTAACATCCATCTATGTCTTAGGTATGTCCACTACCTTATTTTGATGTATTGGCTACTGATTGTTTTGCTATACTTGCAAGATATATTGCTTCCGAGCTGGCAAACGTGTTTCCCACATGAGGAATTATGGTGAAAAGGAAGAAATCTTTTCTACTAACCTTTTTCAAGAAGCATTGATAAGGTTTGTAATTTCAACACAAATGTCAAGACATCTGGCCAGAATGCTAAGGATGGGATCAGGTCAAGGGGTCTAGTCCATTCAAGCTCAATCAAGAAGAAAGTGCAAGCTGCGAGAATATGCGTGAAGGACTACTCTAGGATCTGTTGGTTGAACAAGATGTATACTTCCATTTAGGTTACCAAGAGAGGTTTTTTTTCTATCTTTGGCAACTTTTGAGGCAATCATAGGGAGAAAGAATACATATTGAGGATGATGCCCAGGATGGTGCTGATGCCCAGATTGAAGCTAATGTTTGTAAATCAGTAAAGCATGCATACATGGAGTTGATTGTATTTAAACATTACAGGCTAGAAGACTATAGTCTCTGTGTTTAGTCATCCCTAAGATTGAAGGATCTAAAGTGCTTGCCTATGAAAATAGGCAAAGGGGGAGATTGTTGTTACATCTAGGTTGGCCATATTTGTGTCAAGCAAGATGTTATCCAAGATGTAAATAGACATATTGTGTGTGTGTGTGTTAGGGAGCAAAGATAGAAAAGAAAAGATGTCATCCTAGATGTCAACAGACATCTTGTACGTATTTGTGCTTATCCGGTACTACAAATTTGTTTCCTAGTTTGGAGATACTTCTCCAATATCGATCTGTTCTGATTAGGAAATACTCTAACATAAGAAAACAAAAGATATTTTCCCTTATCGTGACTCTAAGGATGTAAAAACCCTAGGAGGCACGATACGAGGGATAATCCGAGCTATAAAAAGGGAAGTAACTCTCGTGAGCTCGGTTTGGCTGTTGATCGCAAATCTTGCATATCTATCGATCATTATCTATCGTCTAAAAATACTATTATGCTCGTTATTCTTTGTTCATGACTTCAGATCTCTCAAATATGTTGGACTACCGTGTTGAGAGGATCGATGATTGGAACGAAGAAGGACGTTGATGTTCTCAAACTTTGTTCGTAATTGACTGAGTGTTTGAGTTGATTTTGGTTTGTGATCCATGTTTTCTAATTCACGAAGATCACCCTTGAAGAACAAGCACAAATTCGAGACTGAAGGACTTAAAGAGTGGGATTGAGTGAGGAGCATAGATTCAGGGGGGCTTGAGATAGGTTTTGCACTCTGTAATAATAACATAGGTTTGATCTAGAGTATCAGTACTTATATGTTGATGGATTACATTATAGTGAAAACTTTTCCATGGGTAGAGTGCCCCCAGATGTAGTTGATGTTACACTGAACTGGGTAACAATCTTGTGTGTCATTATGTGATTGCTTGTTCGTATTTCGTTTCCATTTGGTTCTATAGAAAGATGTCAGTCAACTAGTCGTAACATCTTGGTTGACATCTTGCTACTGCATTTAACCAGAACTACTATTGGTTTTAGAGCGGGCCACCTAATCTAAGAGGTGTGATCCTAAAGGGATAATTCAGCTTGTGCACAATAAAAAATTCAATAGAAGGAGGTTATGTATATTGTTAACCAGTGCTTGATGGGATGAACTATAGCTACTGGAAAGCCAAAATGAGTGCTTTCATGAAATCCTTGGATAGAAAAACATAGAAATGTATGATTCATGAGTGGAATCCACGACAAACTACTGCAAAGAAAGGAAAACATTCTCTTCCTAACCCAGAAAAGGACCAGGGCACTGCTGAAGATGAAGCTTCAATAGGTAATTCTCGTGCACTCAACTCATTTTCAATGATTTCGGTCAGAATGTCTTCAAATTAATTAACACTTATACAAGTACTAAAGAAGCCTGGGAAATATTGGCTATTTCCTATGAGGGAACCCCAAGAGTTAGAGATAAGAGGCTACAATATCTCACTAGAAGCTTTAAGGCTCTAACTATGGAAGATGATGAGTCCATTACTCAATTTCATGTTAGACTCAGAGAAATTGCAAATGAATCATTCTCTCTGGGAAAACCAATGTCAGATGAAGAACTTGTCAAGAAGACATTGAGAGTTGTGAAATCAAGGTTCAAAATGAAGATAACAACCATTGAATAAATGCATGACTTGAGCACACTCATATTTGATGAACTGATGGGATCACTAATGACTTTTGAGTTGTCCTTACAAGGTTCAGATAAGAAAAACAAAGCAGTGGCTCTGAAAAGTGGTGCTCAAGATCTCAATCATCAAACACGCTTAGACTCAGAGGAAGAGGTGGAGGAAACGGTGGCCATGATTGTGAAGAAAGTAATGAAGCACTTTAACCGTATGTCAGGACGATGTGTCCAACAAGATGTCAAACATGATATTCTTGATATCTCATATCAGAAGGGACAGAAATTTGTGAATACTCCAAAAGGAGAAAGGAATGTTGATATAGGAGGGAAAGGAAAAGGAGTCCAATGCCATGAATGTGAAGGTTATGTACATATTCAATGAGAATGTCCAACCTATCTGAAGAGACAAAAGAAGGGACTTAATGCCTTCATGATAGATGGAGATGATGAATAGAGTGATAATGAACATGTTTGCAATCATCTTGCACTCACTATTAATGTTGCTCTTATAGTAACATGTGAGATTGGTGATGAAATCCTTTCTCCAGAGTTGCTATCTGATGATGCAATCAACAATACCTACGATCAGTTGTTCACCAAATGGGTAGAAGAGTCAAAGATCTTGGAGACACAGAGCAATCAGATACAAACTCTGATTGAAGACAAGGCTAGATTGATTGACACAATTTCCTCTCTCTCTCGAAGTAAGCAGACTCAATTGCGAATTGGATAGAATCTCAGAGACTATAAGAATGATGAACTCAAGTACAGACAAGTTGGATACTCTTCTGACTATTGGCAAACCAACTAGAGACATGACTGGACTTGGGTACACAGATGAAGCCTCGACCTCCCATAATGACTCTGGTTCTTAGAGAAACCTCCGCAAGTCCATACTTGATGGGAAACAAAAAGTTGATCAAATGCCAACAAACCCCAAGATGCACGAAACTCAGCAACATCACAATCAACATCTCGGACGACATCCTGTACAACATCCTACACAAGATCGGAGAATCAGGAGCATCAATGCTACTCCAATACTCAAGTTGGATCTTTCTATGCAAATCAGACCAAGAGAGCACACAGGGAATGTCACTTTTGTGGAAAGAAAGGGATATACAATCTCAGTGCTACCAGCTCCATGGAATGCCTCACTTTCAACATAGGAATTTCACCCAATATAAAATCATTATGTAGAAAGAATGGATAGCCAAGGGTGAGAACTATCATGCAAACATTGCTTATACCACCCTCTCTGCATCCACCAAGGAACTTTTGTATTTGATAGTTTTTCCTCAAGGCATATGATTGGTAACCGTGAATACATGAAAGATTTCCGTCCATGTGTCTCTTGAACTGTCACTTTTGGAGATGGAGTCAAGGCAAGAGTCATTGGGAAAGACAAGCTGAAATTCTTTGTAATCAACTATCCCACTGAAGTATTAATAGTTGATGGACTCACTGCAAACTTGTTTGGCATAAGTCAACTCTGCGACTTAGATCTAACCGTGGAATTCAACAAAAACAAGTTTTGTTAGTCTTAGTGTCCGTAGTCCAATCATAAATGTCCAAATGTAAATATCATTGTTAGCAATAAAATTAACGCGGCTTTATATTACTTATGTGTTGGAGTAATATATCGATATGTGTTCTGATCTATGCCCACCATCTAAATAGAACCATAGATTGAGATAGATCACACTCGATGGGTCCCTATTCAACAAAGTTTCACTAGAAGCAACTAGTATGAAAGAAGGCTCTTTATGGCTTATGTTTTGTTAGTCATTGGAATGGGATTCTGGAGTCTGATCATAGATATCATGTGGGACATGATATTGGACGAACCGCCCTGAATATGTGTCATAGATTAAGTCATGAACATATTCAGTGTCTTAGCTTGTCAGGTATCCTTAGACCAAGGAGTCTTGGTGATCGTTATGCAGCCAACAACTGAGTTTGACCTGAGCCTAACGTTGTCCGTAACAAGGCTTCCATAATGGATAGGATTCGATTGGGTACGGACTGTATGAGTGACACAAAAGACGGCTAAGGGATTTATCCCTCATACTGAGGTATGGGAAAGATATCGGTTCTTAGGTGCTTGATCGAGAGTGGCTGAAAGAATAGCATGGCCATGCACATGATATTGGGTATCATATATTCAGTCAACTCACATATCAAGGAACAGTGATTGAGAATAATAAGGATGAAAGCTCTATGACTTATCTCAATCAGGATGTCAGAGATAAAAGGATAGTGATATAGATGACGGAAAGGTTAAAATCGACAGGGTCGATTCGTTATGCAGTGTCAGGAAATACTAAAGTCTTGTGAGTCGCCACTTATATATATATATGATCAAGTAAAATGGGGTTTCACATTAATCTATTGACATGCATAAACCTAAGGGTCACACCGGAGGATGAAACTTATTGACACATTTATGGAGGATGGCCAAAAGGGAGTTCTCTTGGGACATGACCAAAACTGGGTTTTGGTCATGTGCCCGTAAATGAATAGGACTTTACGGATCAAGACAAGGATTGGAGTCTTGGGATTGATCATGTCAGATAATGTTGGACATTTCTGGTATGGAAGGCTTAGAGGCGATGAGCGCGTCATGGGACATCGTTGGGAATGGCCACGGGCCATGTTCTAAGATGCCCATAGAACTAATTAATCAAGTTTTGATTAATTAGTACTAAGTAAGAAAGACAAGGATTAAGGTGTTGGTGATTCACCACCTAACCCCATCTTGTCTAGTCATACTTAACATCATACTTGTCTTATTTACACCATGCTTCACACCATGTTTGTCCCATACTATTTTTTATTATGATGGGATTTAATTATTTTAAGTCATCATTGTCCAACATAACAAACACAAGACACAAATAGGAAGCAACATTTTCTCTCCCTCCTCCCATCAATTTCGGCCAACACTTGGTATTTCTTCATTTTTGGTGTTTTTGAGTCCTCATAAGAAGAACTACGTGGCTTTGATTCCCAAGTGGATATGTATGCGTCTTGGAGACTCAAGCCAAATCATTCTTTACCCGGTGTTCTTGTTTTGCTATAAAAATGCTGATTTTTTCTAGTGATTCTAATCTTTGGTAGTTAATTCATGGTTTTAATAGTCTCTTGGTTTTATTTCCCACTACGATTTGGTTCATCTCCTACCCTACCTCAAGACCCAACAATGGTATCAGAGTCGTGCTACTTTCGGGATTCACAAGATGGTGTTGAGAAATTTCGGTTTTGCTTGAAAATTTCGATTTTCACATATTGTTTTGCTAAATTGTTTGATAACATGTTTTAAATTGTTGTTTATGGGTTTAATGCATGAAAAATGAATTTTTGAAAATTATATCAAATCTGGAATTTCTGAAAAAAGTTCAATTTTTCGGGTCTCGGAAGCAGGACTCTCAGGGAGCCTAAACTAGGATCGAATGGGGCTCCGTTGGACAGAGATAGGCCAAGCATGACCATTGGATGGTCGATATGCCAAGCGTAACCGATTTGTTAGTCATGAAAAGTTTGAAACCGTCTTTACGAACTCAAAAATCAAATGTTCAAAATTTTCTATTTTGATCGGTCCAACCCGGATAAGCTTGGTGGCCAGACTTTTCAAGACTAGATATTTCAAGAAAGGGTATTTTCTCATACTTGGAGCAGGTCTTAACCCAAGCCAGCTATGGTCAAGACTTCGAGCTACGCATGCACCTACGAAGAAAGGCCTTCAAAAAACGATTGTGAATGGTCTATCAACTAAGGTGGAAGGCATACCATGGCTTATGGGAGATATCCCAACTATCCCGGTGGGGACGGTTCCAAATGGGGAAATCTTGGTATCGGAGCTCATAAGCCAAGAGGGTGATTGGGATGCCACCAAGCTTTCCAATAACCTCCCCCAGAGCTGGTAACAGAGATCCTCCACATTCAAATTTCGAACCATACACGTCCAGATAGATGGTACTGGACACGGGATATTAGAGGTCGATATAACTTCAAGGAAGAGTACCGACTGTTAGCTCGTATAAATGGTTGGTGGGTATCAAGTCAGGGAGTTTCGGTGTGGACGATCATATGGGACCTGGATATTCAACCACGGATCAAGGTCTTCTTCTATAGAGCCTTATCGGGTACGTTACAGGTGGCGGCAAACCTCTAGAAAAAAATTATCTCTATTTCAGAGGAATCCCCTATATACCAGACCGATCGAAAAACTATCCTACATCATTTGTACAATGCCTTTTGCTCAAGAAGTGTGGCAGCAAACCCATGTAGTCATTTCGTCATCTACTATCACTTTTATACAGTAGGTGACAACGGTTACGGACATCCCGAATATGACAACAAAGAGTAGAATCGCTATGAAGATATGGAAAATATGGAAAGTTAGGAATATCATTGTATGGGAGCAGACACCTCAAACGGTAATAACGATAGATGTCACGCTCCGAAGCCATGTTCATAGTTGGAAGGAGGCTCGTCGAAGAATCAAGAACCAGTACACATCAGGTGCACTTCTATGTATTTTAAAACATTTCAAATAATATCACAAGCTTCTCCTTTTCAAAAAAAAAAGTTTTTGACATCTATGACATAAAAGGACAAACAAATATAATTTCATCTCATGTCTCAACCACCAAATAAATTGAACAAAACTGAAACACGCACTC
This sequence comes from Erodium maritimum, assembly GCA_963921825.1. NCBI lineage: Eukaryota > Viridiplantae > Streptophyta > Magnoliopsida > Geraniales > Geraniaceae > Erodium > Erodium maritimum. The sequence goes on along the minus strand of OY997592.1, from coordinate 40,111,141 downwards.
AAAATAGCTCAGCAGAAAATCATTCTAACATTGAAGGCACATACACAGGTAGTATATGCTGCAACTCAGAACTTCATATGTTACTAGTTTTAGGACAACCAGATTGGAGACTGTTTATGGATAAGATATAAAGTCAATGCTTGCTTCATGTTAACCAGATTGCCTGACAAACACAGATAAATCTATGGTAACTTCAGCTCATAAATACAGAGTCAACGCAGCCTCATCTCTTGCAATTCTGTTATGGCTTATCCAGACTATATGTTGCCTTTTCTAATTCAGATATTTGTTTTTTCACCCTTAGCAATACATAAAAGCTGTATTTGCATAAGGTACACCAACCACAATAGTAAAAACTTCCTAGGCTCAAAGATTGAGAGCATTCCAAAAGGTTGCAGCTTATTCATCAGCACACCATCGATGCCAAAATGTATAGAGTAGCAAATACATATTTACTTTGCTTCTGATGTTCGTATACCATGCCGCTTGAAATATTCTCTGAACCCGTACGCACTCGTGTCATAGTTGAACTGGACAAATAGATATCGATCAAACACTAATACGGTATTACTTTCCTTCAAATGTACAATTTCAGCACAAGTTTTGCATACACCAATTAATATAATAAAAGGTGGAAGACTTATATAGTATTATACTGAACAACTTATCCACTGCTCTGATTCATGCATGAGATTATCAGCTAATTTCTATTCTGAATGTTAATTATCATGGTCAGAATAATTTCTTGAACAGGTGTTGTAACACAAGATCAAAAAGATGCGTACTAGTTACTCGTTAAATTATTGGCGTAATTCAGTAATCAAATAAATTTGCTCCAACAACTTACAGGCAACACTTTAACAGAGTATTTCTTAACATTTGGATCAGCAACCTTTCCTTGGCTGGGTGCCTGCACCAAAAAAACATGTAGCTCTGAGTGGAGTTTTAGAGCACAGTATTATTCAAAGGACTTGACAAACTCACATCAATCAAAATGCCTAAAATGAAACACATAATTCACGACTTGTTATATAATATAAAAGGAGAAATGAAAGCAGAACACTTAGAACCAACCAGGTTATATAGACCTACCGTCAAAGAGCCCAATATGAAGACTAGCTAGGGAGGCATGGAGCAGAAATCATAATAACTGCTCTATGACACTTTAATAACGAGAACATGGCTTGTCATCAACAACAAAAACATGTAAAGAAGAATTTGGGCTAGCACATATGGCACATTTAAGAAGATAAGGTAAATAAAACAAACTGCTTTTTAAAAGTACAAAATCTTAGTTCCATTTTCAACAAACATCTTAACCGAACAAGATTTGTCTGGTCAGCAATGGACCAATATATGCTGTCCATGAAACCATTCTGCAGCCCCTATGACCTTCCAGAAGCATTGCCCATCAGTCCAGTCCATGCACCCATCATTACAACTTAACAGGATCTTCATTCTTCCCGTCTTACCCTTAGTTTTCCCCACTGAAATTTCCAGTTTTGATTACTTTATACCCCTCCATTGCTTTCACTGGTACTTAATCGCAATGGAAGGGTATAAACCCACCCAAAAAAAACATGTGGGTAACAAATGAGCAATTGATGAGGGATCTAAAAATCATTTTTCTTCTGTTGAGCAGATAAGTATAACAATGTAATAATATTTGCACCACGAGCAGAAATTCTATAAGAATTCTTAGCGCAGATACAAATTTCTATAGAAGTGGGTATTGCAATATTATGATGTGCTAGATTGCTGAACTTCTAGAGCGGGTCAACTACCACTCTCAATTAATAGAAGAAAAAAGCTTAGATTTGTTGATTTAGCTAACGTGGCATCAAGCTAAAAATTAAATGAGAACTAGTCAAGGGAAGTTACAATACTTGCTCTGGACTGTGAAATATCTCAATGAACGGATATTCTTTCCTCTGTCGTGATAAGCAAAACCCAGGATATTTTGGGCACTCGACCTGCAAAACAGAAACACGACAACCAAAAATAAAGAGAAGCAAAAGATTTAAGAATGACAAAGTATGACCATGACCTGTATAAAGCATGTGCAGAATGAATTATTTAAGATCATCTTGGTTCTACAGATGGTTGATGACAAAACAATCAATTAGGAATTCAACATAAAACTATTTAGTTAAGTATTTTGAAGCTTGGAAACATTGAGTAAGTAAGCGAAAGCCCAAATAAGTCTAAATTATATAACAAAAAAAATATCAAAAAAACATTTGTTAAGGATATGGGAGGTGGAGATTTCTTTACCATACTTAACAAAGACAACAAAAATGGGAACTATGCCCAGAAATATATATATATATATATATATGAATATGAACAAATATAATATAAAACATCCTTCTAAGTATCTCTTACACAATAGATTATAAATGTGCTTGCATATTGTGAGTTCTAACTGATTCAATTGGTATTGAATATTGATACAGCACCACTACATTGCTCCACATTTTACTAATTGATCACAGTACCAAAGATCCTTTTAAATAGAACTTCAATCAAATCCCAACATTATAAGGCACCTTAGCATTTCTTTGTATGAATAACATGGTTGTCAGTTAAAGCTTTTTTTCTTTATCGCAAGCTCCACCATTCAATAAATAAACTTCTAGAGTAAGCATGACAAAAAAGGCTATATCATAAGCCGTACAAGTTTCTTTTCAAGATTAACTTACACGCATAAATTTTACATGTGGGTAAAACTCAACAGATGCTTCCTCTAGTACTTTATCAAGATGTTTTGTGTAATTACCCCTGCATTATTACAAATGGATAGTGAGTTCACTCTCAGAGACAGGTGACGATTGCATTAACTCGAAGGTAGCATGTTTGGTTACAGTAAGTTTGTCAGTGCATACAAACCTGATGGTGAATGCAACAACCATGGGGCGACCTTCATGAAGTAGTTGGACAAATTCACGTTCTGAAGTAAAATGGACAACCCTTGATGGACCAAGATCCTTTGGATAACCTGTATAATACCTGATATTTTACATGCAAATGTGTGTTGAGAAGAAATGTTTTCTTCATCAATTAGAAGACATAAGTTAGAGGCAATGCACTCCTCTTGAAACTCTGGCTTTTCTATCCATATTAACTCACTTTCATTTTGTGAAACCAAATAACATATATACCTCCTCCTTTGTTCCGAAATTGTTAAAATTATTTTAAACGAAAAGAGATAACTAAATTTATGTAATTTGACAATCAGCGGACAAACATGTGTCAAAAATGTTGAACTAGAGTTACAAATGCCCCAATGCATACAGCAGAAACCAGGGCAACAACAACACCAAATTAGTCATTTTCCCAATCAAATGGGGTAGGCTCTCGTGTGAGCAGCAACCAAGGTAATGTTCACAGTAAAGTGAGAAGAGGAATTAAGAAAAGACTGAAAGAATGTTATGGTATATAAGAGAACTAATTCGTAAAGAAAAAGAGACAGATCAACACTGAAAAGATAGATTTATATAAAGTACAATGAAGCGCTTGATTTGAAACTCAAAGGGAAAAAATGATAATTCTCATACTTGCATGCACCACGAAGATGACTGATCATTCTATCGAAAAATGCTTGATCCTCCATGTATCACCACAATGGCACCAAACAAACTTTTCAAATATCCTGCAGCCATATTAATTGCAAATGAAGAATCAGAGATACATGAACTTCCAAGTTAATTTGTGAATGAAGCAAGTACTGTAACTAACTAGTTAGCTATTTGGATGAGAATAGAACAGTTCATACTCATGAACACATTTCTTTGGGGCACTTCATCGAACGGGTTATGCTCAATACAAAAAAAAGTAACATTAACCAAGTCCAGAAATAAAACAATGAAGCATTTTATCAAACAAAGCTCAATACTTTACATGACAATCAACCAATAAGTACATATCCAATTAGAACACGATTTTTTTTTTCAAAAAACAAATTGTCGTAACAGATTCAGTGAATACTATATACACATTTATCCAGAAGACATGATAAATTGTAGCTGCACAAAGACATTAAAAGGTAAATTGGCACCTTCAAGCACCCAATGAACCCCTGCTCCTAACAAAGTAATTGAATTTGATCCCTCACTGTATTTTAAAGTCATAATCATTATTAAATTTAGTATACAGTCATTGAGACAGTCACTTGCACAAATTTAGGGTAATGAGAAATTTTAGTTGAATGTTAAGTGTTTGAGATCATTATTAAATTCTCTTGTTTAACAATCATTTACAATTTTGTCACTTTGATTTCTTCCTTCATCCACAGTTTTTAATTTTAACTAATCAATCAAGCTTTACAGAGAAATTAATCTAAACTTGTAGACTTTTTGAATCAATGACAACAAAAATCAAGTGTCCCTTCCCAGAGCTTTAAATCATTTCCTTTATCTAATGTTATTGTTAAACCAATAAGTACTAGTTATCACTGTTGTTAAAATCCAATTAACTAACAATAATAATTCATTGTTTAGGAAATGAGATTCGTCAGTCAAGTTTCTTCGATCAAATTAAAGTTTTGACCGACGACTAGAACATTTTGTCAGCCAAGTAGTGGTAACAAGAAACTTAACCAACATACCATATGACTAAATTTTATCAACATATACATACTAACTGGTGAATGTTCTTCTCTAAACAACCAATTTAAGCACTAGGGTTACATGGGTATTCACCAAAAATCAACAATTGTCATCTCATAAACGTGCTTATGTAAGACCCAACATTGTCAAGGTTTTACTAAATCCTCTGCTTCATTAGCATAGACAGATAATGTAAATAGCAAAAAATCCATTTCTGAATCAACAATTTGAGCCCACTCGACTCAAATTTCGAATCTTCATTTATTTTGGATGAGAATCAAGAGCTTGCCTTGATTTGCTTCCGGAGATTAGAAAGCTTGCTGCTTGCCTTGATTTTCTGCCAAAGACTGAAGAGCTTGTTGCCGGCGATGAGAAAAAAATTACAGGATCTGTTCGGTCGATGAAGAAAGGGGCGTGTTAATTAGTTTTGCTATACATAGGGGCTTCTAAAGCCCAAACCGGAGAGGGGTGGAGAAGCCCAAACGTGTTTAAAAAGTCAGGGTGTTCTCAAACGGGGCATCGATCCTGCAAATATTAGTAAGCCTTTGACCATTACACTAGATTGTCACACCCTAATTACTACCTGGTTCCGTGTCATGATTGGGTTTTTTGGTGGCCACTTGGGCCTATTGGGCCGGTTGGCAGACAAACCCAAAAGAGATGAAAACGGCATCATTTTCCAGCATTGCTGCGTCTTCCCCAAATCGATTCCCATATTAGGGATCGGCACAACAGAGAAGCTTCATCGAATATCACCTGGGTTGTTTTTATTCTATTTCCTTAGCTTGTTATCTTCTTTGTTTTTCCTTTTATTGATTAGAACTTGTAGAAGCAAAGCCATTAAGGCTAGATCAATATATCAGTGGGGTTTTTGGTACCAAATTGAAGCTTCTTCTCTCATATCTCATGTTCAATGGAGTCCAAATACAACTCCATTGTAACATTCCGCCCCTCTTGACTATGCAATCATTTTGACATTAAAAATTCTATTGGTGATTGTGTGATGAAATTGAGTTGCCGAGTGACTGTAAATGGTAGAAAAGGAGAAGAGGGATAAGAGAGGTCTTTCCAGAATAAATATAAAAAATTCAACAAGGAAAATTAGGCATTTCGTCTCCAATATCAACACAATAAGCCAAAGTTAACAACCTGTTAATTTTTGCTATTATGAAAAGGGTTAACAATATTTTGTGACATAAAAGCTCATCATCTACTGTGTATTCTTGGAAATAAAAGGTTATTGATTAACACGAGGGCTCGAAAGTAGATCACTCAAGAAACTAGCAAAACTTACACAAGGAAGAGACTGAGTCTCCACCCACAATATCACTTATCTTTACATCTCATCGCATATGTAGGTAACTATATCTACCCTTTGATCTCTTAAATTCTTATTCCTACCAAAGAATATTAGATCCTTTTGCTTCACCCAAAACTACCGCTTGTATCCCATGGCTACTACCGGAATCCTTACTTTGTGTCCTCTGCTTCCTTTCATCAGGATCTCCCCAAAACTGTATGTTCCCGTCAAGGATCGTGTGGTGAGAGAGACGGTGAATTTCTGTGACGCACCGGGCTTCAGGGTCACTGCTGGGGGGCTGGCTTCAATGGCAATGGCTGGTTCCATTCTGGCTGTGATCACATAAGTTTCTTCCTCTGCAACATTCGTGACTGTGCGTGTCACAGTCTTGGTTCCTACAAGATGAGCTATTGTAATTGATGGGATGTTGAGATTCGATGGGTGGCCCATGGTGTAGTTGCAGGGCGAGTTTGTGTAGTTCTTTATCTCGTGAACATCAATGCCCGGTGTTGTGCACAAGAACCCTAAGTAATCCTTGTAACCTTCAAAAAACACACAACCAAGGATAAGGTGAAATTATATTCTGCTTTAGCACTGGCTTTCTTCCCATGCTAAAATTATGTGACTGAGGATATGATATCTGGCTTATCGTGTTCCCTTATACAGTGATAAAAAGTATGTGACATTAACATGGTTTGGCTACACAAGAAGAGTTTGACTAAACTATGAAATTATAAAGACATGGTTTGGCTACACAAGAAGAGTTTGACTAAACTATGAAATTATAAAGACAAAGAAAGAACCTGCATCAAAGACGAGCCCAGGATCCAAAGCAGCTGTAGGATTGACATGCCCACTTCCATAATCAAAAGGTGTAGCTTTGACAAACTTAATGGATTCTGTTGCAGAATATTGTTGGGCTTGAAGTGGTCTTCCTGCTCTGTCCAACTTTGAGGATGTTGTCATCAAGGCCGATTTAATAGCAGCAGGGCTCCAATGGGGGTGCTTCTGCTTCACAAGGGCAGCTATGCCAGCTATATGCGGTGCAGCCATGCTCGTTCCAGATATCATGGCAAATCCCTCACCTGCTCATATCAAATAATTAATCGAGCTTATTTTCACTCTATATATTCTTTCACTCTCAGACTTTTATCCTCTCACCATCTTTTAACTTACAGTATAAGTGGCGGATTATTAATAAATACCCATCATCTCCTAAGACAAGATGGAGTACAAGCTACTACACTCCAATAGAGAGGTTATCTCAAATGAGATGGAAGGAAAACTAAATCTATCTATAAGTTGCACAAGATTCAACTCAATAAGTTGTGTTTTGGTAAGAAAAAGAAAGTGTAGCAAGTATTAATGCTGGGTTGAGAATTAAAAACAAAAACAAAAAAGAAATAAGACGTGTAGATGATGACAATTTTCTTACCAACATAATTAGGTTCATCTGTTCCATTTGGAGACCAAGCAGCCCAAATAAGAGAACCGGGAGCTAGAATATCTGGTTTGAGAAGATCAGCCTCTTGGAAGCTGAAATCTTTTATGTTAGGTCCTCGAGCAGAGAACAAAGCAACTTGCGGTGCTGATTTGTAAAATACCGGCATCAAACCATCCCCAATGCTACCCATAGCTTTGAAGCTTTTCACTCGTCCAGTCCAATCTCTTGATGTAGATGTGTTGTAATAATCAATAAGATCCTAGAATAACAGTCATACCAAGCACATGAAGGTATTATGAGAGATTAAATTAAAGGATCCGTGCCAAACGGAACTAGGGACATTCCTCATGCATTATGATCGCCTTTTTGCCTAACGCAAACTCCATTTTGACTTGTATGATAAGCTTATGTCTGTACTGATTAGTGATTAGAGTGATTCACATGGCACTTCATAAGCACATAAAAGAATGTGCCACACAAAAGACCCAAAATACCAGAACAAAGATGTACTTAACATTCTGCATCACGTCATGGAAATTTCAACTTTGAAAGCGGCAAGAGAAAAGTTGAATAGTTACCATTGATTTTCCGACATCTGTAATAAGTATTCCAGGAAGACAAGCAGGCACAGGGTCAAATTTTGTTCCCGGAGAAACATTTTCTACAGCCAAAACAAAGCCAACTGCCCCAAGGCTCTTTGCTGTTTCTGCAACTTTCTTGATTGATGCAGTACCAACGACAAAATTGAAAGAATATCCACACAGAAGAATATTGCCCTCAATCAAGTTCTTGTTTAAGACTTCAGGTCTCTGACAATCTGAGGGGCTGTATTTTATTTCTGAAGAACCGAGCAGCACGTCATTTGCAGCAACCAAGTTATACATTTGATTGGCATGAGTAGAAGCTACAGTAAGACATAAGAGTGCTTCAGCATTCAATACAATAGTGAAAAATTAACCAAATATCTCAAACAGCATGTGCAGTGCGAATCATAGTCATCTCTACAGGGCACACTAAGAGGTAATAGATGGTACCCACGAGGACCATATTCAAAGACACAAGAGGAGCAGAATACCAAGTTCACACAAGCCATACAAAGAAAAAGAATGCACCTGCAAGAGGCTAAATCATTGATAAAGTTACCTGACAACCCGAGCCCAGCTAAGATCTTTCCATTTCCAAGGGTGAGATGGTTTTTGTATCTGCGATCATCTATTGCAGCTGCTACAGATGCTATCCATGGGCTGTAAGAAACCAAAGTTTTAGGAAAAGGACCACCATTTCCAGCAGCCTGTGCAACAAATACGCCTGCTTTCACAGCTGAAAGAAGTGTAGCATCAAAAGGGTTTAGGAATGTTGTCTTTGTGGTTGCCGGAGGACTGTTCGGCCCAACCGAGAGGCTGAGTATGTCTACACCATCATGAACAGCCTGTTCAAAAAACATCAAACAGATAATAATCACTCTGCTAATAAAGCACGATAATCTCTCTAATTTCAAAATAAATTCTGAGAACAATTCATTATTACATAACCCTACAGAAAACCACTCAACTTGATCACATCCACTATGATGGCAACATCATCGGCTACTTACGAATCCAACTATGGGTTTAATAAACTACTCATCTTTTTATATATTTCCCCACCCTAGGAACACTAGGCTCTATTATTTTAAAACATCTGTTTGCTGGAAGAAAATTTAAATGACACTCACAAAATAGGCAAGAGAAGATAACTACTAGAAACATATTTGTGCTCATCATATACTTCATTTTTCACTTATATTATCCCTTTCAATGCCCCTTTCTTGCATCAGAATCAGCTTCTTCTCTAATCAGCTATCAGCAACTTCTTCTTTTTCTTATGAAAAAAAAGTTTCTACTAGGATGTTATCTTTTTTATCGTCATCTTCTACCTGATACACAAGCTGTTGCAAACATTGAAGCTCGGTTCTTTTAAGCTTGAGCTATTAATCAGCCAGATTATTCTTTACTCATCCAGTGTAGAAATCACAGTAACAACCTAGTACTCTTAGTACTAAACCAATTTTTCTTAATGCCCTGATATCCCAATCTGACCACCTGATGATGGAGAGTAAAAATGACAGAAGCTCAAGAATAAAAAGAACACGGCAATAAAGTATATAATCTCAGTTTCTTGGTCTCTTATGGTATATGATCGTGAAATAGCAAACCTGATCAATTGCAGCTACAACATCTGAAACAAAACCCCCAAAAAGCCTGTAAAGTGCCTTGTACACAGCAATCCTGAACAAATGGATAGTATCAATTTCATATCAAAGAAGAAAAGGTCCAGAAATTTGAGCAGCAATCATGAATAAATCCTCGCCTTGCACGAGGAGCCATCCCACTTGCTTTTCCAAATTCATGCCCGTGCAGTCTCACTGGAACTCCATTGTTTCCAGCTGCAATGGCGGCTGTGTGACTGATAGTAATATAGAGAAAGGACACGGTTAAACAACCAAAATAATAGCATTCACACCAAAAATCAGCAGAAGGGGATCCCATTGTGAAAAGGCTAGCTAGAAACTTGTACACATCTACCCACCATAAACAATTATATTATTACACTTTCCTAAGCTTGAATCTTCCAAATCCAAGTATCTTATAGTTGTTCTAGTTATTATACCAACGATGCTTTGCCTACTGTTCTAAATTTGTGCAAATAATTTGGAGGGGAAGGAGACAACAAATAGGCAGAACATGTCTGGAATCTCACCTTCCATGTCCATCACCATCCAAGGGTGAGGCAAAATCAACAGCAGGATTAAATGCTCCAGCTGCTATTGCAGCCTCAGCAAAATGTTGTGCTCCAATGATCTTCCCATTACAGAAGCTCCTCTTGGTGTCAGGATCAACCTCACATTTTCCTCTGTATTTTGGGAGAGGCCCATATGGTTCAGTGTTGTAGGTTCCAAAGCTTGGATGATGTGGATAAATCCCAGAGTCCACAAATCCAATGACAATATCCTCCCCAGCCCTATCAAAGCCACCTCCAGTTGGCCATACTCCAGTCGGAAGCCCCAAAAATTGTGGGGTATGAGTTGTAAGTCGCCGCACCTTCCAATCTCTATCCACTGATTTCACACCAGGAGTACGTCTCAGGGTTTCAGCCTACTAATATATTGAGGAATATAAGAAAATGAAAATGCAAGAAAACTAAAAGTTGTTACTTGGAAATAGTGGTAGTAGGGCTAAATACAATTATTTCAAGGTTTCACCTGCTCAGGAGAAATGTGAGCTGCAAATCCATTTATAAGATGTCTATAGCTATAGAGCTTCTTGTAGCTTCCACGCTCAAACACCATTGCAAGAAGCATATCATGTTTTTTTTCAAGGTGACGGGCATATGATGAGACCATTTCGCTAAACACGTGAAAACAAGAATGATTAAGCATACTTCGGGTTGTTCCAAGCATTCTTTGATAAACAAGTACACAACAAGGCAGCATGAAATAAAAATGAACCAGCCTACAGCATGTTAAGCATACTCAAGTAAATGCATACATAAAATTAATTGCGAGGATAAAAAATTACATGAGGATTGTCCTGATAATGTACAACACGTACATGATAACACGTTAGATTACTATGATGATTGTGTGGTATATCCGATGACAAAACAAATAGATAATGGTCAATTCACCAAAGAAAATTATGACAAAGGTCGGTATTGGCAAAGCAATAATAATAGATGTGAACATAAAATGTAACAAATAGCATTTGAACGATATTCTACTCATAAACTTAATGAATCTCAAGTTGCTACAATCATAGCTCTTGTACTACTACTAGCTTCAATGTGTAAGGGCTTGAGCTTTCCTTACTAATAGGTCAAACTTAGTGGTAGGATTTGACTTTTGTCTTTATATGTCCTTTGTTTTCCTCTAGCAATAAGTGGCTTCTAATACTTAGCATATATACACTCAATACTATTGACTTTTCAAATAAAGTAAATCCAAGGAATTCCTATGGATCAATAGTGGTAAATAAGTGAATAGAAGTCCATGGCTGGACAAAGATATCTCACCACTCAAGACCCCACATAGATAAGGAAAATTGGTATCTATTCCATCCATAAATAATTGAACAGGGTCAATGAATGTAAGGCTGGAAAGCATTGGATGGTAACAGAATGACAGATGCTGCCAAGAACTTGAATTTTTGTTTATTTATAATTAATACTTATTTAGAAGGAAAAAGGAATTGCAAGTACCTAGTGGTATCAATCTTCTCATCGGATTCCACAGCTGTAGCTTCAAAATCAGCCAGGCCACCTTCATAACTTACAACAGGCTCTCCTTCAACTGTCACAATGTACACCTCTGCCTTTCCAATACTTAAAAGAGCAAATAGCATCATAATTATGCATCTGAACTCCAATGCCCCCATCTTCGCTGATCAATTACCAACTTTAGAGCTCGCAAGATCTGTTCCATAACAATCACAAACAGCTCAAATAAGAATGGAGAATAGCATGGAAGTGATAGCATGAGGTACAAACATCAACAAAGACAAAAGTTATGCTAACAATAATAATATTAGCAATTATTATTTCTTTAATATTCTGAATCATGTAACATCTAACCCAATTGCCGCATACGAAAAGAAAGAAAAGGAAATAAATTTATGTTCCAAGTGGTAGGAAATTGTTAATTAAGCGTAAGGCTTATAAAAAACCAAAAGAATAATCCGAACCCATCTCTATCTGAGTGAAAGGGTGCGAGGTAGTTAAGTCTTTCAGTTCCTTTGGAATAGAAAAGGAAAACTAAACAAACATATAACAAGAACCTTTTTTCCTCTTCATTTTCAAACAATCAGAGACAGTAACAAAAAAAACCTCGTCCTGCAGGTTCTATTACTAAGCTCAAGACCCAGATTACAGCATCAATAACCATTTCCAATAACAAAAAAAAATGAATGAAGTCACTCACTTTTACAGGACATATATAGCAGAAGCCACAACTGAATAAGTAAATAAGAGAACCCAGTTCCAAAATCAACCAAGAAACTCCCAATCAAAGAGGGAAGCAAGAATCACAAGTGACCCATTTCTAATCTTTAAGGCAGCCACCAACCCAACAATTAGAAAGTTACCAAAATTACCAAGCACCCATCGGCAGCAAAAATAGGCATATGGCCCCCAAAAAAAAACAAAAATAAAGGGAAATTAAGAGTATACATGAATATACATGAAACGTCAGAGCCAAATTAAGAGTATAATATCAAATGAAGTAGCCACTTCAATCAACGATCCAAACAACTCAGAAAATCAATATAAAAAAAATAAGATTTTTTTCCTTTTGCTCATGGATCACTCACACTGATACAGGAGGCGAATCGATCAGCCGAGTGGAGGAAATGTGATGGTAAAGTTATTGCATTGCAGTATATCCATTGGTGGATATGTGGATTTAGGTTGGATCTTTCTGGTTCCGTGAAGATCTGTTGATTACATTGCCGGAGAGATTGAAAAGTGGAGTGAGAAAGAGTGAGTGAGTGCTGGTAGTTAGGGTTTTTCCGAATTTAGAGAGAGGAAAGAGATGCGTGCAGACAAGGAACCGGAGACGCAGGAGAAGAGTCAATCACTCAATCATATGCACAATTTATTTATTGTTTTTAGTTGAATTTGGGATTATGTTTATTCTTCTGTTTATCAATTTAGAGCTAATGAGTTATGTGGGACCCTCGAGGAAAGAGAAGATTGGCGCGCATTTCCCATTTATTCTCTCCATTAGCTCCGAAATTAGGAAAAGTTCAGTTGAGTACTCCTTAAGAAAAAAAACTAAGTTCGATTATCAGCTCTCTCGTTAACACTTTTCGAGAGCCTCTTTCTGGAAAAAAAAATCCTAACTTTAGTTGTCTATAGAGTTTTTGTTGTATGTTATTGTCGTCGACAAGTCTGTCTCATTTGTCGATCTTGTCTTGTCGTCGCATGCACCTATGTACTTGTCGACAATCCATCCTCGTCCTTCTTTAATTGTGGAGTCTCCTTTAAAAACTCGACGTCGAAGGAGGATGAAACGAACCCTAGCCGAGACACCCTCTCGGCTTCTTCTTACCCCACCACCCTCTACGATATTACTGATGTCCCAATCAACGGTGATCATATCGTTCTCTCCAAGGTCCTCTACGCCACTAGCAAAGCAAGGAGAGGCCGCCCGGTGAAGATTGCAACAGTTTCTTCCTCTGCAAGTAACTCACTAATCGCTCTTAGCTTTGGCGAAGTCACGCTGCTATAACTGGTTGTTGCTTATAGCCTAGACAAAGCCTCGTCGCCTCCGCTACTAGTTGATCCTACTCTCGGTGAGGCCTCGCCGTCTCCAATGTGTCGAGATTCTCTCTGAGGGAAAGCTCCAATGGTGGACGACGGGAGAATGGTCTTGGAGGCGTTGATTGATGGTGCCCTGATCCCTAATATGGTCAGGTTCCTATAATCCCATCATTTCTTACAACTCCTCCGGGCATGGTTCTTCGTCGACGGGTTCCCTAGCCGCATGAAACCAGCTCTACTCCGGGGACATCAGCACCGCCGGAATCTCTTGAAGTCAACTTAGCTAGTCTCCAAGATGGTCTCTCTTCCTGTTCGTTGGAGGAGGAGGAGGAATTGAAGATTCTCATCCCGTACTCCCCGATGAGTCCTTCCATCCTTGCCCGCCAGCAATTCTCCATGATGGGTAAGCTCTGTTAGTCGAAGCCTCCCAGAAAGGAGGTTCTGCTCTTAATCATCACGAAGGCGTGGGCAGATCTGTAGAGGGCTTTGTAATCAAAGACATTGGTCCCAGGGTTTTTGGCTTCTACTTCGAGTCGGAGGAGGCTCGTGCATGGGTCTAGAGCAACGAAGCCTGGTGCTTCGATGGTTGTCCTCTCCTCCTTGGTGATTTGGACCCGATGGCTAGGGATCCTCCTACCTTGGATCGGCTCCAGCTATGGGTTCACGACTATGGTCTCACTCCACTATTGTGGTCCCGAGCGACCGGGGAAACAATTGGCTCGGCTCTTGGGCTATGTGTCAAGGTCTTGTGTGATCAATAGGGCCTTTGCTGAGGAGGAACGGTGAAAGTGTGATTGTGGGACCTCGTGGAGCGTCCCCTGCACCGTCATCTGTTGTTGAGATTCAAGGAATTTTTGGACCTAGTTCGAGTCTCGCTCACCTACACGAAACTACCCTCCTTATGCTACAACTATGGGCTGATCGGACATGTGGTTCAGGAGTACGATCGGGAGATTGTTGGTGCCTCATGGTTCGAATCATCCATGTTAGAATGATAGAAGGACCGGAGCGACAAGAAATATGCGACCGATTGGGGGAATCAGGTGTCTTGGAGCCAACCAATAAGGGTCAGACTTGTATCCCCGAACACCGTACCTATGGGCACCTTGCCTCGGGGAAGTGTCCCAATTGTATCCTCGATCACTATACCTAAGGGTACAAGACCTTGGGGAAATGTCCAGGCCAAGAATATGATCCTGGCTGAAAAAACTTGGTGGTCGGCTAGCTCTGTGGTGGCTGGGAAACCGAAGTCCCAGGTCCGCTTGGGCGTAGAGATAGAGTTGGACTTGGAGCTAGTACTCAGGGAGTGAAGAGGGGGTCTGCTGGTGAACCCGAGGATGATCAAGCGAGGGTTGGTAAGTAGTCTCGCCAAGAGGAATGTTAGGATCCTTTGGCTTTAGGGGATGACTCCGAGAGGGGGTCCCTGTTTGAAGCCTTGCCTCCTACAACTGATGTAGTTCATGTTCGATCGCTTTGCCCCCAGATGCAACGTTTAGGCACTACCTTGAGCAGGACTTTTAGTTTTGTTTTCCAACCCCCACATTTCCTTCATCTTTCCTATGTGGCTTTTCAATACCGTTCATAACGGTCCAAGGATCTTTTGGTACCCTTATGTTTTTTAATACATTTTGGTACCCTTATGTTTGGTCCATGGACGTTTTGTGCATATTTTTTTAAAAAAAACTAATGGAATATTTCATTTTGTTAATCATGTGACCCCATGTGCAGTTAAGTGGAGTGTGAAATGACAATTTCATCCTTCTTAAACCCTAATCACTCATTTGATACCTTTGAAATGTCCATTTTACCATTCTGATATGATGAGGGTAAATGGACATTTTAAAGGTATCAAATGAGTGATTAGGGTTTAAGAAAGGTAAAATTGTCATTTCATACTCCACTTAACTGCACATTGGGTCACATGACTAACCGAATGGAATATTCTGTTGTTTTTAAAATTTCAAATGTTTAAAACGTCCGTGGACCGAACATAAGGGTACCGAAATGTATTAAAAAAACATAAGTGTACCAAAAGGTCTATAGACCGAACATAAGTGTACCAAAATTTATTTAACCCATTAAAAAAAGAGCCATTATCGGACCATTGGGGCAACGGTCTAATTTTTTTTCCTCCCACGCCATGTGTCACGAATCGATAACCGCGATTTAGTGAATCGAGAGTCGCGACTCATGTCACGCCCCAAATCCGGTTTTGATCGGACTCGAGACGTGAACTAAAAGTAATAATAATAAGAGTAAGTTTAAGCGAAATAAATCTCCAATAATATTTTAAACCGATCAATCCTGATCATAAGAGTCAAAAGCTCGAAACCACGTAGTAAGAAGTTTAATACAAAAAGGAAAGTACGTCTCTAGACCATCCAAACTAGGACTCTCGCTAAGCTCCCACGCTCCGAGACATCCTCTAAACCAAATCGCGATCAAAACCTATAGAACAGTAGAAAAGGGGGTGAGCTTTCGCTCAGTAGGAAAAAGTAGTAAAGGGAGTGAGCAATAGCTCACCACCACGGATACCCGTCCGATTATGGCATACTAGTAAGGCAATAACACGAATCATTTAAACAAGTAACCCAAAGACAACGCTTGACCCCACTCGAGAGCAACCCGTAAATCAAACTCGATACTGAACCGACACTCATACATTTCTCCTCAACTATGCTCTTTTCACCCGTCACCTAAACAATTCTCAATAGACAACGACCACGGTTATCTCACAACTGACCACGCGTGCGAACTCGCATGACAATACAATGAACTTAGGTATAAATGTATTCAAAATCACAAAGAATCACATAGCAGGCATAAGTAATCACAGCAACCAAAACAGATCAACACACAGAGTAATATCATTAGCAACCACTTCCACACTCCTAGTATCCCAGAGCAATGCGCCGACTTCCATAGCCCGGCTCATCATATCGTACCGAACTCGACATCGGCCTAGATATCTTCCCGGAACACACATCATCGGGGTACAACTCATAACATACCGGACCGGAATCCTCCGTCGGTCGGGTATCTTCCCGTAGCACGGGGCACAGATCACATCACACATATCATACCGGAAACTCAACCTCGGCCTAGGTACCCTGTACCGGAATCCTCTACGGTATAAACATTACTCTGGAATACCATCCTCGGCTCTAAATATCATGTACCAGAATCCTCTACGGCATAGATATCGCACCGGAACCAATCCTCGGCCTAGATATCCTATACCGGAATCCTCTACGGTTTAGATATCGTACCGGAACACCATACGCAGCCTAGATATCCTATATCGGAATCCTCCACAGTATAGATATAGGCCCGGAACACCATCCTCAAAAATATCATACCAAACATATCATACCAGCATACCATAACGAACACACCACATCGGTCTATCATTCACCCGATCATATCACAAGACAATACTTCACACCAACATTCACCACGTTCTCATAGCATATCCTGATCCTTAATTTAGCACCGGAACATACCACATATCAAACTACTAATCACAAACAAGCGCAACCAGCACACAATCCTACGGGCATGACCTGGCCCACATGTGATTTTACAGCACAGCCCGTAAGTGGTTCCATATATTAGACGACTACCTTAGTTATTCACATCTTACATGTGATTCTACAATTATTCCGTTTATTTAGATCCTATATGCATTCTAGTAACTTTTCGTAATTAAACCGGTATTCGCTACTTTTCCCTACCTCAACCGCTATCCAACACGAACAACCATGAGTCGCCTAGTAGCCTCCTCCGCCGTGCTCGGAAACAACGTCTAAGATCACAAATAATACGTGAATTACTAATAATTCACGGGTGGTTTAAAGAGAAAGCACCCAAACTAATCCCCAATTACTCAACTTGTCAAAATGGGCCCGGAATGGCCCATTTCGCCCGGTTTGACGAATCTGCCCGGGATCGGAAAACGGCACTCGGAATCCCGAAAATTTCCATTTTCATTTCTATCAATCCTAATTAAATTCACGTGTTCCAACGCACTTGGCGGAATCAACTTCCGATGTCCGAGCGTTCTAATTCCGCAGTTAAAGTTTCTAATCACATTTTCCGAATTCTCACGAATTACAAACCCTAATTCCCTATTTCTCAATACAAGATCGATAAACCATGAAAGAAATTAACCTATCTTTTGTTACCGACAAATAACTCAAAGAACATTTATCTTGTTTCTTCTAACCACACCTTCAAGAGACGATCCAAGCTTGTGTTGTAACTATACCCACCAAGCTGGGACTGCTTGTTCTTGACTTTTGATCTTGTTGCACAATAAACCCAAAAGAATTATGGCTTGCTCCTTTCTGATTTGGCTTCACCCGTACACCACACACAAGGTTCAAGAAATGAATCTTGATTTCTCTTGCCTTTATGGCCACACACAACCACCAATCAAAAAAAAAACAAAAGAGCACCACACAAGAATTAATTACCTCTAGAATGTCTCCTCTGCACAGCCATCTACCTTGGTGCAAGATCCAATCATAAACCAACCCAATTCCTTCTTGAATTTAGTGCTTCAACCATAAAATAAAATCAATCATGCCATAGTCTTCTCTGCTCAACACCATGCCGCCAACTCCATTGCTCTATCACTTTCTCTCTCCCAAAAATGAGCCGCCCCCTTTCACTATTCGGCTGCCCCTTCTGTCTCCCGAAATGAAGTCGCCCCTCTCACATAGGAACCCTACTATTCCAACACTTATATGAGCCAAAACAAACACCCATGGGCTTAAGTTATCATGGGCCTTAGTAAATATTTGGGCCTTGCGACATGGGCCTAGCTCAAGGGCCAAAAATTAGGCCATTTTATTATTATTATTATTATTATTATTATTATTATTATTATATATTTTTTGAACCAAATATTACAACTCACACAGGCCACAACGTGCGAATCGTGATTCGCGACAGTTGCGCTCCTTGTTGGCTTTGGTGTCATATATGTCCGGGTCCGGGTTGGCTTGTGCTCGGTATAATTATAGGCCTTCCCCTTAGGGTACTCGTTTGGTATTGGCCGGCGAGGAGTTATTGATCTTGGTTTTAGAACGCTCAACACAAGTTCAAGCCTCGGTTCCTTGGAAGTGATATATTGCTACTACTGACTTGGAGGTTTGAGCTCATACTCAGTAGAAATACCGGTCCTCCCCCTTTGGGCCTTTTTTTGGTGTTGACTAGAATTAGGTATCGGAGGGCCGAGTATGAGCTCCTTCGCATGATCTGTCCCTCGCGGTTTCATTAAGGAGCGACTCTCGGGTCTTTAGAGGTGTCTAGTTCCAACACAATTCGTGGGACGTTCTTCTTCATCCGACAAGGTGTGGATCGTTGCGGAGCTGTTCTAGATGCATCTGGTGGCTTGTTTGATTGCATGGCGTTTCGTTTCAGATATGGTTGTGGGACCCATTTCTTCATCCATCATGGTGTTGATCGTCGTGGTACTGATACTGGTATACCCTCTCTTCAGCTTAAGATTTGTGTCCCCGCATTTCCCCTTTATTTTTTTATGTTGGTTATACATCTACTTCCTTCGACTTTCGTGGTTAGGACTCGTCGGTTTAAGGTGTTGGCCGCTGGTGAGTGGTTTGGCCATTGTGCCCTCCGCAGTTTTCTTTTATATTCTTTTTTAGGGGTTCCTATGTTCAGGTGGGTTTTACTCATCAGAATTGTCTTTGTCGCTTGCGGTGTTGGCCGCCGATGTGTCAGTATTCGTCTTCCAGTCTATGTGACAGGATGATGGTCCTAATGAGACATGGTGTTCTACTTTCTTAAGCTGTTAGTTGGTTTTATGTCAGTATCTCTTGTGCTTAATGGTTGAAAAATATGGGTTTTGACCTACTTCATTTTTTAGTGCTTCATGGTAGGAAAATCACGGTTTTAAGACCTAGTTTACTACTTAGTGCTTAATGTTTGTTAAATTTGGGTATTCACACCTTTTTTCAGTCTTTTGGTTTGCTCCCTTGTTGAGTAGCTGAGGCTCCTATCCTAAAAATGCTCTTTTATTGTATTTCTTCGATCTTAGGAGGATTAATATGTGGTTGTTGGTTCACTTTCAGGTCTGTTTAAGACCATTTTCATTATTGTTTCTCCTAATTGAGATTTTCAAGTAATGCTTTAGTGGGGAAATGATAGATAACAACAGTGGTAGCTCTAAAACAGCTTTGGAAAACAACAATCTTTTATCGGAGATGTAACTTGGGGTTTAACTTTAACGTCTTGCCTCCTTACTCTTCTGTGGTGGTTCTTGTTTATGTTGTGACTGCTTTGTGTTTTGGGGGTTCTTTTGTTGTTTTTAGTTCTTTGTCTTCCCGGTGTTTTTTGCCCTTTGTGCTTGGGTGGTTTCTGTTGTGCTTATTTTTAGGGGTGGGTATTGGGTGGTTAACCACCCAATGGAACCTTTTACGAACCCAACCCGATATTACCGATTTGATATATCTTGGAACCAGCTCCAACCCAAAAAACCAATTTTTTACAGTGAAACCAACCAGTTTACTGACCGGTTGGTTAGTGGTTTTAACCAACCAACCACTTCACTACATGTAAGTACAAATTTAGATACCAATAACCATACACATATTTCTATTTCAAGCCAAAACATATTACTACACTCTCCAAAAAAAACTACATATAAGTCATCGTGTTCTATGTTAGCAATCCGTGTGACACAAAAGAGTACTCATGGGCCATTCATCTATATCAGATCAGTGGTTATTATGAAGCTACATGTATATGATGAACATTACTGGTTTGGTTGGTTAACCGATGGTTTGGCGTTTCAAAAACCGACAACCAACCGTTAACTTGTTGGTTTGATCGTCAAGAACTCGCAACCAACCGTTAACTTTCCGGTTTCGGGTTTTCCGGTGCGATTTCCGGTTGGTGGTGGTTGGTTTTAGCGGTTTCGGTTTTTTTTGCCCACCCCTACTTATTTTCTTGTGCTTTGTTTGTTCTTAGTTGGTTGGGGTAGTTGGTGTTGGTGCTGGTTTTTTTCCCGTTTGTTTAGGGTTCTTGTAGGGTTCTTAGGTTTGATCCTTTTTATGTTTTTGTGCTTTGATTGTAGTTGATTTTTTTTCTTGAAAAGAAATATTGTTTATACTATTACTTACTAATTAAAAAAAACTTTAACATTCAGCCTGTATTTACGCTTTACCTTATATATATATATATATTATAGTGTTAAAATAAACCTAAGTCGGGTTCTTGAGCTTTGGGGCTTGAACTGAAACCAGCAAGTAATGGAGAAGAGTCAAATTGAAGAATTAGTGAGTGTGAGTGAGTGTTGTAAAAACCTAGACCTGATAAGTAATGCACATGTACGTGTTGAATATTTTCAACACAAACAAAACAAGTACAATAATTGTACGTCAATTTTGAACATCTACATATTTAATTAGTTTTACACTCATAACACCCAGATAAGTTGGTGCTAACATTTTCAAAATCCTACATTTATCGGGTACTCAATCTATTCAAAAGAAACGGAAAATTAAATAGAGCCAAAAGGAAACGGATTTAAGAAAAGAGGAACCATAATTGAAAGGAAAAGAAATCTGAAATTAAGGTGAGATTAACAAAAGACATGTGCTTGCGATCGAGTCTCGAGTTCATCCCACATTGGTAGAGATAGGGAGAATGATTATACCACTTATTATTTTTTTTATTCTTGACATTGTCACTTTCTATTTTTATGACGTATAATTGTCATATATTAGTTGGTTATATATGACACCTATTCATTTAGGTCATACCGTCCTTAAAATTTGATTTGCAGTTGTTATTCTGGGTTTTGGATTTTTTGATCGATTTAATATTATTTAGACTAATAATGAGGACACAGGTAAATATCAATAGAATATTAAATACAATTAAATATGCTAAATCACTTAAGTTAGTATCAAGTCGCTGTGGTGTAGTGGTTATCACGACAGCTTTACACGCTGCAGGTCCCCAGCTCGATCCTGGGCAGCGACATTTGTTTCCTTTTTCGAACAAAAACAGAAAGTTGTAGAGAAAATACAAAACTTCTACTTACTCTATTTTAATGATAAATGACAAAAAACACCCTTATTTTAGATCTTCAATATCCCTCAGTAAGTGGGATTTACCCGGTTATTGTACTGAATTAACACAATGCTCAACTTCTAACACTAGAATCTAGCCATGAAATGGGTAAATGTTTTTTTCAGTGTTCCATCTTAAATGACAATTACCAACACAATCTTAGAATAAAACAAAAAGAAATACTCTTTAACCGATCAGGTCACAATTAGAGAATGAAGCCATTCCATTTCCTTTTCTAGCCTCTTTGATCGGTAAGTTTCAGCCAACCTCTTCAAGTAAGGTGGAAGAGTGTGCTCCAGGCGAGGAGATAAGGATGGAGGAGAATTCAAAGGTTTTCTTGTGTAATCTTCTTCTGGCAACTTAAGTGAAGAAGATCAGAGTTATGTTGGGTTCTTTGCGAGTTGAACCGGTGGAGGTGTATGGCTAAACAAAACTGGGAGTTTCTTTAGTTTTGTTTGATTCCAATTAAGGAGACATAAGATTTTTGTGGCTGGAGTAATTTCAAAAGATCTACATTTGGATGCAGTTCTTGGCAAGCTATCTATAGTTTATGATACTCACTCAGTTAGGGAGATTTTAGCTGAAATATAGGATAGAGAGGTCAATGGAATTGATCTGAAAGATTTGGGCAATCGCGTTTTTCTTATATCCTCCGTAATCTCGTATGTTGGTGAGGTGCTTCGAGATACAAAATGGGGTTGGGTCCAACGTTGGTTCACAATTGTGGAAGGTCAAAACTTATTTCCTTTGCAAGGAGGCTTGTATCAATGGATTTCCATCTCTGGTGTTCTTGTCCATGGAAGGTTGGAGGAAATTTTTAGAGCCATTGGTGCTTGTCTTGGGAAAGTACTGAATTGTTGTTTGGGAGACTCAGCTTATCTTATAATTCATACTAAGAGATTAATCTATGTTTCAGAGGTTAGGTTTAGCCTTGATCTTGAAGTCTTTAAGGTGTTCATCATGCATGTGATTAAGGATGAAGTACAAGTGAGATTCTTTTTTGAAACTAGTGTTCATGATCGGTCGAAATCGTGTTGAGGATCCCTTGCCTGATCTTTCCGTGATTTTGTGGTGGATTCAAATCCTATTTCAAATCAAGTTAGTGGCCAGGAGAATGGAACATCTTCTTTTCAAAATTTTGAAGATGATTTCTTTTATCCTAGCTTATCGACCAAATCAGTTCAATCTTGAATGGATATGGGATTCAAAATTCCATCTCCAGACAAAAAGGAGGACCAACAACCTGCTTCAGGGAAAAGAGGAAGGCGTCTGAAGATTTCCAAGCAACAACCTACGATTCTCATACACCAGACTAAATCCAAAAAACAGTCTATTAGTCGTAGAGAGATATTAGGAGAAAAGAGTGGGATTTGCTGAAACAAGTAGGGAAGAATGGTTTACCATTGTTACAAATAGGATCAAAGGCTATAGTGGGTGGCAGTTAAGCACAGAGTACTTCTGAGCCAAATTCTCTTGTTTCCTCTTGACTAGCTTTGATGAAGCTCGTCACCTGGAACATCAGAGGAGCGAACTCCTTGCAAAAACAAAGGAGTTTAAGAAGTGATGTGGTTAAAAAATCTCTGGATTTTGTGCTCATTCAAGAAACCAAGTTGAAAGAAATTTCACTGTGTTTTCTTAGACATTGTGATTTTGACCAAGGTTGGGCTTTTTGTGCTATACCTACAGATGAGGCCTCAAGAGGTGTTCTTTCTGTGGGGAAGGAAACAAGTTTTAGGTTTTCAAATTCTTGTGTTGTCAAAAATAAGTTATTATATTTCGGTTGCTTTCTCCCTAAGGCACAGGACATTTGCCTTCTTAATGTTTATGGACCTTCTTCTCTAGCTACCAGGCAAGAGTTGTGGTTACTTCTTCGGCAAGAAATGAAGTTTTGGGTGATAATGTACTCTGTGGAGGGGGTTTGAATGATGTGTTGTCTGAGGAAGAGCGTAAAATTTTGTCACCATTGAAGCGGATTGTCTTTCTTTTGGTTCTTTTATTCAAGACATGGATCTTATTGACCTACCTTTAACGGGTAGTAAATTTACGTGGTATCTGGGATCGAAGGCGTTTCGCCTTGATTTTTTTCCTAATATAAGTAGAATTTATGTCGATTGTTGGACATTTGGTGCAAAGGAGTTTGCCCAGAGACATTTCTGATCACCGTCCGATAGTTTTAGAAGCTTAGACTATTAACTGGGGCCCTAAACCTCATCGGTTTTTGAATGTCTAGCTTGAACATGTAAATTTTCAGGGAAATATGAAAAGCTTTTGGGAGAAGTATGATTGTACTAGATGTTCTTTGGTGTAAGCTTAGGCTGTTATGATTGGATCTTCAATCTTGGAACAGGGAAGTATTTGGTCGTTGTGACAGAGAAGTCGAAGAGCTATCAAGCCTCATTAATATTTTGGACCTCCAAGCTGAGGAGAGATAGTTATTAGAGGCTGAATTGATTCAGAGATCCTTGTCGAAGTCACAACTAATTGTGAATTAGAATACGTTGGCTAAGATTTGGTGTCAGAGTGCGAGAACCAAATGATTTCATGATGGTGAACGTTGCTCCAGATATTTTCATAGAGTGGAAAGTTTTGTTGCTGCTAGAAACAAGATAATCAGCATGAGAATTAGAAACAAGTTTTCATCAGATCCGATAGAATAAAAAGAGCATGCTCAGGAGCATTTTCGCTCCAGATTTTCCAAGCATGTAGGTGTCTGTCCTTACCTTACAATCCTTCATTTTCAGCATCTTTCTCTAAGCCAGGTTGAAGATCTAGAGCGTCCTTTCTCAAAGTCAACGATTTGGGGAGCTGTTCAGGACTGTGATGGCGATAAAGCCTAGGGCCCAGATGGTTTTACACTCAAGTTCTTCAAAGAGTATTGGGATGTGGTTAAAGTAACAAACCTTGAGGAAATCCAAGAATTTAGACCCATTAGTCTAATTCCGGCGCCTTATAAAATATTGGCCAAACTACTGGCAAATCGTTTGAAGGGAGTTATGGCACACCTAATAAGCGACTATCAAAGTGGATTTCTAGCTGGCAGACAACTAGTTGATGGTGTGTTGATTGCTGCAGAGGTTTTGGAGTTTGTTAAGCAGAGAAAAATTGATATTGTTTTGCTTAAGCTCGATTTCGAGAAAGCTTATGAAAAAGTTATTTGGAGTTAAGTCTTGGATGTTTTGGAGATGATAGGCTTTGGACATAGGTGGATGAAGTGGATGCATGCGTGTATGAAAGCTTCCATTTCTATTTTGATAAATGTGTAAGAACCGCCCCCGGTCGATCCCGGTGAACTTTGGCGAAGTTTGACTTTCAGTCGGAAAAGTCAACCGATGACTCCGGAAGTCATTCGGGACGTTTCCAGGGCCCAAAAATCTTAGCCGTCATCACGGTTAGCTTAGTTGGGCCATTTCCTTTTGTTTGACTGTAATATTGGAAAAGTCAAATTTTGGTCAAACCCGAACTTTTTATCGACTAAATCCGATTTAATTTGGACTGCTGAATTTTAATTAAAGGAGAGTGGTCCCCACTATGACACATGTCATTAGTGGCTTGGAGGAAAAGAAAAGAGGCCTTAATGACCTTTCTACCCTTCCTAGTTGTTCATAAAGGGATAAGAACTAAAGGGTTTTTTGATCTTTTTCACCTCTAGGTCTTTTTAAGGCATTGGATGACACAAAATCAGCTTATTTCCCTTGTAGCAGCCGAAATTTGATAGAGAGAGGAGAGCTTGGAGCTTTCATGGTGTCTTGAAGAAAAAGAAAGAGAAAAAGAGGACCTTTTGTGCCAATCTTTACCCACAACTTCTCCAAAAACCCATCTTCTTCATCATCTCCTCCATCTAAAGGTATGTACACTATCACAATCTCCTTTCCTTTCATTTTAATTCATGGGTTTTCTTGGGTTTTGCCTAAAACTAGCTAGGTTTGTTGTTCTTTATGGTGGTTTGTTGTTAGATGATGCTTGGGTGAAGTAATTGATTATTTTGGGTTGAAATCCTTGAGTTTGGTTTGATTTTGTTTTGGAAATCCTTTGGGTACTTGTTGGTTTGTTGATTACTACCATGGGTAGAGGATATTTGCAGTTATTTGACTGTTTTGGGAGTAATGGAGGACTGAAAATGGAGTTTGGATGTTGATTTTCGTGGAAAAGAGGCTGGAGGAAGAAGAAGGACGGAACTGGCCTAGACCGTCACAGATCCGTGATGGGAACCGTGACGGGAGAAGTCACGGCTCCGTGAGGGAGACCGTGACGGCACTCGTCACGGGTCCGTGACGTCATCCGTGACGGGTGGCATCACGACTCCGTGACCCGATCCATGGCAGACCAGTTTTGGTCCTTTTGAATCATTTTTGGTTGTTTTTCGTTTACTTCGAAAGGTGTTTTTGAAACAACGGTTGGGCGCTTTTTAACTTAGATGCTTGTGTTTTGGTTAGTCTTTAATTAGAGTTTTAATTGTGATCCAAGACCTTGGACCTGAGCTCGAGGAAAGAAGAAGACTTGAACACCCATGAGAAGACGGAGAGGAAGCCAGCCCGGACGTCAGCAGCTGGGAGTATTGTTCATGGAAGACTTCGAGGTAGGGAAAGTACTAAACTCCTCTTTTAAATTTAACGCTTTAGTATGCCTATAGGTTAATAATAACCGGAAAGGTCCTAGTTTGCATATAGGATGTGATTCACTAGAACAATCGCTTTTCAATTACAATAATAACCGGACGTGTCTAGTATGCATGTAGGATGTGATTCACTAGTTTAAATCGCTTTCAATACTTGGGAAATTGTCGTGCTGGTAGAATGGTCATGATGATCCTTAGGATTGTTTATGATTGCCTCGCATGCCGTGCTTGCTTAGTCTTAGGTTGAGATAAGAGTCTAACTAAACTAGATAAATTGTGATGCTTGTGATATGAATTGTTGAATGAATGTTTGAATGATTGATTGAATGAATGATTGAATGAATGGTTGATTGTAAATTGATTGTGCCAAATGGTATGATCGGGTGAGTGATAGACCGATGGAACATGGTTGGTAAGTATGCCGGTAAGCGTGATTGTTGACATGAATTCCTAGTGGCGTGTTGTGGTGAGATTGTGAGTCGCTGAGCTATGGTTATACTGTGATTGTTTTGTATGTTACTTTCGTGTGTGTTATCTAAGAGGAGTTGTGTTCCGGTATGGTACCCACACCGAGGGGGTACGCCGGTGTGGGCTAGTATCATAGCCGAGGGATTGTGTTCAACCCGATGTGAATTCCGGGAAGACGTCTAGACCGAAGGGAATTCCGGTACGACGCGAGATTGTTTACCCTGCGGGGATGGTTACTTGTTGCTTCACCCCGGGTGTATGCGTCCTGCTGAAGCATTCTCGGAAGATTATCCTGTTTCACCCCAATGATCCATGGTCCTTTGGGGACATTTCCGGGAATCCCGATGATATGTGTCTCTTCAGGGATGTTTCCGTAGCCCCGACGTATGTGTCTCCTCTGGACCGAGGGGAAATCCGACATGACACAAGGACCAATTGTGGATCGGAGTATCGTATCCGACATGACACAAGGACTAATTGTGGATCAGAGTATTGTGGTTTAAGTTATCGACGTGACACTTATACTTTCTCTCATTGGTTGTCTTATCGTATTGCATCGTCTTTCCTTAATCGTCTTGAATTACTGTTTTACTTAATCCTTGAACATCTTATCGTTCTTTATTTCATAGCATTTTGTTGGTTAATCGTGTTCATTGTAAATTATGACTAATTGTGTTAATTCAGTTTTATTATCAAAGTGGAGGTTGTTTTTACTTATTATTTTCCCTACTGAGCGTAAGCTCACCCCTGTTTGTTTTATTTACTGTTTGTACAGACTTGCTTGGTGAGTAGTTCCTAGAGTTGGACTCGAGGCTCGGGAGCTTCTGGGAGAGTCCGGGTGGTGTTGATGTTAGAGACGTTTTTCGTCATTGTTTTGGACCTTATGTTTATTTTGTTATTTTCTGAGCTTGACTCGTAATTTCGGTTTGGAACTTATTTTATCAAAGTTATTCGATCGGAAATCAATTCGGAGATTTAAAATTGTTTAAGTTTACTTTTATCTTCATTATTTAATTGTTAGCTTAGTTCACGTCTCGAGTCCAGTCAAAACCGGATTTGGGGCGTGATAAAATGGCTCACCTAGTAGAAATTTCGAAACTCAAAATGGACTGCATGAAGGGTATCTATTGTCCCCTTTCTCTTTTTGATTGCAGCAGAGGGCCTTCACCAAGTTTTGGAAGAGGGTTTGAGGCTCGGTGATTTTATGGGAGTGGAGATTGGGCAAGGAGGTCCAGTGGTGTCTCATTTACAATTTGCAAATGACACTCTATTGTTTGTCAGAGGCTCTATGTATCAGTTGGGTTTATTAAAAGCTTCTCTTCTAGCTTTTGAAAGATGCTCTGGACACAAAGTTAAGTTTCACAAGTCTCAGGTCGTGGTTATTCATGGATCTTCGTTGTTTGTAGAGACTGTTGCTAGTTCTTTGGGATGCATTTTGGATGACTTGCATCTCAAGTATCTAGGGTTTCAATTGGGGGCGCGTCCTTCTAAAGCATCGTTTTGGGATCATGTGGTGTTAAATTTCAAAAATGCTTTAGCATTATGGAAATAAAAGACACTTTCCTTCTCTAGAAAAATTGAGTTGATCAACGCAACTCTGTCAGCCCTTCCAATTTTCTATATGACCTTATTTAAGGCCCCAAAAAAATTATTGTATCTCTTGAGGCTTGGAAAAGGCGTTTTCTATGGCATACCTCAGTGGCCAGAAGAGTTCTTTGCAAAGCGCGATGAGATACTACTTGTCATCCCAAGAGTGATGGTGGACTTGGTATTCGTAGATTGGCAACTGTGAATGCGAGTCTTTTGGCCAAATGGTTCTGGCACTTTGCCAATGAATCAGATTCATTGTGGAAATGCATTCTCTGTTGTAAATTTGGGTGGGAAGCCAGAGATTGGGACATGTGTTCTTTGGATAAACCAGGCAAATCATTCATTTTTTGTCTTATTTTGTCCCTGGCTAGGGATCATACTTTCAATTCGTTTTTTGAGTGACAAAATTTGCATTGCAGGCTTGGAGATGGGTGTAGAACAAAATTTTACGAAGATGTATGGTGTAGGGAGGTGGTTTTTCAATATCGCTTCTCTCTCTTGTTTGTCATTGCTAATTTGAAAGGTTGTTGAATTGCTGAAGTTTGGGATAATGGAACCTGGAGGATGAGATATCGTCGAGATTTTCTTTATGGTGAAGGATCATTAGTTGCAACTTTTATGTATTTGTTGAGTTTGGTGATTGTCCGTCTTGGCACATGTGATAGTACTGTGTGGACGAAGACTTCAAAGAACTTCTCTTCTAGCTTGGCTTATGACTTTTTATTGGAATCAAATCATCAGGTTTACTCTTGGTCTTACATACTTGGATTCCTGGATTTCCACCAAAGTTTAGTTCATTGGTGTGGTTAATGTACCATGATGTTGTCCCGACTTTCTCCTTCCTTGAGAGTCGAGGCCTTCGTATTTCATTGAATGAGATGTTGTGCAGATCTAACGGAAAATCCTTTGAAGATGAAAGTCATCTGTTTTTACATTGTGAGATCATGGGTAATCTTTGGAGTTGCATTTTCAGTTGGTAGAGGTTGTAACTAGTTATGTCGAGAACAATTCCATATCTGTTACTTCTTTGGCGAGGAATTGGATCGAGAAGATGGTGGAAAGTGTGGGTGAAAGTATGTTACATTACACTTTGGCACATCTGGTTGTAGCGTAATGCTCTTGTGTCTCGTAGAAAGTTAGAAGGAAGGAATGTGGTATTGTGTAGAATTCCAAGTCATTCCCTTTTTGTTTCTAAATGCGCTGGAGATGTTGAGCAGAACTACAATCTCAGAGAATGAATTGCTGATGTGTTTCGATGTGCACAAGGTTAGCTCTGCGTTTTTGTTACAAGGCCTACTGATTTTGAGCTTTACATGCTTCTTGATCTACAAGTAAGGTCTGTTCGGGAATTGTTGAAGGTGAAGTTGCGGTAGAGTGTGAGTTTGCTGCTGTGGTTATTGCTTGGTCAGCAAGCAATTGTTTTTTGTTTGGTTTCATTATATATTTTTCAATCCTTTTTTGATATTTTAGTCTTTGGGTGGTCCTTATTGTTTTGATTTGTATCCCCTCTCTTTGTGTTACTTTCTTGTAATTCAAAAACAATCAATAAAATACTCATCTATCAAAAAACAATTGCACCAACATTAACATTAATCAAACAAGAGAAACAAAAAAGTACTAACAATGAATAAAGTGCATCATACAGTCATTAACTCAGTATTGAAAGTAGGGACAATTCCACCTCAGTACCCTAAATGTTTCATATTTCATTTAGAGTACCCTAAATGTTTTTTGTGCCACCTTAGTATCCTAAAACTTCATTTATTCCACTTTAGTACCCACCGTTAACTTTTCATCCAATTTTCCATCCAACACATGTAAATGACCATAATACCCCTCACTAACAATCAAATTTTCAAACTCATGCCATTGACTTTCAAAAAATATTTTTATTTTTAAAAAATTCAGTTTTTATTTAAATCTGATTTTATTTAAAAAAATATATATCTGATTTTTTTATAATTCTTTTTATTTATTTCTTTCTTTTTTTCTACTTATTTTTGTTTGTACTCTTTTTCAAAACAATTTTTTTTCTCTCTCTTTTTCCTTTTTTTAATACTTTATTTTCTAGGTCTCAGTTTATGTTTCAAGCAAGGACGAACTTGATTTTCTGAGTCTGATTTCTTTATTACTTTTCCATTGCAGCAGACCTTGAAAATTAAGTTTTGAAGTGTGTACGAGACACATTTGGTCCTTCAAACACAATAAAATAGTAGGCAATTCAACCCATCAACCAGTAACCAAAATTTGCAACAACCAAACAATTCCAAAAAGCAATCAGAAGGCATTCCAAACAGTTTTGAGCTATAGCTCCCAAAGAACGGATCTGAAACCTCTCTCTCATCCAATCATAAAATCTCAGTTACAGAATTTAAAAAATCAAAGTAAAATAAAACTCATACTTCTATCCAAATCTGCAGCACAAGAACAACATCGTGTTGGGATCGAAGGTCGAAGACGAGTTCTATTTTAAGATTTAAAGCATCATAATCAGAATGATGCGATCCGTGAGCAGGCGCACCAGCACCCACGGTCCGATTTGTAGCTGTCAGTTGTGCAGATCTGACCGGAGACGCCATGGCCGGACTTGCGTTCCGGCTTCACGAGGCGGAGGAGCAGTTCCGACAGATAAAATCGATAAGCAAAGAGGACTCAAAGGCGAACACGAGGGTGGAGATCTTCACGAGCCACCGGAACGCGCGGCTGCTACGCCAGATCGATAGGGTTCACGTGGTGGTGCTGTACGAGGCGGTGGTGGTGGGGATGAAGAGGGAGGCGTGTTATGAGAGAGGAGGAGATTATTGCGTTGATGAGGGTTTTGGTAAAAAGATAAGGGTGAGAAAGAGATAAAAGATTGATTTGAATGTGTGGTTTGATTGAGAGAGAATAAGTGGAAAGAGAAAAAAAAGATAAGGGTTGAAAGTTGAGGGTAATTCTAACATTTTTAAAAATATCTAGGTCATGTGCCATCTAAAATTGGATGGAAAGTTAACGACAGGTACTAAAATAGAATAAACGAAGATTTAGGGTACTGAGATGACACAAAAAACATTTAGGGTACTCTAAATGAAATATGAAACATTTAGGATACTGATGCGGAATTATCCCTTGAAAGTATCAGAATGATGATTTGATGAAACTTTGATTGACATATTTTTTTTCACCTCTCAACATGAGGGGTCTCGCCAAAAATCACCCCCCCAAACCCCCCCCCCCCCCCCCAAAAAAAAAAAATTCATTGCAATAGCAGTCTCAAAGGCTTGAAAAAGGCTATACAAATGGGCCATTTCTTCTGCAAAATCTAAGGATAGATGCTGATTCGCAACAATCTTTAATACAACCTAAAATGAAGCATGTTAAGGTCATTGTATTTTTGTGAAGATGTTCGAATAAAATAAGTATAA
This sequence comes from Erodium maritimum, assembly GCA_963921825.1. Classification (NCBI taxonomy): domain Eukaryota; kingdom Viridiplantae; phylum Streptophyta; class Magnoliopsida; order Geraniales; family Geraniaceae; genus Erodium; species Erodium maritimum. Next base: position 40,079,319 of record OY997592.1, on the reverse strand, counting down.
ATTATTTGGGGACAACTTTCTTCTTATTGATTTTTTTAAAATTTGTAGATACATCATATACAAATGAGAAGAATTGTTCGGAGACTATAAAATAATTGTGTGTAACCTGTATGCTACATAACAGAAACTGGAACACTAAGACAAGAACTTAGAGTGTGTGAATTGGAATATTGATATCTTCCAATGCTCAAACGTTAAAAAGCGTGTGACGATCACTAGGAAGGTATTCGTTGATTGGTCCAAAAGGAGGCTTGGCATGCCCGTCCTGAATAATCTAGTTTGAGGCAACTATACCTTGTTTCTTGAATATCAGTGTTTATCGTCCTCCCTTGGATATGGGTGAGATTCTAAAAAAATATCTAGTTTGCTGAAATCTAATGGCTGAAGGAAGACAAGATGATACTGGGTGGTGTTGGTTCCATCCTTGACAAGTGGTTGATTGGGTTGATAACCCCTAACCACCCGTCAAAGTCGCTATCATGTGGAGAGGCGGGGATGCTTCCTACCCCTTGTGTTTTCACCATTTTCATTTTCATTTTCATATCCTTCAGCTTGCCTGGTGGATCGTTTAATATTGGAACAAAGGGCTCAGGCTCTGATCGCTTCCCTATAAAGTGTGGGATTTTTCCATCCCTTCTCCTCTTATCCTTGACTTTCCATGTCTTCCCCGGCTAGTGATCCCCAACAAGGAATAGGCTCTAGGGGAGATCCTCGGTCACGAGGAACTTTTTTTGTGCTCGATTGCTTCTCAACCTCGGACTCGGTACCGATCCACCTAAGGCGAAGTTTCAGATCATGTCTTGAGGTGGTGGAGTCAGTTGGAGAGATGTAATTGATTTCTTGAGCGAGGGGGAGGTTGTTGAATGTCCTTTCCATTAACTTTTTGGATCATATCTAATTCTCCAGCCTTTGGGTACTAGATTGGATCGAGTCTTCCTTTAGCTTCGTCGTGTCCTAAGACATAGTGTGGGACCACCTTGTAGAGGAATATTTTTCCTTGCATCTCTATGATCTGTTCTTTTGAAAGAGACAAGGGCCCACCCTAATTACGACAGAGGTGGCTAAGATGGAGTCACCATGGATTGGCAATCGGCCTGGGTGGTTTCTCGTCATTCTTTTATGGATTATCCCCCTTTAGGATTCTCTTCGACAAGTGTGTTGGTTTCTAACAGTCTCTACTTCCAATTTTTAGGCTATATGGCAGTATTCTAGAAGCCTATCATAGTTAATGTTGACGAGAGCCTTTGTTCCCTTATCCTTTACCGCAAGAAGGAGTTCGCAGCTAATAGGTCGATCTAGGAGGATCCCTACTAGAACAAATAGTGGACCGCCCCAACCCCTTCCCGTGGTATTGGCATCCACTTCCATGCATACGCCAAGTTTACCATTAATCCGCTCACCCACTTTGACGTTTCGTGCCCCAACCAAAAGACTGGACATGAGCCCACACTAAGATATGGGTGAAGGCGGTATCAAATGGGCTCATTTGTGTTCTTGTTCTATCGTACATAATAATAAAATAAATCATGAGTTACAGTCTAAAATCATTCTAATTCTATAAAATATAAGGAAAACTAAGTGTTACATAAAGTTGAGTGTAATACACAAAATAATAATTAGAAGCAAGTATATATAGTAAAAAATAGTAAAAATGTGACATGGTATGAATTAAAGTGCATGCGAAGATGATGTTCTAGGAAAAAAATGACGTGTTCTCCAAGGGTTTCCAATCCTCCCCGGGATTTGGATCCCCTTTTGTGTCAGTGTCGACGTCCTTCATCCGACAACTCGTCCAATTTGGCCATCTCTATTCCATCCACTACAAGGATTTCTCCTGCCCTCAACTTGAAGGTTTCATCTATCCTGTGGCCTTTTCATCGTAGCCGCCACCCCTTCCCTGAAACCCATCACACCCGATGTCGACCTCGATATCATCGTCGCCCCCATCATTATAATCGTTCACAACATTAGTCTTTCCGATCTCTCAGGGCCTTGATCTCTATATCCTCTCCTAGATATGTCAAGGTATGGAGTCCAAAACCCACACTCAGTACCTCTAACATCTTCTCAACAAGTGTTGGACCTACATGATATTCCTCTCGGAAAACATGATGTCAGAGGCCATTTTGGCCGTATTACAGTGAAGTGTAGGATTTCATGTCGCTATGAAAGTACCGACTTCAAACATTCAGCGAGGCCTCTCCCTCCTCTAGATCACGGGTATCTCAGTGACATTAGGGTTGGACTCACCAAAGTACATTGACGTCACGATATCTTGCTCGGACCGCACTCCGATCAGAGTTATCGGATTTTTTGAAAAACATCAACGTGATCTGCGACATTAATCTTGGGATATTGATTGGGAGCTAGTCATCCGCGACAGTAGAACATATTTCATCAACATGAAATAAGAGGGAGACGCCTTATCCATCGGATCTGACCGAGGATCTCCAAGGGGATATCAATGAATTGAGGCTTCAGGATGTTCCGATCTATAAGCATCATTTCACCTAGTTTCGAGGTCGTCATCACCTCTAACGCATGAAATAACGTCTTTACATAACACTCTTATCCCAATATCTTTATTATTCGCCTCTAGATCTAGATAGCCGTAATATCGAAACCACTACCTCAAATCATTGGTCTATTTTACTCAACCTTTCCCTCTGTTTAGTGACCTCGTGGCTTCATAAAATCTACTTTGTATACCAATGGACTCAGGATCAAGAGTGTTGACATCTTGTACAAGATGAATGGGATACCACTACGTCGACACAAATTGGGGGTGTGATTAAGAAAATAATCCTAAGTTTGGATCATGATGGACAACATAGCTTCCAAAAAATCCTTGAATCATATTAAATGGTGGCAACGCCGGGTTGCAAAACTAAATGGGCGTACTGATACATTTGATGTGCATTACCGGGAGGTGATCCAAATTCAATAAATTCTTTATGGATGCATGAATCATTTTAGCGGCAACGAGCCAAACATTGTTGGCTAATATGGGGACGGAAATACCAAATTCTTCCATACTGCAGCTTTATTTCGGCGCAAGATAAATGTGGTCTGCTCACTGCAAACGAAATATGAGGATTTGGTCACATTGGATACGGGGATGAAGGAATTCATTATTACTTATTTCACGGACCTCTTCACTACTAGATTATCCAATCTACGGTCCTTCCCTATTCGATTAAGGAATGTAGGAATTACCGAAGCCTAAAATGCTTTTCTCTTCCAGCCAGTTCTCCCTGAAGAGGATTGGATAGTAGTGTTTCAGATGGGACCCAATAAAGCACCTATCCCTGACAGGCTTAACCCTAGATTCTTTCCATCCAAGTCTTAATGACACAAACATAGTCCTCATACCAAGAAAGCTGAACCCTTTGATGGTCACAAACCCTAGACTAATAAGCTCTATACAATATGGTCTTCCAAATCATCTCTTGCTGACCGCCTGAAATCATTCCTCCAAAAGATTATTTCTTTAACTAATGGTGTGTTTATCTTAAGTCAGTGTCTTTAGGATAATATCCTCATCTTGTTTGAAATTATACATTACCTCTTCTTGAAAAGATAGGGTATAAAGGGCTTTATGGCTCTCAAACTAGACATGAGTAAGGCGTACGACCGGGAATAGTAGCCCTTCATCATCTCTATCATGCAGTGTCTAGGTTTCTCGGACCAATGGATGGCTCTTCTAGCGATTTGTGTGGGTTTGATCTCTGTGAGCTCGAGGGTGGGGGTATCTTCCAATCAACTAGGGGTATCCATTAGGGGATCCCCTATCCCCACACTTATTTCTATTTCATATGGAATAGTTATCTCGAATGTTGACTAAGGCACAGGACGAGGGGTATATTCATGGGGTTTCAATGGCTCGAGGGTCTCTAGTCATCTCTCATATGTTTTTCATTGACAATTGCTATATATAATGTAGAACTGACATCAGTGAAGCGGGTGAGGTCCGAAACATCCTCAAGCTTTTTGGATATATGTCGGGTCATGTACTAAATAATCAGAAGTCATTGGTTTTCTTCAATACTAACACGTCGCCGATCACTCGATCTGCTTGTTGTCAGCATCTGGACATCGCAAGGACATCTGAAACGCCCTTATGAGTTCTTAATATGATCAAGAAAGACAAAGTTCAAATTATGCGACATATGGGTGATCGGATCCTAAAAAGAATTCATTCATGGGACATGATACTCTAATCCCCAACGGGACTAGAAGTCATGATTCACTCGGTCCTTACATCCCTCCCAGTCTACGCCATGTTTATTTTTAAGTTCCACAAAGCATCATTAATAAGATTCATATTGCTTTGGTGAAATTCTGGTGGGGAGCGATCTTTGCGGCCCAACCAACTACAGGGAAGGATTTGGAGAAACTCTACTACCCAAAGGTCAAAGCGGGGATATGATTCTAAAAACCTACATGACACAAACCTGGTCCTTATCGATAAACAAGCTTGGGGCCTCTTTTTGAAACTAGAGTCCCTTGTAGCGCGTCTCTTGAAATCCCGGTACTACCCCAAGTGTGACTTTCTGTAAGTTAAATTGGGCACCAATTCAAACCTGGTTCAATATTTTTCCATCCAAGGGCTAGGTCGGGCTATTGGTCTTGGACGGACACTCCCGTCCTTCATTAGCCTTGGCTTATAGGCGATAACCCAAGGACCCAAACAGTTTTCCCATTCCTTGAAAACACTATTATGGCTATTCTTACGGTACCCGGTACACATGTGTGGGATACGGGACTCATACGTATTATCTTTGATCATAATGAAATTATGGCTATACTCATGTCGGTCATACGAACTAAAGACGAGTGGTACTTGTAATAACCACTTCTGGTCAACGTCAGTCAAACCTGCGAAAAAAAGGGAAATTTAAAATTTTTAAGACAGACACTTAACTTAACTTAAATTGACCCCGAGGGTCATGCCGGACTTAAGTTGACCCCGTTATCGACTAAAATGAGTTACGGGGGACTCAGGGCAACTTTCTGGTCAATTTGGGAAAGATTGATTTTTCGTTGGAAAAGTCACCCGAGCGACGTTTTGGTCCATTCGAGGACCGTTTTGGACCCGAAAATCTTAGCCGTCGTCGTAGCGGTCTTAGTTGGGCCGTTTCCTTGAAGCTCGTCCAGTTTAAAAATTTCTTGGGAAAAGTGCCCGTTCGGGGCCCGAAACGTCCGTTTTTCGCGAATCTGATTGGAAAATATCAACTAGATATTTTCCAAAAGGTGTGGGACCCACCTTGACACATGTCAACTACTTGGTGGAGTTAGTTTTGGGGGGAAAATGGATGGTTGTGGTGTGTTGGCCGAAACACATGGTTAAAGGGGGGAAGTTGGAGTTAGTTGTTATTTGTTTTAAAAATTAGAAAGAGGAAGAGAGGTTTTAGAGAGAGAAGGGGAAGAAGAAGAAGAGAGAAGAAGAAAGGTGGAGCTAGGGTTTGTGATCAAGCCCTTGGATCGTCTTGAAGCAAAGAGCAATCCCGTTCCCCTCATTCTCCTCTACGGTAATACCCGAACCGATTCTCGTTTCGATTATTTTCAAGAGCTAGGGTTTGGTTATAAATTTTGGTTTAGGGTGGTGTAGAGATTAGAGAGGTGTTGGAGACGTTTTAGAGGTGTTTGGGAGAGAAATTTCACGTTTTCCGGTGACCGGAGGCTCGGGAGGAGCTCCGGCCACCGTGGGTGGTGGCCGGCCGGCCATGTGGTGGCTGGCCGGAGGTGGCAGCAGCCACCACTTGGTGGCCGAGCCCCTCCCTCAAACCCTAGGGCACGGCCAAGCCTCTTGGGTGGGGCCCACGTGCTCGGTTGCTCGGGTTTTAATGTTCGGGTGGTTTAAAACGTTCCCCGGACCTTTTATCCTTAATCGAATCGAAAATTGGAATTAAATTGGAGAAGTTGAAATTAACGAGTTTAGAAACTTTAAACGTTAATAATTTGATTTAGAAGTCGGAATTCGATTCCGTCAAGTGCGTTGGGTTCCTTGAAATATTCTAAGACCATAGAAACGAAAACGGGGACTTTTGGAGCCCCGGAAGGCAATTAACCGAAACCCGGGCAGATTCGCCATGTCGGGCGAATCTGGCCTTTACGGGTCCTTTATCGACAATATCGAGTAATTGGGAAGTTTGGGAGTGATCGGCATTGTCGGGGTTACGTTGGGGCGTTAAGTATATTAATTTTCGGTTATTCGTACTAGTTTAAAAGTACTTTGAATTTGTGTTCTTTTAGATCGTGCTACGGACCGAGGCAAAGGGAAGCTCGGCGAGTGACTGGGTGTACTTCGGGTGTTGTTGGAGCGCTTTTGGATTTATATACGAGGTAGGGAAAAGTAGCCGGATCTCGGCCCTGATTAGGGAAAGTTAATAGTAGAATTGCATGTGACACCGGGGTGTCGTGGGTTGAGTAGAATTATTTAATTATTAGAAAAGCATGATACGGGATTGTAGCGTTTAAGAGAAAAGCATGTGACACTTAGTAGTGTCGTAGGAACAGAGAACTTAGCGATAATTGAATTACTGGAGGCATATGACCATGCCCGGAGGTTGCTTGTGAAACTAGTGATCTTAGGACTATTGGAGGCATCGTGTATGTCGGAGGTTGTTGTGTGTATTTAATTGTTGAGTCTGGGTGGCCTTGCGAGCCCGTATTTAATTGTTGAGTTTGGGTGGCCTTGAGAGCCCGTGTTATTTACGGTTGAGTTTGGGTGGCCTTGAGAGCCCGTGTTATTTATTGTGAGTTTGGGTGGCCTTGAGAGCCCGTGTTATTTATTGTTGAGTTTGGGTGGCCTTGAGAGCCCGTGTTTTTATTGTTGAGTTTGGGTGGCCATGAGAGCCCGTGTCTTTAATTTGGTGTCTTGAGTGGCAGTGAGTGCCCGTGGGGTTGTTGAACCCGAGTCTTGACTGTTGAGGTGTCTTGAGTGGCAGTGAGTGCCCGTGGGGTTGTTGAACCCGAGTCTTGACTGTTGAGGTGTCTTGAGTGGCCTTGAGTGCCTGTGTGATTGAACTTGCCTGTGATTGTGATTGTGGTTACCTGGGGTGGTGAGTTCTAAAGGTCGACAGCCTGATCCGACTTAGTGTCGATGAATTGCGAGTTCTAAAGGTCGACAGCCTGATCCGACTTAGTGTCGATGAATTGCGAGTTCTAAAGGTCGACAGCCTGATCCGACTTAGTGTCGATGAATTGCGAGTTTGAAAGGTCGACAGCCTGATCCGACTTCGTGTCGAGGAATTGCGATAGGTCGAACCCTGACCTGAGTGAGACTGGTTACTGAGCAGCTGGTGTGCGATCCTTTGTGATCTTGTTTGGCGTTGTGTAGTCTTTTGTCATGTCCTTGAGGAGGTCGTCGATAGTTGTGTCGGGCCTACACTGTATTATCGAGTGTCGAGTCTGTTGAGGAAGGTGACGGGTTGTGGGTCAGTTGAGTACTTGAGTTGGGGACTGTAGTCCCGGTGTTGGGTTTGGTTTTAGTGTCACTGGCTTTATCTACTAATTATGCCATGGTCAGTCTGTTATCCGTGGAGGTGAGCGAACGCTCACCCCTAGCTGCTTTTCCTACAGGTACTGATCACCGGACGGACTAGGTTAGCTCTTGAAGTTCATGGAGCTTGGAGCGGAGTCTGGTCCTTACTTTTGTTGAGTCTAGTGACGGATGTGTACCTTGTCCACTTGTTGGGACGTTTTGTATTGTAAATACTACTATTATTTTTGAGAAGTAAATGGAAATGTCAAAGCTTTTATTGAAAACGGGTTTTAAGTATTCATGTTTTTAAAGGTTCGCGTCCCGAGTTCGGTTCTCTGAAATTGGGGCGTGACAGTACTAGGCAGCGGACAAATATGGGTGCTACTCTACTCGAGCAGGATATCAAATGCTTTGTGAAGATAGAGCACAGTTGAGGGCTCCGATTCATCTTCCTCCATGACCCTATATTTGGAGGATACAGACTCAACCTCTCCTTCATATCTTCCTCTTGAGGGATTTAATAGACTCGCTTCAAGTAGCTTTCCGACCATATCAAATATTTGTCCCGATCTCTCCCATCTGTCAGATGTATGGTCGTCATCAAGAAACTACCAGACATCTTTTTATACATTGTGGGTTTGCTAAAACCTGCTTGTCGATGTTTGGAACACTCTTGGCTGTTCCTCCTAAAATATCTTTCTCAGCTTGGTGGGCGCTAATCACCGCATGAGCATCTTCAGATCAGCTCACGAAACTTCTCGGGCGGCTATGGGAAATGTAGAAAGCACGGAACACCAGAGTTTAGGGTGCTTTCACTCTGTTTGTGATAAGAGTAGCATCGACCACAATTGCAAATCTGGAAGCGTAGAAAGAGGCAATATCCTAAGCCTGTCCTCCCTGCTCCTTGGCCAGCCCATCAGCCCGGACCGTATGGACCTCACCCAATAGGGTTTGTGGTCATCAACATCGATAGGGCTCTCTTCTAAGACACGAGGTAGTCAGGTTGGGGCTTTATTATCCGATCTGCAATTGGGCAGGTTTTGACAACTAGGAATGAAGTTATAATGACTGTCACCAGCCATGATTGAGGAAGGTGTCATAGCGGTCGCTCTAGCATGTGCTAAAGACATAAATTAAACACAAGTCATTGTCGGGTTCGACGCACAGGCCGTAATTCCATTATTACTTCTGAGTTTCCATCTATCTCCCTAAATGTAGGTTATTATTCACGATATTCGCACACTGTTATCTCAGCTCGAGGATATTAAACTCGAATTTTTTAAAAGGTTAGCGAACAAGGCCTTCCCCTAGCTCGCCAAGGAATCTCGTTCTATGTCTATCCTTTTATGGTCGGGGAATCTTTGTCCGATGCACTTGCTTGTATACTTACTGCAAACAGTTAATAAAACCATGTCTTTTCGCTAAAAAGGTGAAAAAAAGTGATAAATGATAAGGTTAAAGTATTTTCGTAATATTATCCTTAAGTGAAACGAGGAGAGACGAATCAATTTATTGTTAAAGTATGATTCATTTGAAGAGTTAATTGGTCAAATTATTATAAGAATATATTTGATGAAGTTATTTTTTAGCAAAAGAAACATTTTATTAATCTCAATTTTAAAAAAAGCATAGAGAAGGAGAAGAAGAAGAAGAAGAAGAAGAAGAAGAAGAATCGGAGAGCGACCATTCGAAAACAATCATGCCACTAATTCTCTAACTGTAATCGAGGTATAGTTTGTTTCGACAAAGAGACTAAACGTCAACACACAGAGACTAATGAGAGAAAAAAACTGTGAAACCAATCTCGACTCAACCTGAAGTCAACCATGGGTGCCTAGTTGTAGTTGGAGCCTCATATAAGGCTTACTGAATATCCGGATAAGGTTCTCGGTTTGGTCAGGGAGTGTAGTAATGGGTGGAGGAGGGAGCTTCTCCTCTCCGACACCCCGCTTCTCTACTTGGTGCCTCATTGGATTTGGCGAGACTGCGTAGCAGACCTTGTATGATTGTGTGGGCCAACAAAAGCACTTGATACGAACCCCAATCTCCCTTGACGATAAGAATTTGTGGTTTGACTATAGCTACGACCGTGATGGCGTAGGAAGCTAGCACGATTAAGAAGAGAGCCACCGCAACAAGAAGATGCGAGTCGCCTTTGAAGACGTCCATCCATCAAGCACAACGGTGCTGAGACTCGGAGGCGTGGAGTAAAGAACAACCACAACAAGTAGTTGCGGATCGACTCTAGAGATGCTCCATCCTTCAAACACAGCAAAGTTGGGACTTGGAGGCGTAAGGGAGAGAACCACCGAAATGAGTAACTGCGGATCAACTCTAGAGATACCCTCTCCTTTTAAAACAACAACATTCAGATTTGGAGACGCGAGGGAGAAAAACATTACTTTTTCTAGGAGGCAGACCATGAAACACACGAAAATCGTGTATGGTGGTAGGTTAGCAGAGTTTGGACTCGAAGGCGTGGGTGAGAGAACCGCCGCAACGAGTAACCACAGATCGACTCTAGAGTACCCTCTCCTTTTAGAACAACAACGTTCAAACTTGGAGGCACGAGGGATGAAAACATTACTTCTTCTAGGAGGCAGACCATGAAACACACAAAAATCATGTATGGTGGCATGGTTCTGTGCAACAGCGACGACAAGCAGAGCATGCAGCTCGTTTTTTTTTTGTTTAACCAAGTTTAGTTTAAAATCAATAAGTATACTCGGGAATGAGATTTCTATTTGATGAAGTTTATAAATCTACTATGAATATTTAACCAAAAATTATTGTTTTTATTTTTTTCTAAACTAAAAGCTTACACGGCCAGAGGCACACAGAGAATCAAGTCAGATATACACTATTCCGACAGCCTTCGGAACTTGAACATAGAACCTGATGAACTTTAGCGTAAAGATACCCAAATCTAATACAAATTAAGAACAAGAAAAAAGAAGGGGTCGAGGACAGGTTGAGAAAGAAGATGAAAAATCTCGTAGTGGGTTCAATGGCACAAACTTGATCTAAACCAATAACCTTAACGGGGCAAGGACTCAGTTCACAATTGCAATTACACGTTTGATAAGGGCATTAGAAATCTTCAGTACCTACAATTGTATGGACATGTAATTGCTAACATTTAAGAGATTAAATAAAGCAAGTTTACAGTGCAGATTTTGATAAGCCAAATGAGTAAATATCAGTTCTTTGCCCACTCACAACACATGAAGGGTAAGGATGGGGAAATAGCCCTTTTTGCTTCTAATACATACATAAACCATATATAAACATTACATCCACCTAATAAGAGTAAACACACGAAGACATTATCATAATCCAAACCATGCTGGATGCATAGAGTTTATGGGTTTCATGTTCCCCACATTCCTACCAAGGTTGTCCGCACCTCTGACATGCTCATAGTGTTTTTTCTCCATAAAACCACAGTACGGAAACTGGCCAGGCCTCTTTACACCGCTCAGCCCTGTACATAACACATTTGCTCAAATTCTATCCCTTTTTTCCTCTGATATTAGATAGCAAAATTTAAGGAGAGTATGAACTTCACTTTTCAAGTACAAGAAATTCGAGCTTGAGATGAGATAGAAGTCAAGCATGCACACACAAGCTAATGAATGCAATTCACACAGAATAAAAACAATAGCTCAGTGACTCTGCGGCAATCATAAAATAAGTACAGCCAGTTTTTCCCTAATTTTCGCTTTCGCTGCTGCTACAGGGCATTTAGATATGCTATTGTATACATTAGGGAAAATTTCAGTATAATACCCTGCCAAACATTTAATTTCAGTATAATACCCTAGCATAAATTTTTTGCACTTTCATACCTAAACCAAACATTTAATTTCACTTTAGTACCCAACCGTTAACTTTCTGTTAGTTTGGATGGAAAAAGTTAAAAAGACCATAATACCCCTAACTATTACTCAAATTTTCAAACTCATGCCATTGGTTCAAAACTTGAAAATAAATGAAATGACAATAATACCCTTTATTGTTAGGGTATTAAAATGAAAACTTCACTATTTTTAAAATAAAATCAGTTTTTTTTATAAATTCAGTTTTTATTTTCAAAAATTCAGATTTTAATTTAAAAATACATAAAAATCAGATTTTATTTTTAAAAATACTTAAAAATCAATTTTTTTAATTTATTTAATATTTTATAAAATTCACTTTATTTTTTTTAAAATCAGTTTTTATTTCAAAATAGTATTTTTAATTAAAAAAATAAATTTTATTTTTCAAAAATTCATTTTTTAATCATATTTTTATATATAAATATTAAAATTCAGAAAACTCATAAAAAAAATTAAAAAATAAGAATTTTTTTTAATTTTTTTAAAATTTGAATTTCCTAAATCCACTTATCTTAACCTAATAATTTATATTTAACCTAATCTATCTTCATCTCACGCCACCACACAACACAATGCTATCTGAAACTCATCTTCATCTCTGCCACAAAAACATCCCCAAACCTTTTGCACCCCCATGCATAGTGTTTTGTTCTTTCTCTCTCTACCTATCTGGATCTGACTTCTCCACCAAAACATACTTTCTATTTTTCCCGTTCTTCTCCGATCTCTGCTCCTTCGGGATCGAATCGGACCCAGAGGCCAGAAGCCAGAAGCCAGAAGCCAGAAGCCAGAAGCCAGAAGGAGAAGCAGCCACACCCAATCTCACTCGTGATACTGAGGTCATGTTCTCAGCGTTCTGAATCCGGATCTCGATCTGGCCGGCTCCGGCGGAGGGGCACGGGAGGAGGGAGGAGACGGCTGGCCGAGGTCCTGTTCTCGGCGTTCTGAATCCGGATCTATCTCTGCAGCGATGGCTTCTTCGATTCTGTTTTTCCATTTCGATTTCTTCATCCCCTTCGTGCGGAAGTTGTGATGTGAAGGTTACTGATTTGAAAAAAATTTTAAAAAAAAATCGGTTCTAAGGTTGAAGATGAAAGGTCTTTTGGACGAAGAGTGCAGATGAAATGAGTTTAGGTAGAAATTTGAGAGAGAGAGAAGTGAATTTTTTTTATGATTAGTCGGTGTTAAATTGAAAAAAATAAAATATAGATAAGAATTAAACTAAAAAAGTTAAAAATAAATAATAATTTTAAAAATAAAAAAAATAATTAAATTAAAAAAACTGATTTTTATGTGTATTTTTTTAAATAAAAACTGATATTAAAAAAACTGAATTTTATAAAATATTAAAAATAAATTTAAAAAAAAGCTGATTTTTAAGTATTTTTAAAAATAAAATCTGATTTTTATGTATTTTTAAATTAAAATCTGAATTTTTGAAAATAAAAACTAAATTTATAAAAAAAAACTGATTTTATTTTAAAAATAGTGAAGTTTTCATTTTAATACCCTAACAATAAAGGGTATTATTGTCATTTCACTTATTTTCAAGTTCTGAACCAATGACATGAGTTTGAAAATTTGAGTAATAGTTAGGGGTATTATGGTCTTTTTAACTTTTTCCATCCAAACTAACAGAAAGTTAACGGTTGGGTACTAAAGTGAAATTAAATGTTTGGTTTAGGTATGAAAGTGCAAAAAATTTATGCCAGGGTATTATACTGAAATTAAATGTTTGGCAGGGTATTATACTGAAATTTTCCCTATACATTATAATAACTAACAACCGTTTAATTGCTATGAATAGCCTACCATAAAAATAAGTTGTTATGAATTGGAGTTATGCTCCACTTTCCCACCAAACCTCAGTGTGATCCTATTTGGTAAGGCATTCATGTATTAAGAAGGGATAATTGTCAAAACATGCACTAAAGTTTCGTCCACAAATGAAATAGTGCACAATGTTTCGTCCACGTTGTGTGGCTACCCTAAAGTTTCGTCCACGAACATAGTAAAATTACTTATGAAACCTAAATCAGCAAATTACTTTAGGGGGATAATTGTCAAAACACGCACTTATGTTTCGTCCACAAACGAAATAGTGCACAATGTTTTGTCCACGTCGTCTGACTACCCTTATGAATCGTCCACGCACTTTTGTTAGAAAAGTGTAACAGCAGAACCTGAATTGACAATTTTGCCCTTTTGGTTTGAAATTCAAAAATAAGAATTTCGTCCAAAAAAATGAGTGGCTGAGGATTGTTAGGGCAATTTCGTCCAAAAAAATTTTCAAACACAAGCACGTGATAGCACGTGGGCTACAGATTCGAATATTTTGTTAATTTTACTGACAGAAGTGCGTGGACGATTCATAAGGGTAGCCAGACGACGTGGACGAAACATTGTGCACTATTTCGTTTGTGGACGAAACATAAGTGCATGTTTTGACAATTATCCCTACTTTAGGGTAGCCACACAACGTGGACGAAACGTTGTGCACTATTTCATTTGTGGACGAAACTTTAGGGTAGCCACACAGCGTGGACGAAACGTTGTGCACTATTTCATTTTGTGGACGAAATTGTAGGGTAGCCACAGAACGTGGACGAAACGTTGTGCACTATTTCATTTGTGGACGAAACTTTAGTGCATGTTTAGACAATTATCCCTATTAAGAACTCACTGCTACAACTATTTTATATTGGGCACTTATTTTGGAATGGAGAGAGCACTTTTAATGTGAAAATTTTCCCTTCCTCTGAGCCCCATTTGCCCCCAAGAAAGTTTTCCACCTTGGATTTTAACACGACCTCGTGCCAGGTGAGTTTCGCTTCCTAAAATGTCAATAATATTACCAGACACTCAATTTTCATGCATAGTAGGAACTTGTGTAGCATCATTAAACAAGTTGTTTGACTATTGTGATGACTGTCATCCTAATTAATTTAAACTAGACTAGTATGATGTCAATCAAAATATATCATAGTTTCCTTGTATTATTAGCCCGTTCATCCCATAAAATAAATGTCATATTTGACTTCTGGCAAAAACTAAAGAACAATAAGTACTTGACTTCCCCACAAGCTCTCATGAGCAACCTACTACGTGATTATAACCACTAATACGATAGATGTAACCGGCAATTCATGCATAATTATCTTCTTGAGAAGTAAATTGAACGCTTGTATTGGAACATCGAATCTAGAAAAATAGGACACTTACTAAGCACAGCGGGATCTAAACTAGGAAAATAGGACACTTACTATACACGGGGGAATACTAGTAATAGAGGGTTCATATTAACAATAAAGAAGGAAGAATTATAAAACTCATTAAGCAAAGATAATAAGGCATAGCTACTATAAACTCACCCCCAACAACCTATTCTGTCAAGTAACTTCCAGCTCATTTTTCCTCATTTTCATATCGAGATGTCTTCCCTGAGTTAGTTGGCACCTGATTCTGACACTCTGCTGCAGCTTCAGCCACAGCCTCTGCTTCTGACTGAGCCTCAGCCTCTGCTTCTGACTGATCCTGACCCTTTGCTTCTGACTGATCCCGAGCCTCTGCTTCTGCCTTAGCCTGAGCCTCAAGGATCTCAATATCTGCCTCAACCTCATCCAACATTGCTTCAATTTCATCATGATCCACCTCCTCCGCCTCCGCCTCTTCCTCTTCCACATCCATATTTGATGGATGACTATGAGCAGCGCCTGTAGTAGATTATTTATGCATATGAGTTCATAATTTAGACTAGAATAATTATCTACACACATGATACTGACAGAAATGGAAACACTGTCCTCACATGCACATTTGACAACAGATAACATTGCAAAACCTTATGTATAGCTTCTAGATGCACATTTCACCCTCTTTTCCATAAACAATATTCAGCATTACTGTAAACAAGTTGGTCACTTAAGAGGTCCTTCTAACTACCACACTCCATTCAAGCAACTGTTCACCTACGAAGGGAACCAATGGAGCTTGAACATCCCAACTCCCAATTCCGTATTTACCAATGTTTTAGATATATAATCCCTATTTTCAGTCCTAGACACAGGTGCTTGAAGGATACTTGCTCAGTAAGATCAATATTTTGGGTTTCCTGCAAATCCTTCTTGTCAACTTACTATCTGTAATAACTCCATTAAGCTATATTAAGCCTTTACATGACTGGGAAATAATTTACCATGTAACACATCAAACTTCAACTCTCTAAGCCATGAATAATTAACATTTGAAGCGTTCATGAGAAGAAGAAGAAAAACATTTTCATCTGATACCTCATTCACAACAAGAAGCGTGGAACTTATAGTAGATTACCATTACAATTTAGACCATGTTGGTACAAACAGAAGCATTCAAATTAACTTTGGTGGCAGAGATACAGATGAGAAATCATCATGCACCTATGATTTGAGTACCTCTAAGTAAATCACCATAAGTATATTTCACAAGGATTTAATGAACATGGCAGGACAAAGTACTGTAAGGATCGAACACCAAAACATTGACAAATCTATAAGAATTTGAGAAGAAACTAATGCATATGTAAATACATACAGAAGAAACTGGTAGAATAATTTTGTATGGTGCCAGTAAGGGTCTAGAAAATCTTATTAGTAGCCATGAACAAAAAAACAAACAGTTCAAAACTGACATAGAGAAAAGGAAAGAGAAGAATAAGAACACAAGTGTGCCCAACGCATGAAGCCTTCACCATCATGCAGTATGAGGAAAATACTTTCCTTATGCAACATTACCCTCACAATGGAGAGATTTTGTTTCCCTATCTTGAACCCGAGGTCACAAGTCAAGAACCTTCCATAATTCATACAGTGTTCTAAAAATCACCCAAGTCTGAAGCCTCAGAGTTGGACTTTAGTTTACATGATGCCCTAGAACATCAAACATGCCACCAAAAGCTCGCGCACATAGGACCTTTTAAACCATGAATTCCAAGCTTAAGGAGGGTTTTAAGTAAGACTTCTGGTAAGTTAGCATATACCATTACTAGTGAATTATACCCCCAAAACAACCTATTTGACTTATAAATCTCCAAAACGCAAAGACTATGCATCAATAAAAAGAATACAAAGCATACTTTAAACCATCCCTCTCTTCCTCTCACCTAAAATGAACAAGCCCAAGTTTTATGATTCGGATGATAAACGTCTCTCTTGTTGATGATGAAGATGTTGTGGTTATTAGATTTAGATGTTAACTTTTTTAATAATAGATTGTTAAAGTTGTGCTGCTTTATGACCTAATTCTTAAAGACGACATTGCATTTTTTCAATTAATTACTAGGTTTTAACTTTTCTTCTAAGAGTGCTTCTCTTTGGCGAAGCCCAAGCCCTACTAGTATAATGAGTTAATACATGTTTGATTCTAATACAAGTTTTTTTTACTCTTTGCATACTTTCATGTTCATAGTTGTAGAGAGAGAGAGACCCCTCTCATAAACAAGTTAGAAAGAATGTGACATCAAGCTTTTGTCACCACAAGCACCAAGTGGAGCATGGGAGTGGTAACCATACTCAACAATTCATAAGGCTCCAAGGTCTCCTTTCCTCCTGCTGAGCTTCCCCTTTCTTCAAGAGGGCAAAGATTTATATTCAAATTATTATAGTATAAAAGATAAACACAATTAAACAGGAATGAATAAGATAATTCCTTACTAAATAGATTCAATACTGAAGTTAACTATGTCTTTCCCTCTCATTCCTGTAGTTAATCAGCCAATAAATAGATCTATTCATAGGAACATGCTAGAAAGAAATCTCGAGGCAACTGCAAGTACATACATCACTTTTCCATTTCCTACATCTATCTTAACATTCATAACCCAAACAGTTTCCAGAACATATACTTGAGGTACTCTTTACGCACTGTGTTGCCTAAACTCTTCAGCTCAATCCAATATGCTTATGTCCGAGAGAATATAATGTCCATTGGACACTTTCCTGACATTCATACAAGAGGGCAACCAAACACAATTCTAGAATCTATAGAATGAACTACTAGAGAAACACCCATCAACAACTGATGCAGGGGGTTCGATGTCCATCTTCTGGAATCTCAATACTTGGTGATCTTAAACCCCACTTCAAAATTATGCACATTACTAGTCCCCAGTCAAAGGTAAATTTGTCTCCTAATTATGAAGCATGATCTCCTAGTTAATAAGGGGATAAATTATTGTCCGTATGTAATTAAAATTAAATCTTTGAAACTGAATCGGCCAAATTATTACCTTGGAAGAGGAAGGAAGAGGAAGGCTGAGTTTGAAAGGTGGACAAGGAGAAGGGCCCGTTTCGGGAGGCTGGATTATGGCCGTGATTGGCCATCTGGAACATCAATTGGGCGACGTCGGAGGGGCTGCGGCAATCGCTGCGGGGCGGTACCCAGAAGGAGGAGCCGGGGAGGAAGGGAAGCCAGTCCGGCGTGGACTTGAGGACGATGATCTGGTGAATCATATCCCCGAGCTTCTTCACGCCGACCGCCTCCGTCTCACCATCCGACGAGACCATCTGGAGGTCTACCTCCAATAGCTGTCCCCTGCTGGAATGGGAGGAGCGGTGGCGGCGCTGGACGAGGGGAGAGGTAACATGGGGTTTGGATTGGAGAAACGGCCGGAGTAGGGTTGAACGGGTGGAGATCCGAAGCGCCATTATTGCTTGGTTTTTGCTCGAATCAAATTGAATCTCTCAGACTGGTTTTCCATGAAACGACCCGATGAGGAGACTATATAACTAGGACTGCAATGTGGTTGATTCCTCCACCTTACCGACCCAAGAAAATGCACCCTTATTTTGTGAGAAAATTACACTTTATCATATTTAATTTAACACGTTATTTTTCTTCCTGAAATCCCGACTCAAAACGGGATAAACAAAGAGTAATAAAATAGACAAATGAAAGAATTGAGCTTAACGGTCCGAACATCGTGGACCAAAAACCGTAATAACTAAAGATAACTACTCTAATACCGAAATGCTATAAATGAGTGTTGGGAGAGGGGTATTGTGATAGTGGCCGAAAAAACCAGCACAACTACTTCCAACGACGAGATAGGACAGAGAGGGCACATATCTGGAAAGTTGACGTCTAGGCGGACTAAGTACTCATTCGAGGCTCAAACGTGCGTCGTCATCCCTTGATTAATAGTGTAAGGATCCAATGACGCAAAGTGCTGGCTCCCAAGATAGTAAAAGAGTATTATGATGGTACTTGGTCGGACCATTGCCACCATACATACAGTAGGACGATAGTACCCGCAAACCTCCCACTGTAGCACAAACTCCTCATTAGGCGAGACGAGGGTTCTTGATGCCCGCGCCATTGCTCGATGCGCTCCAGCGAAACGTGTAGACCCCTTAGATTCTGAGTCTTGAATCTCCCCAGCCAGACGTTTCCTACCCGTCGGGAGGGAAGACATATTTAACCCCCAAGCGCCCCCGATCTATCATGCGTAGGCTCTACGGATAGGAGTGGGACTGACCTCTTTCAGTATTGCACGTGACGAAGGGCCTCTTCCTAGTAATGGAGGTTCACCGGGAAGGTCCTAATGAGGCCACATGAAGGGAAAAGACATGACTGGTGGCCATGAGGCTGATGAGTGGGGATGACTAAGTGTCAAATCCCTCTTTTAACGTGCATCAAGACACGGTTATCAAGCAATATAGAGACGGTTAAGTACCGGTCGATCACATAGGGAGTAGAAGTATCACTAGTATTTTGCTAAAATCTAGGGACGTGGGTTGTCACTTTCACATCCCCAAAAGGTAAAATAAAAGGAAAAAAAGTAAAATTGTTGTTTAAGTTTAGAAACAATTAAATCTATATATACGCTATCACTTAAGACATATAGCTTTTGATTCACACAAAGAGTCGATCACGGGTACAAATAAACACACTTTCCAATTAACACATGGTTTGGTTAACGAAGGTGAAATAAAATAATTATTTCCTTATGGTCTTAGAACACTTAAGTTCCTATGTATGCAGTATCATGAAATCAATCACATACTAGTCACGGTGAGAGGGCACAAGACCATTACCTGGATCGATATGTGAACCACCAATCATCAGAAAGCAATAAAATCGAGTGTAGTTCTATGATCTTGCGCGAAACTTGATCAATCCTCGAACAAGAGGTAACGAAAACAAATGCATGTCACTCTCGCTACCAATTACCACGAGTAGAGATAACTACTCCACTCGACGAATCGACTCAATTACGCCAAGTTCACTTCCTAAGTCCCAAATGACATCAATAACGAAGAACACCGAAACTCAAGTAGAACTAAATAGAGTATCTAATCACGATACTCTGGTATTACACTTGTATGAGAGAACTCTAAATCATGTTGAAATCTACTTAGTTACTCCTAGTTCAATCAACCTAACGACCGAATGAATCAATCATCAACGAGAACTAAAAAGAGCAACGAATCACGAAGCTCTGGTAATAAACAAGCATAAGTAAAGCCTAAATCATGAACGAATTTACTTACCTACGCCTAGTTCACTTCTTGATAACTGAACACCACCGATCAATATGAGTTCGATAATCAAGTAGAACTACATAGAACATCGAATCACGATATTCTGGTAATATACAAGCGTAAGTAAACTCTATACTAGTGCAATCTCGTCTCACGCTAGATCGAATCATGGATCGCTCCAAACATAAATCTACATAGCGCACACAACAATCATGGGAAAATACTCAAATCGTTCGGTCGGCTTGAAACACACAAGAGAATCGAGAAAACACATCCTAGCATATTTCTATCTCGTCAATAGAAAATCAAGACATAAAAATGTCAAAAATCCTAAACAAGTTCACTAAATGGCTAAAGTTTGCATTTTTACGAACTCTAGCCTAGAACTTGATATACACTCGAGAGATGAAATAGCTAGCACATGAAATTAGGTTCAAAAACATGACAAATCGAACACAAAGCACGAAAACATGCATAAATATTGAGTAGCTTAAATATAGATGAATACCCATACAAGTAATTGGATGCTAATTAAGCTCAAAAACCCCAAATCATGCCAAAAACATCACCAAACTCAAATTAACCATAAAATCAAGCATCAATTTAAAGGAAATCAACATTTACACAACACCCATGACCAAATATTGAAATCCAAGGTCATGGATTTCAAAATCCTACCCACACATAACAAAAAAAAACAAATTTACAACAAAACGAGAGAAGAGTAGAGATTAGAACCAGGATTGGATTGAGAAACCTAATCAAAAACTCCTCTAGCTTGCAAAACAACCATCTCCAACTCTCCAAATCTTCAACTCATGGAGAAATTCGAGATGGTGGGAGCCTCATGGATGGTTGAGAACTCCTTGGATGCTCTCAAAGATGAAGAACACTCAAGAACACTATAAAGAACAAGAGAGAGAAGAGAGAGAAAAAAATGAAAAATAAGCTAAATTTAATTTTTTGGTATATAAATTCTGATATGGTAAAAAGTGTTGTTCCCCATCTATATAAGCTGAGACTAAAATGGTTTTAAAAAAATACAATCTGGCTTCAATTTCACGCGGAGAGGGGCCTGAGTTGCACGTGTTGGCCTTTGTGATCCCGTGCGGGCGGATGCACGGAAAGGAAGGTGCAACCGGCATCAGGACGCGTAGTATCTGGTCAAAACTCCGAAGTCCTTAGATCCATGGTAGATAGACGCACGACGCACGGAGAAATCATGGACCGTGAAGCACCAGATCTAGTTTGGAACAGCTTTTCCATTCTTTAATTTATCGCTTCAAACGCTCTTTCCCGCTCCACTAGCGCTTCGATTGACCTCGTTCTTGCATCAATATTTTATTTTTTTGCGCCCTACAAAAAAAGACCAAACATGAATATATTTGGAATAAAAAAAAGTATGAACTACGAACGAGGTTTTGTGCAGTTATTACTAAACACTAAAAATATAAAAACGAGGCATAAACAAGGTAAAGATGTAGGAAAAGATGGTCAAAATAGATAGGACATATTTACGCTTATCAGGGGCCCAGGTCGGATACTCGCTCCTAACAAAAAACAACCGGTGCAAAGTTTGGTACCCAGGGAACGAGGTCCCCCCACATGGGACCAATTTGTCCTCTCGTCCATTTTGGGTAAGCCGAAGCCATATGCAAAACGTAACTACACCCCAACCAGCGGTCTGGCATGTGTTCATAAGAGAGATTAAGAAGAATTTATACCTCTAATTCTGAGAGACGGAACCACAATTGGTTCTGAAGAGGTAATTGTATGTCTACTCGTACCTAGACTCGCATGAAGTCCCCATCATCAAGACAGCCCACTAAACGCAGGGCTTGAAGCCTACCGACCTGATCCTCCGTAACTTGTACCGAGTTCGATTGAGATGTTGCTTGTCCAACAACACCATCGATAGAATCCTTGTAAGACTGGACTTCATCAAATCCCGTACGCTCAGTCAACCCACCCAAATCGCACACAAGAAAATTCGAATGTGAATCACGGGAAAGCCGGCGAGAATCAATCTCCGCCCGAAACAACTCCGACAGCAAATCAAACACTGAACTCCGATCGACGTTCTGCAACAGCTTTGCTAGCGCACCATCCGTCAACTTCCAACTCGCCTCCTGCAAAAAACTCAAAACACTGGTGATTTGAAACTCCAACAACAGAGCTCGGGATGCTATATTTTGGCTCAACTTTGCCCTTGACTGGAAATAGTTCCTTTTCTAGCCGAGCATAAGCTACGAAAAACTTAAAACCATTTTATTTAAATCTGTTATACACTTCAATGGCTTTCTGGGCTGACGACGATGACTGGAACTCCACAAAACCGAAACAGTGACCTTTCCTGCTGGGTCGTTTTAGAGCAATGTCGGATATGATGGTGCCAAATACTCCAAAAGTAGAATGCATCCAATCATGAGAAGTAGCAAAAGGGACATTATATGAACCTGAATTGTGTTCTGTTTCGAATTGATTGACTGTATCCGACAGAATCGTCACACCAATAGCCTTTTCCAACTGGGCTGCAACCAAACCCAATGCATTGGAGACGGACTGGGTAGTAGGATCAGACCCAAAAACAGGCCCATATACCACAGGCCCGTCCACGCTAACCAACTGACCTTCTTCTCCACCCGAATCGCGCACAGCGTTAGTATCTGTGCGATTCTCTTTGAATTCCAATTTCTTTTGAAATCTCCATGATTTGCGACTCCGAATCAGGAATCAAAATCTTTGCAGGTTTCAAACTCTTCGATGAAGTTCCGGTCGCCAGATTAAGAACCAACACACTCTGCGGAATTGAGCCTGTATCGACTAGGGATGAATTCAGACCCGAGTTCAGACGCCTCGCCTCCACAAAGTGCCGAACTGAGCCCTGCTTTACTCGAGGAACAGAAGAGCTCTACTTCAGCACTTGTGACGAAAGGTCTCGTTCTTTTCCAGGTCGAGCAACCTTCTCCTTTGCACACGAGGGGCACACCGATGCTGCTCTAATACCTTTCTTCCCTGCCTTCGATTTTGTGCCAGAGGAGATTTCCTTCTCAACTACACGCTGGGTGCCAGAGGATTTGATGCCTCTTTGTTTCCTCTTAACTAACTTGCTATCATCTTATGTAGAACAAACGAGATTACAGTAAGTTGCATAACTTGATAGCAATACCGAACAAAAGGAAGAGAAAGAAAGGGCCTTCATCTTCCTCGCTTCTAATTGAAGTTTTTGTTAAAGGTAGAGTTTGTATGTTCACATGTACTTGCTTTGATCGGAGACAAAACCAAAAGAACACAGAACCATCACCTGATCTCTGGGGGATTATATCATATATTATTATAATAAGTTAAATTCATTTCATATTTAGAAAACATGAGCCATTAGATGGTTTTAAATCAATGGTTATATTTAGTTTTTAGTTTATATCTTATATCTACTTTATATTGGATAGTGGGCCTATGTATATGTCTGGTATCAGGTACAAACATGCCCTTATTGTACAAACTGCGATCGCACGAGAGCCATAGGATCCGCCCAAAGTGATGTCAGCAGAGCGCACCAGATGCTGACACGTGGACAATGCTGACACGTGGGTGTGCGCTGCTGGTGTGCGCGCGCACAGTGCTGATAGTTTACATAGAACGATGCTGATAGTTTAGTACACAATGTGCTGATAGGTTACATTTGTACTAAACTATCAGCATTGTGCTATGTAAACTAGCAGCACTGTGCGCGTGCACCAGCACTATGCACGCGTGCACCAACATCACGCGCGCCACGTGTCAGCATCTGGGGCGCTCTACTGACGTCACTTTGACCGCATCTTGTGGCTCTCGTGCGTTCGCAGTTTGCACAATAAGAGGCGTTTGTACTGGATAGCTACCTTATATACATATGCATTTTATAAGGAACAAAATGATGAGGGGTTACTCATTGTGACACTTTCACGGTGACAAATTTAACATGCATTCGATAGCGGAACTAATGAATAGTTCTAGAAAAAGTTGGGACATTGGAGCTTCATCAAGTAGTATTAATATGATAAGCAATGAAGATCACTAAGGTGGGGTGATCCAGTAATTATGGATTATATAGAAGATGTGTTATCATTCCGTTGCAACAGACAGATGGATGAACTGGTACAAGATGACGATGATATTGTGGATGTTGAAAGATCAATTGCGTAGGAAACGGCAGACAACTACTTAAAATTATTGCAAGAGCATAAAAAACTGTTGTACAAAGACGCCACAACATATGGGTTGACGGTGATCATAGAGTTGATGGTTCATACGGAGAAATATCAATTGTCCAATGAAACATTCACTACATATTCTGTGTTGCATAAAGCATTATTACTGGTTGATATCCACTACCCGTCTTCATTCAAAGAGGCGAAGAATGTTTTAAGAGTGTTGGGATGGGTTATAAAACTTATCATGCATGTGAAAATGGTTATACCTTATTTGATGAACTCATTCAATAGATGAATCGTGCCATAAATGTGAACTACACGATCAAGCTTGAGAAATAGAGTCAAGTGCTTGAGAAGGTTACAAATATACGATATCCGTCAGGCTATGTAGGAAGCTTGAAAAACAAGATCAACTTGAAGGATAAGAATTTATTCGGGCTAAAAACTCACGACAACCATGTATTGCTGCAACTATACTTCCTATCATAATACGCCCTTATGTGGCACATCACGTGGTCACCGTAATATGTGAGATTGTAAATTTCTTTCAATCTCTCTGTGCAAGAGAGATTTAAAAGAATAAGCTGTAGGTGATATAGAGCGATATTGTATTGATTCTTAGTAAGTTAAAGATGATATTCCCTCCGCCGTTCCGCACTATTAGGGGTGTTAAAAAATCACCGGAACCGTAAAGTCCGACCGAATCCGACCGGAACCGGCACCGGATACCCTAAAACCGGCTGTAATCGGCGTGAGGCCGGTGTCAAAAACAGGGAACCGGTGACCTTTTGGTCGGTTTCCGGTTTTTAATTGAAAACTGCGGGTGAACCACAAATAACCGCACCTATAAATCAGCCACGGAGCCCACATCATTTCTGCTCCAACCCAGCGTTAAATTTGCTCCAGCCCAATATAATTTTCAGCCCACATTCCTATTATAATCATAACCCTAGACACCTTTCACCTATAAATTTACACATGACTATCTCAGTTCCATACCTGCCTACCTCCATATTACGCAGACAATATCACTCTCTACCATTTCTCCTTTTCCCACAAATCCTCTTTTTCTCTTTATAATCTACTAGGTGTGAGCATCGCGCGATGCGCGGAATATTATTAGATAAATTATACGTTTTTCTATAGGTCAATCTAGGCTCAAATAATTGAGCAAAATCGAACCTAAAAAACAATACATGAAAGTAAGTGAAATAAAATATCGGAGAGTTTAAAATGTAGTACATTTTAATTTTTTGTACCACGGTCTAACAATCACAACATGCCAATTAGTTATTTTGGGCCATGTTTATTGACGGTAAAGATAAAATCGATAACTGAATGTACGTTCAACAATCATATTACAATAGTACTACTTTAAGTTGCTGTCGACACTATTGGATAAACTCATAAAACTTAAGGCACCCTCAAGTTTGTAGTAACCATACAACTATACTGACTGTAGCGACATAATTTACTATTGCTCTTCTGTCATGACTCATGAAACAACTTATTTTAACACTGATGATGAAAACCGCCCACATTTTATCCAGATTAAACACTTGAAATAAAATATTGATATTCCATTATGTGTCAAAACAAATATGTAAACCATCTAGTTCTTAACAATCAACAAAGGTTATTATTTGTTAGTAAGCATAATTATAGTCTAATCAATAAATACTACAAATTGCAAAAATCGAGAAGCATAATCACAATCTAATCATTAACTACTACAAATTGCAAGATAGTGTGAAAAAAACTCGGTTTTAATTCAATCGGAGATGAATAGCAAGCATTGCTAACACTCATGCATTCAAGTGGCATACACTTAAAGCATCGATCATCTGCATATGCAAGAAGGCTCGCCATTTTGTAACAAAGCTCTTCAATTCAATTTGGTTACCGTAGAATAGGCTTGCATTTCAGTCAACTCAATTGTGAAGTGTTAGTTGAGCAACCTTCGGGTCACCAATTTTCACAAAAAAGGGATAGCCTCTATAGTTTTGTCCTTCTTTGATTCACTGAGAGAAATCTTGCATCAAAATATTTAACAACCACTACCATTTTTAGTTATACTATTAATCAATTAACAGAAATTGTTAAAAAAGGTAAAAATTAAAATCGCAATTAATATAAGTTTGTATAAAAAGGACAAGTATAATAAATAAATAAAAAGCAGTAGATGAATGAAAATGCAGAATTAAAATCACAAAACCGGTGCAATCTGGTTGAACACCTGAATGCAAACTGTATGCAGAATTCAAGTCTCTGGTTCTTCCCATTCTCTAAGTACGTAGTCCAACTCCCAATATAAGTAGAAAACATCAAAACCTATCAATGCTTGGACACCTAAATTTGGCTCAAAACCGTCAGAACATGAAACTAAATTACCCAATCAATGGCGTGTGCAACGGAAAGACCAGAGACTTGAACAAAAAAAACACATATGCATAGCATCGCAGACTCACAAATCACGCACCATATATCATTCCAAAATCAAAATCATAGAAATCAAGAAGTTAGGTAAGAACTTACGGAGAGGAAATCAGAGATGATCGGAGCCGAACTCTTATACAGAACCGGATGACCCGAAACTCTTCCTCTTCTTCATCCGCCTTCGTGGCTCGTCCATTCCCATGTCAATTTCAACATCTCTGATCCAATCCAACGATCCACGAACAGTACTCGGGTGAAACTCTCTATCAGAGTTGAACTCGTTTCTATTGACTTCTACTTATGACAATCGCAATCAGAATCGGCCCTAATATACCAGAAACGCATCTGATATGAATTGAGAGAAGGGAAAAACGAAACGGCCGAGCATTAAAAGTAATTGAAACCTAGGACCTAATTAAGAGGGCTTAGAGGGATTAGCTCCATTGAGGACGGTTTAATTGCACATTGATAGAAGGATAACAACAGGAAGAGTTTAAGACTCGTAATAGACGAACGCCAAACTGAAAAAGGAAGAGGGAGCCGAGTCCGAACAAACTTAGAGCATCCACAACCGTGAGATGTTAATCCCACGCTAATCCAATGCCACACCAACGTCTGGGCTGCAGAACCCAATGGTTGGGTAACGGTCTCGGGCCGCCAACGCCATATGTGCCGGTAGCGTTATCCATTACTTTTTTTTATTTTTATTCAACTTTATCCAAGCGGTTGGATATCAATTTCTTTCCTTTTATTTTAAATTTTACAATCAGTCGTGTATTAGCATTAATGTCTTTTGTTTTAAATTTCGGAATTAACTGAAATCTGACAAACATTAATTGGTTTTGAGTTTTGACCCACTAAAAAAATTATGGAAATCTTACAAACATTAATTGGTTTTGAGTTTTGACCCACTAAAAAAATTAGGGAAAAAATGATTTAATTCAAAGAAAATTTAAAATAAATTCTTTTTGAAGTGTAATGCAACCATATTTTCAAACCATCAATTATCAAATCATTTTTTGAGATTTGTAAAATATAATACTACTTTTTTAGTTTCAAGAGTAATTAATTTTTTATTTCGAAGATCAAAAATATAATAGGTTTTCAAATTTTATAGTTTCATAATATATATCTGCTCCAACCCAGCGTTACATTTGCTCCAGCCCAATATAATTTTTAGCCCACATTCCTATTATAATCATAACCCTAGACACCTTTCACCTATAAATTTACACATGACTATCTCAGTTTCATACCTACCTACCTCCATATTTGTCAAGCCCCAATTTCAGAGAACCGAACTCGGGACGCGAACATTTAAAAACATAAAAAAACACTTGAACCGGTTTTGAATAAAAGCTTTGACATTTCCATTTAGTTCTCAAAATAATAATATTTACAATACAAAACGTCCCAACAAGTGGACAAGGTACAATATCCGTCACTAGACTCGACAAAAATAAAGACCAGACTCCGTTCCTAGCTCCACAAGCTTCAAGAGCTAACTTAGTCCGTCCGGTGATCGATACCTGTAGGAAAAGCAGCTAGGGGTGAGCGTTCGCTCACCTCCACGGATAACAGACTGACTATGGCATAATTAGTAGATAAATCCAGTAACACCAAAACCAAAACCAACACCAACACCGGGACTATAGTCCCCAACTCAAGTACTCAACTGAACCACAACCCGTTACCTTCCACAACAGACTCAACCTCAAACTCGTAAAGTAAAACCGACACAACCAACAATGACCTTCCCCAAAGACACGAACACGGATCAGACTAGCCGAAGAATGCTCAGAACCTGCCCAGCCTCGTACACGGATCAGGCCAGCCGAAGAATGCTTGTAACCTGCCGGGACCCGGTCACGGATCAGGCTAGCCAAAGAATGCTCATAACCTTTCGGGATCCGGACACGGAACAGGCTAGCCAAAGAATGCTCAGAACCTGTCGAGACTCGAGTTTGGTCAGGCCAGCCAAAGAATGCTCGTAACCCGCCAAAATCCACACCACTCCCCGACACACAGTCGGGTCACCAACCTCGGGAAAACACAACCACAAACACAAGCAAGTTCAACAAACAGGCACTCAAGGCCACTCAAGACACCTCAACAGTCAAGACTCGGGTTCAACAACTCCACGGGCCATCATGGCCCCCCAAGACACAACCACTTAACATCACGGGCCCAACAACCCCAAGACACCAATAATAACACACGGGCTCTCATGGCCACCCAAACTCAACAATAAATACACGGGCTCTCATGGCCACACAAACTCAACAATAAATACACGGGCTCTCATGGCCACCCAAAACGTAAATTTAAACAGTCAACCTCTGGGCATGGTCATATGCCTCCAGTAATTCTAATATCGCTAAGTTCTCTGTTCCTACGACACTACTAAGTGTCAGATGCTTTTCTCATAACCGCTACAATCCCGTATCATGCTTTTCTAATATTTAAAAAGGTAAACCTACTCAACCCACGACACCCCGGTGTCACATGCAATTCTACTGTTAACTTTCCCTAATCAGGGCCGAGATCCGGCTACTTTTCCCTACCTCGTAAATAACTCCAAAAGCGCTCCAATAAAACTCGATGTAAACCCAGTCACTCGCCGAGCTTCCCTTTGCCTCGGTCCGCAGCACGATCTAAAAGAGCACAATTTTAAAGCACTTTTAAACTAGTACGAATAAACCGAAAATCAATGAACTTAATGCCCAAACGTAACCCCGACAATGTCGATCACTCCCAAACCTCCCAATTACTCGACATTGTCGATAAAGGACCTGTAAAGGCCCAATTCGCCCGACATGGCGAATCTGCCCGGTTTTTATAAATTGCCTTCCGGGGCTCCAAAAGTTCCCGTTTTCGTTTCTACGGTCTTAGAATAATTCAAGGAACCCAATGCACTTGACGGAATCGAATTTTGACTTCCGAATCAAATAATTAACGTTTAAAGTTTCTAAAACCCGTTAATTACAACTTCTCCAATTTTTAATTCCAAATTTCGATTCCCTTAAGGATAAATGGTCCGGGGAACGTTTTAAACCTCCCGAACACTAAAACCGAGCACCCGAGTACGTGGGCCCCACCCGGCCCACTTGGGCCGTGACCCTAGGGTTTCAAGGGCTCGGCCACCATGGTGGTAGCCGGCCCTAGGTCCGGTCAGCCACCTCCTATGGTGGCCGGGGCTCCTCCCGAGCTCTCGGTCGCCGGAAAACGTACAATTAAACCTCCAAACACCTCTAAAACGTCTCCCACAAACCCCAAAATTCACTACAACCCTAACTCAACATTTAAAACGAAACCCTAGCTTTTGAAAATAAACGAAACGACGATCGGTTTAGTAAAAACCGTAGAGGAAGACGAGGGGAAGACGTTTCCTTCTTGCTTTGAATCGATCCAAGGGCTTGATAATCCTCCAACCCCTAGCTTCTTAACTTCTCTCTTCTTCTCCTTCTCCTTCTCTCTCTAACTCTCTTCTGCTTTTTCAAACAACTAACTAATTTCTATTTTTTTTTCTATTAAAACCCTATGTGGCTGGCCACCCCCTCACCATTCATTCCCCCCCCAAAACTAACACCACCAAGTGTTGGACAAGTGGCAAGGTGGGCCCCACACTTTTTGGAAAATATCTAGTTGATATTTTTCCAATCAGTTTCGCGAAAATCGGACGTTTCGGGCCCCGAACGGGCACTTTTCCCAAGAAATTATGAAACTTGACGGGCTACAAGGAAACGGCTCAACTAAGACTGATGCGACGATGGCTAAGCTTTTTGGATCCAAAACGGTCATCGAATGGACCAAAACGTCGCTCGGTTGACTTTTCCAGCGAAAAGTCAACATTTCCCAAATTGATCAGAAAGTTGCCCTGAGTCCCCTAGAACTCATTTTGGTCGATAACGGGGTCAACCTAAGTCCGGTATGACCCTCGGGGTCTATTCAAGTTAAGTTAAGTGTCTGTCTAATTTTTTTTTAAATTTTCCTGTTTTTCGCAGGTTTGACTGGCGTTGACCAGAAGTGGTTATTACAGTCTACCCCCCTTAAAGGAATTTCGTCCGCGAAATT
This sequence comes from Erodium maritimum, assembly GCA_963921825.1. Classification (NCBI taxonomy): domain Eukaryota; kingdom Viridiplantae; phylum Streptophyta; class Magnoliopsida; order Geraniales; family Geraniaceae; genus Erodium; species Erodium maritimum. The sequence goes on along the minus strand of OY997592.1, from coordinate 40,048,733 downwards.
TAAAACAGACGTACCTCGGGAGTCGAACAGGCCGGGATACTTCGCGCAAACCTCGTCCTCGCGTTCCCACGTCGACTCAGCCCCGTGATGTTTCCACTGCACTCGGACCAAGCGGATAATCTTGCCTCCCCGTAGGACTGCTCCCGTGTGTCCATGATCTGAACCGGCTGCTCCTCATAGGAGACATCATCAGCCACCTCGATATCAGTCCACTCGATGACGTGGGAGGGGTCTGCGTTGTACTGCCGCAACTGGGATACGTGGAAGACGTTATGGACTCTCCCAAGCTACGGTGGCAACGCCAGACGATAAGCCACTGATCCCACTCTTCCCAAGATCTCGAACGGGCCTATGTACCTCGGAGCCAACTTGCCCCCGCTGCGCCTGAACCGCACCAGCCCCTTCCTCGGGCTCACCTTCAAGAACACGTGATCCCCGACTACGAACTCAAGAGGTCGATGTCGCCTGTTGGCATAACTCTTCTGCCGGCTCTGCGCGGTCCTCAACCGATCGCGTATCAGCGCGACCTTCTCTGTCGTCTCTCTGACAAGATCTGGCCCCAGCAGACTCCTGTCCCCCACCTCTGCCCAGCATACTGGTGACCGACACGGCCTCCCATACAACGCTTCGAACGGTGCCATCCCGATACTGGCCTGGAAGCTGTTGTTGTAGGCGAACTCGGCCAATGGCAGGTGGGTCTCCCAAGATCCCCTGAAATCCAGCACACATGCTCGTAGCATGTCCTCCAAGATCTGAATGGTACGCTAAGACTGACCGTCTGTCTGGGGATGATGTGCTGTGCTGAGTAGAACCTCGGTCCCCAGTGCCTTCTGCAGACTCGGCCAAAACCTGGACGTGAAGCGGGGATCCCTGTCAGACACTATCGACACCGGGACCCCGTGGAGACGTACTATCTCCTGAATATACAAGCTGCTCAACTTCTCTACCGGGTCAGTCATCCTCATCGCCAGGAAGTGGGCCGACTTGGTCAACCGGTCGACCACCACCCACACGGCGTCGTTTCCCTTTGGCGATCTCGGTAGCCCGCACACGAAGTCCATCGTAATGTGCTCCCACTTCCACTGAGCAATCGGTAGTGGCTGTAACAATCCCGCGGGACGCTGATGCTCGGCCTTCACCTGCTGACAGACGAGGCATCTCGACACAAACTCTGCGACTGCTCTCCTCATCCCGCGCCACCAGTAGTGCCGTCTGAGGTCACGGTACATTTTGGTGCCCCCCGGGTGCACTGTAGGACGCGAATGGTGTGCCTCTCGTAACACGGCGTCTCTACAGTTAATCGGTACGAACAGCCCTCCGTGGTACCGTAATCCCCAATCAATACTATCCTCCCAGCCCACCACCTCGTCACCCCTGATGACTCTCTCGCGGATCTCTGAAGCTTCGACGTCTCCGTCTGCACCTCCAACACTTGGGCAAGCAGTGAGGGCTGAGCCACCAATGAGCACACGGCCACGCCGCCAGTAATCTCCTCAATCTTGAGCCCGAACGTGCTCAGCTCCCCCATTATGTCCCACTCTCGGACTGACATGCTGGCGAGGCTCGGAACCGACTTCCTACTCAAGGCGTCGGCGACAACGTTCGCCTTTCCCGGATGGTAGTGTAGCTCGAAGTCGTACTCCTCGAGTAGTTCCATCCACCGTCGTTGACGCATGTTCAGGTCTCGCTGGGAAAATATGTACTTGAGGCTCTTGTGATCCGAGAACACCTGAAACCCCTCGCCATACAGATAATATCGCCAGCTGTTTAGCGCAAACACGACTGCTGCTAGCTCCAAGTCGTGGGTAGGATAGTTGCGATCGTGCGTCTTCAACTGTCTGGAGCCATAAGCCACAACTCTGCCCAACTGCATCAGTACGCAGCCCAGTCCCTCTCCGGACGCATCACAGTACACATCATAACCGATCCCTCGCTCGGGCACCACTAACACTTGAGCTGTAGTCAGTCGAGTCTTCAACTCCGCGAATTCACGCTCACAGTCCTCGGTCCACACAAACCCGACTCCTTTGCGAGTCAACAGAGTCATCGGTGCGGCTAGTCGTGCAAAATCCTGGACAAATCGCCGATAGTAGCCTGCCAACCCCAGAAAGCTGCGAATCTCGAAAACACTCGTGGGCCGTGACCACTTCGAGACCGCGTCGATCTTCGACGGATCGACCAGGATACCGTCACGGGACACGATGTGGCCGAGGAATCTCACCTCAGAGAGCCAGAACTCGCACTTCTCCCGGTTGGCATATAGCTGATGCTCGCGCAGTAGTGTCAGAACAGCCCTCAGATGTGACTTATGTGCCGCCTCATTCTGCGAGTAGATCAGGATTTCGTCCACGAACACCACCACAAACTGATCTAAGTACGGCCGGAAGATGTTGTTCATCAGGTCCATGAACGATGCAGGTGCGTTCGTCAGTCCGAATGGCATCACCAGGAACTCGTAGTGCCCATAGCGTGTCCGAAATGCAGTCTTTGCGACGTCCCCCTCACGGACTCGCAACTGATAATAACCGGATTGCAGATCGATCTTCGAGAAGTAGGTCGCCCCTCTCAACTGGTCGAACAAGTCATCGATCCTCGGCATCGGGTATCGGTTCTTCACCGTAACCCGGTTCAGCTTTCGGTAATCTATACACATTCGTAGCTCTCCACTCTTCTTCTTCACGAAGAGTGCTGGTGCTCCCCACGGCGATGCACTCGGACGGATAAACCCCTTCTGCTGAAGCTCCTCTAGCTGACGCTTCAGCTCAGTCAACTCTGCCGGCGCAAACCTGTAAGGTGCCATCGATATCGCCGTCGTTCCTGGCACTAGGTCAATCCCGAACTCCACCTCACGAACCGGTGGCAACCCGCTCAATTCCTCAGGGAAGACCTCAGGGAACTCACATACCACTCTCGGTAACTCTCAGCTTTGCACAACCGACACTTCCTCCTCAGCGGACAATGCTGAAAGGAGGACCCCGCTCTTACTACCCAGAACACACGTCACTTTCGTGCCACCCACTGTCACTGTCACTCGTCGCCTGTAGCAATCGATATTGGCTCGGTACCTCGACAGCCAATCCATTCCCAAGATCACATCAAAGGTAGTTATCCCCAACATGAGAAGATCACCAGGGCAAGGACAGTCTGCGACTCTAATCTCGCAGGCACGACATACTCTAGTCAACGATACACCTCCCCCAACTGGGGTGTCCAGGCAAAGGGGTGGACTCAACGGCTCTAAGCTCAACCCCAACCTCTCTGCACAACCCGACGAAATAAAAGAGTGCGACGCCCTGGTATCAAACAAGAATAAATCCCATAAATGATACAATAAACACGTACCCTGGATGGTCTCGCGGTACGTGCTAGGTCCTGGGGCTCTGGAGTTGGTGACTGCATATACTCTCCCCTGCGAGGCCTGCTGCCTCTGACCCGGCGTACTGGCCGCTGAATACCTGTGACTCTGCTGCTGTCTCGGAATCGGTGCGCTCGTAGGCGGCCGTGACGGCCTCGGCTGCTGACTCTGTCGAGGGCGACCCTTGGGCGACTGTACTGTCCGCGACTGCTGCGGTCGCTGCGCTGATGTCTCTCCCAACTGCTCGCGGCACCATGCCATAGTGTGTCCCATCCGGCCGCACCGGAAACAGCTGGCCTCGTCGGCTCTTGACCCCGAGCTCTGGCCTGTCCGGCTGGTCGATGGTGGTGCTGTGTGCCCTCCTCTCGCTCTGCACCCTCGCTGCAAGAGGCTTGTTTCCCCGCAGAGATAACATGTCGTCCCCCTCTCTGAGACGACTGGCCCTACTGATGCTACTGACCCCTGCTGTCTCGATCCACCCTGATGAGGCGGTGGTCGGAAGAATCCCGCAGTCCTCTGCCTCCGCGAGTCTCGTGAGTCTGACGGTCCTGTAAAGCTGGTCGGCCGCTGTTGAACCTCGCGGGTCCTGGCCGCATCTCGAATACCCTGCTCCACCGTCGCTGCGGTGTCCACGAGATCCGTATACTTCCGTAGTCTCAAGGCAAGGACCCTGTCCCGAATCACCGGTCTCGGTCCCCCCTGAAACCGCCGGCACCGGTTCAGCTCAGTAGTCACCATCTCCGGCGCGAATCGGGTCAAGGCCGTGAACCTGGCCTCGTACTCCGCCACTGTCAATCCTCCCTGCTCCAGATCTAGGAACTGTCGATGTCGCTCCAGCCGAGCCGACTCGGGAAAGTACTGTGCTAGGAACACATCCTGGAAGACGCTGTAGTCGTATCCGACCATGTCCTTCACACGCCCCCACTATTGGTAGGCGTTGTCTCTCAGCTGATGGGCCGCGAAGGACACCCTGCGACGACCATCCTCGACACCCGATGTATCCAGGTCTCGCGTGACCTGCTCTAGCCACCGCTCGGCTAGGTCGGGGTTCGGCTCCCCGACAAAAGTAGGTATCCCGAGCTTCAGGAAATCTAGTAGTGCTCGGGAGGTATGATCCTCTGTCTGAACGGCCCTCACCGGGACCGCGGCTGCCTCTGGTGCTGACGAAGCTGACTCTCGGCTGGCGATGACCGCCACCAAACTCTAAACTGTCCTGGTCAGCTCATCCAGGGCAGTCATAACCGGAGGGTCCGCGACTGGCGGAACATTGGGGGTGTCTGTAGACGGCCCCGCACCGCTTCTCCTGTCTTCTCCGACAGGAGTGCCCTGCACCTCCGCGTACTCGGCGGGCTCAACGGTTGGCACCCTCCCCGGTGCCCCCGATGACCGTCCCCGGCAGCTTCGCGTGGGTGCCCGACCCCGTGTTCCTGCTGCTCGTCCGCGTCTACCGCGAGCCATAATCAGTATCCTCTGCACGGATACACGCAAACGTTCAGTTTGCGAACTCAAATAAAGACAACAGTTCAAAACACTAACGTTCACCCGGTCTACGCTTACACTAGCGTGCTTATCACTAAAGCGCCACACCACACAACGAAACAACCACCACCAAAATTTTGAAAACGACTCACTGGACCGGGCCGGTACACGACCCCTGCCATGCCACACTCCGGGCCGGTAACCAAAACCTGCCGGGCCACATGCCGGGCCGGCAACCAGAACCTGCCGGACCCCATTCCGAGCCGGCAGCCTGCCCTTGCCGGACCCTACTCCGGGCCGGCAGGCAGCCCCTGCCATGCCCCGTTCCGGGCCGGCATGAAGCACATGCCATGCCCCGTTTCGGGCCGGCACCAAGGTCCTACCATTCCATCTACCGTATCAAACCAGAGACTCCTATCTCGTAGCGATGACGAAAACCGCCCTACTTACACCCGATGTGTCTACCCTAGGGTATTCGTAACTTTACCGGCTAATAACGATCCGTTCCTTAGTACGTCGCAGACATTCAACCACTAAACAAATAACGCACATACGACAACTCAGGACCGACCTCAATCATAAGCCAACACGGCCGAATAACAACACAACCACACGACCCCCGCTCACCGGGTCAACCAAACTCGAACCTTGCCCACCGGGCCAACCAAAATCAAACACACGCCCACAGGGCCAATCAAGTTCAAACACGCCAACAGGGCCAACAATTTTAAAACTTTCACCCTTCCCTTTTAAAACTTCATTCCTTGACATTACGTAGTTACAACCCGGTCCAGGCGTCCCCGAACCACGTTGTACCGAATTGACATCAACACCGTCACGTTCGACTACAGGAGCGCTACTGAGTCGACCCGCGACAGTTTAAAAACAGTTCACGCAATCACACACAATCAGTATGCCAGCAACAAAATACTGTAACATACGCACAAACAAAACAAGACTAGGGACATGACGGGTCTACACTGACTCGACTCTCCCACCTAATTGACGGACAGCCCGAGGTTTGAAACCTCGAGCTCTGATACCAAGCTGTCACGCCCCAATTTCAGAGAACCGAACTCGGGACGCGAACATTTAAAAACATAAAAAAACACTTGAACCGGTTTTGAATAAAAGCTTTGACATTTCCATTTAGTTCTCAAAATAATAATATTTACAATACAAAACGTCCCAACAAGTGGACAAGGTACAATATCCGTCACTAGACTCGACAAAAATAAAGACCAGACTCCGTTCCTAGCTCCACAAGCTTCAAGAGCTAACTTAGTCCGTCCGGTGATCGATACCTATAGGAAAAGCAGCTAGGGGTGAGCGTTCGCTCACCTCCACGGATAACAGACTGACTATGGCATAATTAGTAGATAAAGCCAGTAACACCAAAACCAACACCAACACCAACACCGGGACTACAGTCCCCAACTCAAGTACTCAACTGAACCACAACCCGTTACCTTCCACAACAGACTCAACCTCAAACTCGTAAAGTAAAACCGACACAACCAACAATGACCTTCCCCAAAGACACGAACACAGATCAGACTAGCCGAAGAATGCTCAGAACCTGCCCAGCCTCGTACACGGATCAGGCCAGCCGAAGAATGCTCGTAACCTGCCGGGACCCGGTCACGGATCAGGCTAGCCAAAGAATGCTCATAACCTTTCGGGATCCGGACACGGAACAGGCTAGCCAAAGAATGCTCAGAACCTGTCGAGACTCGAGTTTGGTCAGGCCAGCCAAAGAATGCTCGTAACCCGCCAAAATCCACACCACTCCCCGACACACAGTCGGGTCACCAACCTCGGGCAAACACAACCACAAACACAAGCAAGTTCAACAAACAGGCACTCAAGGCCACTCAAGACACCTCAACAGTCAAGACTCGGGTTCAACAACCCCACATGCCATCATGGACCCCCAAGACACAACCACTTAACATCACGGGCCCAACAACCCCAAGACACCAATAATAACACACGGGCTCTCATGGCCACCCAAACTCAACAATAAATACACGGGCTCTCATGGCCACACAAACTCAACAATAAATACACGGGCTCTCATGGCCACCTAAAACGTAAATTTAAACAGTCAACCTCCGGGCATGGTCGTATGCCTCCAGTAATTCTAATATCACTAAGTTCTCTGTTCCTACGACAATACTAAGTGTCATATGCTTTTCTCATAACCGCTACAATCCCGTATCATGCCTTTCTAATATTTAAAAAGGTAAACCTACTCAACCCACGACACCCCGGTGTCACATGCAATTCTACTGTTAACTTTCCCTAATCAGGGCCGAGATCCGGCTACTTTTCCCTACCTCGTAAATAACTCCAAAAGCGCTCCAATAAAACTCGATGTAAACCCAGTCACTCGCCGAGCTTCCCTTTGCCTCGGTCCGCAGCACGATCTAAAAGAGCACAATTTTAAAGCACTTTTAAACTAGTACGAATAAACCGAAAATCAATGAACTTAACGCCCAAACGTAACCCCGACAATGTCGATCACTCCCAAACCTCCCAATTACTCGACATTGTCGATAAAGGACCCGTAAAGGTCCAATTCGCCCGACATGGCGAATCTGCCCTGTTTTTATAAATTGCCTTCCGGGGCTCCAAAAGTTCCCGTTTTCGTTTCTACGGTCTTAGAATAATTCAAGGAACCCAATGCACTTGACGGCATCGAATTTCGACTTCCGAATCAAATAATTAACGTTTAAAGTTTCTAAAACCCGTTAATTACAACTTCTCCAATTTTTAATTCTAAATTTCGATTCGATTAAGGATAAATGGTTCGGGGAACGTTTTAAACCTCCCGAACACTAAAACCGAGCACCCGAGTACGTGGGCCCCACCCGGCCCACTTGGGCCGTGACACTAGGGTTTCAAGGGCTCGGCCACCATGGTGGTGGCCGGCCCTAGGTCCGGCCAGCCACCTCCTATGGTGGCCGGAGCTTCTCCCAAGCTCTCGGTCGCCGGAAAACGTACAATTAAACCTCCAAACACCTCTAAAACGTCTCCCACAAACCCCAAAATTCACTACAACCCTAACTCAACATTTAAAACGAAACCCTAGCTTTTGAAAATAAACGAAACGACGATCGGTTTAGTAAAAACCGTAGAGGAAGACGAGGGGAAGACGTTTCCTTCTTGCTTTGAATCGATCCAAGGGCTTGATAATCCTCCAAACCCTAGCTTCTTAACTTCTCTCTTCTTCTCCTTCTCATTCTCTCTCTAACTCTCTTCTTCTTTTTCAAACAACTAACTAATTTCTATTTTTTTTTCTATTAAAACCCTATGTGGCCGGCCACCCCCTCACCATTCATTCCCCCCCCCAAATCTAACACCACCAAGTGTTGGACAAGTGGCAAGGTGGGCCCCACACCTTTTGGAAAATATCTAGTTGATATTTTCCAATCAGTTTCGCGAAAATCGGACGTTTCGGGCCCCGAACGGGCACTTTTCCCAAGAAATTTATGAAACTTGACGGGCTACAAGGAAACAGCTCAACTAAGACTGCAGAATGGTTTGGGGGCCACGCTAATCCAATGCCACACCAACGTCTGGGCTGCAGAACCCAATGGTTGGGTAACGGTCTCGGGCCGCCAACGCCATATGTGCCGGTAGCGCTATCCATTACTTTTTTTATTATTTTTTATTCAACTTTATCCAAGCGGTTGGATATCAATTTCTTTCCTTTTATTTTAAATTTTACAATCAGTCGTGTATTAGCATTAATGTCTTTTGTTTTAAATTTCGGAATTAATTGAAATCTGACAAACATTAATTGGTTTTGAGTTTTGACCCACTAAAAAAATTAGGGAAATCTTACAAACATTAATTGGTTTTGAGTTTTGACCCACTAAAAAAATTAGGGAAAAAATGATTTAATTCAAAGAAAATTAAAAATAAATTCTTTTTGAAGTGTAATGCAACCATATTTTCAAACCATCAATTATCAAATCATTTTTTGAGATTTGTAAAATATAATACTATTTTTTTAGTTTCAAGAGTAATTAATTTTTTATTTCGAAGATTAAAAATATAATAGGTTTTCAAATTTTATATTTTCATAATATATATTTTTGACACATTTTATAAATTCCAAAAATATATTTTTTATAGCTCAATTTCATGTGCAGTCGATATTTTGAAATAAATTACATATTTATTGTATTACATTACATTTTATTTGGAAAATAAAAATAAATTAAGTAATTCAATAAAATAGTAGTAAAATAAAATTTTAATTTTACCTTAGCATTTCTCCACTGCAAACAAAAAATTAATCATCACTAAAAAGTATTATCTCTTTTCCATGTGTCACTTGTTTTTCTCTCCTTAAGTGATGCTAAGATAATGCTAGAGATGTGGATGCTCTTAGAGCCAAGAGTAAGTATAGAACGCCACATCAGCTGCCATGTCAACTGTTAACTTTGCTATTATATATTATAAGATTTTCATTTTTTATGAAATTAAGCTTCAACAACTCCCCTCAGTTTCTTATGTTGTCAGTCTTGACTAAATCAATCACTCTCTTAAATCTTCATTCTCAACCAAGTCTATATTTTTTTTGAACTTTTTTTCCCGTGATCTCATAACCAAGATCTATGATTGTACCTTCTTCTACATGAAAAATTAATATTTTTATTTGTTAGTACTCTCTATATCTAAAATAAATGGTTTGGTGTGCATATAAAATTGTCGTGAGTTGGCAAACGCTCTGAATTATCATGTTATAACTTTGAAAACAAAAAAACAAACTTCAAACTTTGGCTCATAAAATGAAATACGAAGACAGTATAATAAGGCCTGATTATGAAAATAAAAGGTAACGATCGGTCCGGTTTAAACCGTTCATCCACTGGTAATTTGATCGGTTAGAAACCGAATGTAAATTGAATGCCGGTGGTGGTGGCGGTTGTAAGTATAGAATAACCGATGACTTTCGGTTGGTTATTATTTAGGGGTGTTTGGGGCGGTTAACCGACCGTTAACACCCCTACGCACTATCATGGTACATTTATGTAAACACCTTCAATCTCAAGTCTTGGAAACCGGTCCAGTACACTATACTTGGATGTTCTCTATGGAACGTGAATTGGGGTACTACAAAAAATGGGTGCACAGCCACCGTTACCCTGAGGTTTGCATCGCAGAATCATACATTAATTCATCAATGTGTGACGTTCATCAATTTATACTTTGACAAACGAACCATAGAACCCGAGATACCCGATAAATGAGGTATTTCAATTGTTTTCCAATATTTAATTCCATCAATTCAGGTATAGGAGCCAACGTTAACCAAGGAAGACATACATATCGCTCATTGGACCGTGATGCAGAATTGTGAAGAATTAAGCTCCAAGATGACTGATTTTAAAGAGGATTATGAAAAAGAATACCCTAGATCAACCGATTTACAACATCGAATCGATGTATTATGCATAATTTTCAAGGAAATTGTAAGTGCATATCAATTGAATGTGTATTCCTCTGTTCTCATATATGGTTGTGTATTAATTACCGTTTGAATTACCTGATGGACCTTTACTCCGACCATGATCTACAATATTTGGTGGAAAAAGCTCCGAGTCGTTGCGTGTAGAAAGTAAATTATTATACACAATGTCACGTACACGGTGTAAAATTCCTCCACAAACAATACGATATAGCAAGAACTTCACAAAATTGTGGAGTGATGCTTATGGTAGAGGATAATGTACCTTATTACAGTGTGTTTTTATACGTAGTTGAGCTTATCTACAACAGAAGGATGCCGGTTGTTTTGTTTATATGTCGTTGGTATGATCTGAATACCGTGAAAGTAGATAATGGTTTGATATCCATAAATACCAACACAAATGCTTATGTTGATGATGCTTTCTCCCTTACAGCCATGGCCAAACAGACAAGTTCTCAATTCTAATATGCATTATTGTTGGAACGTTGTTTTTATAATTAATTTTTGTGCATAATAGATGATCTGAAACAGGGTGGGGAGTGTAAGATCATGAACAAGGTGTCGCATAAAGGATTATACATCTCCGAAAAGGGTTTGTCATCAATTTTATATGAAGTGGACGCTCCTTACTAAAAGACCTAGCCTCAGACTTCATTAGTTGTAACAGAACTAAATGTTATCCCAAATTCTGATGGAGAACTCCAAGAGGTGCATGATGTTGAGGATAGTTACAGAATACGAGTGTGATGTTCATGGATCAACAATGACGAGAGGCACATCCTCTCTCTCTAGAAACCCTAACTCTCCCCCTAGGTACACAACCGTCGTCGACATCTGTCTCCACCGTCGGCGATCTCCTCGGAGATTGCTGGCGGTGGCTTCCCCCCCCCCCCCCCTTCCCTCTCCCCTTTCCCCTTTACTTTGTCCTTCCTTCCACTCCGTTTAACCTTTCTCTCTCAACCTTCGTCATTTTCTTCTCCCCTCCTGTTAGTACCGGTCAGTCTGGACCGTGACTGGAACAATTTTGGTGGCTCTGCAGTCTCTCCTCCTTGGATCGTTGGTTCCTCGGTGTTGGCCGTCAACGAGGGTTCTCCCCAAGACCAGATTTGGAGTTTTTCATCGCTGCTTCAACCCTCGACGTTCCTCTCCTCCACCTCTACTCCTCAGGCCAGATTTTTCGTGCTTTAAACCGGTTGGGCTCCTCCTCCGCCTCTTCGTTCGGAGATTCCAACTTCTCGGTAAGAGTTTCCTCCTAGGTCAGATCTGGTGCCCCTTTGCTTCCCATCCTACTAGTTTCCTCTGTTTTTTCTCCTATTCTTGTCCCGTATGCGGTGGCGCTGCTTATGACTCGGGGCCTGAGCATCGGTGTTGGCCGACTCGACTCTGTTTGGCCGTTGAGCCTTGTTCTGGAGATTCTCGGGGTACTGGGGTTTTGGGGGAGTACTGTGGTGCTGGATCAGGTGATCCTTAGTCATCCTCGGATGACTTCTGATCGTCATGTGTCTGGTATGCCTGAACCCTGTTAGGTTTGGGATCTTGGTCGACTGGTTTTTGATCTAATTGTTGTTTTCCTAGGTTTTCAGACCTGTTTGGTTTCTGTTTTAAGGTGTCATTGTTTGATCTTTTTATTGGTTGTATTTCACCCCTTGTTGGGTTTTGATTTGTTTGCTTCTAGTTTCGATTTTAGGTGTGGACCTTTGTTATTCCCATTTAGTGGGTTGTTGTCCTTGTATTTGTTTTGAGGCCCTCTATTGGGGGTGCTCGTGTTTTTTCGAGAGGATCATTCCTCTTTCTCTGATCTGTTTCTCACAGTTATGAGATTTTAATATATTGCTAGCTTTCCAAAAAAAAAAACAATGACAAGAGGAAGGATTCTGATTAAATATATATGCATTGTCGAGCGTGTTCACGATATATTCAATATATACCTATTCTTGTAAACATATTTTGATTTGTAGTGTGTTTTTGTTTGGTAGGTTATACTTAAAAATCAACTTAAGATCTATAGTTGGAAGATAGGGAAAGTACAGGTAACCTATAAATCTGGATGGACAAGGAGCTGGCCGACGGATACGTGTATCCGTCGATAAGGATTTTACCTGCCCGATGGATACAAATGCCCTGGACTGAGAGCAATTGCTCTATTTTGATTACAACTTCATCGATAAATCCATCAAATTTATATGTTTTTGGTATATTATTTAGGTAATTAATTGTTTTAGAACAACAAACTCACATATATGATGATAAATGTAATTATTGATATCATATATTTAAAATTTTGATATATTTAATTACTTACCAACTGATACATTATATCCGTTGATAAAGAGTGGAACTAAATTTGTCCGACGGATACTAACTGTGGGTAAGGTAGAGTACGTTACCAACGGATAGCTTCCGTAGGTGAGGAGTACTTCTTCACCAACGGATACCATCCATGGGTAAGGTGGAGTACTTCACCAACAAATACCATACGTGGGTAAGATCTAGTACTCTACCAATGGATACCATTTGTGGGTAAGGTGTAGTACTTTACCAACAGATTTCATTCGTTGGTAAGGTGTAATACTTCACCAATGTATAGAATCCGTCAGAAAGGCTCACATACCTAACTACAGATCCCATCTGTGGCTAAAGTTGAGACCCTACCGACGGATATAATGGCTCGTTGGTTAAAATCGTGGTGAACGGGACCAAGCTGACGGATAGATCCTCTAGGTAAGATCTTGTCCAACGGATAGGTATACCTAGGCAACGGATATAATCCGTCTTCCAACTACTTATCAGCAGTATTGACAATCCCAATCTTCGCTTCAACCCAAATAATAGAGAAAGCAAAGCGTAACATTGAAATCATTGCATTAATTCTCTCCAAGTTTACATCCAATGAGTATACACACACAAACAGATACATATATACATACACATACCATTCAAATTCCAGAAAGCACAAAAACAAACAAAGTTTGATTTAGATTACAAAACAACCCCAATCTTCATTTTTCTTTAAGTTTCAATCCAATGATATATACATACACATATACAATTGAAAACTAAAGAAGTAAGATTTAAGGAACTCATATATTAATCAAATAAAAAGATGAACTCAAAGCACACAGAAAACAAATCAACTATGGATGTCAATTATGTAGGGGTTTGTGTCTTAGGACAAATGCACATTGGTAAGTTATAAACTTCTTGTGAGTTAATAAATAAGTTGACAATTTTTTTATTATCATTGGGGGTTGTTTTATCATCATCAGTGTAGTCCACGGAAGGAGGCTCTTCTTCAACCATCGAACAAGAGTCGTCATTCGAAGCAGCCGACTAGAGTCTCAAATCGTCAGAGTCGGCCTCCCAAGTTCTTAGGAGAGTACTATACTGTTCATGTCAAATCAACCCATTCTAGAAGTCGGGAGAGATTTGTTGATCCTGTGGACATCAGGAAGCAGATTTTGAAACCTCAAGTTGTTTCATACAGCTTTCACTCAAGCTGCTTACAAACTCAAGCTGCACAGCTAAAGCTTTTGACGATTTGAACTTCACTTCGGAAGGCGAAGAGTGGGGTTACTGATGGTTGATTATGGTTTGCTGACTCTGTTTTCGACCTGTTTTATTTTTTGTTGGTGGTTTGTTCTTATTCGGGGTTTGTTCCCGCAGCTCCAGATGAGAGCTCCCTTGTTATGGTTGTGTTCTGGATTGATCCTGCATGGATCTTTCTTTTTCTTAATAAAATTTTTGCGCTTATCCAAAAAAAATTAAGTTGTAATGTTAGTAAAACCATGAATGAGTTACTTTTATGAGGTATTAGGGAACATTTTCCTAATAATATAACCCTCATAAGGCAAAAGAGTTAATCCATTAATTCGTCCCTAGACTAATCCGATAGTTAGATCTAAAGTGGCTTTTGTCGAGAGGATCATGTTTTACTGATCATGCGTATATGATATGAGTCAGTCAAAAATGTTAAAGAGTTTGACATTTGGACGACCTACCTTGAGAGTACTTCATAAAACTAAGACATGAGTACATTTCAACTACCCACGTACTCCTTAGTCCTATGACCTTGACATCACCATGTGATCTACATGATGGGGATTCATGTTTTGATCTAACCAAACACTTATCCTAACCCATATATATAATGGTTGTGCTTGGACATGAATACACACATGTGAGACATATGGGTGATGATCATAGGGACTTGTCGCTTGTGGTAACACAAGTAAGATGTCATTAAAACGACAGCTCTTGATGAGTAGGAGGATTGTAATAGAAACATGGTCATGCGTGTGATTGGTCACCTATATTACTCACTCACAATCAAGAGAACATGTTAAGATTGAATTAGAAAGTGTAATAACCACTCCCGGTCAACGCCAGTCAAACCTGCGAAAAACAGGAAAAATTTAACATTTTTGAGCAGACACTTAACTGAACCGGAATTGGACCCCGAGGGTAATACCGGACTTAACTTGACCCCGTTATCGACCAAATTGAGTTCCGGGGGACTCAGGGCAACTTTCTGATCAATTTGGGAAATGTTGACTTTTCGCTGGAAAAGTCAACCGAGCGACGTTTTGATCCATTCGAGGACCATTTTGGATCCAAAAAGCTTATCCGTCGTCGCAGCGATCTTAGTTGAGCCGTTTCCTTGTAGCCCGTGAAGTTTCGTAAATTCTTGGAAAAAGTGCCCGTTCGGGGCCCGAAACGTTCGAATTTCGCGAATCTGATTGGAAAATATCTAGAAGATATTTTCCAAAAAGGTGTGGCACCCAGTTGACCACATGTCAACTATGTGGTGGTGTTAGGTTTTTGGACAAGACAAGAGAAGACTTTAATAGTGTTAGTTTATAATTAAGTATTATTTTGTTACTTTTTAAAACAAAACAAAAGGGAAGGAAATGGTGAAGTACATGTCCATTTTCAGAAAAGGAGAGTTGTGTAGAGAGAGAAAGTGGAGAGAAGAAAGAGAAGGAGGAAAATGAAAAAGAAAGGAGAAAGGTTAGAGTTTTGTGATTTCCCGACAATCCGACCGACGGATCGTCTCAACGGTTGAAGAATCGAGCTCACCCCGTCATTCTCTACGGTGAGCACCTAACCGATTTTCTTTTTGGTACGTTTGAAATTTAGGGTTTGAGTTCAAATGGTTTGATTATGGTTGGGTTTTGGTTATAATTGATTTAAAGATGAATGGTTGAGGTTTGGGGTTCGTTAGGAACGTTTTGGGGCGAAAAGGAAATTTTCCTAATTGTGGTCGGGTGGGGCCCACATGCCCGAGTATCGGGTTTTCGTGTTCGGGTGGTTTAGGACGATCCCCAAGTAGTTAATCCACACCCAGATCGAAATTTGGAATTAAATTGTGAAAGTTGTAATTGACCGGTTTAGAAACTTTAAACGCTAATTAAATGACTCGGAAGTCGGAATTCGATTCCGTCGAGTGCCTAGGAACCCTTGAATTATTCTAAGACCGTAGAAACGAAAACGGGAATTTTCGGAGCCCCGGAAGGGCGTTTTCAAAACCCGGGCAGATTCGCCATGTCGGGCGAATCGGGCCTTTCCGGGTCCATTATCGACAATGTCGAGTAATTGGGAAGTTTGGGAGTGATCGACATTGTCGGGGTTGCATTTGGGCGTTTAATACTTTAAATTCGGGTTTCGCCTGCTTACTTAAAAAGTGTGTTAATTGTAATAATTGTAGACCGTATCGCCTATCGTGGAAAGAGGTGGCTAAGCGGGAAATTTGAAGCATTACTGGAGAGTGAGCATTGGTTGTGACACGCTTCACGAGGTAGGGAAAAGTAGCCGGATCTCGGCCCTAACTAGGGAAAGTTAACAGTAGAATTGCATGTGACACCGGGGTGTCGTGGGTTAAGTAGGTTTATCGAATAGTAGAAATTCATGATACGGGAACGTAGTGATTATTGGAAAAGCATGTGACACTTAGTAGTGTCGTAGGAACAGAGAACTTAGCGTTGTTAGAATTACTGGAGGCATATGACCATGCCCGGAGGTTGTTTGTGAACTTATCGATATTAGGAGTACTGGAGGCATATGATCATGCCCGGAGGTTGAATGAGGAACTGTTGATATTAGGACTGTTGGAGGCTTTGGTTAAGTCGGAGGTTGTTTGTTTATTGGTGTCTTGGGTGGCCTTGAGAGCCCGTGTTTGACTGTTGAGTCTTGGGTGTCCATGAGAGCCCGTGTTATTATTTGTGTTTGGGTGGCCATGAGAGCCCGTGTTTTGAGGTTGGTGTCTTTGGCTGGCCTGACCGAGTTAGAGTCTCGGGGGAGGTTGCAAGCATTCTTTAGCTGGCTTACGAGTTAGAGTCTCGGTAAGTTGCGAGCGTGTATTATTGTTGAGTTTGGGGTGGCCATGAGTGCCCGTGGGGTTGTTGAACCCGTGTCTTTACCTTTGGTGTTTTGGGTGGCCATGTGTGCCCGTGGGGTTGTGAACCCGTGTCTTTACTGTTGGTAGTTTGAGTGGCCGTGAGTGCCGTGGGGTTGTTGAGCCCGTGAGTTACTGTTGGTGTGTCTTGGGTGGCCATGAGAGCCCGTGTTTGACTGTCGAGTCTTGGGTGGCCATGAGTGCCCGTGGTTGACTGTTGAGTCTTGGGTGGCCATGAGAGCCCGTGTTTGACTGTTGAGTCTTGGGTGGCCATGAGGGCCCGTGTTTGACTGATGGTGTCTGGGGAGGCCGTGTGTGCCCGTGGGGTTGTTGAACCTGTGTCCTTAATGTTGGTGTGTCTTGGGAGGCCGTGAGTGCCTGTGGGGTTGTTGAACCCGTGTCTTTATCGTTGGTATGTCTTGGGAGGCCGTGAGTGCCCGTGGGGCTATTGAGTCCGTGTTCGTGGTTGGTGTCTTGGGTGGCCATGAGTACCTGTTGAGTGTTGAACCTGTGTTGTTGTTGGTTGTTGAAGTTGCTTGTGATTGTGATTGTGGTTACCTGAGTGAGAGAGGTTACTGAGACAGGTCGACTGCCTGGACCGACTGGGATCGGAAAGAGCGAGGGACAGAGAAGTTGTAAGACAGGTCGACTGCCTGGACCGACTTTGTGTTGGAAAGAGCGAGGGACAGAGAAGTTGTAAGACAGGTCTACTGCCTGGACCGACTTTGTGTTGGAAAGAGCGAGGGACAGAGAAGTTGTAAGACAGGTCGACTGCTTGGACCGACTTTGTGTTGGAAAGAGCGAGGGACAGAGAAATTGTAAGACATGTCGACTGCCTGGACCGACTTTGTGTTGGAAAGAGCGAAGGACAGAGAGGTTACTGAGATAGGTCGACCGCCTGGACCGACTGGGATCGGAAAGGGCGAGATACATAGATGGTTACTGACAGGTCGACCGCCTGGACCGATTGGGATCGGAAAGGGCGAGAGAAATAGAATTGGTTACTGAACAGCTGGTTTGCGATCCTTTGTGATCTTGTTTGGTGTGCGATCCTTTGTGATCTTGTTTGGTGTTGCGTAGTTTCTTTTGTTTCCTTGGAAGAGGTTGTGATCGTTGTGTCGGTCTACTTACATGTTTGAGTGTTGAGTCGTTCGAGGAAGGTCACCGTGGGTGGTTGTCAGTCAGAGTACTTGAGTTGGGGACGGTGATCCCCGGAGTTGAGTTTGTTGTTGGTGTTACCGGCATTGTCTGCTAGTTATGCCGTAGTCAGTCTGTTATCTGTGGTGTTGAGCGAACGCTCACCCCTAGCTGCTTTTCCTACAGGTACTGATCCCAGGACGGACTAGGGAATCTCTCGAAGCTTGTGGAGCTAGGAGCGGAGTCCGGGTTTTGTCTTTTGAGTCTAGTGACAGATACCTTGTACTTTTGTCCACGTGTTGGGACGTGTTTTTAAGTTGTAAACATTATTTTGATTAATTAAATGGATATTTTAAAGTGTTTATCCAAAACAGGTTTCATTGTTTTATTGTTTTAAAACGTTCGCGTCTCGAGTTCGGTTTACTGAAATTGGGTCGTGACAGCTTGGTATCAGAGCTCGAGGTTTCACACCTCGGACTGTCCGTCAATTAGGTGGGGAGGGTCGAGTCAGTGTAGACCCGTAGTGTTATGAGTCCTGGTTGGGTTTGTGTGTACGTGCAGTGTTTTCTTGCTGGCTTGCTGATCGTTGTTGCTGCGTGAAACGTTTTTAAGCTATCGCGGGTCGACTCAGGAGCGCTCTTGTAGTCGAACGTGACGGTGCTGATATCGAGTCGGTACAACGTAGTTCGGGGACGCCTGGACCAGGTTGTAACTGCGTGATGTCAAGTATGAGGGTTTAAAAATGAAGTGGAGAAAATTTTAAAATTGGTTGGCCCGGTGGGCGTATTTGATTTTGATTGGCCCTGTGGGCGTGTGTGTAAGTTGGTTGGTCCGGTGAGCGTGTTTTGATTTTGTTTGACGCCGTGGGCGTGTGTGTTTGATTGTTCTTGGCCCGGTGGGCGTAGTTCGGTGTTGGTTATCCCCGTGGGCGTGTATGGTTATTACTCGGCCATGTTGGGTGCTGTTTGAGGTCGGTCTGGAGTTGCCGTAATTGTGTTATGTGTTTGGTGGTCGTTGTCTGCGACGTACTAGTGTACGGGTCGATATTAGCTGGGAAAATTATGAGTACCCTAGGGTAGACTTAGCGGGTGTAAGTAGTGTGAAATCATTACCGCTACAATATCTGGGTCACCGGTTTGGTTGCTGGCCCGGTAAGTGGTCCGGCAAGGCGTGGTCGCTGGCCCGGTAAGGGGTCCCGCAAGGCGTGGTTCCCGGCCCGGAGAGTGGCACGGCAGGGGTCGTGTACCGGCCTGGTCCAGTGAGCCGTCTTCGTTTTTCTTTGGTTGTTTGTTTCTGTGTGCGTTTGGGTTTGGGGGGGTGTGACTCGGTTCACGTTCGTGCGGTTGAGCATTGGTTTTACGTGATTGTGTTCGCGGTTGTGGGTTGTAGAGGCCGTAGGCTCGGTGTTAAGGGATTAGGTCTTGGGTTCGAGATTCATCGATAACGTACGGTATTAGTACAATGCCTCGGTGTGAGAGTCTCACCACGGAGAGAGGTTAGGGTTGGTGCGCTGCAGCGCCTTACGAACCAGGGTTTTCCCTATGTAAACGGGTGTTCGAGTTTTCCCTCGCGTGAACGGGTGATTGAGGTTTCCTTCCCGCGAGTGGGTTAATTGAGGTTCCCTACACGATCGAGTAACTGGGGTATCGATATTGTGAGCAACAGTGTTGGCTTAGTTGAGAACATGATCCCCGTTTGAGGTTTCCCTACGTGATCGGGTCTTTGGGGTATTGAGGTTGTGAACAATAGCGATTACTGAATTAAGGAAGGGCTTCCCGTGTCGAGGTTTATCTTACGTAAGCGAGTACTTGAGGTGTTGTTGGCGTGAGCAGTGTGACGTTTGTCATCCGGTTTTGAGGTAGTGGTTTGCCCTGGCTAGATCGATAAGTCTTTAGCGCGTTACTAGTATGCCATAATCGAACGGGTGTCCGTGGAGGTGAGCATAACGCTCATCCCCTTTACTACTTTTCCCGCAAGGGACGAGTAGCGAACACTGGTTTGGTTGCGGAAAGTTACAAGT
Organism: Erodium maritimum; assembly: GCA_963921825.1. Classification (NCBI taxonomy): domain Eukaryota; kingdom Viridiplantae; phylum Streptophyta; class Magnoliopsida; order Geraniales; family Geraniaceae; genus Erodium; species Erodium maritimum. Next base: position 40,028,866 of record OY997592.1, on the reverse strand, counting down.
AAATGCCTAGAGGACCGTATGAGGGTTACACTGGACCTTACCAGGGTGACTAATGGAGTGGGTGTTCGATTTCCGATTTGGGCGTCAGTTTCATTGGATGTCGGGTTATCACACTCGTTTGTTCGTCGAGTTGTGATGAGAGGTTGAGGCTGAGTTTAGAGCCGTTGAGTCCACCCCTGCGTCGGGACACGCCGGTTGGTGGTGGGGTGGTGTTGACTAGGGTCTGCCGTGCCTGCGGAGTTGGAGAAGCGAACCGGTACAGGAGGTTCGAGAGAGGGCTCAAGAACCCTGATGCCGGATCGAGTCCTCACCCCGAGGATTCGGGTGGGTTCGGAGTTGGTAAACACGACGACGGTAGTGGCTTGGGGGGTCATGGGAATTTCTATACGTCACAATGACTTGTGGATGAAACTTCTCGTTTCATTTCATTACCAACGTCATATGAATCCTAAAGAGTCCCACACAATAAAGAAAGTCCACAACAAAGTGAATGAAAATGTTTTGATTAATTAAAGTAGTGTACTAGTTATATTTGATATTGTTGAAATAAGAAAATGTTCTTATTCACTTGATAAGAATATACAAAGGAACTACATATATATACACACATTGATGACTCTTCCAATACCCCACTAATGGTAATAGGTGACTCTTAGACTTCTAGGGCTATTAATGGGTGACCCTTAGTCTCCCATATTTATTACACTCCCCCTCAAGCTGATACATAGATGTTAATCATGCCCAGCTTGTTACAAAGATAATCAACCCGAGTACCAGGAAGTGATTTGGTGAACATATCTCCTAATTGTTCTCCGGTCTTTACATACGCGGTAGTAATCAAATTCTGCTGAAGCTTTTCACGGACGAAATGACAGTCAATCTCGATATGCTTGGTTCATTCATGAAATACGGGATTTGAGGCAATATGAATAGCAACTTGATTATCACACCATAATTTTGCTGGCATGGAGACTTTGAGACCGAGTTCTGAAAGTAGTTGATAGATCCACATTATCTCAGCAACTGATTGAGCCATGGCTCTATACTCTGATTCTACACTAGAACGTGAGACAACATTTTGTTTCTTACTTCTCCATGAGACTAAATTTCCTCCCACAAACACACAATATCCCGACGTGGATCGCCGATCAATTTTGGACACTGCCCAATCTGCATCTGTGAAGCATTCTATATGAGTATGATTGTGGTTCTGGTAGAGTAAACCACGTCCTGGAGCTCCTTTTAGATATGCCAAAATATGTTCAAGAGCAGTCCAATGTTCAACAGTAGGGGAGGACATAAACTGACTTACAATGCTTACTGAGTATGCAATATCAGGCCGAGTTACTGTAAGATAGTTCAGTTTCCCCACAATTCTTCTGTACCTCTCTGGATTCTCAAATAGTTCACCTTCTTTCACGAGTTGCATATTTTGAGGTAACGGGGCCGAACATGGCTTGAGTCCTAGTCTCCCAGTTTCTGACAACAAATCCAGCACATATTTTCTCTGAGATAAGACTATGCCCTTCTTGCTTCTTGATACTTCTACTCCCAGAAAATTACTTCAAGACTCCTAGGTCTTTGGTATTAAACTGGCTGTGGAGAAAAGACTTCAAAGAGGAGATGCCCAAGTTATCGCTACCAGTGATCACAATGTCATCCACATATACAACTAGAAGAATGACATATGCCGGAGATTTCTTGTAAAACACAGAATGATCGGACTTGCTCTTGCTCATTCCGAACTGTTCAACTACTTGGCTAAACTTTCCAAACCAAGCTCGAGGATTCTGTTTGAGACCATATAAAGATTTCCGAAGGTGACATACCAATCCACACTCCCCTTGAGCAACAAAACCAGGAGGTTGCTCCATATAGACTTCCTCATGCAAGTCCCCGTGCAAGAAAGCATTTTTGATATCCAATTAGTATAAAGGCCAATCATAAGTGGCTGCCAAAGAGATAAACAATCGCACAGAGGTTAGCTTAGCCACAAGGGAGAAAGTATCAGAGTAATCCACTCCATAAGTTTGAGCAAAGCCTTTGGCCACGAGTCGAGCTTTAAGGCGAGCTACAGAGCCATCAGAGTTAAATTTAACAGCAAACACCCACTTACAACCAATAGCCTTCTTCCCGGGAGGCAACGGGATCAACTGCCAAGTACTATTCGCATCCAGTGCACTCATTTCCTCTATCATCACTGAACGCCAGCCAGGATGGGATAGTGCCTCATTAACAGTTTTGGGAATTGAGACTGAATCAATAGAGGCTATGAAGGAACATGATGAAGGAGACAATTGATCATATGACACAAAGGAAGAGATAGGATACGTACATTGTCGTTTACCTTTGCGGAGGGCGATGGGGAGGTCGTCAGGATCTGGTGGCGAAGAGGAACTTGGCTCCGAACATGCGGCGGGAGGTGATGGACGACGGGAATAAATGTAACGGATAGGCAGTGGTGGTGGTGGCGGGTCCGGAATAACAGATGGTGTGGGTGTGGTAATGGGCTGTAAAACAAGAGGTGCTGGTATAATCGGTTCTCGATGAGAGATGTGGTAGATTAACAAGTCATCGGTCTCCCCCTGTCTTGGAGTGTGAGGAATTGTTGAATAAAAGAAAGGACAATGTTCCATAAAAGTGACATCAATGGAGACAAGGTATCGATGAAGATCAGGACAATAGCAACGATAACCCTTCTGAACCCGAGAATACCCCAAGAAAACACATTTAACAGACTTAGGATCCAATTTCGTACGAGTAGGACGAACATCACGAACAAAACATGTACTCCCAAAGATACGATGAGTAATAGGAAAAAGAGGTTTGGTGGGAAATAAGACTTGATATGGGATGCCACCTTGAAGGACAGATGAAGGCATACGATTGATGAGAAAACATGCAGTTGAAACAGCGTCAGCCCAAAAACATTTTGGTACATGAGTCTGAAATAAAAGTGCTCTTGCAGTTTCAAGAAGATGTCTATTCTTTCTTTCAGCAACTCCATTTTGAGACGGGGTATCAACACAAGATGATTCATGAAGGATACCATTCTGGGCCATGTAAGTAGTGAATGGCTTAGAAAAGTATTCTTTGGCATTATCACTTCTCAAAATACGAACATTAGAACCAAACTGAGTTTGTATTTCAGCACAAAAGGCAGTAAAATGAGAAAATAACTCAGAACGATTTTTCATGAAATAAAGCCATGTAGTTCGAGAAAAATCATCCACAAAAGAAATAAAATACCGAACTCCAGTTTTAGACACTACAGGTGACGGACCCCAAACATCAGAATGGACTAATTCAAAAGGAGAGCTGACTCTTTTCTTGACTCGAGGAGTAGAAGGGAGACGATGATGCTTAGCAAACCGACATGCTTCACAATCGAAAGATTGTACCTTCTCAAACTGGGGATAAAGCTTCTTCAAGATTGGAAGAGATGGATGGCCAGAGAGACAATGGGCTTCAAGTATGGTTACGGAGGCTGAACAAGCGATTGGTGGATCGGGTTTCTCGGTATTCATGATGTAAAGCCCCCCCGACTCATGTCCTTCACCAATAATCCACTTCGTCAAAAGATCCTGAAACAGACAATGATCAGGATAAAATGAGACACAACAATTTAGGGCACGGGTAACTTTACTGATGGACATTAAATTAAACGAGAATCCAGGTAAGCTTAAGACCGAAGGTAGAGAAATGGATGGTGTGAGGTGGACCGTCCCTGACCCGAGAACAGGGCACTGAGAACCATCAGCTAAGCTTACAGAAGAACATGAAGTACGAGGCTCAAAAGTGTCAAGTAATTTAGGGTTACCTGTCATGTGATCTGTGGCACCAGAATCAAGGACCCATTGAGAGGGGGATTGGGACGAAATGAGGCACTTGGGTAGATTACCTGACTCAGCAGCGGCAGAGGTGACAGAGTGAGATGAGTGCGTGGATGTATCCTGGTACTGGCGAAGGCGGTCATACTCAGCTACAGATATAGTGATGGTCTGATTAGAGGAAGTAGCAGCAACATTGGCAGATGATCGCGAGATTAACTTTGGGCACGATCCCTTGGTATGTCCTGGTTCCTTACAATAGAAGCAGATAACTCCCCCTGTCTCTTGATTTCGACTATTCCAACGACCAGGATTACTTGCTCGTCCACTTCCCCTGTGAGCGCCTCTCCCATAAGGGCGAGAATTGAGAGGACCGCGTGAATGACCAATAAGAGCATTGTGAACCTCGGGAGTAGATGACACTTCTCCTTTCTAGGTATCTGTGCGAAGAACTCTACTAAACACCTCGACCAATGAGGTTAGCTCTGTGCTAGAAAGGATTTGAGATTTGGCCGACTCAAACTAAGAGCCAAGTCCTGCAAGAAAACTCATTATCGCCATTTGTTCTCGCTGTGTCTGTTGGACTTTAACATCTGTGCTGAACGGCATTACTGCATTAAGTTCCTCATAAGTCTTCTTGAAGTTCATGAAATAGGTTTGTAGGGATTGTCCTCCTTGTTCAGCACGATAAAAGCCCTGACAAACATCATAAATACGAGCAACATTCCCTTTTCCAGAATAAACAAAGTCCAAATATTCCATCAACTCTTTAACATACTCATAATGGTTAACCAAACTAACCACCTCCGGATCAATAGAGTTCCTGATTTGAAGGAACAAGCGTGCATCATCACGCACCCATTCTTTCTTAGCTTCTTCATCAACAGGGGGGTCATTGGAAAGATGATCATCCTTTGAAATACTTCGTAAATAAATACGAACACTCTTTGACCAACCCGGATAATTGGGTCCAGTCAATTTGTGATCGGTTATTCGGGACATTATGGGAATACTTTCCATCAAAATAGTACTTTTATTCTCTTCGACCATTCAAACAAAGTAAAGAGTAGAATCGAATAACAATAGATGGAAAATACCCGAACCAGGCTGGCCAAAGCAAGGAAACAGAGCCTCTGTATTTTTCTGGGCGGCGGACGGCGACGGGCGGCGGCGCGTGTGGCCCACGCGCGGCTGTGGGCGGCGGCAAAAAATTCCAGAAAGACGCGGGTGGCCGGTTTTGCCCTTCTGAAGCTTCACTCGCCGGAGGTGAGACAAAATAGCTCCGGAGCCTTGTAAAACGCTTCGAACAGATTCAAAATCACCTTAACTTCTCTAGGCAAGTGAGACTCCGGTGGTGGTCGAATGGGTCTCAAATTTCAGATATCAACAACCCAGAATAGCCTCTAATTTATGGTATAGGAGGTGAGAAACGAGTATTAACGAAAAAGAATCAACTTGCACACCTGGGCAGTGAAAGTGCACACCGGGACACCAATGGAGGCTCACTCCTAAATTCCCTAATCCCTCAGAGCTGATAACCACAGCTCTGATACCATGTTGAAATAAGAAAATGTTCTTATTCACTTGATCAGAATATACAAAGGGACTACATATATATACACACATTGATGACTCTTCCAATACCCCACTAATGGTAATAGGTGACTCTTAGACTTCTAGGGCTATTAATGGGTGACCCTTAGTCTCCCATATTTATTACAGATATAATGTAGAGATTTAATTAAAATAAACACTCATAAGGAAAAATTAAATCGGCATTTAGTTATTATAAAGTATAGTAATTAAAGAAACAAATAAAGAGCATATTATATTAAAATAATAAGGCTTGGCCGAACATGGAGAACTCAACACCTGAAATATGCTCTCTCAACATGTTCTGGAAAAAAATGGTGCCTCTGTATATATCTATCCCTCGAACTCGCAGTGAAGGTATGAAGGAGATGTTGTTGAGTGACGTATTCCGGTGCGATGCGCCTAAACCTACTCCAAACTGGAAGGAGTCAAAGCACTCGGTCAAAAAGATGAACAGTTGGTAGCGCACGATAGTATGACCTTTGGTGCAGCGCAACAACACCAAATACACCATCCGGCGCTCTAAAGCCTTCCATATGGCACGATCAGGGTGAGTCTCCCAACTTTGACAATTTCTACTATTTTGCTTATTCTTGTTCCATTTGACCTCCATTTGGGTTCGTTCTTTCACCAATATTTTTAATTTTTAGAGGTCTAAAAATGAGGTTAATATATCAAAAAGAAGCACAAACAAGATAAAATTGTAGGGAAAATAATCGATAAATACGCTCATCATAATATAAATCAACAATTAATAATCGATAAATTTATAAAATCCGATCATGATCACCTAAATATTGTCTCTATTATATACACAATAACCAACCTATAATTAATTTATAAAAACTAAAATCATTATAATAAATGTTTAAGATGAGATCAAATATAAACACTCCGTAAGTACGAATCCGTGAATAAAAAACAATAACTACATGTAAGTACACCATATGGTAAATTATTAAATAAACAAATCATAATTACAAAATTGTAGTTACTATTTCATATGATTACAAATTTGAAAAAAAGAAGAAGGATAAAGACCATTCCGACCTATAGTGAAAACTCGTTTTTTAAAAACATATTGTAATTCACCTTTGGCTGTATGCCTTTCTAGTGAATTATTATGAGTATCAAACAATAAATAAAACTGGTAATAAATAACGATGATTTGGTCGGAAATTACACGAGAGCCACACATGACCAAAATTCTCTTTGAAATACCAACTTTACCCTCATGCTGAAACCCAAAAGCTATCCTATCCTCATCCATTTGTCTCTTACAACCTCATGTCTTCTCTCTTAAGCTCTCAACAATCTATCTTTATAAAACCTTACGCGCTCTCCCTTCATCCTTGGTGTTCCAATCCATTTGGAGGCATGGGTAGTGGGTTGTGATAGTATCGGGGGTCCAGGTTCTCAAGTGGGCTTTTTGGTGTGGAAGATCTATTTTCACATATTGCCAAATCAAGAGATCCCATAAAGAATAGGTTGTTTTGTAGACTTGGGGATTAGTACAAGGGGGCTACGAAGAAAATAAAGAACCCTAGAGATATTTTTGTTATGAGTGGGTAAGTATAGCTATTGCATATTTATTTATGTGTTTTTTTTCTTTAAAAGTATGAATTTTTCTATATTGTTTGTTATTATGTTAGCTTTGTTAGGTCACGTAGCTTATATTATCTTTCATTGGTGTAGAAGGGAAGGATCATCTTATTTTCCAAGGATCAAATTCATTTTACCGTGGATTAGGTTATGTGCTTGTTGATCATTGTTCTACATGTCTTGTTTTAGTTCTAGTTATGGAAAATATTTAGTTACAAATGATGAGAATAAGTGAAAGCAACTCTGGATTACATAGATAATAGTCTTGCAAAGATGTTGATTGCATTTATGTAGTGAAACAACAAGAGACTTAGTAAAATTGAGGATTAATTTATAATATGAAGTTTCTAATTCATAATTCCTTTTGTTTTATATAATAAATACAGTATTTAGAGTAATAATTCTAAAATATTTATAGTATTAGGAAGGAATTCTAGGTGATATATGATGTGTAATCTTTAGTGTAACCTAATTGTCATGTACCTCTTTTTATTGCATTGTAGTAAGACCACCCCAGTGAAAGGAGCTTAAGCATCCCTATCAGCAACTCGATAACTCCTACTTCTGAAGAGGTTGTCCTAAAATAACTCGATAACTCCTACTTATGAAGAGGTTGTCCTAAAATAAGGGATGTCGACGCAGAAAGACCTTACGAAGTGGTGGAATTTGAGAATTGTACTACATCAAGTTCTCGACTAGGTTGACTACAAATCAGAAGGTTGGGATCAAGAAGTTCTTAGGATGAACACGAGAGTTATTTGGATCGAACAATAAATAGATGGGAATTTTCTGTTAATACATGTTTAGAATAAGATAAAAACCAACCAATAAATTGTTGGTGTAGGATGATTTATAAATTCCATGATGAAATTTCACATTTAATATAGAATTTAATATTTTTTTTAATAATTTCTTAATTAAGGAAAATTAGGGATATAATTTAATAAAATCAATTTTACATTCATGTATCAAAAAAATAAAAAATAAAAAATAAAATCATAAAGTTACCGCTAGGACTTGAAAAAATAGTTCAGAGGCAATTTTGACTTTTCTAGTACAGTCACTAATCGATTAGTGCGCTTAGATAGATTTCGCCATCTTTTGACATCTAAATAAAGATCACTAACATGACTTGAAAATAAAGGTAGTGTGTAGTACGTACGCCAAAGCATTGTCAAGTACTTCGTAGGAAATGGGGTTATCCTTTGAAAAAAAGTTTTTTTTTTCTTTATAAATATCATATGGAATGCTCGTAATTTTTATTTAATGTATATCTAATTATGCTAGATAGATGTTTGTATTTGACTTTATCCGTAAATATTTAATTCAGTATTTTTGAAATTAAAGATGATAAACTCCTTAGAGCAACAATATAATAGAGATTGATTAGTGACTTGATTTTTTTATAAGCAATGAAATTTATTAATCTTTAAAATTTGAGGTAAATTACAAAGATAAGGACGGACCACCCAAAAGAGGGTCGTCCCATAAATAAAATACTTGTAATAACCACTTCCGATCAACGCCAGTCAAACCTACGAAAAACAGGAAAATTTAAAAATTTTAAGACAAACACTTAATCTAACCTAATTTGACCCCGAGGGTCATATCGGACTTAAGTTGACCTCGTTATCGATCAAAATGAGTTCCAGGGGACTCAGGGCAACTTTCTGATCAATTTGGGAAATGTTGACTTTTCGCTGGAAAAGTCAACCGGGCGACGTTTTGGTCCATTCGAGGACCGTTTTGGATCCAAAAAGCTTAGTCGTCGTCGCAACGGTCTTATTTGAGCCGTTTCCTTGTAGCCCGTCAAGTTTCGTAAATTCTTGGGAAAAGTGCCCGTTCGGGGCCCAAAACGTCCGATTTTCGCAAATCTGATTGGAAAATATCAAGTAGATATTTTCTAAAAGGTGTGGGGCCCACCTTGCCACTTGTCCAAAAATTGGTGGTGTTAGTTTTGGGGGGGAAAGGAGTGGTGAGGGAGTGTGGCCGGCCACCCTTGGTTAAAAAGGAAAAAAAAGGAAAAATGAGTTAGTGTTTGAATTAGAAAAAGGAAGAGAGTGTTTAGAGAGAGAAGGAGAAGAAGGAAGAGAGAAAGCTAGGGTTTGGGCACTATTCACGTCATATCCAACCTTTGGATCGTCTCAAGGCAAGGAGCAATCTCGTTCCCCTCGTTCTCCTCTTGGGTAAGCACCGAACCGATCGTCGATTTGTTAGTTTTCAAATGTTAGGGTTTGGTTTTAATTGATGAGTTAGGGTTGTAGTAAGGTTGGGGAATGGTTGGAGACGTTTTAGAGGTGTTTGGAGGTTTGATTGAACGTTTTCCGGCGACCGGGAGCTCGGGAGGAGCTCCGGCCACCATAGGGGGTGGCCGGCCACCATAGGAGGTGGCTGGCCGGAGCTAGGGCTGGCCACCACCATGGTGGCCGAACCCCATTGGAACCCTAGGGCCCACGGCCAAGTGGGCCGGGTGGGGCCCACGTGCTCGGGTGCTCGGTTTTAGTGTGCGGGTGGTTTAAAACGTTCCCCGAACCTTTTATCCTTAATCGAATCGAAATTTGGAATTAAATCGGAGAAGTTGTAATTAACGGGGTTTAGAAACTTTAAACGGTAATTAATCGACCCGGAGGTCGGAATTCGATCCCGTCAAGTGCATTGGGATCCTTGAACTATTCTAAGACCGTAGAAACGAAAACGGGGGCTTTTGGAGCCCCGGAAGGCCAATTACAAAACCCTGGCAGATTCGACATGTCGGGCGAATCGGGCCTTTACGGGTCTTTTATCGACAATGTCGAGTATTTGGGAAGTTTGGGAGTGATCGACATTGTCAGGGTTACGTTTGGGCGTTAAGGTTATTAATTTCCGGTTTATTTACTGCGAGTTAAAGTGCATTTAAAATTGTGTTCTTTTAGATCGTGTTGCGGACCTAGGCAAAGGGAAGCTCGGCGAGTGACTGGGATCACATCGAGGTTTAGTGGAGCGCTTTTGGAGTTATATACGAGGTAGGGAAAAGTAGCCGGATCTCGGCCCTGATTAGGGAAAGTTAACAGTAGAATTGCATGTGACACCGGGGTGTCGTGGGTTGAGTAGGTGTATTTAAATATTAGAAAAGCATGATACGGGAATGTAGCGTTTATGAGAAAAGCATGTGACACTTAGTAGTGTCGTAGGAACAGAGAACTTAGCGATATTAGAATTACTGGAGGCATATGACCGTGCCCGGAGGTTGACTGTTTAATTTATGTCTTGGGTGGCCATGAGAGCCCGTATTTGATTGTTGGTGTCTTGGGTGGCCATGAGAGCCCGTGTTATTTAAATTGGTGTCTTGGGTGGCCGTGAGTGCCCGTGTTTTACTGTCGGTGTTTTGGGGTGGCCGTGAGTGCCGTGGGGTTGTCGAACCCGAGTCTTGACCGTTGGTGTGTCTTGAGTGGCCGTGAGTGACCGTGGGGTTGTTGAGCCCGAGTCTTGATCGTCGGTGTGTCTTGAGTGGCCGTGAGTGCCCGTGGGGTTGTTGAACCCGAGTCTTGACTATTGAGGTGTCTTGAGTGGCCTTGAGTGACTGTGTGTTTGAACTTGCCTGTGATTGTGATTGTGGTTACCTGAAGTTGTGAGTTCGAAAGGTCGACAGCCTGATCCGACTTGGTGTCGATGAATTGCGATAGGTCGATAGCCTGATCCGACTTAGTGTCGATGAATTGCGATAGGTCGACAGCCTGATCCGAATTGGTGTCGATGAATTGCGATAGGTCGACAGCCTGATCCGACTTCGTGTCGAGGAATTGCGATAGGTCGATCCTTGACCTGATTGAGATTGGTTACTGAGCAGCTGGTGTGCGATCCTTTGTGATCTTGTTTGGCGTTGTGTAGTCTTTCTCTCGTGTCCTTGGAGGAGGTCGTCGATAGTTGTGTCGGGTATACATTACTTTATCGAGTGTTGAGTCTGTTGAGAAAAGTATTGGGTTGTGAGTCAGTTGAGCACTTGAGTTGGGGACTGTAGTCCCGGTTTTGGGGTTTGGTTTTGGTGTTACTGGCTTTATCTACTAATTATGCCATAGTCAGTCTGTTATTCGTGGTGGTGAGCGAACGCTCACCCCTAGCTGCTTTTCCTACAGGTACTGATCGCCGGACGGACTAGGTTAGCTCTTGAAGCTCGTGGAGCTAGGAGCGGCGTCTGGTCTTTATTTTGTTGAGTCTAGTGACGGATATTGTACCTTGTCCACTTGTTGGGACGTTTGTATTGTAAATATTATTATTATTTTTGATAACTGAATGGAAATTTCAAAGTATTTATTCAAAACAAGTTTCAAGTGTTTTATGTTTTAAATGTCCGCGTCCCGAGTTCGGTTTACTGAAATTGGGGCGTGACAGCTTGGTATCAGAGCTCGAGGTTTCACACCTCGGACTGTCCGTCAATTAGGTGGGAGAGTTGAGTCAGTGTAGACCCGTCTTGTCTTGAGTCTTGTTTTGTTTGTGCGTATGTTGCAGTATTTTGTTGTTGGCATACTGATTGTGTGTGGTTGCGTGAACTGTTTTTAAACTGTCGCGGGTCGACTCAGGAGCGCTCCTGTAGTCGAACGTGACGGTGTTGATGTCAAGTCGATACAACGTAGTTCGGGGACGCCTGGACCGGGTTGTAACTACGTGATGTCAAGAAATGGGGTTTTAAGCTGAAAGGGTGAAGGTTTTAAAAATTGTTGACCCTGTTGGCGTGTTTTAAACTTGATTGGCCCTGTGGGCGTATGTTTTGATTTTGGTTGGCCCGGTGGGCAAGGTTCGACTTTGGTTGGCCCGGTGAGCGGGGGTCGTGTGGTTGTGTTGTTATTGGCCGTGTTGGCTTATGATTGAGGTCGGTTTTTAGTTGCCCCACTGTGTTATGTGTTGGGTGGTTGTTTGTCTGCGACGTATTAGTGGACGGGTCGTTATTAGCCGGTAAGGTTACGAATACCCTAGGGTAGACACAGCGGGTGTAAGTAGGGCGAAATCATCATCGCTAGGAGATCGGAGTCACTGGTTTGACCCGGTAGGTGGAATGGAAGGACCTTGGTGCCGGCCCGGAACGGGGCACGGCAGGAGCTGGCTGCCGGCCCGGAACGTGGCACGGCAGGAGCTGGCTGCCGGCCCGGAACGGGGCACGGCAGGAGCTGGCTGCCGGCCCGGAACGGGGCACGGCAGGAGCTGGCTGTCGGCCCAGAACGGAGCACGGCAGGAGCTGGCTGCCGGCCCGGAACGGGCACATCAAGACCTCGCTGCCGGCCCGGAATGGGGTACGGCAGGACTTGGTTGTCAGCCCGGAATGTGGCACGGCCCGGTTCGTGTACCGGCCTGGTCCAGTGAGTCGTTTTCAAACTTTTAGTGGTCGTTACTTCGTTTAGTGGTTCGGTTTGTCGTCGTGTGTTTGGTGCACGTTGGTGCGGTCTCTTTGAGGTTCCTTTTACTAATGCTAATATTTAAAGTATTATAGCGTGAGCGGTGGGAAGTATTAGTGTTAAGCGCGCTAGAGTAAGCGTCGACCGTGTGAACGTTAGTGTGTTTGAACTGTTGTCTTTATTTGAGTTCGCAAACTGAGCGTTTGCGTGTATCCGTGCAGAGGATACTGACTATGGCTCGCGGTAGACGAGGACGAGCAGCGGGAACACGGGGTCGGGCGCCCTCGCGAGGCCGGCGGGGACGGTCAGCGGGGACACTGGGAAGGGTGCCAACCGTTGAGCCCGCCGAGTACGCGGAGGCGCAGGACACTCCTGTCGGAGAAGACAGGAGAAGCGACACGGGACCGTCTACAGGCACACCCAGTGTTCCGCCGGTCGCGGACCCTCCCGTTATGACTGCCCTGGATGAGTTGACCAGGACAGTCTAGAGTTTGGTGGCGGTCATCGCCAACCGAGAGTCGGCTTCACCAGCTTCAGAGGCAGCCGCGGTCCTAGTGAGGCCCGGTCAGACAGAGGATCACACCTCCCGGGCACTGCTAGACTTCCTGAAGCTCGGGATACCTACATTTGTCGGGGAGCCGAACCCGACCTAGCCGAGAGGTGGCTAGAACAGGTCACGCGAGACCTGGATACATCAGGCATCGAGGATGGCCATCGCAGAGTGTCCTTCGCGGCCCATCAGCTGAGAGACAACGCCTACCACTGGTGGGGGCGTTTGAAGGACATAGTCGGATACGACTACAGCATCTTCCAGGAGGTGTTTCTGGCACAGTTTTTTCCCGAGTCGGCTCGGCTGGAGCGACATCGGCAGTTTCTAGACCTGGAGCAAGGAGGGTTGACAGTGGCGGAATACGAGGCCAGATTCACGGCCTTGACCAGATTCGCGCCGGAGATGGTGACTACCGAGCAGAACCATTGCCTACGGTTCCAGGGGGACTGAGACCGGTGATTCGAGACAGGGTCCTCGCCTTGAGATTGAGGAAGTATACAGATCTCGTGGACACCGCAGCGACGGTGGAGCAGGGTATTCACGATGCGGCCAGGACCCGCGAGGTTCGACAGCGGCCGACCAGCTTTACAAGGTCGTCCGACTCAAGAGACTCGCGGAGACAGAGGACCACGGGGTTCTTCCGACCATCGCCTCATCAGGGTGGATCGAGACAGCAGGGGTCAGTAGCATCAGTGAGGCCAGTCGCCTCAGAGAGGAGGCCGTCATGCTATCACTGCGGGAAACCAGGCCACTTACAGCGAGACTGTCCAGCGAAGGGAGGGCCCGCGGCATTACCAGCGACTAGCCGGATAGGCCAGGGCTCGGGGTCGAGAGTCGACGAGACCAGCTGTTTCCGGTGCGGCCGGGTTGGACACACTATGGCATGGTGCTGTGAGCCGTTGGGAGAGACATCAGCGTAGCGACCGCAGCAGTCGCGGACAGTACAGTCGCCCAGGGGTCGCCCTCGACAGAGTCAGCAGCCGAGGTCGTCACAGCCTTCTACGAGCGCACCGATTCCGAGACAGCAGCAGAGTCACGGGTATTCAGCAGCCAATGCGCCGGGTCAGAGGCAGCAGGCCTCGCAGGGGAGAGTGTATGCAGTCACCGACTCCAGGGCCACAGGATCTAGCATGTACCGCGAGACCATCCAGGGTACGTGTTTATTGTATCATTTATGGGCGTTATTCTTATTTGATACCGGGGCGTCGCACTCTTTTATTTCGTCGGGTTGTGCTGAGAGGTTGGGGTTGAGCTTAGAGCCGTTGAGTACACCCCTATGCCTGGACACCCCAGTTGGGGGTGGTGTATCGTTGACTAGGGTGTGTCGTGCCTGCGAGATTAGAGTCGCAGACTGTCCATGCCCTGGTGATCTTCTCGTGTTGGGGATGACGACCTTTGATGTGATCTTGGGAATGGATTGGCTGTCGAGGTACCGAGCCAATACCGATTGCTACAGGCGACGAGTGACAATGTCAGTGGGTGGTACGAAGGTGACGTGTGTGCTGGGGAGTAAGAGTGGGGTCCTCCTGTCGGCGTTGTCCGCAGAGGAGGAAGTACCGGCTGTGCAGAGCCGAGAGTTGCCGAGAGTGGAATGCGAGTTCCCCGAGGTCTTTCCTGAGGAGTTGAGCGGGTTACCACCGGTTCGTGAGGTGGAGTTCGGGATTGACCTAGTGCCGGGGACAGCGGCGATATCGATGGCGCCTTACAAGTTTGCGCCGGCAGAGTTGACTGAGCTGAAGCGTCAGCTAGAGGAGCTTCAGCAGAAGGGGTTTATCCGTCCGAGTGTATCACCGTGGGGAGCACTAGCACTCTTCGTGAAGAAGAAGAGTGGAGAGATACGGATGTGTATATATTACCGGAAGCTGAACCGGGTTACGGTGAAGAACCGATACCCGATGCCGAGGATCGATGACTTGTTCGACCAGCTGAGAGGGGCAACCTACTTCTCGAAGATCGATCTGCGGTCCGGTTACTATCAGTTGCGAGTCCGTGAGGGGGACGTCGCAAAGACTGCATTCCGAACGCGCTATGGGCACTACGAGTTCCTGGTGATGCCATTCGGACTGACGAACGCACCTGCAGCGTTCATGGACCTGATGAACAGCATCTTCCAGCCGTACCTAGATCAGTTTGTGGTGGTGTTCGTTGACGACATCCTGATATATTCGCAAAACGAGGCGGCGCATAAGTCACATCTGAGGGCTGTTCTGACACTACTGCGCGAGCATCAGCTATATGCCAACCGGGAGAAGTGCGAGTTTTGTCCCGTGACGGTATCCTGGTCGATCCGTCGAAGATCGACGCGGTCTCGAAGTGGGCACGGCCCACGAGTGTCTTCGAGATCCGCAGCTTTCTGGGGTTGGCAGGCTACTATCGGCGATTCGTACAGGATTTTGCGCGACTAGCCGCGCCGATGACTCTGTTGACGCGCAAGGGAACCGGATTTGTGTGGACGGAGGACTGTGAACGGGCATTCACGGAGTTGAAGACTCGGCTGACTACCGCTCTAGTATTAGTGGTGCCCGAGCGAGGGGTCGGTTATGATGTCTACTGTGATGCGTCCGAAGAGGGACTGGGCTGCGTACTGATGCAGTTGGGCAGAGTTGTGGCTTAT
Organism: Erodium maritimum; assembly: GCA_963921825.1. NCBI lineage: Eukaryota > Viridiplantae > Streptophyta > Magnoliopsida > Geraniales > Geraniaceae > Erodium > Erodium maritimum. The sequence goes on along the minus strand of OY997592.1, from coordinate 40,013,311 downwards.
GGCTCCAGACAGTTGAAGACGCACGAGCGCAACTATCCTACCCACGACTTGGAGCTAGCAGCAGTCGTGTTTGCGCTAAAGAGCTGGCGATATTATCTGTATGGCGAGGGGTTCCAGGTGTTGTCAGGTCACAAGAGTCTCAAGTACATATTTTCCCAGCGAGACCTGAACATGCGTCAGCGACGGTGGATGGAACTACTCGAGGAGTACGACTTCGAGCTACACTACCATCCGGGCAAGGCGAACGTGGTCGCCGATGCCTTAAGTAGGAAGTCGGTTCCGAGCCTCGCCAGCATATCAGTCCAAGAGTGGGACATGATGGGGGAGCTGAGCACGTTCGGGCTCGAACTAGAGGAGATTACTGGCGGTGTGGCCATGTGCTCACTGGTGGCTCAGCCCTCACTGCTTGCCCAAGTGTTGGAGGCGCAGTCGGAGGACGACGAGGCGTCAGAGATCCGCGAGAGAGTCGTCAGGGGTGACGAGGTGGTGGGCTGGGAGGATAGTACTTATTGGGGGTTACGGTACCGCAGGGGGCTGTTCGTGGCGGTTAACTGTATAGATGCCGTGTTACGAGAGGCACATCATTCGCGTCTTACAGTGCACCCGGTGGGCACCAAGATGTACCGTGAACTCAGACGGCACTTCTGGTGGCGCGGGATGAGGAGAGCAGTCGCAGAGTTTGTGTCGAGATGCCTCGTCTATCAGCAGGTGAAGGCCGAGCATCAGCGTCCCGCAGGATTGTTACAGTCACTACCGATTGCTCAGTGGAAGTGGGAGCTCATTACGATGGACTTTGTGTGTGGACTACCGAGATCGCCGAAGGGAAACGACGCCGTGTGGGTGGTAGTCGACCGGTTGACCAAGTCGGCCCACTTCCTGGCTATGAGGATGACTGACCCGGTCGACAAGTTGAGCAGCTTGTATGTTCAGGAGATAGTGCGTCTGCATGGGCTCCCGGTGTCGATAGTGTCTGACAGGGATCCCCGCTTCACGTCCAGGTTTTGGCCGAGTCTGCAGAAGGCATTGGGGACCGAGGTTCTACTCAGTACAGCACATCATCCCCAGACATACGGTCAGTCCGAGCGCACTATTCAGATCTTGGAGGACATGTTGCGAGCATGTGTGCTAGATTTCAGGGGATCTTGGGAGACCCACCTGCCGTTAGCCGAGTTCGCCTACAACAACAGCTTCCAGGCCAGTATCGGGATGGCACCGTTCGAAGCGTTGTATGGGAGGCCGTGTCGATCGCAAGTGTGTTGGGCGGAGGTGGGGGACAAGAGCCTGCTGGGGCCAGATCTTGTCAGAGAGACGACAGAGAAGGTCGTGCTGATACGCGATCGGTTGAAGACCGCGCAGAGCCGGCAGAAGAGTTATGCCGACAGGCGACGTCGACCTCTTGAGTTCACAGTCGGGGATCACGTGTTCCTGAAGGTAAGCCCGAGGAAGGGGCTGGTGCGGTTCAGACGCAGCGGGGGCAAGTTGGCCCCGAGGTATATAGGCCCGTTCGAGATCTTGGGCAGAGTGGGAGCAATAGCTTATCGTCTGGCGTTGCCACCGCAGCTTGGGAGAGTCTATAACGTCTTCCACGTATCCCAGTTGCGGCAGTACAACGCATACCCCTCCCACGTCATTAAGTGGGCCGATATCGAGGTGGCTGACGATGTCTCCTATGAGGAGCAGCCGGTTCGGATCATGGACACACGGGAGTAGGTCCTACAGGGAGGCAAGATTATCCGCTTGGTACGAGTGCAGTGGAAACATCACAGGGCTGAGTCGACGTAGGAACGCGAGGACGAGGTTCGCGCGAAATATCCCGGCCTGTTCGACTCCCGAGGTACGTCTGTTTTAAATTTCGCGGACGAAATTCCTTTAAGGGGGGTAGACTGTAATAACCACTTCCGGTCAACGCCAGTCGCAGGAAAATTTAAAAATTTTAAGACAGACACTTAATCTAACATAATTTGACCCCGAGGGTCATACCGGACTTAAGTTGACCCCGTTATCGACCAAAATGAGTTCCAGGGGACTCAGAGCAACTTTCTGATCAATTTGGGAAATGTTGACTTTTCGCCGGAAAAGTCAACCCGGCGACGTTTTGGTCCATTCGAGGACCGTTTTGGATCCAAAAACCTTAGCCGTCGCCGCAGCGGTCTTAGTTGAGCCGTTTCCTTGTAGCCCGTCAAGTTTCGTAAATTCTTGGGAAAAGTGCCCGTTCGGGGCCCAAAACGTCCGATTTTCGCAAATCTGATTGGAAAATATCAAATAGATATTTTCCAAAAGGTATGGGGCCCACCTTGCCACTTGTCCAAAAATTGGTGGTGTTAGTTTTGGGGGGGAAAGGAGTGGTGAGGGAGTGTGGCCGGCCACCCTTGGTTAAAAAGAAAAAAAGAAGGAAAAATGAGTTAGTGTTTGAATTAGAAAAAGGAAGAGAGTGTTTAGAGAGAGAAGGAGAAGAAGGAAGAGAGAAATCTAGGGTTTGGGCACTATTCACGTCATATCCAACCTTTGGATCGTCTCAAGGCAAGGAGCAATCTCGTTCCCCTCGTTCTCCTCTTGGGTAAGCACCGAACCGATCGTCGATTTGTTAGTTTTCAAATGTTAGGGTTTGGGTTTAATTGATGAGTTAGGGTTGTAGTAAGGTTTGGGAATGGTTGGAGACGTTTTAGAGGTGTTTGGAGGTTTGATTGAACGTTTTCCGGCGACCGGGAACTCGGGAGGAGCTCCGGCCACCATAGGGGGTGGCCGGCCACCATAGGAGGTGGCTGGCCGGAGCTAGGGCCGGCCACCACCATGGTGGCCGAACCCCATTGGAACCCTAGGGCCCACGGCCAAGTGGGCCGGGTGGGGCCCACGTGCTCGGGTGCTCGATTTTAGTGTGCGAGTGGTTTAAAACGTTCCCCGAACCTTTTATCCTTAATCGAATCGAAATTTGGAATTAAATTGGAGAAGTTGTAATTAACGGGTTTTAGAAACTTTGAACGTTAATTAATCGACCCGGAGGTCGGAATTCGATCCCGTCAAGTGCATTGGGATCCTTGAACGTATTGTTGCGCCGTGTTATTATTATTGTGGTGAAAGATGAATTGATTGCCGCCAAATGGGTCGAAAATCATTGGTTGCATTTGCACTTGTTGTTGTTGCTGCTGCTGTTGCTGCTGTTGTTGTTGATGAGATTGATATTGTTGATAAGGAACCATCATCATGTTCATGTTTCGTTGGTGTTGCGGATAATAGATTTGGTGGTGGTGAGGATTTAGCATCTGTAAGCTTGTGGTGAGCATAAAGGTCATAAATGGATGTTGTTGTGTCATGGGGTTGGGGTTGGGGACTTGCATTTCATATGCATGTCCGAACCCATATCCTGCATTCTGTAACAGTAAGTTTTTCCTTCCAAGATCGTCTTCGTACAAACTATCGAGCAATAGGTTGTCGAACCCGCCGCCCTGACACCAAAAACAATCAACAATGGTGACCATATAGTAGCGAGGTGAAGAGAATTTGATTACCATTTTGGGCTCATCTGATTGACTAGTCGTGGTTGGGGTTGTGACCAGTGTGAGCTCCCATCCTGAAGAGTCTAGTCCACCCAAGATTGAAGGTTTATCATTGTTAACTTGGTTCCCCGAACCTTAAATTCACATCACATGTCAGATAATCAGTACCATAATATAAACCTGGAACAAGAAGCATGAATTGTACCATTTGAAACTATGGAAAGCACCAAGGCGTTGCTGTCCTCTAGTGCTCTTGGATTTGGTTCAACCTGTATACATACATACAAATTACAAATTACAATTTAAAATGAAGTCCAAATCAAGCAGACACTTGAAAATCAAACAACTTACCACAACATCCTTAGGGACAACTTCTTGGTCGATCAGTATCAAGGGTGGATCAAGTTGTTCCTTTCTCTCTTCTCCAACAGCTTTTTCACTTTCTTTCGGTTGGTGATATTCCTCCTATAAATAAAAAAGGAAAGGAAGATGAACATATTGCTTTTACGGTAAAGTCATATATATATATATAGGGGGCTATCGAGTACAAACCTTGTTTCGGGTCAGAACGTAGAACTAATCTGGACCATTGATTATCCAAATCGGATGGCCACCGAAATTCAGGGGGGTGGGGGTGATTGATTACGAAATCAATTACAAGATATGCATTAATTAAAAAGATATAAAAAGATATGCATTAAATCTGGGCCTTTAATTTTACGATCCAATGGCCCAGATTGAAAGTTCTACGTTCTGACGAAAGATACAAGTTTGTACCTGATAGCTATCCTATATATATATATATATATATATATGGTTGGTATCAGGTACAAACCTCCCTTATTGTGCAAACTACGAACCCACGAGAGCCACAGGATCCCCCCAAAGTGATGTCAGCAGAGCGCACCAGATGCTGACACGTGGACAATAAATATATAAAACACCGCACCTTATTGTGCAAACTACGAACTCACCAGGTGCTGACACGTGGCGCACATAGTGCTGATAGTTTGCGCAGCACAGTGCTAATAGTTTGCGCCTATTAGCACTGTGCTGCGCAAACTATCAGCACTGTGCGCGCCACGTGTCAGCACTTGGTGAGTTCGTAGTTTTCACAATAAGGGTGGTTTTTACTGGATAGCTACCCTATATATATATATGTGTGTGTGTGTGTGTGTAAGTATACAAATTGAAAGCTATTCTCACCAATCTGGTATTTGGGAAACCTAGCTGAGGTGCTTCTTTAATGTAATCTTCCATCGTGTGAAGAAACGATGTAGGTGGCTGGAAAAGAGTTTGTGAGCATATGAATTATACATGGAAGGAACACGAGTTAAGTCATGGAAGAAAAGAAAGAGAACCTGAAGTTGTCCTAGGGTTGGGAACTGGAAGTTCCTAGAAAGCTCCAAAGTAGAGCAATAATTGTAAAGGTCATATAGATATTGAGCCTGATAGCCAGCTCTCTTGTAAATCTGGAGAGCCCTAAGAGCATCTTGTTTGGACATATCAAAGAACTGTAAGAATTAAGATACATATATACAAGTTAATATAATATATAAGAGGAGGAGGAGTGAGCATATAGGGTTAATTAATTACCACGTGGACAAGGTTGGTAACCCCGTCATTGATAGCACAATATAGTCTAAAGCTCTCTCGGAGTACCTAAGTGAAGGAACACATGTACATAAAAGAAAGGGTTGAGAGGCAGGGAGAGGACATGAAAGATACACAAGTATGGTGCATACCAGGGAGAGGGCATACTGTATAAGATGGTTGCGATACGCTGCACCGTCAGGCTGCAAAAGAGAGACACATTTCATTTCAGGCTCCTCTAGATGGATACATCTATGATAGACTAAAGTTGAAGAGACTATTGATGAGGTGAGGTGACTTGTCAACCAGCAACGCTGTATAGAAGCTGTTGCAGTGCAGGTAACTGCTGTAATAGTTGTTGCCTACTCAAAACCCGTGTTATATACTATGTGCCTGCAAACCCATCAAATCTTAATATGTTGTTTCTTTCTAGGTAAATGTTAGAATATAAACCAAACCTTGTATGAACCAAGAGAGTTTCTTGTTAGACATTCGGTCTCAATGTCGTACCTCAATGCCCAAAAACACTCTAGTCGTTTCTCTAGAAACAGTGCGTAGGCTCGAACCCATCTTGAGCAGTCCCACGCTGTGCAAGAAACAGATATAAAGTACATATATATAATGTTGTTACTAGTACTACTACATAGAATCAAGATTAAAAACAAGAAATAGATTACCAAGAGGGGTAGAGTTGTCTTTGAAATTGGGTATATGGAGAACATGTCCTTTATGAGAGTAGTTAAGGAGCTCCTCTCTAAAAGTAGGATCCGCCTCTCTCAATGTCCTATGAATAACTATCAATGTCTTCAATGCAACCTGCAAATGTATATTTATCGTATAATGTGTCTGTTAGTCTTAGTGCCCGTAGTTCAATCCTAAATGTCCAAATGTACATATCATCGTTAGCAATAAAATTAAAGCGGCTTTATATTACTTATGTGTTGGAGTAATATATCGACGTGTGCTCTGATCTATGCCCACCATGCGAATAGAACCATAGATCGAGATAGATCACACTCGATGGGTCCCTAGTCAACAAAGCTTCACTAGAAGCGACTAGTATGAAAGATGGCTCTTTATGGCTTACGTTCTGTTAGTCATTGGAATGGGATTCCGGAGTCTGATCATAGATATCATGTGGGACATGATATTGGACGACCCGACCTGAATATGTGCCATAGATTAAGTCATGAACATATTCAGTGTTGTAGCTTGTCATGTATCCTTAGACCAAGGAGTCTTTGTGATCGCTATGTAGTCAACAACTGAGTTTGACCTGAGCCTAACGTTGTCCGTAATAGGGCTTCCATAACGGCCAGGATTGGCTTGGGGACGGGCTACATGAGTGACACGAAAGACGGCTAAGGGATTTATCCCTCATACTAAGGTATGAGAAAGATATCGGTTCTCGGCCGCTTGATCGAGAGTGACTGGAAGAATAGCATGGCCATGCACATGATACTGGGTATCATATATTCAGTCATCTCAAATATCAAGGAACGGTGATTGAGAATAATAAGGATGACGGCTCTATGCCTTATCTCAATCAGGATATCGGAGATAAAAGGATAATGACAGGGACGACGGAAAGGTTAGAATCGACAGGGTCGATTCGTTATGTAGTGTCAGGCAATACTAAAGTCTCGTTAGTTGCCACTTAAATATGATCAAGTAAAATGAGATTTTACGTTGATCTATTGACATGCATAAACCTAAGGGTCACACAGGAGGATGAAACTCATTGACACATTTATGGAGAATGGCCAAAAGGGAGTTGTCTCGGGACATGACCAAAACTGGGTTTTGTGTCATGTGCCCGTAAGTGAATAGGACTTTACGGATCGAGACAAGGCTTGGAGTCTTGGGATTGATCGCGTCGGATAATGTTGGACATTTTCGGTATGGAAGGCATGGAGGCGATGAGCGAATCACGGGACCTCGTTGGAAATGGCCACGGGCCATGTTCCAAGAGGCCCATGAAAGGCCCATGCAACCAAGGCCCATGGAACTAATTAATCAAGTCTTGATTAATTAGTACTAAGTAAGCAAGACAAGGATTAAGGTGTTGGTGATTCACCACCTAACCCAATCTTGTCTTGCCATACTTTGTCGTATTTACACCTTACTTGACACCATACTTGTCCCATGCCTTTAGTTGGACAAGTATGGGTTTTGTTATGTTTAAGTCATCTTTTTTCAACATAACAAACACAAGACAAGAATAGGAAACACATTTTCTCTCCCTCTTCCATGGCCATTTCGGGTTTGGCTAGTTTCCACCTCTATTTTTGTGTTCTTGAGTCCTCAAAGAGAAGAACTACGTGGCTTTGATTCCCATGTGGATACGTAGGCGTCTTGGAGACTCAAGCCAATCATTCGTTAACCGGTGTTCTTGTTTTGGTAAGAGATAGTGCTGAATTTTTCTCTTGTGAATCCATTCTTTGTTAGTTGTTTCATGGTTTTAATCGTCTCTTGGTTTTTTATTGATTTTCCGCTGCGAGTTGGTTCATCTCCAACCCTACCTCGAGACCCAACAGTGGTATCAGAGCCGTGCTACCTTCGGGATTCACAAGACGGTGTTCAAAGTTTCGGTTTTGATTGAAACTTTCGTTTTTGGCATGTTGTTTTGCTAAATTGTTTGATAACATGTTTTAAATTCTTGTTCATGGATTTAATGCATGTAAAATGAATTTTTGAAAATTACTTCAAATCTGGAAATTTTGAAATTGTTTTGATTTTTCGGGTCTCGGGAGCGGGACTCTCGGGGAGCCGAAACCGGGACCGAACGGGGCTCCGTTGGACGGAGCTAGGCCAAGCATGACCATTGGATGGTTGATATGCCAAGGCTAAACCATTTTGTTAGTTATGACGAGTTTGGAACCGTCATGACGAACTCGAAGATCAAATGTTCAAAAGTTTCATTTTTGAACGGTTTCGATAAACCGAGCATCAAAAAATTTCGAAACTTGGCTATTAATTAAAACCGGAAAATCACATGATGTTTGATAACATGCTTGTTTGATAACATGATGTGTGATGTGATGTTGGCATGGTGTACATAATAGCCCCGAGCTCGATTTAATTATTTATCGCTTTTCACGGCCTGCGAGCCGTTAGAGTTAGCGTGTAATTATTCTTTCAAGGTGTGGTCGTCGAACCACTTGTTTGTAATATTTATTTATTCCTGACCTGCGAGTCGTGTATTAAATTGTAATTTTTTACTCAAGACGAAGAAAAGGCGAAAAGGTCTTTTGGTGGCTTTTCGGATGTTGGCATCGGCTTGGAGTCGGTGGAGCTCAAGAAGCTAGTGGGAGTTAGTTTAGGGGGCTATTATGTGCACATTTATCGCTTTATGCTTGGTTTAGTTTATGCATGACTAATTCTATGTGTTTTAGAATTGCATGCTTAACTTTATTTACCGAGCATATCACCTCACATGCAAAGATAAAATTGGAATTTTAATCCTTGTGTGTGAACCCTTAGAACCGTCATTGCATTGGATGTAGTTGACGGGTTCAAAGGAAGAATTACATTGGATGTAATTTGAGGCATCATTGCATTTGGAATGTAGTTGATGTGTTCATCGCATCTAGGATGTGCCAAAGTTTTAAACACAACCAGACAAGTAAAAACGGGTCATGTCCGATACCTTCCAATTCTCAACACCTTACTACCTCCCCGTCCTATGGGTGTCGTGCGCCTTAGCGGAGCATCCATGGGAAAGCGGGGTAGTAGGTTTGGACGACATATGTGGGTGTCGTGCGCCTTAGCGGAGCACCTACATAGTGGCGGGTCATAGTTGAAAATTGGTGGACCCGACTACGATTCTCAGCTAGGGTTGAGCTAGGGTATCAGATAGGGTAAGCCGTGTACTTAAGTACATACCCTAGCCAAGAGTCACATTGGATGTGATTGGACGGGGTCCTACCTACATAGCTCGATTGAGTGGTGAGCCTTCGTTCAGCTTGATCGAGTGAATCAAGGATCTTGGTTTTAGATTATAAAGGTATAGAATCGATTGTTGGTGTTTAAGCTTGATCTTCATAAAATTTATTCAGTTTACTGATTGAATTTTATCTGTTGTAGATCAAATGGCAAATTCAGCGAACATTAATAGTTTGTCATTAAAAACCATTCTTGACAGGGTCAAACTAAATGGGACAAACTATTTGGACTGGTACAGAATTTTGAGGATAGTCCTCAAGTCTGAACGCAAAGAATATGTCCTTGACAAGGCTGTCTCTAAGACCATATCAGAGTTACATGAAGTGTCATTAATTGCTGAGAAGAATATATCAGGGATCTGGGATCCAAGGATATTCTGATGGTCAACAAGGGAATTGGAAGTGGCAAGGGCGGGGCCCATGCGCACTTGGCAGGAAAGATGAGACACATGAGAATGTCTGCTTCTACTGCCAATAGCCTGGTCATTGGAACCGGGATTACAGGAAGTTCACGGCTGATCTGAAGAAGGGCAGTGGGACTGCGCCTTCATCAAATAGCGTGGATAATCTGAAGAAGGGCAGTAGGACTGCGCCTTCATCAGGAAACCTGGATGATCTAAGAAAGGGCGGTGGGACCGTGCCTTCATCCGGTATTAACTCTATAGATCTACATCTCTCTACTTCCAAAGATTCATGGGTATTAGATACCAGGACTGAATCTCACACATGCACTTATATATGGTGGCTGAAAGTAGGAGAGGTTTGGAAAGCACGAAGTGGACCTCAGAGTTGTGGCAACTGCTGTAGGATCCATGAGTCTTGCTTTTCCAAGAGGCCTTGTCTTAGTACTGTATAATGTATATTGCATACCTAATTTTAGTAGGAATATTATATCTGTATCCGTGTTTGACAAGGAAGGATATAATGTTAATATTGGAAATGAAGTTTTCAATGTTCTATGCAATGATATGTTTTATACCAATACTGACTTGGTTGGAGGATTGTACATATTAGATATGGGTAACAATGCCTCAAGTTCTATATATTCCGTTAATACCAAGAGGTCTAAATCCAACGATTTAAACCTAACTCTGTTATGGCACTGTCATTTAGGTCGCATAAACAAGAAGCACCTATCAGCACTTCAGAAGTGCGGACTTTCAGGTTCATTCGAATTCCATTCGATCGATAGGTGCAAGGTTTGTTTGATGGGAAAAATGACTAAAGTGCCCTTTTATCGATCGCGATGAAAGGGCGGGTGAATTATTGGGGCTGATACACTCGAATGTGTGTAGACCAATAAGTTCACTTGCCAGGAGGGGTTTTAGCTACTTTATCACATTTACTGATGATTACAGTAAATATGGTTATGTCTATTCGTTGAGACATAAATCTAAAGCTTTTGATAAATTCAAAGAGTTTAAGACTAAAGTAGAAAACCAGCTCGACAAAGGTATTACGGCACTTCGATTGGATCGAGGTGGAAAATACTTGACCACAGAGTTATTAGATCATCTAAAAGAGAATGGGATCCTTTTGGAATGGACTCCTCCTGGGACATTGTAGATGAAAGGTGTAGCCAAACGGAGAAATCGGACATTGTTAGACAATGGTCCGTTCCATTATTAGTTGGACTGATCTCCCAATCTCTTTCTGGGATTATGCTCTAGAGACGACCACATTCATAGTGAATCGGGCTTCGACGAAGGGTGTGGAAGGGACACCATTTTAAAATGATATGGGATTATGCCCGCTTTGTCCTTCCTAAAGATTTGTGGTTGCGAGGCTTATGTGAAACATTTGGTTTCGACTAAGCTCGAACCAAGATCTGAGATATGCACCTTCGTGTGGTATCCCAAAGCAACAAGGGGATACTACTTCTACAATCCCAGTGAGAACATGGTGTTCGTCGCATGAGGTGCGGTCTTTATGGAAAATGAGTTTTGTTTCCAAAGACGTCATTGGGATGACTGTGCATCTCGAAGAAATTCAGGATGGTACAGATCTGTCTAAACCAATTGGCAACCTAGTAGAAAGGAGCCAGAGATTTTCGTAGAGTAAGAACCAATTCCTGTTACAATTCCGGAAGGTCCAAGGCGTTTTGAAAGGATCATTCTTCCACCTCCAAGATATGGTATCCGGAGGTGACAATGAAGTCATGGTGGATCACGATGATCCAGCCACCTTTCAGGAAGTCGTGGATGGGCCCAACTCCGAGTTATGGCTGGGAGCCATGAGGGAGGAAATGCAATCCATGTCGGACAACCGAGTCTGGGAACCGGTTGATCCCATCAATGGTGTGAGGACCATCAGATGCAAATGGATCTCCAAGGTGAAGATGGACATGGACGGCAACCCTCTGACCTACAAAGCTCAACTGGTGGCGAAAGGTTATAGGCATGGATTGACTATGAGGAAACCTTCTCCTTAGTGGCTATGGTCAAAATCGATCCAAATTCTTCTTGACATAACTGCGTATTATAATTACGAGATATGGCAAGTGGATGTCAAAACCGCTTTCCTAAATGGAAATTTGACTGAGTACGTTTGTATGTCTCGGCCCAAAGGTTTTGACGATCCGAAGAATAAAGGAAAGATTTATAAGTTGTTGAAATCCATTTATGGATTGAAACGAACTTCTCGGGGTTGGATCCTTCGTTTTGATGAAGCTGTAATTGGATTTGGCTTAATCAAGAACGAGGATGAATCTTGCGTTTATAAGAAGGCTAGTGGGAGCAAGATTACCTTTCTGGTTCTCATTGAAAACGACATCCCAACCTTCCATGAGACTAAAGCTTGGTTGAGGAAGTGTTTTTCAATAAAGGACTTAGGCGATGTTTCTTATATCTTAAGGATTAAGATATGTAGAGATCGCACCAAGAGGGTCTTGGATTTAAGTCAGGGAACCTATGTGAACAAGGCATTGAGTAGGTTCTTAATGCTCGATTCAAAGAAAGGACTCTTACCCACTAGTCATGGCATTCATCTCAGCAAGACTCAGTGTCCTAAGACACCTGATGAGCTGAAAAGGATGATGAAAATCCTATGCGCCTGGGGGCAGGATCGATCATATATGCCATGACATGTATGAGACCAGACGTCTCGTAAGCCTTATGTTGTACCAGTAGACATCATTCTAACCCGGGGGAAAGATGATGCTGAACTAGTCGTCGAAGGATGAGTAGACGCTAGTTTTCCAAGACAAATCCAGATGACTTCAGAAGTCAATCAGGATATGTGTTTACGCTGAATGGCAGAGCTTTAGCTGGGACAGCGTAAAGCAAGATATCATTGCCGAATCTACGACAGAGGCCAAGTACATGGATGCTGCAGAGGCAGCTAAGGAGGCTATGTGGATTTGGAAATTCATGGCAGGGCTGGGTGTAATTAAAAACCCATCCAGCCCGGTGAATCCATCTTGCGACAACACAAGGGCCATTGCGCAAGCTAAAAGCCTAGATCGTATAACAAATCCAAACATGTACTGCGGCGTATCCACCTCATCAGATAAATACTGAACTGAGGTGAAGTGAAGATAACCGATATTGCAACAGATGATAACATAGCCAACCCTTTGACTAAGGCAGTGTCACTGCCTGAACATGTTAGACATGTAAAGTCGATGGGGACACATTGGAGTTTAGATTGGAACTAGGGCAAGTGGGAGATTGTTAGTCTTAGTGCCCGTAGTTCAATCCTAAATGTCCAAATGTATATATCATCGTTAGCAATAAAATCAAAACGGCTTTATATTACTTATGTGTTGGAGTAATATATCGATGTGTGCTCTTATCTATGCCCACCATGCGAATAGAACCATAGATCGAGATAGATCACACTCGATGGGTCCCTAGTCAACAAAGCTTCACTAGAAGCGACTAGTATGAAAGATGGCTCTTTATGGCTTACGTTCTGTTAGTCATTGGAATGAGATTCCGGAGTCTGATCATAGATATCATGTGGGACATGATATTGGACGACCCGCCCTGAATATGTGCCATAGATTAAGTCATGAACATATTCAGTGTTGTAGCTTGTCATGTATCCTTAGACCAAGGAGTCTTTGTGATCGCTATGTAGTCAACAACTGAGTTTGACCTGAGCCTAACGTTGTCCGTAACAGGGCTTCCATAACGGCCAGGATTGGCTTGGGGACGGGCTACATGAGTGACACGAAAGACGGCTAAGGGATTTATCCCTCATACTAAGGTATGGGAAAGATATCGGTTCTCGGCCGCTTGATCGAGAGTGACTGGAAGAATAGCATGGCCATGCACATGATACTGGGTATCATATCTTCAGTCATCTCACATATCAAGGAACGGTGATTGAGAATAATAAGGATGACGGCTCTATGTCTTATCTCAATCAGGATATCGGAGATAAAAGGATAATGACAGGGACGACGGAAAGGTTAGAATCGACAGGGTCGATTCGTTATGTAGTGTCAGGCAATACTAAAGTCTCGTTAGTTGCCACTTAAATATGATCAAGTAAAATGGGATTTTACGTTGATCTATTGAGATGCATAAACCTAAGGGTCACACCGGAGGATGAAACTCATTGACACATTTATGGAGAATGGCCAAAAGGGAGTTGTCTCGGGACATGACCAAAACTGGGTTTTGGGTCATGTGCCCGTAAGTGAATAGGACTTTACGGATCGAGACAAGGCTTGGAGTCTTGGGATTGATCGCGTCGGATAATGTTGGACATTTCCGGTATGGAAGGCATGGAGGCGATGAGCGAATCACGGGACCTCGTTGGAAATGGCCACGGGCCATGTTCCAAGAGGCCCATGAAAGGCCCATGCAACCAAGGCCCATGGAACTAATTAATCAAGTCTTGATTAATTAGTACTAAGTAAGCAAGACGAGGATTAAGGTGTTGGTGATTCACCACCTAACCCAATCTTGTCTTGCCATACTTTGTCGTATTTACACCTTACTTGACACCATACTTGTCCCATGCCTTTAGTTGGACAAGTATGGGTTTTGTTATGTTTAAGTCATCTTTTTTCAACATAACAAACACAAGACAAGAATAGGAAACACATTTTCTCTCCCTCTTCCATGGCCATTTCGGGTTTGGCTAGTTTCCACCTCTATTTTTGTGTTCTTGAGTCCTCAAAGAGAAGAACTACGTGGCTTTGATTCCCATGTGGATACGTAGGCGTCTTGGAGACTCAAGCCAATCATTCGTTAACCGGTGTTCTTGTTTTGGTAAGAGATAGTGCTGAATTTTTCTCTTGTGAATCCATTCTTTGTTAGTTGTTTCATGGTTTTAATCGTCTCTTGGTTTTTATTGATTTTCCGCTGCGAGTTGGTTCATCTCCAACCCTACCTCGAGACCCAACAGTGTCATTCTATCCTTTTGATTAATTAAGACCTAGAAGAGATAATTGAGATTACGATTCAGCTTCGGGTCTTGGCCAATCTCTTGGAGAGTGTGTGTATGCAGTAGGCCACATCTGCCCTCGCGCGAATAACAGAAAATATGTCTAACAAACAAAAAAGAAAAGGTCATCCATAGAATTGCAAATCCAAATTGAACAACACACAATCTCATACACTTACTCCGAACATGGCGTTCTTTGGGAGGAAGCTCCACGTGACTTGTAGCCTTCACGATGGCAATATCCAAAGCCTTACATAAAAAAACGTTATTATTATGTTATATGAAAAGGAAAAAGAAAGAAAGGTGATTCCATGAAGAACCTTGTATTCGTTGTTGACCTTGGCGAGGCAACCATGGTGGAGTCCTTGAGAGCTTCATAGGCTTTCCTTAAGCTCTCAAACGTACCCATTGCTTTGGATTTTTCCTATGTTCAATGCACACAGAGAGAAGAAGATGCCGACGACCTCTTGATCCTTTCTTTCTGTTTCTCAAACTCCAAAAAATGTGCGCAACAACAACCCAACAAGTAGCAAAAAAAGGGCATTTATCACTCAACTCCGAATCATGTCCTTGACCACATAATTATAACAATTTTATGCTCAGACCCACCTTGTTATTTTATTTGGAAATAAAATGCTTGTTTATGTCAACTTGAACGAGAAAGGTTGGCAGTTTATAAGTGTCAACTCTTATGGACAACCAAACTCATTCAACACAAAAACCTTAACCGTTTTTATAACTGCTCTCGCTCCTGCTCGCACATTTATATAACAATCACATCAATGAAGACAATAGTAAAGGGGCATGTAGATTTAGTGTTGTGCAAGCTTGAGTAGGTATCTATTACATGAATCATGCCAACGACCACAAAAACTAAAACGAAGCTCATTACTGCAAATTGATCTATAAATAAGATGTTTGTTGATGCGATAGAGGTTTTTCGACCAATCTGTTTAACTTTGACTCATTATTTGAAGATTGTTTGGTTCAATTCACCTCCTCCTACTTTCCGTCACTTTCTCACCAACCGACGTTCACAATCTTACGACAAGAGTTTCAGATGTTGTTGAGGTGACTAAACATGCAAAAAAGAATTGTTAAGCTCAAGTAGAAGACGGAGTTGTCAACCCAAAAAGACATTTCTCAATCATGTATATATAGTCGTCTCTCCCCTTAACTTCCAAATCCTCTGATTGCTCTACATGTATCTCCTTGTGTATGTCATCACCAAGAATATAGTTTCCAGATCCACATCCCCAACCTCCAAATCAAGACTAGTTGATAAACCTTACACAACTACTAGAGAAAATATTTAATCAACATTAATACTTCTCTAATTACAATCCTTGACTAACAATCTACCTTTGTAATATGAACGTGAAATATTTTCTTCTTACATGACTATGTACAAATTATTCTTCTTCAATGCTTTTTTGACTTCCAGCAACATCTTTAGCTCGAAATCATGATTCTCATGTTGTGGTTGTAAGAATTAGAGATATGATCTAGTATGCTTTAAATTAGTTAAATAATATTTTTTTATTAGCTCTTACTTTTATTAAAAGAGATTTACTCTCTAAGAAAGAGAGGATTAAAAAGATTAAAAGACCGAAAGCGATTACAAGAAAGAGCTTGAAATACGGGAGCTCTACAAAGAGCATAACCCTAATCGAAGGAATGCAACCCACTAAAACAAGGATCACATAAACACCAAAAGAGAAGTCTCAATCCCTGATACAGAACAATCGAGACCCCCTCCGACAAAGAACATGACGTAAGAGAACGAGGATTGAAAAAACCCAATTCTTGAAATAGAGTCATCAAGACTTCATGCGAATGAGAACTGCCTTAGACCTTAGTATTCAATTGCACTTCCTCAAAAAACAGTTGGCACCCAACAAAAGCGTCGAACACAACCCAAAATGTTCAAAGCCCGAACTAACGAACAAAACACACAATACGACGCTTGCCGGAGAGATGAGCCAAAACCACGGCACACCGAGCCTGAGAACCACCAAGCTCCCATTCCGCCACAACAACACCATCGACAAGACCCCAAAACAAACCTCACGAGTCAACAGGGCAAGAGTCGTATGTACTTAGCCAAAACCCACGACCAAACACCATAAGATCTATTATGCAACACCACCATTCGAGACCTTACCCCACACTTCGCCAGACCTGGAACACACCAGCAAGCACAAATGGCTTCACAATAAACAAACAAGAGATCTTTGTCCATAATAGAGGAATAGACATCTGAATAACAGAAGCGACTAGTACTTTGCCGAGAACCTCGATCCAGAACATTTGATCTGTCTGAAACAAGAATAATACCGAAGCCGGGGGTTGAGCACTACCATAATAATCGATCTATTCGAAACAAAAGAATAAGACCGGAGTCAAGGGTTAAGCGTTACTGTGAGCGTGACTAGAGCGGTGGAGTGATCAATAGAAAATGGGGCAGAGACACATATGGGGGATGTGAAGAGACCGGATCCAAGAGTCGAGCGCAAACGTTAGCGTGCCCGGAGTGGTGGCGGGAGCAATAGGTAGGGGTGTCAAAAATTGTCCCATAACCCAGTCCATTCGGCCCACCCGGCCAGATCTTCTACTGAGTTTGAGTCTAAGGATGTGGTTGGCGTTTGTGTCGGGTTGCGATGGCTTATGCATATCCTCAATGAACTCGGGTTTCGTTTGGTTCGGCCTCCTCATGTCTGGTGCGATAATGTTGGTGTCGTTTATCTATCCACTAATCCGACATTCCATCCACGCACACGACATGTCGAGGTTGACTATCATCTCGTTCGGAACATGGTTCAGGCTCGTCACATTATTGTCTCTTCCTTGTCTTCAGCTAATCAACTAGTAGATATCCTAACCAAGCCCCTGTCTAAATCAGCGTTCACCAGGTTTCGGGACAAGCTTCGGCTACGCTCTTCTCTGCCTTCAGCTTGTGGGGGTGTATCAGATGCTAACAAGGATAAGAAATTACTACATTTTACTACTTATTACTATATATATATATATATACATTCCTAGTTAGCATACAATTGTATCTTCTTATACTATATAGTATATATTCAGAACTCAATACAATAATTCAGTTCCATCCTATTCCATATATTGACCGTACCTTTGGCTCAAAAAATGTAGATAAAAAACGTTCAAATAAATGCTCGATACAATATAACAAAATAATATCATACCCTTTTGTATACAATCATATAGGGTTATGCTTTTTGCTAAAACATTACAACAACAATAATCAATTCAATGTTTACAAGTATAAATACAACGTCGGTAAATTAGTAAAGCATTTAACGACTTCATCAAGCTTGATTCGACCTTACAAATAATGAATATGATCAGTATTTTAACGTATGGATATGAGTCATTAATTAAATTTTCAATTACGCTTTCTATAACAAATTCCAAATCAAACTACAACTTAGTGACATTAATCGAGAGTTAAACTAATAGATCAAAACAAAGATGTGAAATTGTTGTTCATGTAAAAATCGTTCGTTTTCTTTTTCCTAGACAATGTCAACCTATCACGAACCACCTCACCCCAACCCCACCCCATTTATTGACATACATGATCTCCTCCTCCTTTCCATATTTTGCACAGCTGAGTTCTACACTTTAATGCACATATTGTTTTATCATACATAGCATGTAAATTGTTGTATAAATTCCCTCAATTTGTATTGTTCAAATCATCAAATGAAAACATAATTTCATTACATGTTTCTATATTCTTCACCTTTAGGCTTCTTACCTCATGTTTGAGATTGAGCTTTCAACTATAAGCTTGATCTTTTATATGAGTTGGTTCTCTTACATGGTATCAAAGCTTGTTTCGGCCCACAACCCGTTTGTCACCTACACGTTGTGGTCTCCAGTCCATATGCAGATGTCTAGTTCTGCTACGACCCACGCGTAGATATCCAGTCCTACATGTGAGGGGGGGATGTTGAAGTTGAACCCACATCGGAAAAATATAATAATAATAATAGGCCCCTTATAAAGGGGAGGGTCACACCCAACTAATAAGGTTGACCTTTTAGTTGTGGAAGCCCGACCCGATATACGACACGATATGTTTTAAAAATAAATTACATGGTATCAAAGCATGGTACCTCACGGACAGGGGTTCGAACCCCACTACCTACAAAATGATATTTCTCTATATTTATCTAATTTTCCCCTAATGGGGCAACCCTTATCTCTCTTCTCAATGGGCTCATCTTATCTTCTAAACAATTTACCTCTAAACCTATAAACGGGTATGTCTGTGAGGGCGCGTGTTAGAATATAACTATAATTGGGCCTTCAACTATCAGCTTGAGCTTTTAGTAGAGTTGTTTCTCTAATACCTCACCAGTGGCCTCCCTCCTTGTTTAGAGGTCGTCGTGTTAGTCTTAATGCACGTAGTTCAATCATAAGTGTCCAAATGTATATATCATCGTTAGCAATAAAATTAAAGTGGCTTTATATTACTTATGTGTTGGAGTAATATATCGATGTGTGCTCTCATCTATGCCCACAAAGCGAATAGAACCATAGATTTAGATAGATCACACTCGATGAGTCCCTAGTCAAACAAAGCTTCACTAGAAACGACTAGTATGAAAGATGGCTCTTTATGGCTTACGTTCTGTTAGTCATTGGAATGAGATTCTGGAGTCTGATCATAGATATCATGTGGGACATGATATTGGACGACTCGCTCGAATATGTGCCATAGATTAAGTCATGAACATATTCAGTGTTGCAACTTGTCATGTATCCTTAGACCAAGAAGTCTTTGTGATCGTTATGCAATCAACAACAAGTTTGACCTGAGCCCAACATTTTCCATAACAAGGCTTACATAACGGCCATGATTGGCTTGGGGATGGCTGCAAGAGTGACACGAAAGACGGCTAAGGGATTTATCCCTCATACTAAGGTGTGGGAAAGATATCGGTTCTTGGCCGCTTGATCGAGAGTGACTGAAAGAATAGCATGACCATGCTCATGATATTGGGTATCATATATTCAGTCATCTCATATATCAAGGAACAGTGATTGAGAATAATAAGGATGACGACTCTATGCCTTATCTCAATCGAGATATCAATGATAAAAGGTTACAAGCTTAATTGTACAAGCTATCTGGATTGGTAAAGAAATTTAAGGATGGTCAACGCAAAGAAAATGACGTTTATAAGGATATCCCTTGTGTCTAGAAAATGAAGGGGCATCTCGAACATCTTAATGGATTGGGTCTTAAGGTAGAATCATAGATGGTAGTAGATGGGGTTCTACGCTCCCTTCCTCGTGCGTATGTTAAGTTCACCATGAACTATCACATGCACAATATCGACATTACCATATCAGAGTTACATGGCGTGTATGTAACTTCTGAGAGGAATATCATGGATATGGGATCCAAGGATATTCTTGTAATAACCACTCCCGGTCAACGCCAGTCAAACCTGCGAAAAACAGGAAAATTTAAAAAATTTAAGACAGACACTTAATTGAACCTAAATTGACCCCGAGGGTCATAACGGACTTAAGATGACCCCGATATCGACCAAAGTGAGTTCCGGGGGACTCAGGGCAACTTTCTGATCAATTTGGGAAATGTTGACTTTTCGTTGGAAAAGTCAACCGAGCGACGTTTTGGTCCATTCGAGGACCGTTTTGGATCCAGAAAGATTAGCCATCGTCGCAGCGGTCTTAGTTGATCCGTTTCCTTGTAGCCCGTGAAGTTTCGTAATTTCTTGGAAAAAGTGTCCGTTCGAGGCCCGAAACGTCCGAATTTTGCGAATCTGATTGGAAAATATCTTCTAGATATCTTTCCAAAAAGGTGTGGGACCCACCTTGCCACTTGTCAAACAAGTGATGGTGTTAGGTTTTGGGGGAAAAACAAAGATGAGGCATAAGGGGGGGTTCGGCCAAGAGGGTTAGAAAGAGAAACAAAAATAGAAAAAGAAAGAAAAGAGAGTTAGAGAGAGAAGGAGAAGGAGAAGGAGAAGAAGAGAGAAAGAGAGGAGCTAGGGTTATGGCTACTATTCACGCTCATCCAACCCTTGGATCGTCTCAAAGTTAAGAGAATCGAACTCACACCGTCTTCCTCTACGGTAATCACCAAACCGATCTTCGTTTTGTCTAGTTCTAAAATTATTTTTTGGTTTAAAACTATTAGTTTAGGGTTTTATTGAGGATGGGAGATCATTGGAGACGTTTTGGAGACGTTTTGGGGTGAAGGGAGACGTTTTCCGGTGACCGGGAGCTCGGGGGGAGCTCCGGCCACCATAGGGGATGGCCGGCCGGCCATGGAGTGGGTGGCCGGAGCTAGGGCCGGCCACCACCATGGTGGGCCGGGCCCATTGGAGCCCTAGCCACCCACGGCCAAGGTTCTCCGGGTGCGGCCCACTTGCTCGGGTGCTCGGGTTTTGTGTTCGGGTGGTTTAGAACGTTCCCCGGGTCATTAATTCACAACCGGATCGAAATTTGGAATTAATTTGTGAAAGTTGGAATTGTCGGGTTTAGAAACTTTAAACGCTAATTAAATGACTCGAAAGTCGGAATTCGATTCCGTCGAGTGCCTAGGAACCCTTGAATTATTCTAAGACCGTAGAAACGAAAACGGGAATTTTCGGAGCCCCGGAAGTGCGTTTCCAAAACCCGGGCAGATTCGCCATGTCGGGCGAATCGGGCTTTTCCGGGTCCAATATCGACAATGTCGAGTAATTGGGAAGTTTGGGAGTGATCGACATTGTCGGGGTTACTTTTGGGCGTCAAGTTTATTAAATCCCAGTTTGTGTCTGCGAACTTATAAGTATTTAAAATTGTGTTCTTATTAGATCGTGCTGCAGACCGAGGGAAGGGAAAGCTAGGCGAGTGACTGAGATCACGCCGGAGCTTGTTGGTTAGCTTTTGGAGAAAACATACGAGGTAGGGAAAAGTAGCCGGATCTCGGCCCTGATTAGGGAAAGTTAACAGTGAATTGCATGTGACACCGGGGTGTCGTGGGTTAAGTAGGTTTATCAAATATTAGGAAGGCAGGTGACACCGGGTAGTGTCGTATGGTACGAGAACGTAACGAACATTAGAAATGCATGTGACACTTAGTAGTGTCGTAGGAGCAGTGAACTTATCGATATTAGAATTACTGGAGGCATATGACCATGCCTAGAGGTTGATTGTTTAATTTATGTCTTGGGTGGCCATGAGAGCCCGTGCTTTAATGTTTGTGTCTTGGGTGGCCATGAGAGCACGTACTTTAATGTTTGTGTCTTGGGTGGCCATGAGAGCCCGTATTGTACTGTTGTGTCCTGGGTGGCCACGAAAGCCCGTGTCCTTACTGTTGGTGTCTTGGGTGGCCATGAGTGCCCGTGGGGTTGTTCAACCCGTGTCTTTACTTTTGGTGTTTGGGTAGCCTTGAGTGCCCGTGGGGTTGTTGAACCTGTGTTCTACCGTTGGTGTTTTGGGTGGCCGTGAGTGCCTGTGGGGTTGTTGAGGCCGAGTCTTGACTGTTGGTATGTTTTGGGTGGCCAAGAGATCTTGCGGAGTGTTGGACAGGTGTTGTTGCTGTTTGTTGAACTTTGGCTGTGATTGTGATTGTTGTTACCTGAGGTTGGGGGCCCGCTTCATGAAACGGGGGTCCTCGAGCGCACGCGTCTGCATGTTCAGACGGGGTAGGGGGGCCGCCCGTGAGGAAAGGGGTCCTGGCCGCGCGTGCGTGGTTTGGGGTTGGTGAGTGACAGGTCGACAGCCTGATCCGACTTTGTGTCGGGAAAAGTGCGACAGGTCGACCGCCTGGCCTGACAGGGTTCGGTAAAGCGCGTGAGGGAGGTTACTGAGCAGCTGGAGTGTGATCCTTTGTGATCTTGTTTGGTGTGCGATCCTTTGTGATCTTGAGTGTTGTGTGGTTGTTTGTCGTACCATTTGAGGAAGTCGTCAATCGTTGTGTCGGGTCTACATTACGTGTCCGAGTGTTGAGTCGGTTGTGGAAGGTAACTGTTGTGTGTGTTAGTCGGGTCGTTGTTGGTGTTACCGGCAGTGTCTGCTAAGTATGTCGTAGTCAGTCTGTTATCCGTGGTGGTGAGCGAACGCTCACCCCTAGCTGCTTTTCCTACAGGTACAGGTCGCAGATTGGACTAGGTGAGCTTCCGAAGCTTGAAGAGCTAGGAGCTGGAGTCCGGGTCTACTTTTGAGTCTAGCGACATATACCATGCTTTTGTCCACTTGTTGGGATGTATTTTGAGTTGTAAATATCATTTTTGATGAACAAATGGGAATTTTAAAGTGATTTATGTAAAAGGTTTCAATATGTTTTATTGTTTTAAATGTTCGCGTCCTAAGTTCGGTTTACTGAAATTGGGGCGTGACAATTCTGATGGTTAGAATGGGATACAGTTTCAATAAGGAAATTGGTAGTGGCAAGGGCAAGTCCCCTGCGCACTTGGCATGAAAGATGAGACACTTGATCGCTCCTAACCCTCCTAGGACTAGTGGTCCTTAAGGAAGGCTAAGGAAGATAAGATTGTCTGCTTCCACTGGCAGAAGCCTGGTCGACGGAAAAGAGATCACGGGAAAAACCCGGATAGAATGAAGAAGGGCAGTGGGACTGCGCCTTCCTCATGTATTAACTTTATAGAGCTACCTCTCGCTGCTTCCAAAGATTCATGGATATTGGTTACCGGAGCTTAATCTTACATATGCACTGACGTACGGTGACTAGAAGGTAGGAGAGGCTTGGATAAGAACGAATTGGACCTCAGAGTGGACAACATATGAGGGTTGTAGCGCCTGTTATAGGATCCATGAGTCTTCGTTAGCCAAGTGGCCTTGTTGTGTACTAAACAATGTATATTGCATACCTAATTTTAATAGGATCATTATATCTATATCCGTGTTAGACACCGAAGGATATAATGTTGATATTGGAAAGGGTAAACTACAAATGCATACCCTGAAGTTGTCACGTTTAACCGATGACTACCCTGAAGTTTAAAGTTAACTGATGCATACCCTAAAGTTACAACTTGTAACTAAAAACCCCTTCTGTTAGTAAAAATGACGAAAATACCCTCCGTGATTTTTTTCAAATAATTTTTTAAAAATACAAATGAAGTGATTTTTTAAATAAAAATGAAGTCATTTAATAAGTAAATATATATATATATAACAAAAGTAATTTTTAAATATTTTTTTAACATAATTATTGAAGTGTAGTTGAGGGTATTTTCATCATTTTAACTGACAGAGAGGTTTTGAGTTACAACTCGTAACTTCAGGGTATGCATCAGTTAACTTTAAAGTTCAGGGTAATCATCGGTTAAACGTGACAACTTCAAGGTATGTATATGTGGTTTACCCTATTGGAAATTAGATTTTCAATATTCTATGCAATGATATGTTTTATGTTTGTACAAACTTTGGTCCGAGGATTGTACATATGGGTAACAATGCCTCAAGCTCTATTTATAACGTTAATGCCAAAAAGTCTAAATTCTATCATTTATACCAGATTATGTTAAGGCATTGTCATTTAGGCCACATAAACAAGTAATGCATATCAGCACTTCAGAAGTGTGGACTTTTAAGTCCATTCGAATTTCATTCGAATAATAGGTGCAAGGCTTGTTTGATGGGAAAAATGACTAAAAATCCCATCATCGATCGCGGTGAAAGGGCGGGTGGATTATTGGGGCTGATACACTCGGATGTGTGTAGACCAATAAGTTCGCTTTCTGGGAGGATTTTTAGTTACTTTATCATATTTACTGATGATTACGGTAAAGATGGTTATGTCTATTCGATGAGACATAAGTCTAAAACTTTTGATAAATTCAAAAAGTTTAAGACTGAAGTAGAAACCCAGCTCGGGAAAGGTATTAAGGAACTTTGATTGGATCGAGGTGGAAAATACTTGACCCCAAAGTTTTTAGATCATCTAAAAGAGAATGAGATCCTTTTGGAATGGACTCCTCCTGAGGCACTGTAGTTGAAAGGTATAGTCGAACGGAGAAATCGAACATTGTTAGACAATGGTCTGTTCCATGATCAGTTGGACTGATCTCCCAATCTCTTTCTAGGGTTATGCTCTGGAGACGGCCATCTTCATAGTGAATCGGGCTCCGACGAAGGCTGTGGAAGGGACACCATTTTAGAAATGGTACGGGAAGAAGCCCGTTTTGTCCTTTGTAAGGGTCTGTGGTTGTGAGGCTTATGTGAAACGTTTGGTTTCGACTAAGCTCGAACCAAGATCTGAGAAATGCACCTTTATGGGGTATCCCAAAGGATTAAGAGGATACTACTTCTACAAACCTAGTGAGAACTTGGTGTTCATCGCTAGGGGAGGGGATTTTATGGAAAGGGAATTTGTTTCCAAAGACGTCAATGGGAGGGATGTACATCCAGAAGAAGTTCAAGATGGTACATATGCCTCTGAACTTTTTGACAACCTAGTAGAGGAGCCTGAATTGGTCGTAGAGTAGGAACCAAATCATGTAGCAATTCTTGAAGGTCCAAGGAGATCTGGAAGGATCAATCACCCACCTCCGAGATATGGCTATTTTGTGTTTGAAGGGGTCGGTGAGTTAATGGTGGATCATGAAGATCCATCCACCTTTCAGGAAGCCGTGGATGATCCCGACTCCGAGTTATGGCTAGGAGCCATGAGAGAGGAAATGCAGTCCATGTGTAATAACCACTCTCGGTCAACGCCAGTCAAATCTGCGAAAAACAGGAAAATTTAAAAAATTTAAGACAAACACTTAATTGAACCTAAATTTAACCCTGAGGGTCATACCGGACTTAAGTTGACCCCGATATCGACCAAAATGAGTTCCGGGGGACTCAGGGCAACTTTCTGACCAATTTGGGAAATGTTGACTTTTCGCTGGAAAAGTCAACCGAGCGACGTTTTGGTCCATTCGAGGACCGTTTTGGATCCAAAAAACTTAGCCATCGTCGCAGCGGCCTTAGTTGAGCCGTTTCCTTGTAGCCTGTGAAGTTTCGTAATTTCTTGGAAAAAGTGCCCGTTCGGGGCCCGAAACGTCCGAATTTTGCGAATCTGATTAGAAAATATCTAGAGGATATTTTCCAAAAAGGTGTGGGACCCACCTTGCCACTTGTCAAACAAGTGGTGGTGTTGGGTTTGGACAAGACAAGGAAGACACACCTATAGGTGTGTTCGGCCACACCATTTCAAAAGGGAAAAAATAGAAAAAAGAGAAGAGAGTTTAGAGAGAGAGGGAGAAGGAGAAGAAGAGAGAAAAGAGAAGGAGCTTGGAGGTCTTGCCACTATTCTCGAACATCTAACCCTTGGATCGTGTCAAAGTTAGAAGATTCAAGCTCACCTCGACATTCTCTACGGTGAGCTACTATCCGATCTTCGTTTTGCTTAATTTTGGAAGTTAGGGTTTGAGTAAATCTAGTAGTTTAGGGTTGTATTGAGGATTAGGGATCTTTGGAGACGTTTTGGAGTAAAGATGGACGTTTTCCGGTGACCGGGAGCTCGGGGGGAGCTCTGACCACCATGTAGGGTGGCCGGCCGGCCATGGGGTGGCTGGCCGGAGCTAGGACCGGCCACCACCATGGTGGGCCGGGCCCATTTTAGCCCTAGCCACCCACGGCCAAGGTTGGCAGAGTGGGGCCCACGTGCTCGGGTGCTCGGGTTTCGTGTTCGGGTGGTTTAGGACGTTCCCCGAATCAATAATCTACAACCGGATCGAAATTTGAATTGAATTGTAAAAGTTGTAATTGACGGATTTAGAAACTTGAAACGCTAATTAAATTACTCGGAAGTCGGAATTGGATTCCTTCGAGTGCATAGGAACCCTTGAATTATTCTAAGACCGTAGAAACGAAAACGGGAATTTTCGGAGCCCCGGAAGGGCGTTTCCAAAACCCGAGCAGATTCGCCATGTCGGGCGAATCAGGCTTTTCCGAGTCCATTATCGACAATGTCGAGTAATTGGGAAGTTTGGGAGTGATCGACATTGTCGGGGTTACTTTTGGGCGTCAAGTTTATTAAATTTCAGTTTATGCCTGCAAGCTTAAAAGCGTTTAAAATTGTGTTCTTGATTAGATCGTGCCGCAGACAGAGGAAAGGGAAAGCTAGGCGAGTGATCGAGATCACGCCGGAGCTTGTTTGAGCGCTTTTGGAGAAAGCATACGAGGTAGGGAAAAGTAGCCAGATCTCGGCCCTGATTAGAGAAAGTTAACAGTAGAAATGCATGTGACACCGGGGTGTCGTGGGTTAAGTAGGTTATCGAATATTAGAAAGGCAGGCGACACCGGGTGGTGTCGTATGATACGGGAACGTACCGAACATTAGAAATGCATGTGACACTTAGTAGTGTCGTTGGAGCAGTGAACTTATCGATATTAGAATTACTGGAGGCATATGACCATGCCCGGAGGTTGATTGTTTTACTGTTTGTGTCTTGGGTAGCCATGAGAGCCCGTACTTTAATGTTTGTGTCTTGGGTGGCCATGAGAGCCCGTACTTTACTATTTGTGTCTTGGGTGGCCATGAGAGCCCGTATTTTACTGCTGTGTCTTGGGTGGCCATGAGAGTCGTACTTTACTGGTTGTGTCTTGGGTGGCCATGAGTGTCCGTTGGGTTGTTGAACCCGTGTCATTTTATTGTTGATGTCTTGGGTGGCCATGAGTGCCCGTTGGGTGTTGAACCCGTGTCATCTTACCGTTGGTGTCTTGGGTGGACATGAGTGCCCGTGGGGTTGTTGAACCCGTGTTTCACTGTTGGTGTCTTGGGTGGCCATGAGTGCATGTGGAGTGTTGAACCAGTGTTGTTACTGGTTGTTGAATTTGTTTGTGATTGTGATTGCGCGGAGGTTGGCTGGCTTGCCTAACAGGGATCGGCAAGTCGAGCGTTCTTTGGCTAGCCTGGCCTGACAGGGATCAGCAGGTTGAGCATTCTTAGGCGATGGAGGGTTGCTCCCCTTCCGACTAGCTACCGGAAAAGTAGCTCAGTATATCGCCAACAGGTCGACCGCCTGGAGCCTGACAGGGATTGGTAAAGTGCGTGGGGCGGGCTCGAGCCCAGCCGGTTAGCAACCGGCACTGAGCAGCTGACAGGAGTGCGATCCTTTGTGATCTTGTTTGGTGTGCGATCCTTTGTGATCTTGGGTGTTGCGTGGTTGTCTTTTGTGTCCTTGGAAGAGGTCGTGATCGTTGTGTCGGGTCTACATTAGGTGTCCGAGTGTTGAGTCGGTTGTGGAGAGTAACGTTATGAGTGTAAGTCGGGTTACTTGAGTTTGGGGATAGTAGTCCCTGTTGTTGGGTTTATTGTTGGTGTTACCGGCATTGTCTTCTAAGTATGTCGTAGTCAGTCTGTTATCCGTGGTGGTGAGCGAACGCTCACCCCTAGCTGCTTTTCCTACAGGTACTGGTCGCAGATTGGACTAGGTGAGCTTCCGAAGCTTGAAGAGCTAGGAGCGGGAATCCGGGTTTGCTTTTGAGTCTAGCGATGTAGACTTGTATTTTGTCCGTTGTGGGACGTAGTTTTGAGTTGTAAATTATTCTTTTGATGAACTAATTGGTGGTTTTAAAGTGATTTCTTTAAAGGGTTTCAAAATGTTTTATTGTTTTAAACGTTCGCCTCCCGAGTTCGGTTTTACTGAAATTGGGGTGTGACATCTTGGTATCAGAGCTCGAGGTTTCACACCTCTGACGGTACGTCGATTAGGTGTGGAGAGTTGAGTCATTGAAGTCCCGTCGTGCGTTGGGTACGCAAGTCGGAAACCGTGTGTAGACCCGTAGTGTCTTGAGTCATGTTTGTGTTTGTGTGGATGTGCATTATTTTGTTGTTGGCATACTGATTGTGTGTTGCTGCGTGAAACGTTTTTAATCTGTCGCGACTCGACTCAAGGGCGCCCCTGTAGTCGAGCGTGACGGTGATGATATCAAGTAGGTACAATGTAGTTCGGGGACGCCTGGACCGGGTTGTAACTACGTGATGTCAAGAAATGAGGTTTTTAATGAAGTGGAGAAAGTTTTAAAATTGGTTGCCCCTGTGGGCGTGTTTTGACTTTGGTCGGCCCGGTGGGCGTGAGTTGTTGTTGCTTGGCCGTGTTGGCTTGTGATTTAGGTTGAGTGACCCGAATTGATCTCTGAGTCGTTGTGCGGTCGTTTGAGTTTTCCTTTGCGTATTATTATAATTAAAATATTAATAGCGTGAGCGGGTGATGTTTAGTAACGAGTACGCTAGAGATAGACGTAGACCGTATGAACGGTAGTAATTTGAGCATGTCGTCGTTATATAAATCCGCGAACTAAACGTTTGCGTGTATCCGTGCAGAGGATACCGACACATGGCTCGTGGCAGACGAGGACGATCAGCCGTGACACGGGGACGGGCGCCCGCGCGAGGCAGGCGGGGACGGTCAGCAGGGACACCAGGACAGGTGCCCACCGTTGAGCCCGTTGAGTACGCGGAGGCTCAGGGTACTCCTGTCGGAGAGGACAGGATGAGCGACGCGGGACCATCTACGGGCACGCCCAGCGTCCCGCCGGTCGCAGACCCTCCCACTACGACCTCCCTGGACGAGCTGACCAGGACAGTACAAAGTTTGGTGGTGATCATCGCCAGTCGAGAGTCGGCATCGCCAGCTCCGGAGGCAGCAGCGATCCCAGTGAGGCCCGTTCAGGCCGAGGACCATACGGCCCGGACACTACTGGACTTCCTGAAGCTAGGCATACCCATATTTGTCGGGGAACCGAACCCCGACCTAGTCGAGAGGTGGCTGGAGCAGGTCACGCGGGACCTGGACACTTCAGGGATCGAGGATGGCCGCCGCAGAGTGTCCTTTGCAGCTCATCAGATGAGGGACAACGCCTACCACTAGTGGGGGCGTGTAAGGGACAGAGTCGGGCACGACTACGGCATCTTCCAGACGGTCTTTCTGGCACAGTATTTCCCCGAGTCGGCTCTGTTGGACCGACATCGGCAGTTCCTGGACCTGCAGCAGGAAGGAATGTCAGTGGCAGAATACGAGGCCAGATTCACGGCCCTGACCAGATTCGCGCCAGATATGGTGGCGACAGAGCAGAACCGTTGCCAGCGGTTCGAGGGGGACTGAGGCCGGTGATTCAGGATCAAGTCCTCGCCTTGAGGTTGCGGGAGTACTCAAAGCTCGTGGACACTCAGCGACAGTGGAGCAGGGTATCCGGGATGCGGCCAGGACCCGCGAGGTTCGACAATGGCCGACCAGCATTGCGGGGCCGTCCGATTCACGAGACCCGATGAGACAGAGGACCACGGGGTTCTTTCGACCACATGCTCATCAGGGTGGAGCAAGACAGATGGGGTCGGTGGCGTCAGTGGGGCCAGTCGCGTCAGAGAAGGGGCCGACATGCTATACCTGCGGGCAACCAGACCACTTTCAGCGAGAGTGTCCGATGGGAGGAGGGCCCGCGGCGCTACCAGCGACCAGTCGGACAGGCCAGGGCACGGAGCCAAGGGCTGACGATTACAGGTGTTTCTGGTGCAACCGGGTTGGGCACACTATTGCAAGGTGCCCTGATCCGATTGTGGCAGTGTCAGCGCGGCGGCCGCAACAGTCGTATACAGTGCAGCCGCCTAGAGGTCGCCCGCGTCAAAGGCAGCAGTCGAGGTTCTCACAGTCGTCTACGAGCGCGTCGTCGCAGGGGAGAGTGTACGCAGTTACCGACTCCCGGGCCCCAGGATCCACTACCTACCGCAAGACCATTCAGGGTACGTGTTTATTGTATCATTTATGGGCGTTGTTCTTATTTGATACCGGGGCGTCGCACTCGTTTATTTCGTTGAGTTGTGCTGAGAGGTTGGGGTTGAGCTTAGAGCCGTTGAGTCTACCCCTGTGCCTGGACACCCCAGTTGGGGGTGGAGTATCGTTGACTAGGGTCTGTCGTGCCTGCGAAATTAGAGTCGCAAACTGTCCTTGCCCTGGTGACCTTCTCGTGCTGGGAATGACGACCTTTGACGTGATCTTGGGAATGGATTTGCTGGCGAAGTACCGAGCCAATATCGACTGCTACAGACGATGAGTGACAGTGTCAGTGGGCAGCACGAAAGTGACGTGTGTCCTGGGTAGTAAGAGCGGGGTTCTCCTGTCGGCGTTGTCCGCAGTGGAGGAAGTATCTGTTGTGCAGAGCCGAGGGTTACCGCGAGTGGTATGTGAGTTCCCTGAGGTCTTTCCTGAGGAGTTGAGCGGGTTGCCACCGGAGCGTGAGGTGGAGTTCGGGATTGACCTAGTGTCGGGAATGGCAGGGATATCGATGGCGCCTTACAGGTTTGCGCCGGCAGAGTTGACTGAGCTGAAGCGTCAGCTCGAGGAGCTTCAGGAGAAGGGATTTATCCGTCCGAGCGTATCGCCGTGGGGAGCACCAGCACTCTTCGTGAAGAAGAAGATTGGAGAGCTTCGGATGTGTATAGATTACCTGAAGCTGAACCGGGTTACGGTGAAGAACCGATACCCGATGCGGAGGATTGACGACTTGTTCGACCAGTTGAGAGGGTCGACCTGTTTCTCGAAGATCGATCTGCGATCCGGATATTACCAGTTGCGAGTCCGAGAGGGGGCGTCGCAAAGACTGCATTCCGGACACGCTATGGCCATTACGAGTTCTTGGTGATGCCGTTTGGACTGACGAACGCACCTGCAGCGTTCATGGATCTGATGAACAGTATATTCCGGCCGTACTTAGATCAGTTTGTGGTGGTGTTCGTAGACGACATCTTGATCTATTCGCAGAGCGAGACGGCACATGAGGTACATCTGAGGACTGTTCTGACTCTACTGCGCAAGCATCAGCTATATGCCAACCTGGAGAAGTGCGAGTTCTGGCTCGCTGAGGTGAAATTCCTCGGTCACATCGTATCCCGTGACGGTATACTGGTAGATCCGTCGAAGATCGACGTGGTTTCGAAGTGGGCACGGCCCACGAGTGTCTTCGAGATCCGCAGCTTTCTGGGGTTGGCGGGCTATTATCGGCGGTTTGTCCAGGACTTCGCGCGACTAGCCGCACCGATGACCTTGTTGACGCGCAAGGGAGTCGGGTTTGTGTGGACGGAGGAGTGTGAGCGTGCGTTCTCTGAGTTGAAGACTCGTCTGACTACCGCTCTAGTGTTGGTAGTGCCAGAGCGAGGGATAGGGTATGAGGTTTATTGTGACGCGTCCGGGGAAGGACTGGGCTGTGTACTGATGCAGTTGGGTAGAGTTGTTGCTTATGGCTCCAGGCAGTTGAAGAAACACGAGCGCAACTATCCTACCCATGATTTGGAGCTAGCAGCAGTCGTGTTCGCGCTAAAGAGCTGGCGGTATTATCTGTATGGCGAGGGGTTTCAGGTGTTCTCGTATCACAAGAGACTCAAGTACATCTTTTCCCAACGAGACCTGAACATGCGCCAGCGGCGATGGATGGAGCTGCTTGAGGAGTACGACTTTGAGCTGCACTACCATCCGGGTAAGGTGAACGTGGTCGCCGACGCCCCAAGTAGGAAGTTGTTTCCGAGTCTTGCTAGCATATCAGTCCGAGAGTGGAACATGATGGGGGAACTGAGCACGTTCGGGCTTGAGCTAGAGGAGATTATTGGTGGCGTGGCCATGTGCTCACTGGTGGCTCAGCCCTCACTACTTGCCCAAGTGTTGGAGGCGCTGTCGGAGGACGTCGAGACGACAGAGATCCGAGAGAGGGTCGTCAGTGGTGACGAGGTGGTAGGTTGGGAGGTCAGTGCAGATTGGGGGTTACGGTATCGAGGAGGTTTATTCGTGTCGGGCAACTGTAGAGACGACGTGTTGCAAAAGTCACATCATTCGCGTCTTACAGTGCACCCGGGTGGCACCAAGATGTACCGTGACATCAGGCGGCACTTATGGTGGCGCGGAGAGCGGTCGCAGAATTTGTATCGAGGTACCTCGTCTATCAGCAGGTGAAGGCCGAACATCAACGTCCCGCCGGATTGTTGCAGCCACTGCCGATTGCCTAGTGGAAGTGGGAGCATATCACGATGGACTTCGTGTGTGGACTACCGAGATCGCCGAAGGGACATGACGCTGTATGGGTAGTAGTCGACCGGTTGACCAAGTCGGCCCATTTCCTGGCTATGAGGATGACTGATCCGGTCGACAAGTTGAGCAGCCTGTACATTCAGGAGATAGTGCGTCTCCATGGGGTCCCTGTGTCGATAGTGTCTGAAAGGGATCCTCGTTTCACATCCAGGTTTTGGCCGAGTCTGCAGACCGCGTTAGGGACCGAGGTTCTACTCAGTACAGCACACCATCCCCAGACGGACGGTCAGTCCGAGCGCACTATTCAGATCTTGGAAGACATGCTGCGAGCATGTGTGCTGGATTTCAGGGGATCGTAGGAAAACCACCTTCCGTTGGTCGAGTTCACCTACAACAACAGCTACCAGGCCAGTATTGGGATGGCATCATTCGAAGCGTTGTATGGGAGGCCGTGTCGATCGCCAATGTGTTGGGCAGAGGTGGGGGAAAAGAGTCTGTTGGGGCTAGATCTTGTCAGAGAGACGATAGAGAAGGTCGCGCTGATACGCGAGCGGTTGAAGACCGCACAGAGTCGGCAGAAGTGCTACGCCGACAGACGGCGTCGACCTCTCGAGTTTGCAGTCGGGGATCACGTGTTCCTGAAGGTGAGCCCGAGGAAGGGACTGGTACGGTTCAGACGCAGCGGGGGCAAGTTAGCCCCGCGGTACATTGTCCCGTTCGAGATCTTGAGCAGAGTGGGAGCAGTGGCTTATCGTCTGGCGTTACCTCCGCAACTTGGGAGAGTTCATAACGTTTTCCACGTGTCCCAGTTGCGGTAGTACAATGCGGACCCCTCCCATGTCATTGAGTGGACAGATATCGAGGTGGCTGACGATGTCTCCTATGAGGAGCAGCCGGTTCGGATCATGGACACACGGGAGCAGGTCTTGCGTGGCAAGATTATCCGCCTAGTACGGGTGCAGTGGAGGCATCACGGGGCTGAGTCGACTTGGGAACGCGAGGACGAGTTTCACGCGAAGTACCCCGACCTGTTCGACTCCCAAGGTACGTCTGTTTTATATTTCGCGAACGAAATTCCTTTAAGGGGGGTAGATTGTAATAACAACTCCCGGTCAACGCCAGTCAAATCTGCGAAAAACAGGAATATTTAAAAAATTTAAGACAGACACTTAATTGAACCTAAAACTGACCCCGAGGGTCATACCGGACTTAAGTCGACCCCGATATCGACCAAAATGAGTTCCGGGGGACTCAGGGCAACTTTCTGACCAATTTGGGAAATGTTGACTTTTCGATGGAAAAGTCAACCGGGCGACGTTTTGGTCCATTCGAGGACCGTTTTGGATCCAAAAAGCTTAGTCGTCGTCGCAGCGGTCTTAGTTGAGTCGTTTCCTTGTAGCCCGTGAAGTTTCGTAATTTCTTGGAAAAAGTGCCCGTTCAGGGCCCGAAACGTCCGAATTTCGCGAATCTGATTGGAAACTATCTAGAGGATGTTTTCCAAAAAGGTGTGGGACCCACCTTGCCACTTGTCAAACAAGTGGTGGTGTTAGATTTGGACAAGACAAGGAAGACACACCTATAGGTGTGTTCGGCCACACCATTTCAAAAGGGAAAAAATAGAAAAAATAGAAGAGAGTTTAGAGAGAGAAGGAGAAGGAGAAGAAGAGAGAAAAGAGAAGCAACTTGGAGGTCTTGCCACTATTCTCGAACATCTAACCCTTGGATCGTCTCAAAGTTAGAAGATTCAAGCTCACCTCGACATTCTCTACGGTGAGCTACTATCCGATCTTCATTTTGCTTAATTTTGTAAGTTAGGGTTTGAGTAAATCTAGTAGTTTAGGGTTGTATTGAGGATTGGGGATCGTTGGAGACGTTTTAGAGACGTTTTGGAGAAGTTTTGGAGTGAAGAGGGACGTTTTCCGGTGACCGGGAGCTCGCGGGGAGCTCCGGCCACATGTAGGGTGGCCAGCCGGCCATGGGGTGGATGGCCGAAGCTAGGGCCGGCCACCACCATGGTGGGCCGGGCCCATTTTAGCCTTAGAAACCCACAGCCAAGGTTGGCGGAGTGGGGCCCACATGCTCGGGTGCTCGGGTTTCGTGTTCGGGTGGTTTAGGACGTTCCCCGAATCAGTAATCTACAACCGGATCGAAATTTAGAATTAAATTGTAAAAGTTGTAATTGATGGGTTTAGAAACTTGAAACGATAATTAAATTACTCAGAAGTCGGAATTGGATTCCGTCGAGTGGATAGGAACCCTTGAATTATTCTAAGACCGTAGAAACGAAAACGGGAATTTTCGGGGCCCCGGAAGGGCGTTTCCAAAACCCGGGCAGATTCGCCATGTCGGGCGAATCAGGCTTTTCCGAGTCCATTATCGACAATGTTGAGTAATTGGGAAGTTTGGGAGTGATCGACATTTTCGGGGTTACTTTTGGGCGTCAAATTTATTAAATTTCAGTTTATGCCTGCAAGCTTAAAAGCGTTTAAAATTGTATTCTTGATTAGATCGTGCCGCAGGCAGAGGAAAGGGAAAGCTAGGCGAGTGATCGAGATCACGCCGGAGCTTGTTTGAGCGCTTTTGGAGAAAGCATACGAGGTAGGGAAAAGTAGCCATATCTCGGCCCTGATTAGGGAAAGTTAACAGTAGAAATGCATGTGACACCGGGGTGTCGTGGGTTAAGTAGGTTATCGAATATTAGAAAGGCAGGCGACACCGGGTGGTGTCGTATGATACGGGAACGTACCGAACATTAAAAATGCATGTGAGACTTAGTAGTGTCGTAGGAGCAGTGAACTTATCGATATTAGAATTACTGGAGGCATATGACCATGCCCGGAGGTTGATTGTTTTACTGTTTGTGTCTTGGGTGGCCATGAGAGCCCGTACTTTAATGTTTGTGTCTTGGGTGGCCATGAGAGCCCGTACTTTACTGTTTGTGTCTTGGGTGGCCATGAGAGCCCGTATTTTACTGCTGTGTCTTGGGTGGCCATGAGAGCCGTAATTTATTGGTTGTGTCTTGGGTGGCCATGAGTGTCCGTTGGGTTGTTGAACCCGTGTCATTTTATTGTTGATGTCTTGGGTGGCCATGAGTGCCCGTTGGGTGTTGAACCCGTGTCATCTTACCGTTGGTGTCTTGGGTGGCCATGAGTGCCCGTGGGGTTGTTGAACCCCTGTTTCACTGTTGGTGTCTTGGGTGGCCATGAGTGCCTGTGGAGTGTTGAACCAGTGTTGTTACTGGTTGTTGAATTTGTTTGTGATTGTGATTGCGCGGAGGTTGGCTAGCTTGCCTAACAGGGATCGGCAAGTCGAGCGTTCTTTGGCTAGCCTGGTCTGACAGGGATCGGCAGGTTGAGCATTCTTGGGCGATGTAGGGTTGCTCCCCTTCCGACTAGTTATCGGAAAAGTAGCTCAGTATATCGCCAACAGGTCTACCGCTTGGAGCCTGACAGGGATCGGTAAAGTGCGTGGGGCAGGCTCGAGCCCAACCGGTTAGCAACCGGCACTGAGCAGCTGACAGGAGTGCGATCCTTTGTGATCTTGTTTGGTGTGCGATCCTTTGTGATCTTGGGTGTTGCGTGGTTGTCTTTTGTGTCCTTGGAAGAGGTCGTGATCGTTGTGTTGGGTCTACATTAGGTTTCCGAGTGTTGAGTCGGTTGTGGAGAGTAACATTATGAGTGTCAGTCGGGTTACTTGAGTTTGGGGATAGTAGTCCCCGGTGTTGGGTTTATTGTTGGTGTTACCGGCATTGTCTGCTAAGTATGCCGTAGTCAGTCTGTTATCCGTGGTGGTGAGCGAACGCTCACCCCTAGTTGCTTTTCCTGCAGGTACTGGTCGCAGATTGGACTAGGTGAGCTTCCGAAGCTTGAAGAGCTAGGAGCGGGAGTCCGAGTTTACTTTTGAGTCTAGCGACGGACACTTGTATTTTGTCCGTTGTGGGACGTACTTTTGAGTTGTAAATTATTATTTTGATGAACTAATTGGTGGTTTTAAAGTGATTTATTTAAAGGGTTTCAAAATGTTTTATTGTTTTAAACGTTCGCGTCCCGAGTTCGGTTTTACTGAAATTGGGGCGTGACACCATGTCGGACAACCAAGTCTAGGAACAAGTTGATCCCATCAATGGTGTGAGGACCAATTGATGCAAATGGATCTTTAAGTTGAAGATGTATATGGACGACAAGCCTTAGACCTACGAAGCTTGACTGGTTGCGAAAGGTTATATGCAGATTCGATGGATTGACTATGAGGAAACCTTCTCACCAGTGGCCATGGCCAAATCTATCCAGATTTTTCTTGACATAGTCTCGTATCTTGATTACGAGATATGGAAAGTGGATGTCAAAACCGCTTTTAAAAGGGAATTTTACTAAGGGCGTTTGTATGTCTCAGCCCGAAGGTTTTGACGATCCGAAGAATAACGTGAGATTTATAAGATGTTGAAATCCATTTGTGTATTGAAACAAGCTTCTCGGAGTTGGAACCTTCGTTTCGATGAAGCGGTGATTATATTTAGTTTCATCAAGAACGAGTATGACCCTTGCTTTTATAAGAAGGTTAGTGGGAGAAAGATTGCCTTTCTAGTGCTCATTGGAAATGACACCCCAACCTTGCACGAGACTAAAAGCTTGATTGAGGAAGTGTTTCACAATATAGGACTTAGGTGATGCTCCTTATATCTTACGGATTAAGATATATAGAGATCGCACCAAGAGGGTCTAGGGTTTAAGCCACAGCACCTATGTGAATAAGGAATTTAGTGGGTTCTCAATGCTCGATTCAAAGAAAATATTCTTACTCGCTTGTCATGGCGTTCATCTCAGCAAGACTCAATGTCCTAAAACACCTAATGAGCTGAAAAGGATTATGCAAATCTCATGCCCCTAGGGGGTATAATCGATCATATATGCCATGAAATATACGAGACTGGACGTCTCGTATGCCTTGTGTTGTACCAGTAGACATCGGTCTAACCCATGGGGAAATATGATGTTGAACTAGTCGTCGAAGGATAAATAGACGCTAGTTTTCCAGAAAAATCCAAATGACTTTAGAAGTCCATCAGGATATGTGTTTA
Organism: Erodium maritimum; assembly: GCA_963921825.1. NCBI lineage: Eukaryota > Viridiplantae > Streptophyta > Magnoliopsida > Geraniales > Geraniaceae > Erodium > Erodium maritimum. The sequence continues at coordinate 39,975,783 of OY997592.1, read as the reverse complement.
TGCATAATGACAAAGCTTTTAGCTGGGAGAGCGTAAAGCAAGATACTGTCACTGAATCTACGACAGAGGCCGAGTACATGGTTATTGTAGAGGCAACTAAGGAGGCTATGTGGATTTGGAAATTCACGACAGGGTTGGGTGTAATTAAAAACCCATCCAGCCCCGGTGAATCTATCTTGCGACAACACAAGGGCCATTGCGCAAGCTAAAAGCCCAGATCGCATAACAAATCCAAACATGTACTACGGCGTATCCACCTCATAAGAGAAATACTTAACCGAGGTGAAGTGAAGATCACCTATATTGAAACTGATGATAACATAGCCAATCCGTTGACTAAGGCACTCTCACTGCCAGATCATGTTAGACATGTAAAGTCAATGGGAATAAATTGGAGTTTAGATTGGAACTGGGGAAAATGGGAGATTGTTAGTCTTAGTGCTCGTAGTTCAATCATAAATGTCCAAATGTATATATCATCGTTAACAATAAAATTAGAGTGGCTTTATATTACTTATGTGTTGGAGTAATATATCGATGTGTGCTCTCATCTATGCCCACAATGCGAATAGAACCATAGATCGAGATAAATCACACTCGATGAGTCACTAGTTAAACAAAGCTTCACTAGAAACGACTAGTATGAAAGATGGCTCTTTATAGCTTACGTTCTGTTAGTCATTGGAATGGGATTCCGGAGTCTGATCATAAATATCATGTGGGACATGATATGGACGACCCACCCTGAATATGTTCCATAGATTAAGTCATGAACATATTTAGTGTCGTATCTTGTCATGTATCCTTAGACCAAGGAGTCTTTGTGATCGGTATGCAGGCAACAACTAAGTTTGACCTGAGCCCAACGTTGTCCGTAACAGGACTTACATAACGGCCAGGAATGGCTTGGGGACTGGTCACATGAGTGACACGAAAGACGACTAAGGTATTTATCTCTCATACTGAGGTATGGGAAAGATATCGGTTCTCGGTCGCTTGATTGAGAGTGACTGAAAGAATAGCATAGTCATGCACATGATATTGGGTATCATATATTCAGTCATCTCACATATCAAGTAACAGTGATTGAGAATAATAAGGATGACGACTCTATGCCTTATCTCAATCGGGATATTAGTGATAAAAGGATAGTGACATAGACGACGGAAAAGTTAGAATCGACAGGGTCGATTCGTTATGTAGTGTCAGGTAATACTAAAGTCTCGTTAGTTGCCACTTAAATAGGATCAATTAAAATGGGATTTTACGTTGATCTATTGACATGCATAAACCTAAGGGTCACACCGGAGAATGAAACTCATTGACACATTTATGGAGAATGGCCAAAAGGGAGTTGTCTCGGGGCATGACCAAAACTAGGTTTTGGGTCATGTGCCCGTAAGCGAATAAGACTTTACGGATCGAGTCAAGGCTTGGAGTCTTGGGATTGATCACGTCGGATAATGTTGGACATTTCCAGTAGAGAAGGGTTGGAGGCGATGAGCGCGTCATGGGACCTCGTTGGGAATGGACACAAGCCATGTTCTAAGAGGCCCATGCAACCAAGGCACATGGAACTAATTAATCAAGTCTTGATTAATTAGTACTAAGTAAAAAAGACAAGGATTAAGGTGTTGGTGATTCACCACCTAACCTCATCTTGTCTAGCCATACTTAGCACCATATATGTCCTATTTACATCATTCTTGTCCTATCCTATTTTTTATTATGTTGATGGGATTTAATTGGTTTAAGTCATCATTTTCCAACATAACAAACACAAGACACAAAATAGCAAGACAACTCGTCCCTCTTCCCTCTAGAATTTCGGCCAAGGCAAGCTCTCATCTCCATTTTTTTGTGTTCTTGAGTCCTCATAAGAAGAACTACGTAGTTTTGATTCCCAAGTGGATACGTAGGCGTCTTGGAGACTCAAGCTAAATCATTCTTTACCTGGTGTTCTTGTTTTGGTATTAAAGTGCTGGGTTTTTTTCTTGTGATTCTAATCTTTGGTAGCTGATTTATGGTTTTAATAGTATCTTGGTTTTATTTGTCATTCCGCTGCGAGTATGTGTTCATACCCTCCAACGAGACCCAACACGTCGGTCCTCTTCCTCCCCATTTAACCTTTGACTCCCTCTTCCTTTCTTCTCTCTTCCCCCTCAAACCACCTTCCTCCTCCCTCCCTCAAACCACTTTCCAGTCGAGTCTCTTCCCCCTTCCCATCCCCATCTGTCACCTGCCTCACATGAGCCCGCTCTCGCCGACCAGCCCAGCCGCCACCCCTTCTTGAGTCCATCCCGAGCCCAACCACTGTGCACCACACGAGCCCCGGCGCCCTCTGTTGCCTGATCCCCGCCTCTATCATGGCAGTCTCACCCCCGGCCAATCCAGCTCCACCGCCCTTCACAGCACGAGCCATGTCCTCACCAAGAGTCTCCCTGATGTCGCGGGTCCTTGTATAGCTCTCCATGGTCCTCTATCCTAATGGCCAAACTTCTCGGTCTCGATTGAATCGGTATGCATCGCAGTAGGTCAAGAAAACCCAAAAAAAGCTTTTAAATCCTTGATTATGCTAAATTTTATTTATATAATGTGTTCACATTCGTGTATCATCCTTCTAAGTTACATATGAAAATTGTGTTGATTAGCCTAAAACGTTGAACACTTTTCTTTGATGGAATCCTAGACTATGTTTTCGTCAGTTCCAAGGCCGACTCATCCATTTGACAAAAAAGGCAACCGCCTAAGGCCACACATGAAAGAAGACCACATTTTAAGGTTGATAATGTTAATTAATGTGTTATGTTTAATTATTGTTCCTAATTAACTTTTTAATTGATTTGTAACTGTGCTAATCAATTGTGTTCCCATTTGATCATCTATTTTTTTTAATTAGCACTTCATAAATTAATAAGTAGTCAAATCAATAAGCATCATATACAATTGTTTTTATTGAATTTAAACGAATTAGGATTAACTAATTTAAAATAGCTCAAATCCAATTTTGTATGCATAAGTTATAATAAATAATGTAATGCTAGTACTGTTATTTAGTTCTCTAATTGATTTATAATCGTAATATCAATTATTTTTCCTAATTAGTTCTCTATTTTTTTTTTCTAGTTAGTATCGTTTCATACTTTTAAGTTACCAAATAAATAAACATCAGATATTTATTTTTATTATATTTAAATTAATTATTTTTATTTAATGTGAAATATCTCAAATACAATTATATATTTACATATCAAAATCTTGATTTATAGTTTATAATAAGTAATTCTATGTTAGTATTGTTAATTGAATTTAAATTTTTTTCCTAATTAGTTTTTCGATTGATTTATAATTTATAATAAGTCATTTTCTAATTAGTTCTCTAATCAATATGTAATTAGTTATCTATTTTATTTTTAATATTGTTGATGTTATTAAGCTTATTTTGTAGATTGTTTTATGTCAGGTTTTATAGTGGGAAACTTGTAAAACTATGCCTCATAATGACATGCTAGTATAGTTTAAAATTAAAAAACTATGCTTTTCAATTTTTTAGGACAAGAATACCCTTATTATAACTTAAAAAAATAATTCAAATTTAACTAATTTATTCAAATCCATTTCAAAATAAAATTCAGTTTTTATATAAAAATATTTTATTCAATCTTATAAATTATTAAAATTATATTTTAATTTTTTTTCCTTAACCATCATATGATTTTGATAAATATGTTTAAAAATATAATTAAAGTTTTAATGATATTTTTTCATATATATATATATTAAATTGTATATAAAAATTCAATTTTATTAAATATTAAATTCAAATATTAATTTATATATTCATATTTTATATAAAAATTATTTTATAAAATACTAAAATCAGATTTTATTTTAAAATATATCAGATTACTTTCATAAATAATTTTAAAACTATAATTCAATTTATAACATATTTTATTAATAATAAATATAAAATATTAATTTTTTTTACTTTTAATTTTAAAAAATAAAATATAAATTTATTTTCTATTAAAATTGGATAAAACATTTTTGTACAAAATCAAAATTATTTTTCAAAAATTATCATTATAAATTTGAATTATCTTTTAAAATACATTTATAAAAATAATCTGAATTTTAAAGGAATCTCAAATAAAATATAAATTTAGTAATTAAAATATAAAAATATATATATTTTTTAAAATTACCATTGAAAATTTGAATTATATTTTTAAAAATAGTTATCAAAATAATCTGATTTTAAGAAAAAAAATTAATATAATTTATAAGATTGAATAAAATATTTTTATATAAAAACTGAATATTTATTTTGAAAATAGAGTTTAATAAATTAACTAAATATGAATTATTTTTGCTTAAACTAGAATAAGGGCATTTTTGTCTAAAAAAAATTGAAAAGTATAGTTTTTCAATTTTAGACTATACTAGCATAAATTACAAATTTATGTCATTATGAGGCATAGTTTTACAAGTTTCCCTTTATAATTTAATTCGTGTTAAGTTTATATTTTAAAACAATGTCAAATAGAAAGCATAAACAATATATCATATGTCTAAAATATATCTTTATTTATTATATTAATAAAATATCGGTATACCGCCTCCATTATAACTATTAAAAGGTCCGTTTTTATTTTTTTCGCCTAAGACCACCAATTACATAAAGATGGCCATGATCAATTCAAATGTATTCTCGATTGTAGTATTGTTTGGTGCAATTAATAAGAAAAAGTAGATATTTATCAAGAAAACAAAGATGTGAAACCTGAAAATTGATCAAGAGTTAAACCAATTAGGAATTAATGACATTGAATAAGCATGCCATTATTGAACCCAACAATTTCCCTTCAATAAAGTATCTACCGGTACATGACCTCGGGACAAAGGTGGGAAACAAATGCATCTTCCCAAATTACTAGAAAACAAATAACCAAGGAAGTGACATTTCCAAAATCCTATCAAAATTGTTTTCACTACTCCCTTCCTTTGACTTTTATTGAGTAATTAATTAATGGATGTGGAAGATTTGATAATAAAAAATTAAGAAAAATATGTCTTAACATGTTTCCTCTTTCTCCTCCTCTGATTTGGCCCTTATCATCCTCTTTGGCACGAATGTAATCTCCTAACAAAACGACCCTGCAATAACATTCAAATCAAGTCAGATCAAAGAAACAAAATAGATCATCCATCTGGTACACTGTTAATATATGATCATCAACATTAACACATGTTGGTTTAGTTATTTTGCTAGGAAAGAACAAATACAACAAGATCACGATAAAAAAAATTGAACCCTCGTAACAACCTTAAGAAATGAGTAACTTCAATTTGTAGCTTGAAATAACTAAATGAGCTTCAACTGCTGTCAACACATAACAAACATAAGTTTTCACAAATAACTCACTTTTTGTCTTGAAATTTCATATCATGCTCAAACATATGTACCCACGACAATTGGAGTGAATTAGAAGTGATTTAATCGACATCGAAATCGTTGAGCAAGAGAAAAATCGTCTGACTAATTCAAACCTATCGAACATCAATAAATAGAGTTAGTGAAATAATCGTCCATAAGATGGTCAACCTCATTGGCGATTGGGAGAATAAATGATGTATTGTTGCCACATGTTAGTGAAACAACATATAGTTTATTTATATGAAATATGCATTAAAATAATTAATTCCCTTTATGAACATTTTGAGAATAGTGAATAAAAATATAAAATAGTGAGGTACCTTCATTCTGGGTCGTCGATCGGCGTTGACTTTCCTGACTTGGTATCTGATCTTGTTGGAGAAGAGCCGAGTTCGTCGCTTCTCCTTGTAGCGCATCACGCTAGCTTCTCTCAACCCTCCAGCGTCTGTAAACAGATCGATCTGCGCAAGCCTCGCCTGTCCCCACCACCAAAACACCGACCATGTCATTTTCGGACACATTCTGGGACAATCCCGACTTGTATTTTCCGAATAAATAAATGTATATTCTATTATTTTCTTTTGAACTAATACAAAAATATTTAAAGCTTTAACTAAACTAATTGGGTGACAAAAGTGTTTATTTTTCAAGCTTTCGAAGTCATTTTCTTGGATTTCGATTTCCTTGTGGTGGGAGGAATTGAGACACGTACAGAAACATCGATTTCCGGCAACGGCGAGCCTCGGTCGGACCAAGCTTTAACAACATCCTCGTAATTCAGTTTCAGCAGCAGCGGCTGGGCGGCGGCGTCTTTGGGCGGTTCAGAAGGCCTCTTTTTCTTCTTGTCCACGGCGGAGGAGAGCTTAGGAGAAATCTCGAGAACATCGACGGTCGGCGAGAACCGCCGGCTTCCGTCATCGGGGTGCCTGAGCGGCCTCACTCCCCTCCTAATCCCGAACCCCAAATTGAATTTCCCGCCAAAACCAAGCCCCATTGGATTGCCGTACCAGGACCCGACTGGGCCTCCGCCGTCTTCCGCCGCGTCGGTGCTTATCCCCATGATGCTATCAATGATGCCCTCTTCAATTTCTTCGTCGAGGATCGATTCCGTGTCGAAATCATCCTCGCTGAGACTCGGTTTGGGGTCGATTCGGGGAGTGGGTTGTTCCTGAATTTGGTGGTGGTGGTGGAGGAGGAGGAAGTTGGGGCTGTCGGCGACCGGAAAAGGTAGCAAGAGGTCGGAGGATTGGTCGAAGAAGGAGTGGTGTGGGTGTTTGGTGAATTTGTGAGGCTTTTGAAGGAGGTGGTTGGTGGAGAAAATGGTGGGGTAGGCGGTGGAGAGGAGAGCCGCGGCTTCGTTGTAGTTCTGGTTGGGGCGTTTCCGGGCCGTGCGCGGCTTCCTGGTGCAGATTGCGAACCTTGAGTTGCTCGATTCAGAGAGGGTCGAGGAAGGTGATGATGATGATGTCTGGGTAGACGGTGTTGTCGGAGAAGGAGATTTTATGATTTCAAGGTCGAGTCCATAAGTTCTTCCGCCACTCAAACAGGAAGACATTTCAGCACTGAATTGATCAACAAAATTCAAAAGTAAACAGAAATTTGAACAAGACTCATTTCTCAGAAGAATTGGGAGATGAATTCCAAAAATAAAACTCTCCCTTCTTATTGGAGACAAAAACACTAAATCTTAAACCCTGTCTAATCCAGAACACATAAATGGAGGTTTTGGGTTTTGAGGAAAAAAGAAGAAGCCAAGAAATAAGTACACTTACTTATCCACCAGAACAGAAGAAGCTCTATATAAAAAGAGTATCTAAATTTAGAAAATTCCCAATTGACCTAACTAAGTAAAGAGGTTGAAGCAAAATTTCATTCTACTAACAGTTGAGTTGTTTGTGTAAAGAAAACAAGAGGAACACAAAACCCGAGAAAAGGGCTGAAGAGGTTGGTTTTGGCGAAAAGGGAGAGGAAATATCTAGGAAAGGAAACTTATCCAAGAATGAAGGGGTGCTGCACTGCATATATGCGCAGCGAGCAGAGAAAGAAAACAAAGCCCTTCAATTGGGAGAAAGAAAGAGGATGGTTTAGTGCAGAGCCTGAGCCTGAGGGAGTGGGCGCACCACCTCACGGGTGAAACTTGTATTATGTAGAGCATAGAGTTTTTTTTTTTTTGAAACGAGGGCTTATATTATCTTTTGAATTTGGATAAGATACAATCTAGTTCATCTGGTTTAGTAAAATCAGATCACGATTGAGCAGATACAGAATTGACCTCTCGAACTAATCAGTGGACTAAGGATCGACAGTCGTCAATACGAGTTCATATATGGTTTGTTTTTGTAATTAGATAAATCCGGTAAGGGTTATTTGGGAAGTCCCTCCAAAATCGGAATGGTAATCATGGGCAGGGATGAGTAGTATCACTCCCATACTACCTGCAACTAGATTTCTTTTATGGGAACAATTCTTATCTGCTGACGGGGCGCCACCACATTGGCTACCCTAGATTTTTTTAGGGCTGAGGTGGACTACTTGTAACTGATATTTACATGTACGTGGTGTTTGTATATCATATTTACGTATATAGATTAGAGTGAGAGGTGTTGGATCTGAAAATCCTTACCAAAGTACAAAAACAAAGGATCAATGATTTGAACCTTTTTGGTGTTTATTGCCGCTCCTTGTGTGGCAGACGCCTGTCCTATGTTGTTCTAATTTCGATCCATACCTTCTCATTTGCACTTTTCTATCCACTCCTCTTACTTTTCTTTTCTTATACTTTCTACCCCCAACTCTTCCATTCAAACGATTATTGCTTTCTCGTCTACTCCATATATTTTTCAACCTTCTCTTTTTCTACCTCATTAATCTTCCATTTGTCCCCTCAAGTTACGTTAAGCTGACAATAGGTTTCTTAACAATCTTAATACCTACCTAGCTACTTACAAGATTGAATTAACAAATTATTTAATCAACATAGTAGCTCGCTCAAATAATTACAATCTGAATAGACTTCATAATGTAAAGTTAAAAATAGAACTCAAACCTTTATCATGTAAGATATATTAATGAGTTGATTACAAATGATTTGTTTTGTAGATCAGTTCTTTTTTATCAGAGAAAAAGAAAATGCATTAAAAAGGTGAGTGTAAGTCATGTGATAGAAACTACACATCACATTCGAAGTCCAACAAGCACCGGTCTAAAAGGCAAAAACAACAAAATAAAATACAAGAGAAAACAACTACCCTGGTCCACCACAACCACCACAACAACCACAAGCCCACCAGACTAGCGAACAGTGCCTCAATAGACCGCTTGGACAACCTTGATCGGACTAGTAAACAGTACCACAGCAGACCGCATGGTGGATCCTCTGGCCTCAAGAAGGCTAGGTGATCCATGCTCCTCCACCCGAAAACGGGCATATCGGCCCTAACAAGCGACCCCGAAACAAGGTACTCACCGGACCCCACCAACATAAAGCAACCCCAAGACAACTCTTGGACAAGCACTCATCAGATCTAACAAGAGAAACCACCGCAGAAGACAATGTTGGATGTAAATGAAAAAATCTGATGGGTTAATTAAATTAAATTTCTTTATTTATTTTTTATTTTCTAAGTCATGAATGAGGTTATAAAGTCAGAATTGATTTGACAATCAATTCTGATTATGGAAATGAATTGGGGGATGAAATCGTGGGATTTGTCTCCCCCACGCAATTCCCAAGAGCCTATTTATACCTCTTTCCAACACTTGGAAAATAAGATCAAAACACATCAGATTTTCATCTCTCAAATAGTTTTACTCTCATTCTCGTTTTGGTGACGGATCAACCGGCTTTGAATTCGGTGACGCTAGTCGTTTTATCCTGGGAGAACGCTGTCATTACAGGGCAGTCCAGAGTCTTAACGACACATGATTACCTGGATTCGACTAAACCCCTTTCCGATTCCTCTATATTCTATAAATCGTTTAGTATTGTTCTCCAAATTTCTATAATATTTGTATCTGATTTTTGTTATTATACTAACCACCTAACAAGAGACAACTAATCTGGTAGAAGGACAACATACCACACACAAAAAAATCAATGGCTTAGGATTGAGAAGAGGATAGTTTTCCCATAATATTATAGCTCCGCCTCCAATGTTTTTCAAAATATCTGTGCCACTATTTCTTCTAGTACTTTCCGGTTTCCAAATATTTACCCTTTTGTTTTGTTTTTAAATATGTATTTTTTTCTCCTATATACTTATCTGATATATAAGTAATGAACAGAGTAGCAGCACATATTGTTTTTTTAGAAATTAATTTAAATATTGTTGAGCAATTGGTAACCATAATATATATGGACACTAGCTCTGTCAACGACATTTGATTCTGTGTTGCATGATTTTAACTGGTCTTAGTCATGCAGATTTGTAAATACGCTAATTCGTCCACATTCATTTAAAAATCATCCTTAGTCAAACAATTCACGTTCATAAGCACTATATATTCAGTCTTTTTTTTTAAATGCAGTTACTGGTAACGACTGGTGAACAAGTGAGCTCTCACATTTCAAATAATAATTTGAATTTAGTTGTTGATTTTTTTATGTAACTTATGTTTTATTATATGTGATATTATCATAGGTAAGGTTGAGCTAGGGGTGGGCAAAAAAAACCGAAGCCGCTAAAACCAACCACCACCAGTCGGAAACCGTACAAGAGAACCCGAAACCGAGATCACCGGCGGTATTTTCGGTGGAGAGATGACTGAACCGAAAGGGTAACGGTTGGTTGATGGTTTTTGAAACGTCAAACCATCAGTTAACCAACCAAACCAGTATTGTTGAACATATGCATGTGACTTCATAATAGCCACTGATCTAATATATATATATGAATGACCCATGAGCACTTTTCTGTGTCACACAGATTGCCAACATAAAACACAATGACTTATATGTATTTTTTTCTTTTGTTTTGGAGAATGTAGTAATATGTTTTGGCTTGAAATAGAAATTTGTGTATGGTTATTGGTATCCAAATTTGTACTTACATGTAGTAAAATGGTTGATTGTTTAAAACAATTAACCAACCGACCAATAAACTGGTTGGTTTTGTTGGAAAAATGTGGTCAAAATGTTATTTTATGGGTTTAAATGTAATTTATGATATTAAATTGATTTTATGGTTTTAAATATGATTCATTAGTTGGTTGGCCATAACCTCTTAATGAAAGACTTTTATGGGATTAGCTACCCCATAAAATTACATTTCTATCCCTGTTAGAGAGCCTATAAATACCAATCTATTAAATCATCTTTTATATACTTCCACCATTTCACATATCAAAAACCATAGATCGAAAATCACTCTCTCCCATTTACGTTTTTCATTCTTCCTTAGTCCTGGTGATTTCTCTACACGTAGTTGAGTTCGCTGACGTTAGTCTTTGTATCCTGGGAGACCGCTGCCCATACGGGGCAGTCAAGTGTCTTAAGGAGACAGGAGTACTTGGACTCGACTAAACCCGAATTTCCCAATCCGTAATCAGTAAGCTAGCTGATTCGGTGAATGCTATTCTTATTTGTTATTTCAATTTGTTATTTTGTTTATTTGAATTTGTTTATCGTGAATATACTAACCTATATTCCTACAATCTTAAGACACTTGATCAGTATATCGACTATAAACAGGTTCAAAGTTTAATCTGATGAAGAACAGGTTCTTCGTACAGAAAAGATAAATAAAAAATAACAATCCATAATCTATAGCCTATTCTTGTGTGTTCCTTTTTATTCTAATGTGTTTGTTTAAGACTGTGCAGAAACAAAACCAATTTGTTTGGTGTAAATTGGCTACAGAGCTTCCTACTGGGTTTTGTTCCAAAACTTGTTACAACTGATAACAGATCATATTTTGAATCATGTGATTGACACTGGTAACAGGTTCTAATCCAATTTCCTAATCTGTACTCATGTGTACACTGGTAACAGGTTCTAATCCAATTTCCTAATCTGTACTCATGTGTTGACAGGTTCTACAAATTCTAATTCCTAGTTTGACTGATTCTTCGACTTCTGGAATTGAAATACCTGAAAGGAATTGTACAAGACAATTTAGAATTTAATTTGTTTATTTGTCACTAATACTTTGTTGTGGCAGGTTTGATGTGCTCGGAAGAAAAAAATAATAATTTAAGAATTTTTTTTCTTCGGATCTGTTTGAGTGAAAAACAGAGAAAAAAAAATCCTCTAATCTGTTATAACAGCTGGTTTTTTTAATTCTCAGATTCAGATGAGATTTTGAAGAACTAGAGGAATTTTTTTTTTCACTGAAAAAAAACGCTGGTTCGAGTTAGAGTATTTGCCAAAAACGTTTTTAGATCTGATTTTGAAGAAGCAACAGAGAATTTATTTTCGAAACCGAGAATCAAATCTGAAAAGAAACGTTTGAAATGAGTTTTAGTTTCTTACCAGGTTTTTTGAATCTAGAAACTTGGCTCGAACTTTTTTGGAGCACGATGTGTTTTCTCTTTGTTGTTGATCTTCAACAGGTTGAACTCGATCTTTCTCGTTGCTGTTGTATTACGTTACAGGTTGAATCCGGAATTACCTCTTTGCTGGAGGTTGAAGAAACGAAAAAAAAAACAGAAATTGATTCGCTCATAAAGGTTGAAAAAAAAACGGAAACAAAGGTTTGGATCCTACCGATTTTGGAGTTGGACAAATCGGAATAAATTTTTTTCCCCTTCCTGGTCAACCCTCTGAAGCTAGATCCGTATTAGCTGCTTGCCTTTTCGCGTATAAAGGTAATTAGGGTACGCGGCTGAAGAAGACGTAACTTGAAAGGGTTTTGTGTCTCTATTTTGTGTATTGGGCCGTTTTTTTTACCCATGTGCAGGCCCAATGAAAAAAAAAGGAACAGCCCAAGACGCAGAGAAGAGAGGCGCGCGGGTCAGGGTTGGATCAATCTGGGTAGCGCGCGGGTCTGGGTCAGCCATGCGGGTCCTCCGACCCGGCTCCTCTATTTTTGGGTTTTTCGCAGGTCAAGACGGATCCGGAGCGGATTATTGGTCACCCGACCCGACTGGACAGAATTTAAAAAAAAGTTGAATTTTCTGTTATAGAAAATCAACGTTGCTTCAAGAATTTTTTCTTTCCAAACGGGAAATTAAAAATTCTTGTATGAGTTTGAATTCATACGGAATTCATGATCAAATGAAGTAAACTTGGAATTTTTATTCCTAAACCTTTTCTCAAAAAGAAACAAATTGGAACTTGTTCCTAAACGGTTTCTTGTTGATCGATCTTGTTTCTTAGAAACACGTGGAGATGATCAACTATTGTGGTTCAGTTCTAAACGTAGAACACGTATGAACACATTTTGAATTCATACGGAATTCATGGTTAAGGGAAATAAAATTGGAATTTTAATTCCAAAACGTTTTTTACAAAAGAAACAAACTTGGAATTCAATTCCTAAATGTGTTTCTCAATTTTTCAAAAAGAAAACATATTGGAAATAATTTTCCTAAACGGTTTTCTAATTTGAAAAAAAATTCTTTACTTCAAGAATAATTTCTGCGGAAATTATATTCTCGAACAAATTTTGAATTCATACGGAATTCATGATCGAGGGAAATAAACTTGGAACTTTAAATCCTAAACGTTTTCCCAAAAGAAACAAACTTGGAATTCGATTCCTAAACGTGTTTCTTAATTTTTCAAGAAGAAAACAAATTGGAAATATTTTCCTAAACGGTTTTCTATTTTGAATATATATATATATATATATATATATTTCCACAACGAAAGGTGGAAAATAAAAAGAAAATATTAATTTCTATTTGAGGTAAATTAACGTTTGTTTCAAGATTAATTTCCAAGGAAATTACGTATTCTTGAACAAAGTTTGAATTCATACGGAATTCAAAAACGAGAGAAACGAACTTGGATTAAAGTTCCTAAACGGTTTTCTCTAAATTCAAGAAGGAAACAAAGTGGAATATTTCCTAAACGGTTTCTTACTTTCCCGAAATTATAAGAAGGATATAAATTGGAATTAAGTCCAAAACGATTTCCTACTTTTCAAAAACGTATTTTTCACAACGGATCGTGAAAAAAAAGAGAGGAAAGGTTCGTTTTCTAAAAGTGATCAATCGTTTTCTTGGAAAACACGTCAAGACGGTAAAATCCGTAAAGTACATCTGATTCGGTTCTAAAACGTAGAACATGTACGAATAGATGAAAATCAATCGTGTTTTCAACAACTAGAAGTTGTCCGATTAAAATATGACAAATTGAATATGTTCAATTTAGTCTTAATTGGAATAAAACTATACGAACTTGAAAAAAGAAAATGAATATTTTCGACTTTCAACGTACGAACGATTAAAATTGACTAATCGATTCGAATTCCGTGATACAAGTTAAATCGAACGTATCGATTTATTATTGACAAGATTAGTTTGATCGGTGACTAATTAATCGGTTTCTGTTTTCATTGCGAAACACGTTAGAACGATTAAATTTGGAAGTTGAATGATTTCAATTTTGAATAATTATGAAAAGGGACTGACCTTTTGTATAATTACTTGTAAATGTGGGGGTCTGTCCCACTACACGGAATATTTCCGATCAACTAAGTAACTAAATGTTACATTGAGATCTAGTTGAGAAAAAGACATCCAAGGGAATGTGACTGAAGCCCATTTAAAGGCGTTATGTGAAGGAAAAACCCAACCAAGTTGACTGGAGATCCCAAGATCTTGGTTCAATGGGACAACCTAATTGCATAACCCGTGTACGGTCACTGTGGGGGTCCAACCCTGAGTCCATTCCTATGATGCAAATAAGTGACGTGTGAAGGATAAGCATGGCTTTTAATGATTCCTTGCATCAAGAGCATTGAGCAAAGTGAATCACCTATGTGAGAGGAAGTGGGGTCGCTTCAAGGGTGACTAATAGGGCTAGTCATTTTAAACTCTTACAGAACCAGGCAGTGTCCATGACCATAACGGGCACACCAATGAGAACCAAACCGTGTTTGTTGGTATCTGTGTGGGGTATATCATCATCTGCACAAACGACAGAATAGTTCAAGGACATCGCATCTACTAGTCAGTCAGCATAGTAAATATATTTTCACAAGGGAAGGTTCAAGGATGAACATCTACCTATCCTATGCAGGTATCGACTTTGAGAAGTCACCGCTCCCTCGTTCCTTTTCCGTTCCCATCACATTTTTGTGGGGGATTGTTGGAAAAATGTGGTCAAAATGTGATTTTATGGGTTTAAATGTGATTTATGATATTAAATTGATTTTATGGTTTTAAATATGATTCATTAGTTGGTTGGCCATGACCTCTTAATGAAAGGCTTTTATGGGATTAGCTACCCCATAAAATTACCTTTCTATCTCTATTAGAGAGCCTATAAATATCAATCTACTAAGTCATCTTTTATATACTTCCACCATTTCACATATCAAAAACCATAGATCGAAAATCACTCTCTCCCATTTACGTTTTTCATTCTTCCTTAGTCCTGCTGATTTCTCTACACGTAGTTGAGTTCGCTGACGTTAGTCGTTGTATCCTGGGAGACCGCTGCCCATCTGGGGCAGTCAAGTGTCTTAAGGAGACATGAGTACCTGGACTCGACTAAACCCGAATTTCTCAATCCGTAATCAGTAAGCTAGCTGATTCGGTGAAGGTTATTCTTATTTGTTATTTCAATTTGTTATTTTGTTTATTTGAATTTGTTTATCGTCAATATACTAACCTATATTCCTACAGGTTTTACTGTAAAGAATTGATTTTTAGATGGGACTGGTTCCAAGATATGTTAAACCGATAATATCGAATTGGATTCATGAACGAGTTCATTGGGTGGTTAATTACCCAATACCCACCCCTAGGTTGGGCATTTATATACATGTGAGTCAAGCAAGATTGAAGTTCACCATATATATTATTAGATCCATGGTATCGGACCAAACATGTAGAACCAGACCCGTCCACATGAGTCATGACAATATTGAACTTATATTAGTCGATCAAAAATCACCTAAAGGATTAGATATCCGATCAAACTATGAGATTGGACTTGTACTGGTTGACTAAATTACAACAGTTATAGTATTATCATGTAGAATTACAAAAGGAATTATATATTTTAAAGCAATTTAAATCCACAATGGAGGAGGGTAATAACAAAATGGTAGAAATGAAAACAAGAGAGGGAGAGTGAACTTAGGGCTTAGAGGAGGATATCGTCCCAGTGTCCCACTTTTTTTTTTATCAGCGAAAGCATATGATAAATTACCCTCTCCTGAGAAAGAAAAAGGTTACAAAAAAATCATCTGTCTACAGATTGAAGGCGGAAGTTTAGAAAACAAAAGTAAAGCAATATACAAGGAAGGGTACGCGGACCTAGAAGAGTAAGGGTACGCAAACCCTGTAGTGAATGGGTACGCAGACCCAGTAGTGAATGGGTACACAGACCCTGAGTGAATGGGTACGCAGACCCTAAGTGACTGAGACTGGGTTCGCCGACCCTGAATGAAAGAGAATGGGTACGCAGACCCGGGGTGAATGGGTACGCCGACCCAGAGTGAATGTGAATGGGTACGCCGACCCAGAGAGAATGTGAAAGGGTACGCAGGCGTGGGGTTTCGGCTGGACTGCCCCTAACTGGTTGGCCGATCGCCAAGTTCTTCCAGCTTGGTTCACCGACCCGTGGTTGGGAGACCCGTCGAGCCCCCCTAAGTTGTAGTAACCGACCATACAATTGGTCTCGTCCCCGAGACAAGAGACCTTAAGGTACATAAGTCGAGGACATTGGATGACGAGGAGTATGATCGTTCCAGTCCGTCGCATACATCTTCTATAAGAACCGCCCCCGGTCGACACCGGTCGAACCGGTGAAGTTTGGGAAAAGTTGACTTTCCGCCGGAAAAGTCAACCGACGACTCCGGGAGTCATTGACCCAAAAATCTTAGTCGTCGTTACGGTTAGCTTAGTTGGGTCGTTTCCTTTCAAATATGTAATTTTGCGAAAAAGTCAAACCCGGGTCAAACTAGGTCGAATTAGGGGTCTTAACGAATTAATTTAATTTGAGTTGAGATATTTTGGTTAGAGGTGGATCCCACATGGACACATGTCCATGTGTCTTAGAGGAGAAGAAAAGAGTGTAAAAAGACTCATTTGACCTCACCTTTTGGCTTAAGGGGGAAAAGGACAAAAGAGACGAAAGGGACATTTACCTTGTAGGTTAAAGGCCACATGGGGGTAACATTTCAGCACAAATTATCCTTGTTGGCCGAAACTTTAGAGAGAGAGAGTGTGTGTGTGTGTGTATGAAGCCTCCTTAGCTTGAAGAAGAAGAAAGGAGAAGAAGAGAAGAAAAGTGCCTCATTTCACTTGATTTCTACCCCCAAAACCCTCATTTTCTTCCATTTTCTTCATCATCTACCCATTCCCTAAGGTAATCTTGCACTTAACTTCCCTTTTGTTAAATTTCTAGTTGTGGGTTTTGGTAGAAATTGCTTGAACAAGACTTGGGTGTTATGGGTTTGAGGTTTTGATGGTTAAATAGATGATTGTGGAGAAAAAGTGGAAGAGTTTGATGGAAATCAATTGGGTTTGTTATTATTTGGATGAAACCCACTTTGGGTTTGAAGTTTTTGTAGTTGTTGAGGTTAATTTTGAGGTTTTAGAACTTAACAATGGAGTTTTGGAGAATCTAGAGCTTGTTAGGAACTTATTGGAGAAAGGGGGTGTTTTTCCGGCGACCGGAGGTTCGCCGGAGCTCCGGACGGTCACCGGAAATTCCGGTCACCGGGGGGTATAACCGGCCATGGCTGGAGGGGGGGCACGGAATCGTGACCGACCACACGGTGGCGGTCCGGTCCGGCCACCCACGGTCCACGTGTGGCCGTGGGGCCCACTCGGCCGAGGAGCAGGTGTGTCGTGTTCGGGTGGTCTTGGATGATCACCGGATCGATAATTCACACCCGGAACGAATTATGGAAGTGATTCGTTGAAATTCGGAAATTGTAGTTTAGAAACTTTAATTGCGGTTTTAGAATGCTCGGACATCGGAATTTGATTCCGTCAAGTGCGTTGGAACAAGTAAATTTAATTAGGAATGATAGAAACAAAAAGGGGAATTTTCGGAGGCCGAGGGACGTTTTCCATATTCCGGGCAAAATGGGCCTTCTGGGCCCATTTTGACAAGTTGAGTAATTGGGGGTTAGTTTGGTTATTTCTCTCTTTGAACCACCCTTGAGTTATTATTAATTCTCGTATTACTTGTAATCTTAGATTTTTTTCCCGAGCACGGCGAAGGAGGCTACTAGGCGACTCGTGATCGTTCGCGTTTGGATAGCAGTTGAGGTAGCAAAAAGTAGCGAATACTGATTTTATTGCGAAAAGTTACTAGTATGCATATAGGTTACGCATTCTCGATATAATATAGAATTGTATGTAGGATGTGAATAACTAGCGTAGTCATATAAATATGGAACCACTTGCGGCCATGTCGTGTCGTAGGTGTGGGAATTGCTGTGTTGTAGTATCACATGTAGGTCCCTGGTTGGGCTCGTAGGATTGCGTGTTGGTTGTGTTTGTTGTGATTAGTAACTTGTAATGTTTGATATGTGGTATGTCCGTTGTTAAATCAAGGATCATGATATGCTATGAGAACGTGGTGAATGTTAGTGTGAATATTCGCCTTGTGATATGATCGGGTGATTGATAGACCGATGTGGTGTGTTTGGTAAGATTGTTCGGTATGGTATGCCGGTGTGATATGTTCGATATGATATTTTTGAGGATGTTTTTCCGGTCCGATATCGTGGCTGATGCCGTTCCGGCACGATATGTTCCGAGGCGGTGTGTTCTGGTCCGATATCTATATCGATGGATGGTTCCGATATAGATATCTAGACCGAGGCTTCCGGTATGATATCTATACCGTGGAGGATTCCGGTATAGGATATCCAGGCCGAGGATTGGTTCCGGTGCGATACCTGTGCTGCATGTGTGATTCCGGTACAGGGGATCTAGAGCCGATGAGGGTGTTCCAGAGCAATGTTTATACCGATGAGTGTTCCGGTATGGTATGTGTGATGTGATTTGTGCCCCGTGCTACGGGAAGATACCCGACCGACGGAGGATTCTGGTCCGCTATATTATGAGTTGTACCCCAATGCTGTGTGTTCCGGGAAGATATCCAGGCCGATGTCGAGTTCGGTACGATATGGTGAGCCGGGCCATGGAAGCCGGCGCATTGCTCTGGAATACCACAGGTGGAGGTGGTTGCTAACAATATTACTCTGTGTGTTGATCTGTGTTGGTTTTCTGTGGTTACTTATACCTGTTGTGTGATTCTCTGTGATTTGAATACATTTATGTTTGAGTGCCCGTTCAGTATCGAGTTTGATTTCCGGGTTGTTCCCGAGCGAGGTCAAGTGTGGACTTTGATCGTGAGTTTGTTTAGAGGAAGTCTCAGAGCTGGGGAGCCTGCCGAGAGTCCTTGTTTTTGGGTTGTCTAGTGACGTACTTTCTTTTGTACTAAACTTCTTTACTTGAATTTTGAGCATATGACTCTTATTATCAGGATTTATAAGTTTGAACCATTGTTGGAGTTTATTTCATTTAAATATTGCTTACTTTATTATCATTATTTTAGTTCACATCTCGAGTCCGGTCAAAACCGGATTTGTGGCGTGACATCTTTGGGTGTCGGTCTTTCTGATACTCCAAAACGGATGAGTCCAGCTTTGGCTTACCCACCAACTCCCGATCACAATCACCCATCATGTGACCAATCAAACCATAGTTAAAACAAAACACGGGAAGTTTGATATAGATAAGGGTGAAACAAACCGTCATGGAAAATTCCCGAAATCGAAGTAGGATCTGACGGCGGATAGGACACTCCACGAGGTGCCAGAAACGCACTTTCACTATGTCGTCCCAACAAATACCTCATTAATCACATGGGACCTCGACACATGGTCCCAACATTTAGACCAATCGCATTGCAAGGTTTCATGTTTTGATTTTCCTCCTTATCATCTTCTATTTCAAAACATAAGGTAAGGTGGACCAAATAAATACAAAAATATAAATGTTGATACTAATTACATCTTACACTTTTCATTCAAAGCTTTCCAGCATATGATTAGACACTATTTGTCCCTGTTAACCTCACTAAATTAAATTAGAACACTTTTATTTACCCTTTTATTTTACCTCCCATCTATCACAAAAATACAAAAGGGTCCTTTCAGATAGATATATTTTGTAATGATCTATATATTGATGTTAAATATAGTGTCGTGATCCATCTTAATCACAGTCATAAGACTGAAGTCACCCTTGATTTGTTTCCTAATTTTTATTTGATTTATTTCTTAATTTGTATGTATTGTATTTATTAGCCTATTTCTCATTTCTTGTTTTAGTCACATACATTGTTGTATAAATATCTAATACCTTTGATCATTATAACCAAATCCCATTCACTTCAGGGTCTGCGTACCCTTTCACTTCTTAGTTCTCTCCGGTGTGGGGTTTCAGGGTCTGCGTACCCTTTCATTGCTTCTTTCAGGGTCTGCGTACCCTTTCATTGCTTCATTCAGGGTCTGCGTACCCTTTCATTGCTGTATTCAGGGTCTGCGTACCCTTTCATCTCCATTTCAGCTTCTGGGTCTACGTACCCATTCATCTTCAGGGTCTATGTACCCATTCATAGCTACCAGGGTGGTAGTCGTTCATGTGGTCCTTTTTTGTTGGAGAGTCTGTAGCTAGACTCTCTTCTTGTACTCCTCTTCCTCCTTGAGAGAGGTTTAATTTAAATTATGCTTTGCTGATCAAAAAAAATTATAACCAAATATGGATAAAATATACTTTTCTTACATGAAGTCAGAGACTCTAATGGCTGAAAAATCGTCTAACGATGAGTCTGGGTCCGCCGTTCGACCCACCAGTGATCCGGATTCACCTTACTATCTGTTTTCGGGTGATAACCCCGATATGATCTTTGTGACCACTAAGCGACTCGGGGGACATTTATAACACATGGAAGCACAAAATGCATGACGTTTTATTGTTCAAAAAAAAAGTTGGGATTCATCAACGAGACCCTTTTCTCAACCTTCTACAGATTTTACGAACCTGTAACTATGGCATCAAAATAATACCTTGGTTAAATGTTGGCTGCTCAACGTTTTATCAAAGGAGTTGTAGTCTGGTGCTATCCACACCGTCACCGCACGTCAAATTTGGATCCACTTTGAGCACAGATTTACTCAGGGTGCTACACCACGTCTAGCTAGGACCTTGACGTCCTCCCAAAGGTCCGGAACTTCTTGTGGAGAATTTGTGCAGGATGCCTTTAGGTGACATCTAGACTTCAGATCAAAAGAGTAGTCATGGTGGCGACCTGTCCTTTCTGCCAGGGGGGGGGGGATCAGAAATACACGTGTTGGTTACTTGTCCGGTGGCGGCATCATGTTGGCAAAGAAGTGGGTTGTCCCTCCCACATGAAGTGGGGGATTTTATTGAATGACTGAGAGTCATGTTCACCATAAACCTCTTGCACAAAAGGGAAGAGATATGATTTCTCCTATGTGAAATCTGGAAAGCAAGGAATAGGAAGGTGTGGGATGACGTCACTCTGGTAGCAGAATCGATGCATTACACGTCCTTATGTTTGAATGTAGGGTCGCGGGAAGCGAAAGCCTATCAGAAACAGGGTATCTCTAAGTCTAACCTTAATCAAGGGGCCCAGGGAACAGAAGGTAGATGGTCTTGCTCTGCTCAGAAGTCTTGGGTTATTAACATAAACGGTGCCCTCTTCGCAACACCGAGATAGTTAGGTAGCAAGAGGGTCAATAGTCACAAGTGTTTTCAAAGAATTACAGCAGAGTCACCTGATGGTACTGTATAATAACCTCACAGTAGAAGAGGTTTTGAGGGAAGTTACTCTAGATGGAGTTTATGAGATTACTCTGAGGTCCTTGGGAAACAGATTGGCTATTCTGTATTGCTCTCAATCTGCCTTTGAGATTGAACTTGCTAAAGATAAAGGGGAGTGGGTGAAGGATTGGTTGACCTTCCTTCCTACTTATAAAGAACCTTGCTGTAAAGGAGGTTTTTATTCACGGATTTCAATCAAAAGTTTGCCCTTCCAAGCTTGGTGTAAAGAGTCTTCCCAGGCTTGCATTGTTACTTCAGGAGAGATCATTTATACTCACCCTTTTACTAAGTCTGGAATAATCTTGGAAGAAGCTTTGGTCTTAGCTCATAGCATACAACCAATTAATATCCATCAACTGACCAACATCATCTTGGGTAATGCCACTTACTTCGTTAACATTAACTCGGTGGAGGACAAACATTTACCAAACATACAATAGCCACAAAGCTATGGGATTGAAGCCTCAGATCATTCTACATCAGAGTCTTCTGAAGAGGGCAGTCCACCATTAAAGAGTCAGGAGTTTCATAGAACTGGTGAAACCATAAAGAATGTTTGTTTAACTATAGATACTATAATATATTTATTGTAGGAACAGGCTCAGAAGGAAGTTGCAGAAAGAGACTTAGAGAATGTTCCTCTGACTCAAGAAGGTTCTCCATTAATTGATATTAATTTTGATAAGTTAAGGATGGGACAGACACAAACATTGGTTTTAACTTCTCAGACCATAAATTCTACACAACTGCACAATCAGACTCTATTGGAATCTCCTCCAGGTTGCAATTGTTCCGGCGAACCTCAGGCAGTCCATCAATCATTGGAAGAGGCAGGTAACACCTCAATTTTGGAGGTGATAGATAGGGATGGCTTGGGTCTAGACTGTCTACAAACTGGGAACAAAGAAGCCTTGAAAGTTGGAGCATTAATTGAATTTACTATTTCAACTACTTCTAATCAGACTTTGGGACCACTAACTCTACATATTAACAATCCTACTTTGGAGGGAAACTCAAATCCCCCCCCCCCCCTTGGGCTCTCAACAAGGCCCAAATAAGGAGCTCTCAACAACAATTAGAAGCAAGAGGAAGAAGAACAAACAAGTCACGCATCCATATGCAACTCGTTCCAAAAACAGGTTTACTGGTCTAGAGTTCTGAAAAAACCTCTAGTAAGAAAGTGTTGAAGGGAAAGAAAGTTATCACAGGAGATACTGAAGGACAAAGGTCTTGGAGTTACTGCAAAGCCTTGGGCTTGAAAGCTTGTGTTGCTGATTATCTAGTGATAGAACAGTTTGAAGCTCTAGATGATGAACTCAACAATAGAGTCCTTTTTGATAGTGTGACACTAAGGAAGAATATGCTGATCTTGATGATGATTTAGACCATGTACATGAATGCTCCACTCTTCCTCTCCAAAGTTCTCAATGAGGGACATGAGAATTCTCTCTTGAAATGTGATCCACCTCCTCACAAAAGGGGAGGGCAATCAAAGCACAAATTCTCAAACACAGACTTCACTTTCTTCTGCTACAAGAAACCGAACAGGAGCATATGAATACTTATTCTTCTCTTCTTGAGGGCTCCGAAATGACTGGATTATGGACTACATTCCCTCATTGGGAAATTCTAGGGGTATTCTTTCTACTTTCCATTCTCACTAGTTCTCATTATCCAGAGTTCATAAGTCTGACCAAGCACTTTATTGGTTTGACACTTTTATTCCTCTACAATTGTCTATTTATAAACATATATGCCTCTTGCTGCCCAATTAATATACCTCTATTTTGGAAGGAACTGAAAGCTAAATTACCTTTGATCAACCTACCTTTTAAATGTGTTGGGGATTTCAGTGAGGTTTTGAGTAGTAGTGAAAGAAACACTGGTTTTACAAATAGACTAAACTCACTTGCTTTTAACTGTGTGTTGGAAGATGTGGGGGCTTTAGATTTACCCCTTGGTGGTGAGAATTTCACTTAGTATGGACCTAGGTCTCATACCTCTAAATTAGACACATTTCTCATCTATCTAGAGATTCATCCTAAATTTAACAACATCTCACATAATTGTTTTCCTAGGGGGATTTCTGATCACATACCTCTTTTATTGGCTGAGGACATTATAGATTGGGGTCATAAGCCTTTCAGGTTTATCAATGCTTGGCTTTCACGTCCCACTTGTCTCTTGGATTGTAAAAATCATTAGGAGAGTATTTCCATTCAAGGGACTAGTCAATATTGCTTATGGTTTAAATTGAAATCTCTCAAGACTTTTTTAAAGGGTTGGAATAATGAGGTTTTTGGAAGTGTTGATTCTGAAATCAATAGGCTGTAGTCCAAAATTGACTGCCTGGATCAAATTGTGGATTCTAGGGTCTTTACTGATTCAGAAAGATCAAAGAGAGCTTTTGCTTCAGCTTTATTAGTTCAAAAATACACGCTCCCTTCTAAAGTCTGGAAGTATAGAGCCAAAATTAATTGGGTGAACAAGGGGGACAGGTATACCAAATTCTATCATGTCTTGGCTAATTACAGATACACAAAGAACAAAATTTCAGTCATTTTTTTATCAAGGCCAAGTTTTTGAACTTCCTGTTGAGAACTAGCAACCATTCATTTTGCTGAAAGATTCAAAAATATTTCCTCCCCAACTATTGCTCTGAATAATCTCCCCTTTTCCAAATTATCTCCTGATCAAGCTCTATGTGTATAAAGGCCTTTTACTGAAGTAGAGGTTTGGGCTGTACTCAACATTTGTGAAGGGGATAAATCCCCTAGGCCAGATGGATTTTCCATGAAATTTTTTCACAAGGCTTGGCACTTCATTAAGGGTTATATATGCAATTCCTGTCAGGTTTTTATTCCTTAGCCATTTTGGAGAAAGGAATCAACTCATCTTTCACAGCATTAATCCCTCAATTGGATTCCCCTCTACAATTCAATGACTTCAGACCTATAAGTTTGGTAGGAGGTCCATACAAGATTTTATCTAAAGTGCTAGCAATTAGGCTCAAAACTATTATGCATTAGTCAATGAAGTTCAGACATGTTTTATAGCTGGAAGACAAGTACTTGATGGCATCCTTATAGCTACTGAATTGATATCACACATCAAGAGAACTAAGCAACCTGCCATACTTTTCAAGGTGGACTTTGAAAAGGCTTATGATCACTTGGATTAGGAGTACCTACTTAGCATTATGAGATTAATGGGTTTTTGGGAGAAATGGTGTTCTTGGATGCTATCTTGTGCTCAAGCTTGGGTTTCAGTATTTGTTAATGGCTCTCCCACTCATGATTTCCATCTTCAAAGAGGCTTGAGACAAGGCTTTCCTTGTCTCCATTATTATTTGCAATTGCAGCAAAGGGTCTTCACCTTCTTATGGAACAAGCAAAAAAAGATGAATTAATTACAAGAATTCAATGTGGCACACAAGACCTCAACATTTCCCATTTGTAATTTGCAGATGATACCCTAATATTGATTAAGGTAGATTTGGTGGAAATCTCAAATCTTAAGAGAACTTTGAAGATTTTCCAATTGGCTTCTAGATTAAAAATAAATTTTCATAAGTCTAATATGGTTATACTTAATGCACACACCCTTGCTTATTAAGATGTCACTCAAATTCTTGGTTGCAACTCAACTTCCCTTTCCTTGGATTAATTGGGATACAAGCTAGGTGCTAACAAGATCCTATAAAATTTGGGAGCCCATCATTCAGAGATACAAGAAGAAATTAGCTCTGTGGAAGTCCAAGTTCCTCTCTCAAGGTGGCATGATCCCTCTCATAAAATCCTCACTCTCATCCCTCCCTTTCTACTACATGTCACTCCTCAAAGCTCCTGGGCGGGGGGGGGGGGGGGGGGGGGGGGGTTATCAAAGAACTTGAAAAGTGGCAAATGAGATTTTATGTGTAAAGGCTCAGTTACTAGTAGGGTTAGAGAAAGATACACGAGAACATTGTTTGTAAACCTAAGTCTAAGGGTGGCATAGGGATCAGAAGTCTGTTTGTTATGAACAAAGCACTATTAGCCAAGTGGTGGTGGAAGTTTGATGTGGAAAATGATTTTCTGTGGAAGAGAGTCCCGTGTGCTAGATTTGGCTGAGAAGTAATGGAATGAGACTTATCTAATTTTCTTATTACTAATGATATGTGCTTCCTATCTTATATCAGATCCCTCATCAGGGACTCCATCTTCTGCTCTTTATTTGGTTTTTCTGGGATAGATTGGATCATGGTTAATGGTTCTAGAATCAGTTTTTGGGATGACTGTTGGATTTGTAATACTCCACTCAAATTCAACTTTCAAAGACTATACCACTTAAGTACTCAAAAAACTTCCAGAGTGATTGACTTTTGGATTAATGATGACTGGATTCTTCACTTCAAGAGGAGGTTGATGGGTTGGGAAATGGGGGAATTTAGAAGACTTGGGAATCTCATCTTGGCTACTACTCCTTCTACTCTAAGAGAAGACAGACATGCATTCAGAGCTTTGGATAGGGGCTTTTCAGTATTTGGTATGTACAATAGTCTTCAGACTAATCAGAATCTAGCCTCTCCAATTTGGAACATTTCTTTGTGGAATGTTATTCTCCCCCTAAAATCTCAGCTTTTATCTGGCTCTCCTACAATCATGCTATCCCCTCCAAAGACTTCCTTGAAGCAAGGGGAGTCAGAATCTCCATTATAGACATGCTATGCCCTTTCTGTCAAAACTTCTTTGAATATCAAAAGCACATGGTCTTACATTGCTCTTTCTCTTCGTATATTTGGTCTTTGGTTATTAATTGGTGGGGTTTAACTTGGACAAGGCCAGGAACAGTTGACACCCTTCTTCTTTCTTGTAATTCTTTGATTCCAACAACTCATCAAAACAATGGTCACTAGTATCCTTTATCACTATCTAGCAAATTTGGTTATGCATAAATGCCTTTAACTTTCAACATATTCATATGACTGGGCTTGAGGTTCTTCACGAGATTCAAAGCTTATCATACAACTTGAAGTATGAACAATTCAAGAATTCTCTCCATTTCTCTTTCCTCAATTAGTTTTCCTCTCCTTTGTCTTGTTGTAGAAGGAAGAGAGTTATGACTTTGCTTTAGTTGTGATGGGGCTTTGTACTTAGGGTTTTTTGGTTTGGGATTTGAGGGTTTAGGTCCTAGTTACTTTTAGGTTTACTTGGGTCTCAAGGTACCGTTTGTACTTTGAGTGGTTTCATCTTGGGACGGGTTCTGTTCAGGGTACCATTTGTACCTTGAGGGTGAGTTGTGTCTAAGTTTCTTGGGTAGTAGGTTCCTTCTGATCCTTGGCTGGGTGGGGATCACTTTGGAGTTTCTTCTCCTTACTCGTTACTTTCTAATCAAGGTACCTTTTGTACCTGTGAGTTCGAGAGTTGTTTTTGATTGCTCTAGGTACTGTTTGTACCTAAGAGTTCTGAGGGTAGGTTTTAGGTTGGGTTTTGGGGTTATTAGGGTCCTTTTGAAGACTTTCATTGAGGTTAGTTCCTTCTACTTTATGCTTATTTGTTTCCTTCATGGGTTTCTCTGGCTATTTGACTGTAATTAGTCACTACTTGTTATTTGGGTTTGGTTGTGGGGAATTGCTGATCATTTTTTCTGGGTTTTGGCTCTTGATTTTTGGTCACTGAGACTCTTTTAATGCTTTGCTTCTAGAATTGTAGAGGAGGGTGTTGTTGTTGGGTTTGGGTTCTCTTTATTTTCGTACTATTTTAATTGGGGTGTGTCACGCCCCAAATCCGGTTTTGACCGAACTCGAGACATGAATTTAAAATAATAAATAATAGAACAATTTTAATATTCAAAAGTGGGTCTTAAATAACGGTTTAAAAATATTCGAATAACAGCGCGAGTCACAGCTCGACAAAACCAAGTAACAAATGAGTTTAAAAGTCAAATAAACAGCACGTCTCTAGACCACACTAGACAAGACCGTCGCTAGCTCCCAAACTCCGAGAATTTCGCTAGCACAAATCCCGCTCAAAACCTGTAAAACAACAAAGTAAAGGGGTGAGCTTTCGCTCAGTAGGAAAAGTAGTTAAGGTAATGAGTGTCCGCTCACCACCACGAGTAACCTTCCAATTAGGACATACTAGCACAACACACAACTAAACACAACACGGACTTTCATAACCACAATCCTCAGTTCCAAGATTATAACCACTCTCACTGACATACTTACACGACCACTATCACACTATACTCATTTCACTTATTCAAGTATCAAGCATACATCATACAATAAAATAAGCACACGTCCCGTACCGCAGTCCTCGACTCCGCCGGCTGTCCACAGCCCGACTCTATCATATCACACCGGAACACACAAATCGGCCTAGATATCTTCCCGGAAATCCGTCGAGCACAATCACAATACATCACACCAGAATACACCATCGGCCTATATGTCTTCCCGGAAATCCGTCGGGGCATAAACACGACACCTTGTGCCAAACACGAAACATAGTGCCAAATCACAAACCGTCGGCCTAGATGCCCTACAACGGCATGCCCCCTCAATGTAGGTATCATACCGGAATAACACACCAGGGGACCGCGCATACGTGGGACCACACCGTCGTTCTAGGTACTACCCTACACCGGCATACCCCCTCGGTGTAGGTACCATACCGGAATACAACTCCTTTTCATTAAGGTAATATCACGCATCATAATGCTATAGATCAAACACGGCTTACCAATCCCACCAATCTTACCACAACACAACACGTCGGTCTATCAATCACCCGACCATATCACACCCATTGGTTCACTTCATAACACGCATGACACACTTGCCCAAACATAACAACACGCTACACCGAGCATCTCATAACATGATTCTCAATCTAACAACGGATAAACCACACCTCATGCATCTCAATCAAAGATCATGGCATTTCAATCAACACACAACCTAAGGTCTCGACATGACCCACATGCATTTCTACAGCACAACAATTTCCCAAACTTACGGCTCGACATGGCTCGTAAGCTATCCCTCATTTCACTCGGTCCTCACATCCTATCATGCAGTTCAAACAATTAAATTCAAGTAATCACGACCTATATGCATACTAGTAACTTTCCACAATTAAATCGGTATTCGCTACTCTCCCCACCTCAAAAGCGATCCAATCCTAGCAACGGACGACCTGACTAGCTCCCTCCTCGTCCAAAGTCTCCTCCTCCGTCACGCTCGTGTCCAAAGTCTAAGATTACAAGCAGTACACGAATTAATGCTAAATCAAGTGTGGATTAAAGAGGGAAATACCCAAACTAATCCCAATTGCTCGACTTATCAAAATGGACCCGGGAGGCCCATTTTGCCCGGAATCGGGAAAACATCCCTCGGGACTCTGAAAATTTCCCTTTTCGTTTCTAACAATCCTAATTAGGTTTACTTGTTCCAACGCACTTGACGGAAACCAATTCCAGGGTCATAACCTTCCCAATTTCGCAATTAAAGTATCTAATCGCTTTTTCCGAAATTTAAGGAATCATATCCATAATTCGTTCCGGGTGTGAAAACATCGTCCCGGGGTTCACCCACGATCGTCCAATTTACGAAACAACCAAAACCCGGTCATGTGGCCCCCACGGCCACACATGGTCGTGGGTGGCCGGACCAGGCCGGCCGGTCACGTCCAAGGGTGGCCGGACCATGGCCAGTCTTTTCCAAGGATGGCCGACCCATGGACGGTCCTTTCCCTCCCCGGTGGCCGGATTCCGACGACCGCCCGGAGCTCCGGCGAGCCTCCGGTCGCCGGAAAAATATTCAATTTCTCCAACAAGCTCCTAACTAGTTCAAGGTTCTCCAAATCACCATTTTTAAGCTTTAAAACTTCAATTTTCACCTCAAATCATCCTAAGTTTCAAGACCCAAGTGGATTTCATCAAAAACTACTCAAACCAAGTTATTTCCATCATCCAACTCCACCTCTTCTTCACAAATCAACATTTAAATCATCCAACACCCAAAACCCACTAGTTCAAGTCATCTCTACTCAAACCCACAACATAAATTTCATCAAATGAGGAAATAAAGCATACCAACCTCTAGGAAATGAAGAGATGAAGAAGATGGAGTAAATTTGAGAAGATTTGGTATAGGAATGGCCAAAAAAAAAGGCTTCCTTTCTCTTGCTTTTTCTTCAACCTTCAATGGAGCTTCAATGGAGTTTTCACTTTCTCTCTCTAGCAAACAAGGTGGTCGGCCAAGGTGAAAAAAATGCAGAAATTTTTGCCCCATGTGGTCTTATCCTCAAGCTGGAAATGTCCATTTCGTCCTTTAGCCCCTCACTCTCTCCTTTGTCCTTAAGTGGGGATCATTTGGTCTTTTAACCCCACTTTCTTCCCTTCCAAGCTAACATGGACATGTGTCCATGTGGGGACCACTCCTACCCTAAAATAACTCAGCTCTTATTATTTTATTCGTTAATAATCCAAAATCGACCTAGTTTGACCCAGGTTTGACTTTTCCCCAAAAGGTGTCATTTGAAAGGAAATGACCCAACTAAGCTAACTGTAACAACGGCTAAGCTTTTTGGGTCCCGGAAAGGTCCCGAATGACTCCCGGAGTCATCGGTTGACTTTTTCGATAAAAAGTCAACTTTCGCCAAAAAACCTCCGGTTCGACCGGGATCGATCGGGGGCGGTTCTTACAGGGTGGGTTTAGGGAGTGTGTTTTATGGTACAGGCTTTGGTAGTTACTTGGAACACACGGTTTCACTTTGGTTGTGAGTAGGACTTACCTGTTTGGGAATTATTTGACATTTGAGGGTGGGTGTTCTACTATAATCTGGTTGAACTTTGGGTGATTTTCTGTAATGGTTGTATTGTGGGTGGGTTTGGGGTTTCTTGGCACTAAAGGTTGGTGTGGTTTCTTAGTAGTTGTACTTGGAGAGCCTTGCCTCTTGCCCTCCTCTACCCCTTGTGGATGAGGAGCCTTATCAATAAAACATTACTATTTAAAAAAAACAGGACAATTATGTACGGGCTGGGTATACAGGGACGATACATGTCAGATCATGAAGGCAAGATCTTCGTCATTCCGAGGTCCCTAAGACCCAGGATTGGTGGAAGCATATGCTATAAGGGATGCGTTACAATGGGTAATCCAGAGGCTAAATCAGAAAACCACCATCCGAAGTGATTGCAAGGTCATAGTGGATATGATCAACAAAAAGAGAATGACATCTTCTCCCACAGGGATAGTCGTTAGAGATTGTATTTCCCTATTATCTAGACTCGAGGACGTGCAACTCGATTTTGTAAAACAGAGAGTGAACAAAGCAGCTCATTGGCTTGCCAGGACGGCCTGTTCCTCCCCTGTCTGAAAATAGAAAAGAAGGTTTATCCCGGAGCCATTTCATCAGATCTTTAATGTTGATATTTAAATAATATCTCTCGTATTTGTTTTAAAAAAAACAAAGACAAATCCCAACTTTAAACTTTGGACTCAAATTATTGATCCAATTGAAAAATCCATCTAAGAGCATGTACAATGAGTCAAACCAGATGATCAAACCGTATGCGGACTGTGCAAAATTAAGGTTTGCAATCCTTAAAATAAATTGTGCTCTACAGTGGTACAACCCGGATAGGGAATCGTATTGTGAGTGGATGTTGAATTGATATTTTGCTGATTTAATTAAATGGTTTATTAAAACTATAAACGTTTTATAAAATTGAAATAAATTTTGGTAAAATAATTAATAATAAAATAAATAAAGTAATTGCATTGCATGTTTAATTTTATTGCTTGGAGCCCGATTCGACCCGAAAAATACTAAGATTTCGTCGAAAACGGACACTGAAGAGTTTTACATTTTAGATAAAAATAATGAGTCCATTTTCCTAATATTTGTTATATAGTGTAAAATTATCTATTTATACTATTATTTTGGACTAATGCTATTTAGTTAAATATGATTTTATGTATCTAAAAAAAATCGGGATGACCACGTGTCGTAATACGGATGGCTGACGCACGACTCGGATCGAACGACCCGCGAACCAGAAACACGGTGCGCAGGTCACACATCGCCCTGCGAACCATATTTTTCCGGTTCGCGGGTCGTAAAAACGATGCCCACAACAAGTCGAACCGCAACTCGCGAACCTTATAATCACGGTTCGGTACACCAAATCCAACACGGTGCGACGCACTGTACGCGCTCTAATCGGTGGAGAAACGTACTGAACCATATTGAACTGGGCGTAGAATGGTCTAAAAAATGATCCATGACAAAAACAGATAGGTCCAATTAGGATTTGACCGAGTCACATGAAATTTCCGGATGAATT
Organism: Erodium maritimum; assembly: GCA_963921825.1. NCBI lineage: Eukaryota > Viridiplantae > Streptophyta > Magnoliopsida > Geraniales > Geraniaceae > Erodium > Erodium maritimum. The sequence goes on along the minus strand of OY997592.1, from coordinate 39,944,024 downwards.
GTGAACCGGGTCGGTACGGGCACCGGTATTACAGGTTAAGCTGTCCGGTTTTTAGAAAGAACTTAACAATGCCAAACCCACTGTAACTGGAAGCCCTAAAAATTGAGTATCGTCCCTCCAAATCAATCAAAAACCTTTCTCTCTCTAAAACCTTACCCTAATCTCTCTCTCTCTCTCTCCCTATGCCAATGGCCAGTGCTCAGCCCTCCGAGAACGGCTCCACGATGGTCCCGAAATACGAGCCACAATTAGTCACACCCGACTTCGTACCCGGATCAACCACTACCACCGACGCAGGCGCAGTCACTGATGATCCCGACGAGGAACCGGAGGAGGAGGAGGAGGAAGAAGAAGAAGTAGAAGAAGAAGAGGCGGAGCCCGAAGCTCCCTCATCGGCCGAAAATAAATGGCCTGGTTGGCCCGGGCACTGCGTGTTTCGGCTCATCGTGCCCGTCCTCAAGGTCGGTAGTATTATTGGGCGCAAGGGAGAGCTCATCAAGAAGATGTGCGAGGAGACCCGAGCTCGCATCCGTGTTCTCGAAGGTTTAGTTGGTACTCCCGATCGAATTGTGAGTCCTTAAGCTACATTATTGTGAAAGTACTATTTTTTTTTTGTTTCTTTGAAAATTGGGTCTTTCACCTATTAGAGAATAATATGGATTCAGGTTTTTATATTCTAGTTGCTAAAACTAAGGCATTATGTTTGGTTTTGTCCGTTTGGAACTAAACCAAGTAAGCTAATAAGAAGTAGATAAATTGTCTTCCATTCCCCTAAACAAGCAGAATTCATGACTGCTATTGCCTGGCAGATTGCTGAACTAGATAGGGTGGATCAATTTATATGTGGTGAATCAGTTTCTTCAGTAGTTCACAATTATTAAGATTTTTTCTTTCAAATTCAGAACCTGCTTTGTTCTACTTGGTAGACCAAGTTATATGTTTGGCCAAACCCTCCATAAACTACCAGAACCTTAATTCAGCTGCTGAGGAAGTAGTGAAGTACATCAAAAGAGAAAAAACATACAAAGGAATGCTAATTTTTCCTCCTTTTTTTTGTAATGAGAGCCCAAAGCAATTAAACCAAATGTTAAACAGTTTTTATGCTAACCTTTTGACGTGACTCTCTTTTAGGTGTTGGTATCAGGAAAGGAAGAGCCAGAGGCACCTCTATCACCTGCCATGGATGCTGTAATAAGAATTTTCAAACGTGTTTCTGGGTTATCTGAGAGTGAAGGTGGGCCTGCTGCAGTTGCATTTTGTTCAATCCGACTATTGGTGGCATCTACACAAGCCATTAATTTGATTGGAAAACAAGGTTCATCAATTAAGTTAATACAGGAGAACAGTGGTGCGTCCGTGCGGGTGCTGTCAGGAGGTATGTCTTAGAATACTCCATCATCACCCTTTATATAAGAATTAGGCTTTAGGTTTCGTTTGTCATTAACTGGTTTTTTCCAACCTTATAAAATACCAATGGTTTTTCATTCCTGCTTGCGATGCTACCCCATTGCATTTTAGTTTATATATGGTTAAAAACTAGGACTTTCATCCTTCCTAGGAGTTTTGATATGGACCGTTCACTTTTATTCTTGTATGCATGTCCACTGTTGTGTTATCCATTATTATATTTTTCTCGATAATTTTGGAGTGTTCTGTATGTTCAAGACTCTTATATCTGTTGTATGAAGTGTTCCGTCTGACTAATCCCCATTTATTTGTCGTATGATGTGTTATGTGGTTAAAATTAACATTTTAGCGTAAATGAATTTGCAGAACTGGAAAGACCTGTGCCCTAGTAGTTACGAGATTTCGGTTCTGTTTTTAAATAGGCTAGAGACATGGTTGCTAATTACTTTGTTTGAAGCCCAAGGCAGACAGCATTTCACTAGGCCCCCTCGTGAAAGAACTTAGTTAGAGACCTCATATAGTGAAAAGGTATGGTAGTTGCTCTACATCTTTTCTAGGAATATGGAATGACAAAAATGAGTGTATTTGGTGAGTCATAAGAAAGAGAAGTATGAACTCCTAGATACTCAGGTTTACAGAAAGGTCGTATCTGGAGTGCTATTTCCTGACATATTATTTAAATTAACCGTCATGATATGTATTGTCGTTTGGAATCTAGAAAAGGCTTCCCCCAATTGGTATAAATGTATGGTTACCAATAAGATAAATAAGTATATTAAAGCCCTGTATTGGAAATTGATGGAAAATGCTTTATTGAAAAACAATTGGCTGTGAGCTGGTCCTTAGGAATTGCTTATGGTTAAGTTACTTCACTTTTGTGATGTACTCCCATTAATCTGGAGTCTGGATTAATGCTTTATCGTGAGTCTTCTATTAATCTATTTACTTCATAATGTATAGATGATGAAGATAGAATCAATCATATCATAAAAAAGACCATGCTTCTATGTGAATACTCCTTAATCCAGACTTCACTTGACATATTTTAAACTGCTGTACAGAAGGTTTTTCAGTTCTAACTGCTGCATCTATGGCCTATACATACAAAAGTTATGCTGTTGAGGAAAAGAATTATGTTATATAGTCAAAATTTCAAGTTATTCGAGTTTTCAATGCAGTTCCACTAGTGTTATCTCAAAGCTTTGTGGAGATATGCTGTATGAATAGGAAACTAGTATCATGGGAATGGGAATTGAATGGATAATAAAGCATGCACGGACGTGTATGTGATAGTGCTGCCAAAAGTGGCTGTGCTGTGGGTCTGCTCCTTCAGTGGGAGTAATGGAAATCGGGATGTAAAGGAATTGGAGTGTTTTGGAGTAATTATCTGGTTTTAAGGTCTGCCAAACTTGAAACTGGTAAGTTCATGAGACTTCCTGTTAGTTTTGGATTTTACTAGTAGATCCAGCACCCTGCAGAAGATGAAGCAGAAGCCAGTCGAAGTCAAGTATGCTGAGATTCCCCGTGGGAACTCTCATGGTACACCGTACACATCATACAAAAGATGTGTAGGTTCCATAAGATCTTTGTTCTATTGGGTTCTGTAGGACAGTGTAAATTCCTCTATTTATTGGCACACTGTCAACCTGTGAACTACCAAAGCTTAATTTCTAGGTTGTGATTTTAGAAAAGTATTCTAGATAATTCTATGTCTTTATGTGTTAAAAAATCTCACAACCTCCCCTATATTTGGTTTCATTTTATCCAATTTATGTGCAGTATGTGTCCAAAATGACTCGTGGTTTTGAATTTCTGGTTTCAGATGACGTCCCATTTTACGTTGCGACAGATGAGAGGATTGTGGAGGTGCAGGGAGAAGCTTTGAAGGTTCTAAAAGCACTAGAAGCAGTAGTGGGGCATCTAAGGAAGTTCTTGGTTGATCATAGCGTGCTTCCTCTTTTTGAGAAGACTGTAACTGTAAGTGTTGCTTGTTCCCTATTCCCTCTCCTTTTGTAGGCTACCTATCTTTCTGTTAACTATCCGTTTTCTCTTCTTTTTCTTTTACTTGAGGGGGGTAAGAGGGTCTGTAGTATGCTAACTAATATTACTTTCATGTACAGAACAATGCAACAGTCTCACAAGACCGACCAACGGAGCCATTGCGTGAAAAGTTGTATGCTCCTTCTCAGCCTGGACTTGCCAATGATTATCCTCTTTCTGCAAAGAGGGAATCTTTGTATCATGACCTTGAACGTCAATTAGAACCACAAAAACAACCCGGAATTTCACTGTATGAACATAATCTTGGTCTTCCTGGGATACGTTCTTCAGGCCTCGGCCGTGCTGGTGCATCTATGGTTACTCAGGTTGGTTATATCTTATCAAACATTCTTAATACTCTACATGGATGTGTACATGGCCATTTTCTATTGAGTACAAAAGTATGTAGGTTAGGTTCACCAATAAAACAGATTTGTTTTAGATCCAGTATAAATACTTGCTGTTGTTTCCCGTGTCTATAGATTGCACAAACTATGCAAATTCCACTTACTTATGCTGAGGATATCATTGGGATTGGAGGTGCTAACATTGCGTACATTCGCCGTACTAGTGGAGCTGTTTTAACTGTGCAAGAGAGCAGGGGGCTACCTGACGAGATCACTGTGGAGATCAAAGGTACATCATCACAGGTGCAGATGGCTCAACAATTGATCCAGGTGAGAGCATAGAAGTCTTGTTTACCTAAATAATCAAATATGATTTTTCAAGTTAAGGATGATTGACAGGCGTTCATTGATTTGATAGGAATTTATGGCGAGTCACAAAGCACCAATTTCAAGTGGGTTCGGGCAGATGGATTCTGGTATGAGGTCATCCTACTCTCATATGGGTAATACATTGTACTCTTCGTCTTCCATGTCGTCTCAACCTTATGATGGATATGGATCATCGGGGGCCTATGGCGGTTACAGACTGTGAAGCAACCAGGAGAGTTTCTTGTTTTGTTTGGACCTACTTCTTTCTATTTAATTCTGAGTAATGGATAGTGGTTTCATTTCATGTAAAGTTAATTGTGTAAGTTTCCTCCTTCACTGTTCTGTATGATTTGATGGCTAGGCAAGCTTGGAAATTATTATAGAAAATATGTTTAAGGAAGGCGCATATGATGTGGTTACTAACTATAACATCATATATGTTGTAGTCTTGGACTTGGAGAGACAAATTATAATCTAACAACAGCTTGACAAGGTTTTGATTCAGTATACAAGCATCCGAGCAATATGTTTTTAGCGTGACTCTATTTTTATTTTGATGATTTAATACTTGTAGCCAAGGTTGTAAATAGCGTTAGGCGCTAGTCGGGCGGTGAAGACTCCTAGGCGTTAGGCGGGGACTAGTCGGGGCCTAGGTGGATTTAACTTTTTAATATTTTTAATTATTAATAAATATATATTACACAAATATAATAAAAAAAATCAAAATATACACTATATTTGTATGATATAAACTATATTTGTATGATATAAAAAAACATAAAATATCAAATTACAAAATACTAAACCAAATAATGCTCTCATTTTGATTTTACTCTTTATTGTAATAAAAATATAAATTATAATGGTGAACCACTAAAGAGGGACACGTGTCATATTCTTTTTATCAAGAAATTTAAGACCATTACAAACATATCGTCTCTCTCACCTTTTAATCTCTTTTTCAAATGTCCGATTTCACAAACCATAGTCCCAAAATTTTGACTAATCGGGTGGGACGACGAGTCGGGTGGTTTTCGGATTTTGGGCCTAGGCGAGGCGACGAGTCGGGCGTTCTTATAGATTTTGGGGCCTAGGCGGACTAGGCAGGGACTTTTACAACCATGCTTGTATCATGTGGAGTGTGGTCGATGCTGTCGCTTCCTAAATCCTATTGCGCCAATTAAAAAAAACAAAAAATAGAATAATTTGAAAATAATTTTTTTAACATCTATAAATAGGGTAAACTTGCTTTCGTCAACACTACAATGACTTCTCTAGCTCTCTATCTACTAACACTCTTATATCACCTTCCATTTCTATCATGTCTCATAACGAATTCTCAGGCTCCGTAATTTTGGTCGTCGTTTTAGTCTAAATGACTCGCCACCATCATCTGAAGAGGACGACGACTTGTTCGCTGACAAATCAAGGTCGCAACAACACAATCTCAATTCATGAACTACAACAAAGTCAAATGCTGGGATAATACGATACAAACTTTTTGATGCAGGGGTGTCCATTTCCTCCCATTCACGACCAATTTCCGAACAATGGTATCTCATTTCAAGGGAATCCATTTCATCCTTGCATGAACATTGAGTTTTTGTTTTTAGACGTGTCGTGGTCGCAGGTGTTCAAGACTTAAATGTAGACGCCACCATGTAATAGTGGAGTTGGCCCTTCGGGATTGTCGTCCTTTATGCACGACGGTGCACAAACAAGCACAATGAAGCCTATTCCAATCTTTTGAGTAACCGATCGTGGTGGACGTAACCTTGGTATTGGACTTGAAGGTGGTCGTGGTCGACGTGCCCCTGGTGGTGGAGGTGGTACAATTGTATGTTGGAGGATGTATTGGAACAACGAATTTTTTTTACGCCTAGTTACTTGTTGGTTACACAACTCACTCGACTCATTCCGAGAAAATAATAAGACTGACAGGATTTTGTCAACAAATAGCATGTGAATACAACGATAACTCGTATTTGCAATACCGTGACGACAAGCAGTTGAAACATTGTTTGTCCAAACAAAACATGAAGGTGAAGTGATTCAATAGTTATTTTAAGCAGGTGGATAGATTATATGCAAGTGGACAGTCGTACGACCAACTATAAGATAAGCCATTAATTGTATATGCACGTAATGAAAATTCATCACCTTTGACGATAGTTGTTGTTGTTAATATGGTTTTTAAAAAAAATAAATTAAAATCTTATTTTTTTGAGTAAAAGTGCAATTCGGATTCCATTAAAAAGAGCTAGTACATGCTTGGATGTAAGAACCGCCCCCGGTCGATCCTGGTCGAACCGGTGATTTTTGGCGAAGTTTGACTTTCGGCCGGAAAAGTCAACCTATGACTCCGGGAGTCGTTCGGGACCTTTTCGGGGCCCCAAAAGCTTAGCCGTCATCACGGTTAGCTTAGTTGTCCATTTCCTTTCAAACGACTGTAATATTGGAAAAGTCAATTTTCGGTCAAACGGGGACTTTTTATCGTCAAATCCTAATTAATTAAAGTTGCTTGATTTAATTGAGGACAAGGTGGTCCTCACTTGGACAATTGTCCATATTAGCTTGGAAGAGAAGAAATGGTTGCAATTGGACCATTATACCCTCATAAGTGCCAAAAGAAAAGAAATAGAAGAATGGGGTAAAAAGGGCTTTTCTCACAATAGGTTTTAATACAATTGAAGCAACCAAATCAGCCTATTCGTCATTGTTGCAGCCGAAAATCACAAAGGGAAGAGAGAGTGGAGGAGCTCTTGACTTGAGGAAGAAGAAAGGGAGAAAAGGGAAGAACTTGAAGCCTTTCCTTCATCAAATTCTCTCCAAACCTTCCATTTCTTCATCATCTATTCACTCTCAAGGTAAGTGACCTCTTAAACTTCACTTTCAATTCATTTCAAGTCTTGGGTCTTCATAGAAATGCATGAACTAGCTAGGTTTTTGAGTTCTATGTTGTTAGGTGTTGTTCTAGAGCAATAGATGAGTAATTTGTGTTGAAATATTTGGTTTTTGGTTGTTTTTGGACTTGAAATCTCTTGGGTATTTGTTGGTTTGTTGAATCCTATAATGGGTAGTGATGGATTGAAGTTAGGTGACTGTTTTGGAGGTTTTGGATGACTGAAAATGGAGTTTTGGGCGTTATTTTCGTGAAAAGGAGGCTGGAGGAAGAAGAAGGACGAAACAGGTCTGGGCCGTCACGGCTCCGTGAGGGAGACCGTGACGGCACACGTGACGTCATCCGTGACGGGGAGTCTCACGGCTCCGTGACCCGATCCGTGGCAGACCAGTTTTGGTCCTTTTGAATTCTTTTTGGGTGTTTTTCGTTTATTTCGAAAGGTGATTTTGAACCAAACGGTTGGGGGTGTTAACTTAGTTGTGTGTCTCGTGGTTAGTCTTTAATTATAGTTTTATTTGTGATCCAAGACCTTGGACCCGAGTTCGACGAAGGAGGAGACCATTGGGACCGCGTCAGAGGACGAGGAGGAAGCTAGCCAGGACGTCAACTGCTAGGAGTATTTAAGCGTTGGAGAATTCAAGGTAGGGAAGAGTAGTAAACTCCGCCTTTACTTTAAATTATGTTCGTAGTATGCCTATAGGATAATAATAACCGGAAAGGTCCTAGTTTGCATATAGGATGTGATTCACTAGAATAACCGCTTTCAATTATGTTAATAACTGTAAGAGTCTTAGTATGCATATAGGATGTGATTCACTAGTTTAATCGCTTTCAATTCTTGGGAAATTGCCGTGCTGGTAGAATGGCCATGACGAGCCTTAGGATTGATTGTGATTGTGTTCAATTGTCTCAAATGCCGATGCATGTTTCATTCTTTGGATAATACAAGAGTCACACTAAACTAGATGAATTGTGATGATTGTAATGTGAATGGTTGATCCGTGTTATGATTGATTGAGTGAATGCTTGAATGTGATTATGTGATTGTGCCTTGTAGAATGATCGGGTGAGTGATAGACCGATGGGACATGTTTGGTAAGTCTTGTCGGTAAGCTTGGTTGATAATATGAGTTCTATGTGACGTGTTGTGGTAAGATTGTTGGGCTTGGTAAGCCGTGTTTGATCTATGACATTATGATGTGTGTTGTTCTCTTGATGTGTGTTCCAAGAGGAGTTGTGTTCCGATATGGTACCTACACCGAGGGGAATGCCGGTGTAGGGTACTACCTAGGCCGACGGGTTGTGTTTTGGCACGAGGTGTCGTATTTGTACCCCGATGTGAATTCCGGGAAGACCGATGAGCATTCCGGTATAGTGTTTACCCCGATGTGAATTCCGGGAAGATCGATGAGCATTCCGGTATTTGTATTATTTGTTTGCCCCGATGTGTGTGTTCCGGAAAGACCTAGGCCGAGGGATATTCCAGCATGGTATATTGTTGTCTCACTCCGATGCTACGTGTTCCGGAGAGACATGTTTCACCCCGATGATATGTGTCCCTTTGGGGATGTTTCCAGGATGATATCTTGTTTCACCCCGATGATCTGTGTTCCTTTGGAGACGTTTCCGGGAGCCCCGATGATATGTATTCCTTGTGGAATACTTCCGGGAGCCCCGATGATATGTGTCCCATTGTGAACGAGGGGCATTCCGATGCGATGTGTTGTTTTGCGTGTGAATCGAAGTCTAGCTGTTTAAATTATCTATATTTCAGTACCCGTGTGTTTCCCTAGTTGGTTCTATTGGTGAATAAACCGTCTCCCTGTTAATCTTCTTTGAGTTACTGTTTTATTACGCATTGCAATTCTTGTTGATCTCTGACTATGGTGTCTTTTTGGATAATCACACTAATCGGAACTTTTGTTGTAAAAGCGGGGGTTCGTTTTACCTTACTAATTTTTCCTACTGAGCGTAAGCTCGCCCCCTTCTTGTTTACTGTTTGTACAAGTTTCCTTGATGAGTAGACCTAGAGGTGGTATCAGGGCTCGGGAGCTCCTTGAGGTGTCGGGAGATTTTATGTCTTAGAGACGTACTGCTCTTGTATCGAACTATATTTTCTATTATTCTGTTGGAACGAGCGGTTGACTATTAACTTTGGATTTGAATTAAGTTTTTCGCGGAGATTGTATTTTAAATTTCTTTTTATTTATTATTTAATTGTTTTTTCTAGTTCACGTCTCGAGTCCGGTCAAAACCGGATTTGGGGCGTGACATTGGGGGACCTGACAGGACAAACACAATAGCTCTTAAACTAACATTAACGTCTAGGATGCATTTTTTGAAGGGACCACTAGGGCAAATCGAAAGTAAAGGGTGCTGAATAACACCACTGCTTAAGGTAGGGTCTGTGGATCGCTGGGTCACCCGAGGGCGACACGTTTCTTCTACTGTAAAACCGAACATGTGGGTGTCAGAGCGACGATGATAGATATACTGACGAAACCTGCTCAAGGTAAGGCCTGTAGACCGCTGGGTCCCCCGAAGGTGACACGTTTCTTCTGTTGTAGCACCGAACCTGTGGACGTCAGAACGATGATAGTAAATGTAATCCAGGGATCCCTTCCCGAACAATTCCTTGAATCCTTAGGTAAAAGCCTTGAACCTTCGCTCTCGAATCAGCATCCTTGCAATAAAGAACAACATAGGGAAAATAAAGAGAAACCAGATAATCATCGTACCCTAGAACTGGGATAGAGATCGAGAAAAAAGCCTCGGTGGAGGCCACGGGGGCGGATACAATGATGGCGGCTTCCTTGGTAGTTGTAGAGGCTGCGGGATCTGCGTTGGAGAAGCAGACGGAAACCACCGGAACGCGCCACCGGGCAGGACCCCCAAAAGAGATGTCCGTAACCGGGAGAGCAGTGAAGGCCCCTAGGATGAGGAGGGATGGGGCCAACGTGTGAGGATGTGCGCCAGGACAGCGCAGAGGGACCGGACATTAGCCGGGAGAGGGGACAGGACATTAGCCGAGAGAGGTAGCCGGAATCTAGACCTGTGGCACGAGGGAGAACTTTTCCTTCGCTTGCAGGGTGCACGACGACTGCTATAACAACGGGTTGCGATGTAGTCGTTGGTGCTCGAGATCCGGCTAGAGCTTCTAGGATAAGAGCAATGGATGCTCAAACTCTTGGTGGCGCCCTAGAGCATGACGACAGCTTCATGGAGGAAGGCGGCGACATCATAGAGGAGGCTTGGGTTGAGAGGCCTCAAACCCTAGCAGATAATTAAAATCTTATTTTAATAATTAATAAAATTGAATAAAATATTTTTTTATATATGAAATCTTAATATTTATTTTGAAAATATATTTGAATAAATTAATTAAATATGAATGTATTTTTAAAAAGATAGGTAAAGAAGACGAGAAACAAAAAGGATGAGATTAAGAATTTTGTATATATTAGAGGGATGTTATTTTTGTCTTAAAATATATGAATGATATTTTTTTTTCAGTTTTAGGTTATAGAGGTAGAGGTGAAATCGGCTACAAACCACTCTTAACCTAAAAACTAGAGAACCAATCCTAGCCACACACACCTAACATCCAACATTCCACATGATGCCACATCACCACCCCAATTTCACCCAAACTCACGCCAATTTCATCATTTCTCACACAAGCAAGGGTATAATTGTAAAAGCATGGTGCCATGTGGACAAGTGTCCATTTTTTTCTTCACCAATTCACTAATTTAATATTTCCCGATTCGTTTGAACTCCGATTAGCTTCAAACTTGCGCCAATATTTTTATTTTTTCAAGGGCTTTAAATCAAGATCAATCATGAATATATTTTGAAGCACGAAAATAAAAAGGTATATTGGAGTGATAAAAAAATGTTGAGTGTTGATAAATCTTCACTAATAAATGTTTTATATCGAAGGTATCAAACTAGTGCTAAATGTTGATAAAAACATGTACTGAGGTGATAAAAACCAAGTTCAATTTTGATAATAAGTGTGATAAACTAATCATGATCAGTTTTGGAGAATGGGGTGATAAAACCAGTGTAGAGTGTTGATAAAACCAGTGTAAAGTGTTGATAAAACCAGAGCAAAGTGTTGATAAAAATTAGCCAGATATAATTTCTTTAAAAACCAGCCCCGAAATAAAAAAAAATCGTGCTTCAAAAAAACCATGTGATGGGGATGATAAAACACATGTAATTGAATGATAAACCTAGTGTTTAGTGTTGATAAAACTAGTGTTTATAAAAAGCACGCGATGAGGTGATAAAAACATGATCAATTTTGGAAAATGAGGTGATAAAACCAGTGTAAAGTGTTGATAAAACCAGTGTAAAAGTGTTGATAAATCCAGAGCAAAGTGTTGATAAAAATTACCCAGATTTTTTTTAAAAAAATCAACACCGAAATAATTTTTTTTTTCGTGCTTCAAAATATATTCATGACTGATCTTGATTTAAAGCCCTTAAAAAAAACTAATGGCGCAAGTTTGAAGCCAATCGGAGTTCAAACGAAGCGGGAAAAATTAAATTAGTGAATTGATTAAAAAAAATAACATGATAGTTTTACTAAAAAGCCCTTACCACTTATTAAAAAGTGCTGATTTTTTTGCAGTCAACAAGTCAACTACTCAATTGCATCTCATCCATCCATTCTTAAAATAAATGGCTTAGATTGGTTCTCTAGTTTTTAGGTTAAGACATGGTTTGTATTTGATTTCTCCTCTATAGAGGTAAGTATATATCCTAGTCTGTTGTAATAATCAAGTTTGATCGGAACTAACACCAAGACACCAATGGCCCAAGAATAATACGAAGGTTAGTGTCTACGAGTTGGTAACCAAGCAAGACAAGAAATAACACTTGAAGATAGAGAGAATTTCTATTCAAAAGAGTGTCTTACAAGAGGTATTGTATTGAGTTGTAATGTGTTCATAGATCATTTAATACAAGGGGGTGACACCTCTATTTATAAGAGAACAAAACACATGAGACATTGCCACATAATCTCCTAACATGAAATTGGTGGTGGCATGCTAATTGTGGTGGCCACAAGTGGCACTTTACTTGCCACCTCACAACACTCCCCCTTAGACACCACAATGCGCTTCAAGATCAGGTTGCCTCGTTAAAAACCTCCTCAGGAAAACCCGGTGGGACAAAACCTGTAAGGAAAAGAGTGCAACGCACAAAATGTGCTTGAAGTTGTGCTTGATGTGCCTCGTTTAAAACCTTTCCAAGAAAACCTTGTGGGACAAAACTTGGATGAGGGAAAAAGAGTGCATCGCACAAAATTTATCTCCCCCTGACTTCAGGCAGGCTACTTTGGTTGCTTGCTGAAGGGACACATGCCGATTCTGTAAACTAGCTTCTCAGAGGTAGAAGTCGGCAAGGTTTTAGTAAATAAATCTGCAAGGTTCTCGCATGAACGAATCTGCTTGACATCTATCTCATTACTCTTCTGGAGCTCATGAGTATAAAAGAACTTCGGAGAGATGTGTTTGATCCTATTTCCTTTGATATAGCCTCCTCTGACTTGGGCAATACAAGCTGCATTGTCTTCATATATAACTGAAGGAGAACTTGGTGTAGAAATGCCAATCGAGCATAGCACATGCTTGATAACAGATCACAAGAACACACATTCTTGGCTAGCTTCATGTAGCGCCACAATTTCCGAGTGATTTGAGGTTGTCGCAACCAAAGTCTACTTCGTAGAGCGCCAGGAAATTGTTGTTTCACTGCAGGTGAAAACATATCCTGTCTGGGATCGAGCTTTGTGAGGATCTGATAAATAACCTGCGTTTGCATATCCAATCAGACCAACGCTTCCCCTGGACTTAGAATACATAAGTCCCAAATCTCTAGTTCCGCTCAGATAACGAAATATATGCTTGATACCGTTCCAATGTCGTCGAGTGGGTTCTAAATTGAACCTGGCAAGTACATTTACTGCGAACGCTATGTCAGGTCGCGCACATTGTGCCAAATACAACAAACCCCCAATAGCTTTTAGATATGGTACTTCAGGACCAAGTATCTTTTCATCTACTTCTTTGGGACGGAATGGATCTTTCTTTGGATCTAAAGATCGGACGAACATTGGAGTACTGAGTGGATGAGCATTTTCAATGCTCAAGCACTTCAGGAGCTGTTTAACATATGCAGGTTGATGGATCAAAATGCCATCAGACAAGTGCTCGAGCTGTAGGCCGAGACAGTGTCTAGTTCTGCCTAAATCTTTCATTTCAAATTCTCTTTTCAGGTACTCAGCAGCTTTGAGGATCTCTTCAGGAGTCCCAATCAGATTTATGTCATTAACATATACTGCTATAATAACGAAACCAGAGTTCGTTTTCTTGATGAACACACATGGGCATATGACATCATTCTTATAGCCTTCTCTGGTAAGGTACTCGCTTAGGCGATGGTACCACATCCTACCAGATTGCTTCAATCCATATAGAGGCTTCTGTAACTTTATGGAACACAGATCTCTAGGGATATCTACCATTGCTTCAGGCAATCTCAACCCATCGGGGAGTTTCATATAGATATCAGTGTCCAAATTACCATACATGTAAGTAGTGACAACGTCCATCATGCACATATCAAGTCCTTCAGAGACTGATAGGCTGATCAAATACCTGAAAGTGATCATATCCATTACAGGGGAATATGTCTCATCAAAATCGACTCCTGGTCGTTGAGAGAATCCTTGGGCCACAAGTCTAGCCTTATATCGGGCGACTTCATTTTTCTCATTTCGTTTCCGGGTAAATACCCACCTGTAACCAACAGGTTTGACATCTTCGGGTGTCTTGGAAACAGGCCCAAAGACTTGGCGTTTTGTCAACGAAGACAATTTTGTCCGAATTGCTTCTTCCCACATCGGCCAATCATCTCTGTGACGACATTCGTCAATGCTTCGGGGCTCGAAATAAAACTCATTGATTATCTCATTAGCCACTGTGAAAGCAAAGACTCCATCGACAATAATATTAGAGTTTTTTGACGCTTCTGGGTCGGGGTCGACCAATTCTACTTCCCAGTTGGTCGGCCCTACTTCGGGGTCGACCGGAAGCACTTCTCGGTTGCTCGGCGGTACTTTTGGGCCGGTCGAAAACACTTATGGGTCGCTCGGCGGCACTTCCGGGCCGGTCGGTAACACTTCTACACTTCTGGGTCGGTCGGAGGCACTTCTGGGCCACTCGGTTCTGCTGGAACCGGCTCTGGTAGTTCTTCCGGAACTACTTCTGGTAACGAGGCTCTTTCATCCCTTCTATTCTTTAGACATTTCCGCTTCCGGGGAACGATGCCTTTTAATCCAACTGGTCTCCCACGCTTCAGGCGTGTACTAGAGGCATCGATAGCTGTCTTTGCAGTATCACCAGTGATCTTAATTTTAGCTGGTACATTTGTGGCATCTATATAAGACCTCGTCATCTTTGACGTGCCAGCAAATGCATCAGGCATTTGATTTGCAACATTCTGCAGATGAAGTATCTTCTGGACTTCCATCTCACACTGTGGCGTGCGTGGGTCAAGATGAGACAGAGAACTTACTTTCCAATCAAGTTCATGCCTAACTTCAGGAGGCTTATCTTTCTCACCTAGTGGTGGAAACGATGTCTCATCAAAATGACAGTCTGCAAATCTTGTAGTAAACATGTCGTCAGTCAAGGGATCAAGATACCTGATTATCGATGGTGGATCGAAACCAACGTAAACACCCAATCGTCGTTTAGGAGGTGTGATCGGCACTTGCACGGCGCAACCAAAGGTTCGCAAATGGGATATATCAGGTTCATGACCACACGCAAGTTGCATGGGAGAATATCGGTGATATGCACTTGGCCTCAACCGAATTAAAGATGCAGCATGTAATACAGCATGTCCCCAAGCAGAAATAGGTAATTATGATTGCATCAGTATCGTACGTGCAATTACCTGTATACATTTGATAAGCGATTCTGATAAACCATATTGGGTATGGACATGTGCAACGGGATGCTCAATCTCAATCCCTATAGACATACAATAATCATCGAACGTCCCCGACGTGAACTCACCAGCATTATCAAGAGGAATATATTTAATGGGATGATCAGGAAAGTGTGCCCTCAGCTTAATGATTTGTGCCAACAGTTTAGCGAATGCAACATTTCACGTTGACCACAAACATACATGAGACCATCTGCTGGATGCGTCTATCAGGAACATGAAATAACTGAATGGTCTACTAGCTGGATGTATAGGGCCACATATATCTCCCTGAATCCTTTGCAAGAAAGATGAACATTTAACATTAATCTTGGTTAGCGATGGTCGGACCACTAGTTTTCCTTGTGAACAAGCTGTACATGATATCTCATTGGACATTAGGATCTTCTGGCCCTTTAATGAATGTCCACATGAGTTTTCAACAAATCTACGCATCATCGTCGATCCCTGATGACCAAGACGATTGTGCCAAAGCATAAAAGCATTTGGATTAATGAACTTCTATTTCATTGTAGCGTAGGTGTCAATTGACCTTATGGTTGTATAATACAAACATGATGATAGGGACTTTAATTTCTCATGTACATGCTTTTCACCATTTTTATCACTTCTGGTGATACAGAGAAACTCAGTCTCATTATCATTTCTGGTCTCGACATGATATCCGTTGTCTCGAATATCCTTAAAGCTAAGTAGATTTCTTCTGGATCTACTTGCATATAGAGCATTATGGGTACTCAACCTTGTTCCATTTTCTAATACCAAGGTAGCTCTTCCGGAGCCCTCTATTAAATTTCCAGTACCCATAATTGTGCTAACGTTCGCTTCAACCAAGGTTAGACAAGAAAAATATTTCTTGTTTGTTAAGATTGTGTGCCTCGTCGTGCAATCAAAAATACACAAGTCTCCATCATTTCTGCAAGCACATACGAGATCCATATCCTTTCATAAACAAAAAGTATTACATCATTTTGTAAACTTAAGAAAGGATTACAAAAACATCATATACACACATTACATTAACCAAAAGAAAGGGGAATACTGAAAAACACAAGTTAAGCCATATTCCAAACATGATCCACATTTCTGTCATCATCCTTAAAGAAATCGGAGACTGTAAGCTTGATTGGAGCATCTTCAGGGCTCTCATGATCTGCAAGCTTGATCAGAGCATCTTCAGGGCTCGCATGATCAATAAAGTTTCTCAACGATCTTATCCTTTCCCTTGATTGATTCTCGGTACAACTTCACTAAATGGCTTGGTACATGACATACACGTGACCAATGGTCAGCCCCTCCACATCGATAACACCTAGTCTCAACATTTTTGGGAGTCTGGTTTTGAGGGCTCTTTCCTTTATCATATCGGTTCCGCTTCTTGGGATACACCATGTTATTTCTTCCATGAGGTTGAAAATTTCTATGCCCATAACCATGACTACGACCACGACCACGTTCATGACCTCGACCTCGACCTCTAAAGGGTCCTCGGCTTCGTCTGTGTCCAGAACTACCATCATATCTTGTCACATTCGCTTCAGGGAATGAAGAACTGCCTACAGGGCGAGTTTGATGGTTCCCCATTAATATCTCGTTATTTTTCTCAGCAACGAGTAGACACGCGATTAGGTCTGTGAACTTTTGAAAAAATTTCGCTCGATATTGCTGCTGCAGGAGCATATTCGAGGGGTGAAATGTGGAGAACGTTTTCTCAAGCATAGACTCGTCAGGTATCTTTTCACCACAACTGCGAAGCTTGGAAAAAATTCTAAACATGGCTGAATTGTACTCATTTACAGACTTAAAGTCCTGTAACCTGAGGTTAGACCAATCATATAAGGCACGAGGGAGCGCTATCACTTTCATATGCTCAAACCTCTCCTTGAGCTGAACCCATAAACTAAAGGGATCCTCATCAGCTAAATACTCAATCTTTAGGTCTTTGTGCATATGATGCCGGATTAAGATTGTGGCCAAGACTTTGTTTTTAACAGATTCGTTGTTCCCTTCTTTTATAGCGTCTCCAAGATTCTGAGATCTTAAGTGGAGAGTCGTATCCAACGCCCATTCATAATAATTCTTCCCGTCCAATCTGAGGGGTGTATAACTGAACTTTGTCAGGTTATCCATCCTGCACATTGATCAAAATAACTGCATGTCAGGATCATACTCGACTTCAGGTCGTTAGTATTTTATTTTGGAACTTCTGCTCCAGTATGCATCGGGTCGTTGGTAATGTGTATTTGGAACTTCCGGTCCAATATGTATCGGATCTCTAGTACTATGTATTTGGAACTCCTGGTCCAATATGTCTCAATCAACTGGTATTTGGAACTTCGGGTCCAACATACCATCATATTTATAAGCTTCAGGCTGTAAATTAAGTTGCATGTTACATGCAAGTAGTTTCTGCATCTTGGAACTTCAGGCCCAAATGCTTCGGTTTCAACAAGTTTTAGATTCGAGTTTTTGATGATAAGAACACAAATAATGAGCATCAAATTTCTGATGTGAAAGATCTAATATAGATTGGCGATCACAGAGCATACTTATATGAACGTCATAACTAAATGTGCACAAATAAGCATGAATCAAGTATAAAT
Source organism: Erodium maritimum (assembly GCA_963921825.1). Lineage (NCBI taxonomy): Eukaryota > Viridiplantae > Streptophyta > Magnoliopsida > Geraniales > Geraniaceae > Erodium > Erodium maritimum. The sequence continues at coordinate 39,926,328 of OY997592.1, read as the reverse complement.
AAATTTGCGAGAATATGAAAGAAGGTGCTGAATTTTCTGCACAGTTTTGGTCCGACCAGCTACTTTCAAGAGCCCGATCGGATATTCATCCAAGGTCAGATGAAGCTGATTCTCGGAATGAATGTTCTCCACATATGGGTCTTCAAAGTGACCGGTGGAATTTGGATTTTGACGGTTCGTTTTAGAGATATACGAGCTGTAAGTTGAGCCACTTACAGAAGATCGTGTTGATAACGTGTTGTAATAATCAAGTTTGATCGGAACCAACACCAAGACACCAATGGCCCAAGAATAATACGAAGGTTGGTGTCTACGAGTTGGTCACCAAGCAAGGCAAGAAATAACACTTGAAGATAGAGAGAATTTCTATTCAAGAGAATGTCTTACAAGAGGTATTGTTTTGAGTTGTAATGTGTTCATAGATTATCTAATAAAAGGGGGTGACACCTCTATTTATAAGAGAACAAAACACATGAGACATTGCCACATAATCTCCTAACATGAAATTGGTGGTGGCATGCTAATTGTGGTGGCCACAAGTGGCATTTTACTTGCCACCTTACAACATAGTCCCTATTATACCTTGAAATTAAATCCTAACTGTTTTTTATCTTCGGTTTCACTTCGTACCTAATACTATCTGAGTTATTTTCTTTCAAAAACTAGTGTTTTATGTTCAAACACGCTTATATGTTAAAATGAGTAGGGAAATGTCAAAAATTTCCTCACGGCTAATCTAAATTCTAGTTTCGTACTTGTACCTTGTTTCATCTTCCCCCGATTCATTATTTTGTGGAAGCGAAATTGGAATCTCTTAAATGATGCCTCATCCAAAAAAAGAGTGACGAACACATTGGAGGAGTTAAAGTACGTCGAGAGTCACAGTTGAAGGAAGAACTTGAAAACCATAATCGGAGGTATGTATCTCTCAAAAGAAGTTAGAGTTCCGATTGATGAAATTTAGAATGTCAACGTTTTGATTTTTATACAGGTTTGCTATGATTCTCTAATTCATTAGAGTTCTCTGATTTCATCAGTGGTATGTAGTCTATGATTCGCTGATGAACTAAGAAAGCTACGATTCTCTAGTTTGCTTGAAATTGTTGTGATTCGATTTTTGAATTGGTATATATGTACAAATGAATGAAAATCATGTATATGTTTAATTAGTACAAAATGGTACTCATATTACTTTGTTTGTGTTATTACTTGTCAATTATATACATGTTTGAACTTAAGCATGTTCTTTTTAGCATACAGGTGAAATTTTTACTGATAGAGAAATAAAATAGGTCATAGAGATCATACAATAATGGAAATAAACTAACATGATGAGATAAAGTTTTGGTGACGGCGGAAAGACTAATCATAGAACTAAATGTCTGATTATCCAGGAAGAGGCTAAGGATGGTTCCTTATTCGACCTGTGCTTGACGTTGTGGATCCATGAAATTTTTCCGTCTCGACTTGAACGATTATGTTATGTCGTAACAGTCGGTCAAGTAGTATGCCAAAGAAAGGAGGAGGCTGAGGAATATAAGGCATTTGTTTCGCAAAGACCGGGGTGTGGCTCCTCGTAGACACCCTGAGGTGCCCGAGTTGTCTTATGGTAAGCCGTGAGGCAGCTCACCGCGCCTCGCTACTGTCAAATTGGGTCAATTTCCTCGACACTGTCTGTAGAGTCCAGACTTCCTTGGGTGGGGGTGTCAGATCCATTCAATCCTGGAGAGGAGAAATACAAATGAGGCTCATCCATCCGTTGGATTGGGTATCAGATTCATCTGACCTAGGAGGGGAAGGGTACCAGCGGGGCTCCTCTATCGTATCCCAGTGGTACCCGTGAAGACAGGGTCGTCTCGACAGTCCTCATAGGAGCATGTGTCTCGGGGTTGACAGCGATCACATCCCGTATAGTTCATGCATGGACGAGTGTCCACGGTGACACAGATCTACAGTGTTTGGTTTCAACAAATACCCGCTCATGGTGGTGGATCAGTCTTCATAGGTATCCATTGATCGGGAGCTCTGATCGTGTGCGGGTTGAAGATGTGGGATGAACTCTTTTTCACAGTTCCAGTTAGATGGCTTGGGTTCATAGTGGCGGTTGGAGCAGGTCTGGTACGAGATCCTCGTCGGTAAGGATGAGGTTGTGATGAGGGCCAGAGGTCGTGCTCGGATGGGTCCATGATCCCTATCTCGCACGGTGGCAGCGTGCGACAACCATTGGAGGACGAAGCTATCCTCTTCCTCCGCATAACCTCTCTTTATTAGTGGCATATCCGAGGGGCCATCATGGGTTTCCGATTCCCGAGCAGGGAATATGACATCTCGTGTGGGAGAAGGCATCGGTGTGTAATGACGGTGGTGGTATCTTCCCGTGGTATGATCCACGGTCCCTATCGCGTCAATCGGGTCGACGAACAGGAAGGCGGGACGCGACAGGGATCAGCGGACACAACAACTGTAAGATCATGGAAATTAAAAGGAGACAGAGGCTGAAAATGGATTTGGAGAAAAGAGAGAGTTTTTGAAATAAAACCCTAAAGACCGAATAATGATTTTCTTAACTTAAGCAAGTTTAGTTTAGTTTAAAATAAAACTACTCTACATATACATACATAGACAATGATGTGTGAATTGATTGATAAGTGTACGCAATTAAATTTTTAATTGCGTTTTGGTCTCTTGAGTCATTGTTCATTGGCCCGGGGTTTTTCTATTGTTTTTTTCCTGTTTTGTTTGGTTCGCTCTTTTTTCGCGGTTTGTCCCCGCAGCTCCAGACGAGAGCTCATTTGTTGTGGTTGCGTTGTAGATTGATCCTTCTTGGATCCTTCTATTTTTTCAAATGTTTTTTCGAGCTTATCAAAAAAAAAGTGTACGCAATTAAATTGATAAATGTATGGACAACTATACAGTCTTTTACTTTTTTTTTTGTTGAGAATAAACGATGGATATTATTAAATGTCAGCAATAAGGATACGGTGAAATGGCTCCGGTATAAACCCTCCTTGCCACTCCCTTACAGGGGAGGAACATGCCGTCCTGGCAAGCCAGTGAACTGCTTTGTTCGCTGTCCGCTTAACAAAATCGAGTTGCACATACTCTAGCCTAGATAATAGGGAACTACAATTATTTACGACTATCCCTATAAGAGAAGAAGACATTTTTCTCTTATTGATCATATCCACTATGACTTCGAATCACTCCTAATGGTGACTCTCTGTCCTGACCTCTACACTTTGCTCTGATTAGGGAGTACATCATAGTAAAATGAGGCTAGCTATTTCATTGGTTTTTATCATGTAAGTAAAGTTGTTTAAATCCAAACATAAATATATATTACTAAATCATTTACTATACAAGTGATAACTGATGAGTACCACTAGAATTTTGGGTTTTTCCTTGTCACTTATCATGACACAATTTCTTTTCTCTCTCTTATTTTTTTATGTTGGTTTTTAATGTTATTCAGAAACTGAACTTAGATTAGTCTCTAAAAAGAGAAATTTTTATCACTAAAAGAATTTAGCTTGAAGATATGATTGCCTCATTACAGGCTGCGCAGAGAGAACCCCAATTCTCTCTGCGCGCAGCCCCTTCCCCCACCCCACCATTCTCCACCATTGAAGCCCCCCCCACCCCACCATTCTCCACCATTGAAGCCCCTGCTTCAAAGCTCTCCACTACCCCTCGGGGTCCAATCAAAGCCCATGCTTTCAAAGCTCTCCACTACCCTTTCGGGGTCCAATCTATCGTCGCCACTCTTTTGATCGGAGTCGGTTTTATTTTTTCTTGTCTTTTTTGCAGACGGACTACCTCCGCAGGTCGCCGCCTATCCTTCAATCCGTGCCACGGCCTCTCCCTCGCTTCGCGCTACCGATCATGCGTCGCCGGACCGGTCCAGCCCTCGAGCCAATAGCCACTGTGGCCCTCCTGTCTTCCAGAATACGGGCTCCACGCGCCGTCTTCCATCTGCAGCGTCCTCCTGCCCCAGGGTCACCTCTCGCCGGCATGGGTCCACCCCCTCGATGGATCTGGGATCCGGGAGGAGGGACGATCGGTTGGGGCCTATTTCAACGGCACCTGGATTCGGGACTATCAACCCCGACCAAGCTTTTGCAACAGGGAAGTCTCGGGGAATCTGCACTAAAGGCTAATTCACTAGTAGATTTCACTGTTTTAGATCGAATAATAGCTAGGCTCAATAAGTTTAGGACTTTGGTTTTTTATTTTCTTGTAAGGTTGAATCGAGGAACTCTTGAGTTTGGATCTGCGAATCAAAGCAGACTATTGTATGGAACCATGTGCGCCCGACGGGCCACGGCCGGTTGGGACAAAAAGCTGGTATCCGGGACTGTTAGGTCCCCCCTTGAATCGTAATACAACTACCTCTTTTCCGTTTCAAAAAAAATGATTGCCTCATTACAGATATGTCATATACTTATATTTAATATTTATATTATTTCAAATGTAATATTTATGTAATCCAACAAAAACCGTATCCTTGCATTTAATTTTGATGTTAATGTAAAATGTAGATGGTTCGAGGTAAGAAAACAATGCGAAGATTAATAGGTTATTGAAGAGGTAGAGATGTTTGGGAAAAACTAATCGATAAAGATTTGATCGAAAGTGAGCAAGATGGTTCAGGTAGTAATGTCAATGTCAGTGATGTAGCTGATGAACTTAAGGTTCTTTTTTCAAGTTTTGGTCCTATTTCTTTGGTTAATGTTGGCCTGAATCTCATTGCTAAGGGTTCACAATTTGTTTTTGTGTATTTCACGCATTATGAAGACCTAAACTATGTCGTCATTGCCTTAAATCGTACTTAGATTGGGAAACACCAAATTTGTGTTGAACTTGGGAAGAAGCTTATTGGGTCTATTCGGCGGTTTGCGACTCCCGCATCTTTTAAGCCGGTGACAACCGAAGTTGATCGGGCATAAGTTTTTTGTTTGGAGGCTACTTCTCTACCAGAAGAGCCCGTCTCTTTCACTATCCTCCCAAGGGACTCTCCTCCATCTCAACTTGTACTCTTTCAGTATGTTCAAGGTTTGAGAGATTGTCGACTTTTAGTATGGTAGGTATTGCCCGATCTTCTACTTCAGCTCGCACCATCATTGATGGTCTTTGTTTGGCTGGGATAACGGGAGTGGGCCTCCTTGATTTGGGATCGCGGGCTTTCCTCTTGTCTAGTGAAGATCGGGATATTTGGTCGGCCCTATCGATTGACGAGTGGAAGGCTTTACGCCCCTGGTTTTTCTGCTTTTCTGATTGCGCGCAACGCGTTTTTTTGGAGGTCGTCTACTCTGGGTTGACATTTTTGGGCTCCCCATTGTGTGCTGGAACCATCACTGGATTTCGAAGATAGCTAGGAAGTTTGGTATGTTGCTCGCAGTTCATCCTTGCTTCTTCGAACCTTCCAATTCGTCCAGAGCGTTGTCCCTTATCCACTCACAGGACGTGTCGGCTGGCATAAAGGTGATCACCACTCGCGGTCCTGACTTCTTTTCAAAGGTGCTTCTCGAGCCGGCTCACGTGGACACCATTCCGCACCTCCCTCATCATGAGTTGTTAACGACGCAAACCTTGGTGCATGCCCCCTCGAGTGAGTCTTTCCTCCTTCCAGCTTCTTGTCTCAACAGTTGATTCTCCGTCGCCCCCAGTTGAGCAACTTGGCCCGCAGGCTGCTATTGTTTCTGGTTCTTCGAGAAGCAAGTCAGCTAGGTAAGCGGATATGGCCTCTGACGATGTTGCGTCTGACTCGACTTATGTTATAGAAGTGTATGATGGGTTGGATCAAGCTCTTGTCCCTCTTCCTGATTGGTCCCCTCCACTACTTCAGGTTGACTTTGGTGATGTCGTTTCTCCTTCGGATGCTTTTTCTAAGTTCACCTCTCCGTTGATCGACGGGCACACTAGGGAAAGCATTTCTCACACGGTGGCAAGGTTTGCAGAGAGTTTAGGGGTGGGCTATCAAGGTTCGGCTGAAGATGGTTTCAAGAAGGTCAAAGCGGTTCTGAGCCCTCACTATAGTAGCAAGACTCATGGCCCTATCGCAGTCACTTGATCGTGATTCATTTGTTTCGCTATTTTTTGCTTTTTTCTATTTGCTTTCTGCCCTAATCTTTTCAGGTTAGGGTTCTACTTCTTGTACTTGTTTTTTTATTAATGCATTTATTTCTCTATGATAAAAAAAAATGATGTAGCTGATGACGTAAAAGAGTGAGGATGTGAAGATAAAGACTCAAGTGATGCTGATGAGGAGTATGTTGACGAGAAAATGTCAAATTTATAAGAGAGTTCATCTGATTAGGAAATGGTTGACGACTTAGAATGTGAGACATAATGATGGAGGAATAGAGGGCTGATTCTACATTAAATTTAGAGACGGAGTCTCGGATGTGGGATAAAAAATACAAATTGTAAAGTGTCAAACTTAAGCTAAAAATTAGATATGAAATTGATACCTAAAATTTTACCTGAAATTTTATGTAAAAATGTTTGGGAAATTTATATATAATAGGTGATTATAAAATTTAGAAACATTATGTAAAAATGTGGTAGCGAGACAATTAGGACTTGAATTTGGGAATGACATATTTTGGAAGAAACAGCCGCGAACTCTATTGAACCCCTAGGGTTTCTCTTCGAACCCATCAAGGTTGAATTCTCACCGTCGTCGGCCATTCCTCTGGTCGACGTGTGCCCCCGTGCTCCTTTCAAAGGTTGCGCACCCAGTCCGACCACCACACACCCACTGTGCCTCTCTCAAATCGTATTGGTTCGTACTCTGGTTCTTATCGAGTCCCACCACAGCCATGGACACAGACCACTTTGCCGCGCCAAATACCACTGCAGCCATCGCTCCCGGCCAACCTGTAGCGCCGATTAGCGCTGTTCAGGTACCGTCTCAACCTTCCCCTACTGTTTTACCGAACATGTACTCCTCCCCTCCGACTTTCCTTTCGGATCCGGGGACTCCGGGGGCCACTCCGTCGACTACTACCCCTCATGGTCCCACCATGTCGGGGGTACTCTCGCCGGAAGTCATTCAACCTGAGATGCAGCCTCGTCCACGGGAGCAACCCCAATCTCCAGCATGGCCGATCCCGTGGATGTCCCACGCTGAATTGGGGAAGACTACCTCGCGTCCCCGCGGCATACCGGAGAGTCGTTAGATCCGTTCGGAGCTGGTCATGACAGATCCACGAAGGGCGTCCTCATCCTCGTCCACAAAGACGGGGGCAAAGCAGGTGAGGGACGAGGAGGAAATCTAGGATCCGCAGGCGGAGGCATTTCAACCTCCTTCGGAAAAATGAGAAGACGTGGCGGGGGTGGGAGGGTCCTCCTACGGACTATACCCACATACCTGGGACTGTTGGTGCTGGGAGGTCTCGGGAAAACCGCATTCAGAGCACTCTATTTCCGCCTGCTTTATGAATTAGTTCGATTCTATTTGGGTTGTATTAGTTTGGTTTACATTTGGATTTTTCATTTCCTGTTTTGTATCGTTGAAATGTCGGTAAGGGGATGTCGTGAGTTGGTGTTTGCGATCAAAAGCAGACTATTTCTACGGGTCCATGAGCGTCGGGTGGCCTACGAGCGATCGGGACATATATCTGGACCCAGGGCTTGTACATCCTACTTTGTATGATTTATTGTTCGCAGTAATACATTTCTCTAGTTACTCGTTTCAGAAAAAAAAAAAGGACTTGAATTTTAGATATAATAGAAAGCTAGGATACATATTTACCCCTTGAATAAATGAGAGAAAAATTGGTATTTAGTTATCATAAATTAACTATGTGCACGACATGTGGTCATGGGTATAACGGAGACGCAGGTTTGAACCGAAAACGTTAATTTTTTTAATAAACTCGGATATTCTTAAATAGAAGTGAAATTGAAAGTCAGAAACAATTATGATTTAATATCAAGAGGAGAAATCTATTGAGAACCACTCTTAACATAGGAACCGTGAGAACCAATCCTAGCCACTATAACCTATGATCCAACACTCATCAAAATGCCACATCAGCGCCCAAATTCAACCCACATACACGCCTATTTCATCCATTCTCACACAAGCAAGGGTATAATTGTAATAGCATGGTGCCATGTGGACAAGTGTCCATTTTTTTCTTCACCAATTCACTAATTTAATATTTCCCGTTTCGTTTGAACTCCGATTTACTTTAAACTTGCGCCAATATTTTTATTTTTTCAAGGGCTTTAAATCAAGATCAGTCATGAATATATTTTGAAGCACGAAAATAAAAATTTATATCAAGGTGATAAAAATAATGTTGAGCGTTGATAAATCTTCACTAATAAATGTTTTATATCGGAGTACCAAACTAGTGCTAAATGTTGATAAAAAAACATGTAATGAGCTGATAAGAAACAAATAATGAGGTGATAAAAACCATTTTCAATTTTGATAATAAGTGTGATACACTAGAGTTTAACGTTAATAAAAAAAAGCTTGTGATGGGGTGATAAAAAACACATAATTCAATGATAAATCTAGTGTTTAGTGTTGATAAAACTGGTGTTCATATAAATCCCGTGATGAGATGATAAAAATCATGACCAGTTTTGGAGAATGGGGTGATAAAACTATTGTAATTTGTTGATAAAAACAGGGTAAAGTTTTGATAAACCCAGAGCAAAGTACTGATAAAAATTACCCATATATAATTTCTATAAAAACCAGCCCCAAAATAATTTTTTTTTCATGCTTCAAAAAAACATGTGATGGGGGTGATAAAACACACGTAATTTGAATGATAAACCTAGTGTTAAGTGTTGATAAAACTAGTGTCCATAAAAAGCACGCGATGAGGTGATAAAATCATGATCAGTTTTGGAAAATGAGGTGATAAAACTAGTCTAAAGTGTTGATAAAACCAATGTAAAAGTGTTGATAAATCTAGAGCAACGTGTTGATAAAAATTACCCAGATTTTTTATAAAAAAATCAACCCCGAAATAATTTTTTTTTCGTGCTTCAAAATATATTCATGACTGATCTTGATTGAAAGCCCTTAAAAAACAAAACTAATGGCGCAATTTTGAAGCCAATCGGAGTTCAAACGAAGCGGGAAATATTAAATTAGTGAATTGGTTAAAAAAAAGTAATATGATAGTTTTACTAAAAAGCTCTTACCACTCACTAAAAAGTGCTGTTTTTTTGCAGTCAACAAGTCAACTACTCAGTTGCATCTCATCCATCCATTCTTAAAATGGATGACTTAGATTGGTTCTCGCGGTTCCTACGTTAAAACATGGTTCTCACCAGATTTCTCCTCGTAATATCAATATATAATAAGGGGTTAGGATATATGTTCTTATGAAACACATTTTCTTAAATTTTACTAGTGAGACTTAAAAAAAACAGAGCAAAATGAAATACTGTAATTAAGAAAAAAATAATATAATTCTCTCTAGCTATATGTCGAGAGCCTCTTTCGAGAAAACCTTAGCTCTAGTCTACCTATGGAGCTCCCTATGCCTACCAACGTCGTCGAAAAGCATGCATGTCATGTCGGTCTTGTCCTGTTGCCACCTTCCACCATGTAGTTTTTTGCAATCCCACCCCCTCGCCCTTTTTTAGTGGTTGAGTCTCCCTTAAAGACTCGACGCCAGAGAAAGCCGAAGCAAAACCTAACCAAGAAACCCTTTCCGCTTCCTATTCCCCCACCATCCTCTAAGATATCGCCAGCGCCATAGTCCACTACGATCGTGGCGTTCTCCCCGGGGTTCTCCACTCTTCTAGTGAAGACATAGTGAAAGTTCCAATCGTTGCTTCAATTGCAAGTAACCCATCATCGGACATTGTTCCTCTCCTTGACGACGATCTGTCGCCCCCACTGTGTCGAGATCCTCTTCGTAGGAAAGCGCCCATGGTCGATAGTGGGAGAATGGAAATGGAGGCGTTGATTGACAGGTTTTCGATCCCTAATGCGACGAGGATTCTTGTCATCCCATCCTTTCTTTCTACGCCTCAGGGTATGGCTCGCCATCGACGGGTGTTCAAACTACAAGAAGACATCTATGCTCCGGTGGTCTCAGCACTGCATGATTCTCTAGCGTCCAACTTGACCAGTCTCCAAGATGGCTTCTCTTCTTGTTCGTTGGAGGGGGGGGGGGGGGGGAGGAGGAGGCGAAAGTCTCCCGTATTCTTCGATGAACCGGTCAGTGATTACACGCCTGCAATTCGCCATGATGGAAAAACTATGGGCTCAAAAGCCTCCCTGGAAGGTAGTCATCCTCCTGATCATCACCAATGCATGGGAAAAATCTGTGGAGGGCCTGGTTATCAAAGACATAGGACCTGGTGTCTTTGGATTCTATTTCGAGTTGGAGGAGGCTCGAGCGTGGGTCTGGGGAAACGAACCCTGGTATTTTGACGGACGTTCGCTCCAACTCGGAGACTTGTACCCGATGGGTAGGGAACCTCCTACTCTAGATCGACTACAGCTATGGGTGCACGCCTATGGCCTTCTTCCGTTGGTACAGACTCGAGCGACTAGGGAAACGATTGGTTCGGGCCTAGGAGTTTGTGTGGCTGTCCCGTGCGATCAATGTGGCCTCTACTAGGGATGTTCGGTGAAGGTGAGGTTATGAAACCTCGTGGAACGTCCCCTGCGTCGACATCTACTGCTACAATTGAGGGAGTTTTCAGATTGGGTTCGTGTCTCGCTCATTTTGCTTTAATTGTGGGCTGATCGGATATGTAATTCAGGAGTGCGACCGGGAGATGGTTGGTACCCCACGTTTTCACTCGTCGATGTTAGAGTAGTAGAAGGATCGGGGCTTCAATAAATACGCAATTGATTGGAGGAACCAGGGGTCTCGACACTTTCCACCAAAGGGAAGGCCCATATCCCCAAGCATTGTACCTAAGGGTGCCTTGCCTCGTGGAAGGGGCGTAATTGTATCCTCTAGCATTGTACCTAAGGGTACAAGACCACGGGTCAACACCCAGGCCGAAAAGGTCGATCTTGTCTAGAAAATATTGGTGGTCGGTCAGCTCTCTCGTAGCAAGAAAACCGAAGTTTCAGGTTTCATTATGTCTGGTCATAGAGTTGAAGATGGAGGTGGGGCTGGAGGAATGAAGAAGGGGTCTGCTGGTGAAACCCGAGATGATTAAGCGAGGGCTAGAAAGTAGCTTCGCCAAGAAGGATGTTAGGCTCCTCTAGCTTCAGGGACTGACTCTGGGAGGGGTCCCTGGTGAAAGTCATGCCTCCTACAATGGATGCAGTTCAAGTTCTTTCGCTCCACCTCTCATATGAAACATTCATGCACTACCTTGTGCATAACTTCCAGTTTTGTTTTCCAACCCCCACCTTTCTTTCCTACCTATGTGGTGTTTCAATACCATCTGTTACAATTACTTTATCTCAGAATTATGTGTGCTGAGCCCTTCGAGGACTCTTTACTTGTACCAACTCTTTTAATTTAATACAATTCGGTACCTTTTAGAAAAAAAGACATAATAATATATAAAGTAGTCCTTATAATTGCAAGTCATTACAAAAATAATTTCACCCATCTCCCAAAGGAAAATTTGGTTAAATATGCTTCTATGTTTTGAAATTGAAAATATATGCTTTTTACAAATTTTAAGACAATTACCCCTACTAAAATCTACTTCTTTTTATCACATTCTCTCTTCCTTTTTTTACAATTTATAAGTAACCTGGTTGTAGAGTAGAAATCTAATACAAACCATGTCTTAACCTAAGAACCGTGAGAACCAATCTAAGCCACCCATTTTAAAAATGAAGGGATGAGATACAATTGAGTTGTTGACTGCAAAAAAAAACAGCACTTTTTAGTAAGTGCAAATGACTTTTAAGTAAAACTATCATATTACTTTTTTTTACCAATTCACTAATTTAATTTTTCCCGCTTCGTTTGAACTCCGATTGACTTCAAATTTGCGCCACTAGTTTTGTTTTTTCAAGGGCTTTCTATCAAGATCACTCATGAATATATTTGGAAGCACAAAAAAAATATTATTTCGGGGCTGATTTAAAAAAATAATTAAATATAGGTAATTTTTATCAACACTTTCCTCTGGTTTTATCAACACTTTTACACTGATTTTATCAACACTTTACACTAGTTTTATCACCTCATTTCCAAATCTGATCATGATTTTTTCACATCATCACGTGCTTTTTATGAACACTAGTTTTATCAAAACCAAACACTAGGTTTATCATTAAATTACGTGTGTTTTAGCACCCCATCACATGTTTTTTTGAAGCACGAAAAAAATAATTATTTCGGGGCTGATTTAAATTTTTTTTTATATCTGGGTAATTTTTATCAACATTTTACATTGGTTTTATCAACACTTTACACTAGTTTTGTCAACACTGAACACTAGTTTTATCACCTCATTTTCCAAAACCGAACATGATTTTTATCACCTCATCACATTTTTTTATGAACACTAGTTTTATCAACACTAAACACTATGTTTATCATTAAATTACATGTGTTTTTATCACCCCATCACATGTTTTTTATCAACGCTAAACTCTAGTTTATCACACTTATTATCAAAATTGAACATGGTTTTTATCACCTCATTATTTGTTTTTTATCACCTCAGTACATGTTTTTATCAACATTTTAGCACTAGTTTGATACCTCCGATATAAAACGTTTATTAGTGAAGATTTATCAACACTCAACATTATTTTTAGGGTAATTTTCACCTCAATACCCTAATATCGTTTTTTTTTCACCTCAATACCCTAACTATTTTTAGTGGCACCTCAATACCTTAGAATGACATTTTCCGTCACTTTAGTACCCGTCGTCAACTTTCCATCCATTTTGGATGGAAAATGGTCATGTGCTACTCACATGACCTTGTCTTTTTAATAAAATACCCAAATTACCCTTGGTACTTCAAATCTTGTTTTCTTAACTTTTAACTTTTAAAACCCAAATTCATTTCTTCACTTTTTAAAAAATACCCTAATTTCATCTCAATTACTTCATGTCACTCCTTCTTTCCCTTTCTCTTTGACGCGCAAGACCTCCATCTCCCCTTTTCTCAAGTTCCGGCAACAACTACTCCGACCAGCAAGGTTCGTTAGTCGTGGGCTTCTTTGTGTGAATCGCCTCAGCCACGCCGCCACACACTCAGATCTGTGAGCAAGATTCAAGGTTCGTGAAGCATGGTTCGTGAGGCATGGTTCTACAAAACTAAGCTCAGATCTGTGAGCAGCAAGGGAGCTTGAGGGTTCGATTTTTTTAGAGAGATTTGATTTGAGGGTTCGATTTTTTTAGAGAAATCTGATTTGTGGGTTCGATTTTTTCTTTTAAGTCCGATTTTGGGTGCAGTTCAATCCTCATCAATCTGGAGAAAATATATTTTTTCTAGAGTTAATTGCAGTGATGCATCTTGTTTGGGATTTTGTTCTTGAGGGTTATGGAAGTCGATTTGTGCAGACACAAAAGAGACAAAACTGTTATTTCAAAAGTTCGTTGTGTAGGTCGTAATTTGAGTTTGGGATTGAGATTTTGCCCCAAATTGTAATGAATGAATAAAAAATCAATGAGATTTTGTATGGAAGCAATGAGACACAGAAGCTTTTTCTTGTTTGATTTGGAGAGAGTTTCAGTACACATAGTAATATATGTCTACAAAAATAATAAAAGTTTCTGAAAATTGATAAAAAGAATAAAAACTATTTTTTGAAAAATTAAAATGAAGTTGGTTCTTTTTTTCTTAATTTTTTTAAATGATTTTTTTAAACTAAAATCTGATTTTCAAAACTAAAAAATTATTTATTTTTAAAATAAAATCTGATTTTTTAAAATAAAAACGAAATTTTAAAATAAAAAACAGATTTTTTTTAAAAATGATTTTTTTAAATAAAATCTAATTTTTTAAAATAAAAAACTGATTTTTCAACAATAAAATATGATTTTTAAAAATAAAACAGTTTTTTAAAAATAAATTTTGATTTTTTTAAAATAAAACTGATATTTTAAAATAAAAAAAAGATTTTCTAAAACAAAAATGATTTTTTTAAAATAAAATCTGATTTTTTTTAAATAAAATCTATTTTTTTTAAAATAAAAAACTGATTTTTCAACAATAAAATATGATTTTAAAAATAAAAACAGTTTTTTAAAAATAAAATTTGATTTTTTAAATAAAAAATTGAATTTTTAAAAATAAAATCTAATTTTTATATAAAATATGATTTTTATAAAATAAATAAATAAATAAATAAAAATTTGAAAACCAATGGCATATTTTGAAAATTTGACTATTAGTGAGGGGTATTTTGGACTTTTCAAGCATTTTCCATCCAAAAAGGATGGAAAGTTGACGGCCGGTACTAAAGTGACGGAAAATGTCATTCTAGGGTATTGAGGTGCCACGAAAAATAGTTAGGGTATTGAGGTGAAAATTACCCTTATTTTTATCACCCCGATATACCTTTTTATTTTTGTGCTTCAAAATATATTCATGATTGATCTTGATTTAAAGCCCTTGAAAAAATAAAAAATATTGGCACAAATTTGAAGTTAATCGGAGTTCAAACGAATCGGGAAATATTAAATTAGTGAATTGGTGAAGAAAAAAAATGGACACTTGTCCACATGACACCATGCTATTACAATTAGGCCTTTTCTTGTGTGGAAAAGGATGAAAGTGGCGTGAATTTGGGTGGTCTTGGGGTGATGATGTGACATCATGGTAAATGTTGGATCTTATGTGTGTGTGGCTAGAATTGGTTATCACGGTTTTTAGGTTAAGAGTTGTTTGTAGCCGATTTCACCTCCCTAGTTGTATACAGTTTTCCCAAAAACAAGGAATTGCAGAAATCAAACAACTAAGGTTTTTTTTTTTGATCGACTATTTTGTATTGATACCAAGCCTTTGAATTAAAGGACAAGGCAATGGGAGAAACCCTCAAAGCTTACAAAAAAGGTACTCCTTTAAGAGGACATAGCGCACATTCTTGTGCCGCAAGCAACGAAACAAAAACCGACTATTTACAAGATATCTACCTTGCTAAAACAGACTTGTGTTCCAAGAAACAAAAACCGCCCAAGACTTTCAAATGGTTTTACCCCCAAATGTGAACCCAGAAGTTGTCTATGATTACACAACAACCGTTGGAACCAAACAAGGCCAGAGATATTGGCAAAACCAGTAATGAAGACAATTGAAGTAGCTTGATCCAAACCCATCTACTGCAAATCACCAAAGACTTGTTGGCCTCAGTAATCTTCAGCTGCAGATCAACAGTGAGGATCAAACCTAACCAGAGTCTCAAAAAAATGACAAAACGCAGCAATGATCTGCAAAATTCCACAGCAGACAAGACTAGTAAAGTCTGTGAACACTCAGAGTGAGCAAAACCAAAAATACTCTCTCACCCTAAAATACTACCCGCACACATAAGTAATAAACACTTGCTCCTATAACTACCACATTCAAAGTAGTTAAAAAACACCAAGTAACACACTTTGCTCACCAAAAAACCCTAGACCACCCATCCACAACCCAAGAGCCCCCCAAAAGGAACCACCAAGAATGATAGAAAATAAAAGGCACTTAGGAGATCAAGTATAACCCTGTAAAGGTCCCTGAAACCTCCCCCTTTTATGACAAGAGATGGGAGAATGAATCCAAGCAGTGAAAGGGAAAGAGTCTCCCCCAAATTTGAATGTTGCCCACAGTAATTGATATGAGTCACTCTAGATCAATTGGAAAATGCCTGCAGGAGTATGTGATTTCCTGTTGAAGATGATATCATTCCTAATAACTAGATCCTCCAAATCACCATTAAGGCCAACATGCACCATTGTTTTTTGGAATTAGATGGCCCTAAATGACTCCAAGATATGATCCATTCTTTTATGCCCTCAGGTCTAGATGTGCTTATACCCCATCAATTTAGACAGAGGCACCAAATATTCCAAGAAAATGTGCAGCCAAGTAATAGGTGATCAGTTTCTTCAGGCTCATCATTGCACGTGGGACACAAAAAATCAGAATTATATAGACCTCTAGCCAGTAGGAAACATTTAGTAGGGATGGCTTGCATACACACTAGCCAGGCAAAGCCAGATATTTTAGGGGGGATTAGTGGTGACCAAAGTAATGCAGGCCAGTCAAGACCCTGACCAGAGTGGGAGTCAAGAGTTTGATACATTTTCTTTACTGAAAACCCTTTATCATCTAATCTCCAAGTAACTTTGTCCTCCCCAGCTGTTAATTCTAGATACTGATTCAATAGATTGCTAAGAAGTATGAACTGGCCCTTTTCCCAGCCCCTCAAATACCTTCTGAAAACCAAGATCCAATCCCCATTAATCTTGAATTGTGAGACCACTACTTTCTTCTGTGTGCTGAGATTGAAAAGTCTTTGAAATTGGAATTTGAGTGGAGAGTTATTGAGCCAAGTATCCTCCCAGAATAATATAGAATTACCAGAAGCAACATTCCATTGCAGTCCCTCAGCCCCAAAGCAATTAGCAAAGGCAGGAATGGAGAGGAGGGAGTCCATATGTCTCAAGAAACTCTGGCCATTATGAAGGGACATCTACCAAGCATTGCAATCCCACCCAAACTTAGCACAGATCAACTGTTTCCATAAAGAGTCTTCTTCCACAGCAAACCTCCACCACCATCTAACCAGAAGAGCCTTGTTCATCAGGTGTAAGTCAAACAACTAAGGTTAAGAGAATTAAATTTGCTGATTTACACCTGTATCATAAGGATCATTTGCTCTCTTTTATTTCTAGGAAAAGATAGTCAATTTCTGCTCCCCCAATACATATTAAATTATGTTTCTTGGGTGTCGAGATATATTGTGCCCCATTCAATGCAGCTGCTCGTAGTATATGCTTTTTGAAATCTTCTAGACACCGTAATTATCACCATATTTGATGATTTCTTCTCAACTTCATAGTACACCTCGACTTAGCATGATTCAAAAATGAAACATAATCTACTGAAGAGATAAAATCAAGTGCATGATCCACTTCTTTTAAAAAAAATTGAACAACAATTAACAAATTCATATGCTTGCATACCTCACCAATACCAGCCCCTACTACGGTACCTTGGGCGA
The DNA here is from genome assembly GCA_963921825.1 of Erodium maritimum. NCBI lineage: Eukaryota > Viridiplantae > Streptophyta > Magnoliopsida > Geraniales > Geraniaceae > Erodium > Erodium maritimum. The sequence goes on along the minus strand of OY997592.1, from coordinate 39,909,203 downwards.
TGATTCTTGACAAAACAAATGCGTCCCAAAAACCCAAGTTAACTCCTGGACCAACCAAAGGATGAATAGTGTTGTTATATCACCAATGATTCTTGACAAAGCAAATTCTTTGACGCATAAGCATTGGCATGTTTTAAAAACAATGGAAACTTCATTTTTGCATATGCTAACTTGATGTCATGGCCATGACTCTGCTTCGCTACCTTCAGCTTCACGTTTCCTTTCAAATTCAAAATAAACCGGGCTAGATCAAAACGCAACGTTTAAGTAAGTAACCAACCAATCCACGTGTCTTCACCAGAGCGGTCCGTGACAAAAGACCGTTATCACTGCTCATCCTTCGTCTTCAGTGGTCCCGAGTATGACAGAAGATCATGGCAAGGACGTCCAGCCAGCTCAAGGTGCCAGCTCGAGGCTACGGGGGTTTAAATAGAAAATGGGTAGCTAGGGTTTGGTGTTGATTGATTTGTCGTTTCTCTATTTTCGCATTTCAATTTCTAGAAAAAATCCGATTAACGGCGACTCTGTAATCGAGTTCTTCGTTGCTGCAATACAAAAACCTTACCTTACCCAAATCACCATTTCCACACCTATCACCCTCTAACAGTGGTATCAGAGACACGATCTTGGCGCCTGAGGATCTCATGGAAGAAAATCAAGCCCATCCAGACTCTCCACACCAAACTTCCATGGAAGAGCTTCTAGCAGAAATGGAAGTAATCAAGAAAAGCTTAGAGGCCCTACTAGTTCAACAGGCAACCCAGTGGTACAGATTGCCTCGTCTCAGTGCTTTGATGGAAATGGCAACCCGATTCATGACCCTGGAGGTAGAGGTAAAGCAGTTGCTTCTTCCTTGGTTGCTCCTGCACGAAACACCATGGCTACTTCTGAGATTGTGCATCCTTAGTATACTCATATCCCATTTCCAGCCTTGGTTACTAATCCGAGTGGCGTCCACACCTTTAACCACAGAAATCCCTCCCAGGACCTTCAACAAGTCCCAGCCCAAACACAACACTTATGTCCCATGCCACCATATGCCTACCACAACCTCTAGAACAACTCTCAAAACCAAAACCCTCATACACCACCCCAATCTAATACACCCAACCCACACTCCCGACCTCCACCACAACAAAACCCAAATCACCAAAACCCTAGCCAAGCACCACACCATCAGAATGGAGCCTACCATTTCTGTGGCCCAAACATCCAGTTTCCACATTTTGATGGGTCTGATGTGAGAGGATGGCTGAGAAGAGCATCTATTTTCTTCTCTTATTGTGACACACCTGAGGATCAGAAAGTAAGGTTGGCGTCTATGCACTTTTCTGGTCCAACTGAATATTGGTATGTTGAGTATGCCTTAGGAGGGGGATCAGTGTTGTTATGACCTCAACTGGAAATTTGAGTCTTTTGGCCATGAGGATATGCATATTGAATTTAAGAACCTACATCAAATAGGCTCTGTGGTGGAATATGAAGCTGCTTTTAGTGAGCTCAAGGTCTTGATGATGATCAGGAACCCTCATGCATCTGATGAGTATTATATTTCCAACTTCATTGGGGGGCTGAAACCAAATCTGAGGTTCAGTGTCCAATTGTTGGGTCCTAAAACCTTGAACCATGCTATGTACCTTGCTAGGCATCAAGAGTACCAGATGAAGCTGCTGCAGAACCAATTTCAGCCTAGAATGGCTCAGGGCACCCCATTTAGGCCAAGGCAGCACTATGTCACTTATCCACCTAGCTCTGTAGGTTCAGAACCAAATACACCAAGAGCTACAAGTTCTGCTCCACCACCACAGGCTCCTAGAGCAACACAGTTCTTGAAAGAAAACCCCTAAAATAAGGAAGGGTTAGAAAGTAAGGTTTGGGTGGTTTGTTTTAAAATAAGGTAAGTTGGTTGTAAGGTTAAATGGTGTACTTTGAGGGACTTACAAGTCTCTCGGCCCTTTCTTCTTTTCGAAGATTTGGCTTTTATACAAATAATTTGGTGATCTGAAAAAAACTTGACCACTTTTAGAGGAACACAAAAAATCTTTTTAGTTGATGATGTTGCAGCTCCTCTGACCCAAGAACACGCTGCTACGGTTCTCTTTCATTTTCGATCGGTCTTCGTGATCTGAAATATGCACGAAAGGCCGACAAAAAGGGTGTCATGGTAATGTCAATTCCCTTGGGTGCGTTGCTGGACATCGCATCTTTTTTTATCAGCAAAGCATTATATAAATCTCCCTCTTTTCAAAGAGAGAAAAGAGATGACAAGTAGTACATGAAAATGGTCTAGCTACAGACCTGAAGATGAAGCCTACAACAGACTCAAGCCTACAACAGACTCGAGCGCTGGCATAACAGCTCAACCTCAAAACCAACCCAACAAGGGGGACTACAAAGAGGTCTAACAACCTAGATTTATCAAACATTAAGCACAAAACAAACTTAAGGTCTATAAAACCCGAAATTGACAAACTTGAAGTACAAAGAACAACCCGACAAAATCCAGACCTTAATCGAACAAGTAAAAAGAAAACTATCTCATCGAAACCACTAACTCGGCGAATAAGATAGACATCAACACGCCGTCTTAATTCCTAAGAGAATTTGACCCAGCTTGTCACCATGACCCATAATTTCTTCGACATGGGAATCCCCTATCAGTACCACAGATCAATCATTATCAACGCCAGTCACTTGGTCGATTCGTTACTCCACGTCTAATGGTATATTTAATTAACTCACATCATTAAATTCTACTGTCATTAGTTCAATGCAAGGAGTTGTGGGTGTGAAGACATGTTTCACTAGCCTTAGTAGCTAAGGAGTTTGGAACAAAGAGACTTTTCCTTCCAAAAGAAAAATGCATATGTGGTAACTGATCTTGAAACTTTGGAGTCTCACAAGCTGGTCCAAAACTTTTGCAGCAAATTCTATTTTCATAGGCCTTATAGGTGATTACCATCTAGTTAATGAGAAATTGCAACCACTGAATTTTTAGATTGTAAACATCAATGGTAATGGTGGGACTGCGAATTGGATTGTGGACACCAACAAACAGACTTGTAAAGAAACTGAGATCGGCATATGCAAGGTCCTATTAGAGCATGTACAATGGAAAGTCCCTTGGTGAGACTCTGGCCCTGAGTCCCTTGTGCTGACTGGACAAAAGTGAGTCCCTAGGGCCTCAGAATAGTGGGTGTTTTGCATTGGAGGCCCTTGGTGAGGCCCTAGGGCTGAGTCCCTCGTCGTTGTCGTTGGGAAGGTCTGGAAAAGAATGGTCGGGGGACAACTACGTCGGGTAGTGGGTGCTCGGGATAGTTGTAGAATTGTGGTGGAAACTGGAACCCTTGTGGGGGCATCTGGAACTCTTGTGGATGCATTTGGAACCCTGGCGTCATTTGAAATTGTGGCGGCATTTGGAATTGCGACGCCATTTGGAATTGTTGTGGACGGAATTGACCTAAACAATAAATGAATTAAAAAAAATACAATAAATTAATTATAAAAAAATACAATAAATGAATAAAATAAATGAATTAAATAAATAAAATAAATGAATAAAATAAATACAATAAATGAATTAAATAAATACAATAAATTAAATAAAATAAATAAATAAATACAATAAATAAAAAATTAGTTTGCACTTACCTGAGCTCGAAACCGGTTGCGAGTATGCCGTGAAAGCGGAGTTCTCACGAGGGTCCGTTAGAATTTCCTCGAAATTCCGTGCTAGTTCTTCGGGGCTGGATCCGACTTCGTCACCAGCTGAGTGTGCACGGGACCCTGTGTCGCCCGACATTTTTCACGAGAATATTTGAAATGAGAGAGTGAAATAGGAGAATGGGTGTGGAAAAAATGAGGTTGGGGTTGGGGTATTTATAGGGTTTAAATTGTTTTACATTTAATTAAAAAAAGAGTCGTTACCGATCGTTGTCAAAAGTTTGGATTTGGGATGCCACGCGTCGCCACGGGAGAGGACGGGAGCGAGCGAGGGACGAGGGGCAAGGGTCGTGCCCCGGCCCGCGAGCGAGGGCCGAGTCCTGCGTCCCGACCCGCGTGTTTCCGGGCCGCGTAAAAACCGTCCTACAATGAGACGGCCCGCGTCCCGCGGACCGTGAACACGAGGGTCGGGCCTCAGGGCCTGTCACGCCCCAAATCCGGTTTTGACCGGACTCGAGACGTGAACTTAAAATAATAAATCATAAGATACAATTTAAAAGAAGAAGCTCCAACAATAATCAAAATCCGATAAAAGTGAGTCAACAGCTCATAAATCCAGTAATAAAAATGTTTAGTTCAAACTAATAGTACGTCTCTAGACAAGCTAGCATAGGATCCTCACTACCTCCCAAGCATCGAGCATCCCGCTAGTGCAAATCCTGCTCAAGACCTGTAAAACAACAAGGTAAAGGGGATGAGCTTTCGCTCAGTAGGAAAAGTAGTTAAGGTTATGAACATCCGTTCAGCACTTCGAGTAACCGTCCAATTAGGGCATACTAACAAGGCATAGCAACTAACAATGTCCACGGGAATTTACCAACCACTAAACACTCTCACAAAACATAACCACACTTAAACATCGCACACAGCCAATCAAGTATACAATACACAGCAGAACAACACAAGTCCTGTACCGAAGTTCCTCAACATCATTGGTTGCACACAGCCCACTTATATCGTACCGGACCACATAGCATCGGTCCCGATATCTTCCCGTCACTTAGACTCGGGGCACATCCTTGACCGGCAATACATTCAGTCGGACGTCTTCCCGTCACACAGACTCAGGGAATGATCACACCACCCTCGACATCGATACCCTACACCGGAACTCTCCCTCGTAGTAGGTATCATACCGGGCACACCTCCTCTTGGAACACACGTCAAGAGAATAACACGCATCATAATGCCACAGTTCGACCACGGCATACCAACCGAGCCAACTCACCATAACAATCACATCGGTCTATCATTCACCCGATCATATCACAACCAAAGGTTCACATCGCATCACGCATGGCACACCTGCCTAATCATAGCAACAACATGGTACACCGAGTATATCATAACAAGATTCTCAAACTAACAACGGCTAAGTCACACATCATGCATCTCAATCAAAGATCATGGCATTTCAATCAACACGCAACCTAAGGGCTTGACATGGCCCACATGCATTTCTACAACACGGCAATTCCTAAACTTACGGCTCGACATGGCGCGTAAGCTATCCCTCATTTCACTCGTTCCGCACATCCTAATTATGCAATTCTAACAATTAAATCATGTATTCGCAGCCTATATGCATACTAGTAACTTTCCGTAATTAATCCGGTGTTCGCTACTTTCCGTACCTCAAACGCAATCCACTCCTAGCTGCGGACGACCTGGCTAGCTTCCTCTCCGTCACATCTCGTGGTCCAAAGATCTCATACTTCGTCGAGCTCGGGTCCAAAGTCTTGGATCACAAAACAATTCGCGAATCAAAACTAATTTGGCTGCACTTTTAACGAAAAACAACTAAAATTAGGCCTGAAGTCAAACATGGGATAAACGGGAAATGGGCCGCAACGTGGCCCAATCCGGATGGCCAACAGGCCTGGTACCCGACCCGGCCCGTGCAGCGCACCGGCCCAGAACCAGACCCGGCCCGTGCAACACACCGGCCCGGGACCAGGCACGGTCCGTGCGGCGCGCTGTCTCGGGATCAAGCACGGTCCGTGCGGCACGCTGTCCCGGGACTAGAAACGGTCCATGCGGCACGCCGGCACCGGGACCAGGCACGGTCCGGGCGGAAAATGGAAGGATTTGGGTAGGAAATGGGTTCAAGACACCCTTTTTTTCTCCTTTCTTCTTCTTCAAGATACCAAAACTCCCTTTGTTCTTCCTCTCTCTCCCAATTTCGGTAAACAATATAATAATAGCTGAAATGCTCCAACAATGAGTCATGTACCCTTAAGGGGAAGTTCCCAAAATTCCCCCATGCTCAAATGTCTTTCATGCCCAATTTTTAAGGGTAAAAGGGTCATTCCTACCCTCTTTCTTATCACCCAAGCCAACATGGACAAATGTCCATGTGGGGACCATCTCTAATCAAATTAGAAACCATCACTTTTAATTAATCGGTTTTACCTTAATTCGGCGTAGTATGACCCGAAATTGACCAACAATTGACTTTTTCACAATTACAGTCATTTGAAAGGAAATGGCCCGACTAAGCTAAGCGTAACGAAGACTAAGCTTTTTGGGTCTGGAAAGGTCCCGAATGACTCCCGGAGTCATCGGTTGACTTTTCCGACAAAAAGTCAACTTTCGCCAGAATTCGCAGGTTCGACCGGGATCGACTGGAGGCGGTTCTTACAATCTACCCCCCGTAAAAGAATTTCGTCCTCAAAATTTAAAACGAACGTACCTCAAGGGTCAAACAGGCTGGGGTACTTCGCAAGAACCTCATCCTCGCACTCCAGGTTGACTCTGCTCCGTTGTGTTTCCACTGCACCCGTACCAATGGGATAGTCCTTCCACGTAAGGCCTACTCTCGCATATCCAGAATCCTAACTGGCTGCTCCTCATACGAAACATCCTCAGCTACCTCGATGTCCATCCACTCAATCACGTGGGAGGGGTCCGCAGTGTACTTCCATAGTTGGGACACGTGGAAGACGATAACCAACGACTCAAACTTTACCCAAGACCTCAAAAGGTCCGATAAACCGCGGGGCCAACTTGCCTCCGCTGCGGTTGAACCGCAATAGGCCCTTCTTCGGGCTCACCCTCAGAAACACATGATCGCCAACCGTAAACTCAAGAGGCCTGCGCCGTCTATCTGCATAACTCTTCTGACGACTCTGCACGGTCTTCAACCGATCCCGAATCAGTGCGACCTTCTCGGTCGTCTCCCGGACAAGCTCCGGACCAAGTAGACTCCGGTCTCCCACCTCTGCCCAACACACGGGCGATCTGCACGGCCTACCATACAACGCCTCAAACGGTGTCATCCCAATACTGGCCTGGAAGCTGTTGTTGTAGGCAAACTCCGCTAATGGTAAGTGGTCCTCCCATGAACTGCGGAAGTCCAACACACATGCTCGCAGCATATCCTCTAGTATCTGAATAGTGCGCTCGGACTGACCGTCGGTCTGTGGGTGATAAGTTGTACTAAGCAAGACCTCAGTCCCCAACGCTCCCTGCAAGCTCTGCCAAAATATGGAGGTAAATCGAGGATCTCTGTCGGACACAACCGACACCGGAACCCCGTGAAGACGGATAATCTCCCGAATATACAAACGGCTCAAAGTGTCAACCGTATCCGTCATTCGCATGGCTAAGAAGTGTGCCGACTTGGTCAGTCGATCGACCACTACCCAAACTGCGTCATGCCCTCTCGGCGACCTCGGTAGGCCACACACGAAGTCCATCGTGACGTGCTCCCACTTCCACTCTGCGATAGGCAGTGGCTGTAATAACCCGGCGGGACGCTGATGCTCGGCCTTCACCTGCTGCCAGGTGAGGCATCTCGAAACGAACTCTGCAACTGCTCTCCGCATCCCGCTCCACCAGAACTGCCGTCTAATATCTCGATACATCTTGGTGCCACCCGGGTGCACAACAAGACGGGAGTGATGAGACTCTCTCAACACAACATCTCTACACCCACGTGACACAAACAACCCTCCTCAGTATCGTAGACCCATATCAGTACCCTGCTCCCAGCCCTCGGTGTCAACACCGCTGGTAATCCTCTCCCGGATCTCTGCCGCCTCGACATCCTCGGCATGTGCCTCCAGCACACGAGTAACTAGTGTGGGCTGAGCCACCAACGAACACATAGCCACGCCATCAGTGATCTCATCGAGCTCGAGCCCAAACGTGCTCAACTCCTCCATCATATCCCACTCCCGGACAGATATACTCGCAAGGTAGTGAGTCAACTTCCTACTCAGGGCATCGGCGACAACGTTCGCCTTGCCCGGATGGTAGAATAGCTCGAAGTCGTACTCCTCAAGTAGCTCCATCCACCGCCTCTGGCGCATGTTCAAGTCGCGCTGGGAGAAGATGTACTTGAGACTTTTGTGATCCGAGAACACCCGGAATTGCTCTCCGTACAAGTAGTGTCGTCAGCTCTTCAGCGCAAAGACAACTGTTTCCAACTCTAGATCATGGGTAGGGTAGTTGCGCTCATGTATCTTCAACTGTCTGGAGCCATATGCAACTACCTTCCCGGACTGCATCAACACACACCCCAGTCCCTCACCAGACTCATCACAATACACGTCGTATCCGATCCCGCGCTCCGGCACTATCAACACGGGCGCTGTAGTCAGACGAGCCTTCAGCTCGGTAAAGGAGTGCTCACACTCATCAGTCCACACAAACTCAGCTCCCTTGCGTGTTAGGGCGGTCATCGGCGCGGCCAGACGTGAGAAGTCCTGGATGAACCGTCGATAGTACCCGGCCAAGCCTAGGAAGCTGCGGATCTCGAAGACACTCTTGGGCCGTGCCCACTTCGAGACCGCGTCGATCTTCGCCGGATCGACTAGTATACCCTCTCGGGACACAACATGCCCGAGAAACTTCACCTCGGCGAGCCAGAACTCGCACTTCTACAGGTTGTCGTACAGCTGGTGAGTACGCAACAATGTCAACGCTGTCCTCAGATGCTCCTCGTGTGCCTCCTCACTAGGCGAATAAATCAGAATGTCATCTACGAACACCATGTCAAAACTGGTCCAAGTACGGTCGGAAAATACCGTTCATCAAGTCCATGAACGCTGCAGGTGCGTTCGTCAACCCGAACGGCATCACCAGGAATTGGTAGTGCCCATACCGAGTCCGAAATGCGGTCTTCGCCACATCCTCCTCTCGCACCCTCAACTGATAGTACACGGATCGTAGATCAATCTTTGAGAAGCACTTCGCTCCTCTCAGCTGATCGAACAGGTCATCGATCCTCGGCATCGGATAACGGTTCTTCACTGTGACCCGATTCAACTTCCGGTAATCGATGCACATCCTCAACGCTCCACCCTTCTTCTTCACAAAGAGGGCGGGTGCTCCCCACGGTGACGCACTCGGTCGATAAATCCCTTCTCCCGAAGCTCCTCGAGTTGTCGCTTCCGCTCAACCAACTCGTCCGGTGCAAACCGATACGGGGCCATAGAGATTGGCGCCGTACTCGGGATCAAGTCGATCCTAAACTCCACCTCGCGCGCCGGCGGTAATCCTGACAGCTCCTCCGGAAAGACGTCCGGGAACTCACATACCACTCTCGACAGCTCTCTACTATGCACGGTCTCTGTCTCATCTCCCACGGTCAACGCAGACAGGAGTACTCCGCTCCTACTGCCCAAGACACAAGTGACGACCGTGTCGCCCGATACCAAAGTCACTTGCCGACGATAGCAATCGATCGACGCCCGATATCTCGTCATCCAGTCCATCCCCAGAATCACGTCGAATGTCGTCATGTCCAACACAAGTAAATCACCATAAAAAGGGCAATCAGCCACTCGAATCTCACATGCACGACAAACGGTACTCAAAACTACCTCTCCCGTAACAGGGGTGTCAAGACATAAAGGTCGACTCAACGACTCTACCCTCAACCCCAACATACCAGCGAAAGAAGAAGAGATGAAAGAATGAGATGCTCCAGTATCAAACAAGAAAGACGTCCAAGAATTATAAAGCAAGCACGTACCTTGAGTAGCCTCATGGCCGGAGTGACGTCCCTCAGCTCGAGAGTCGGTGACATCATACACCCGGCCCTGCTGTGCCTGGGGTCCGCCTCTCGGGGGTGGTGGAAGTGTCACCTGCTGCGCAGCTCTCTATCTCGGCGCTGGTGCACTCGCTGTCTGCCGCAGAGCTCTCTTCGCTTGAGCCTGACGCTGCTGGAACTGTGGTGACTGCCTAGTCTGCGACTGTTATGGACGCGGAGCCGACATATCCCCAAACTGATCGGGGCACCTGGCAGGGAAGTGTCCTGGCCGACCACACTGGTGACAGAGCGGTGGCCCGGCACTCGGCCTCCCCTCAAGTCTACCCTTCGGACGGTCTACTGGCCCACTGCTCATCGAACAGTCTCGAGCCATATGACCCAGCTGCCCGCATCGATAACACGCCCGTCCTGACAAGGCAGGTCCTACTGATGCCACTGACCCAACCTGTCGCGTCCCGATCGACTGTGTCTGGGACTGGAACTATCCTGAGGTCCTCTGCCTCCTCGGATCACGAGACTCAGATGGCCTCAGGGAGCTGCTCGGTCTCGGCCTGACCTCCCGAACTCTAGCTGTCTCACGAAAGCGTCGCTCCAAAGCCAAACCCTGATCCACCAGGTCAGAGTATACATGGGTCCTCATAACAGCGACCCGATCTGTGATCGTAGGGCGAAGCCCTCCCTCGAAACGCTGGCAGCGGTGTGCCTCAGTCTGTACCATCTCCTGAGCAAATCGAGACAAGGAGGTGAACCTCGCCTTGTACTCGGACACTGTCAGTCCCTCCTGACGCAGCTCCAGGAACTGCTGGTACCTGTCATCAAGTATTGACTGTGGGAAGTACTGCTCCAGAAATCGTTGTCCGAACAGCGCAAAGTCATCCCCTACTCGCGCCCGCTCGTGTTTCCACCAATGGTAGGCCTCTCCCAACAGATGGAACGCTATGAATGACACTCTCAGGCTGCCACTCAGTATCCCTGACGTGTCCAGGATGCGGTTGATCCGTTCCAGCCACCTCTCGGCTGCCTCGGGGTCTGACTCCCTGGAAAAGACAGGAGTGCCCAGTCTGCGGAAGTCTCGCACACTAGTGCGTCACACAGATCACACACTCAAACAGCGAGGTTACACACAGTCAAACACTCCATGATGCATCCACCACACATCAATTTCACATTAGACAACGATCAACTTAGATTCCAATTCTTAACCCGTCCTCTTTCTAACATAAAATTCATGTTGACATCGCGTCGTTACAACCCGGTTCAGGCGTCCCCGAATTACGTTGTAACCACTTGACATCCCCCCATTCACGTCCAGCTACAGTGGCCCCTATAGCCGAATCGTGATGGTAGATACACTTCAGTTTCTGCAGAAAATTGGGCATGACCCGTTCGTAATTTACACTAATCATCCGTTTATGCGGGACAACCAAATACAACCAGCACACATCACTTAACACAAACACAGCACACAACCAGTTATAGCAACTATACACCTCGGGTACCGGTAATTACACCATTACCACCCGGCCAAGTCCACACTCGGAAAAACAGTTAACTCAAACAATGACATCAACCACAAATACACGGTACTTAGACCGGACATTTCACCAACCCGAGACTCTCTCCGTCTCGTTTCTACGCGTAGGACATTTCCGACCTGCGTAACCGACACACGGTAACTTAACGACCCAACTCTACCCACCTAATTGATGTACGGTCCGAGGTTTTGAAAAAAAATTCAATGAAACCAGGCTCTGATACCAAATTGTCACGCCACAAATCCGGTTTTGATCGGACTCGAGACGTGAACTTAAAATAATAAATCATCAGATACAATTTAAAATAAGAAGTTCCAACAATAATCAAAATCCGATAAAAGTGAGTCAACAGCTCATAAATCTAGTAATAAAAATGCTTAGTTCAAACTAACAGTACGTCTCTAGACAAGCTAGCCTAGGACCCTAGCTAGCTCCCAAGCATCGAGCATCCCGCTAGTGCAAATCCCGCTCAAGACCTGTAAAACAACAAGGTAAAGGGGATGAGCTTTCGCTTAGTAGGAAAAGTAGTTAAGGTTATGAACATCTGTTCACCACCACAAGTAACCGTCCAATTAAGGCACACTAGCAAGGCATAGCAACTAACAATGTCCACGGGAATTTACCAACCACTAAACACTCTCACAATAACATAACCACACTTAAACATCGCACACAGCCAATCATCAAGTATACAATACACAGGAGAACAACACAAGTCCTGTACGGCAGTTCCTCAACATCATTGGTTGCACACAACCCACTTATATCGTACCGGCCCACACAACATCGGTCCCAATATCTTCCCGTCACTTAGACTCGGGGCACATCCTTGACCGGCAATACATTCAGTCGGACGTCTTCCCGTCACACAGACTCGGGGAATGATGACACCACCCTCGGCATCGATACCCTACACCGGAACTCTCCCTCGTAGTAGGTATCATACCGGGCACACCTCCTCTTGGAACACACGTCAAGAGAAAAACACGCATCATAATGTCACAGTTCGACCACGGCATACCAACCGAGCCAACTCACCATAACAATCACATCGGTCTATCATTCACCCGATCATATCACAACCAAAGGTTCACATCGCATCACGCATGGCACACTTGCCCAATCATAGCAACAACATGGTACACCGAGTATATCATAACAAGATTCTCAAACTAACAACGGCTAAGTCACACATCATGCATCTCAATCAAAGATCATGGCATTTCAATTAACACGCAACCTAAGGGCTCGACATGGCCCACATGCATTTCTACAGCACGACAATTCCTAAACTTACGGCTCGACATGGCGCGTGAGCTATCCCTCATTTCACTTGTTCCTCACATCCTAATCATGCAATTCTAACAATTAAATCATGTATTCGCAACCTATATGCATACTAGTAACTTTTCGTCATTAAACCGGTGTTCGCTACTTTCCCTACCTCAAACGCAATCCACTCCTAGCTGCGGACGACCTGGCTAGCTTCCTCTCCGTCACATCTCGTGGTCCAAAGATCTCATACTCCGCCGAGCTCGGGTCCAAAGTCTTGGATCACAAAACAATTCGCGAATCAAAATTAATTTGGCTGCACTTTTAACGAAAAACAACTAAAATTAGGCCTGAAGTCAAACATGGGCTAAACGGGAAATGGGCCGCAACGAGGCCCAATCCGGATGGCCCACAGGCCTGGTACCCGACCCGGCCCGTGCAGCGCACCGGCCCGGAACCAGACCCTACCCGTGCAGCACACCGGCCCGGGACTAGGCCGGGACCAGGCACGGTCCGTGTGGCGTTCTGTGCCGGTACAGACAACCCTTCTCCCTCCTTCTTCCACTTCGTTTTCCATAAATTTCTCTACACAACCACCATTGATGAACTCCCAAACCTCCAAATTAGTCCCTAAAATCTCCAATACTTCAATACCCTCAATGGGTTCATCAAAAGTACTCAAAACCAAAAGAAATCAATCATCTAACTCCTTTTCCTCTCCAAAAATCATCATCCAACACCCAAATCAAAAACCCAACCATTGTTCATCATTTTCCCTCAAAACCCATGAACCAAAATCAACAAAAACGAAAAAGGGTTGGGGATTTACCTTGAGAATGGAGAATAGGTGAAGAAACAAGTGAATAGAAGGATTTGGGTAGGAAATGGGTTCAAGACACCCTTTTTTCTCCTTTCTTCTTCTTCAAGCTACCAAAACTCCCTTTCTTCTTCCTCTCTCACCCAATTTCGGCCACCAATATAATAATGGCTGAAATGCTCCAACAATGAGTCATATACCCTAAAGGGGAAGTTCCCAAAATGCCCTCATGCTCAAATGTCCTTCATACCCACTTTTTAAGGGTAAAAGGGTCATTCCTACCCTCTTTCTTCTCCCCTAAGCCAACATGGACAAGTGTCCATGTGGGGACCATCTCTAATCAAATTAGAAACCAGCACTTTTAATTAATCGTTTTTGCCTTAATTCGGCGTAGTTTGACCCGAAATTGACCGACAATTGACTTTTTCACAATTACAGTCATTTGAAAGGAAACGACCCGACTAAGCTAACCGTAACGATGGCTAAGATTTTTGGGCCCCGGAAAGGTCCCGAATGACTCCCGGAGTCATCGGTTGACTTTTCCGGTAAAAAGTCAACTTTTGCCAGAATTCGCCGGTTCGACCGGGATCGACTAGAGGTGGTTCTTACAGGGCCGGCCCGTTGTGTTTGCTCTTATACTTCTAGAAATTCATAATTGAGGTTCCAAAGAAGGAAGGTTTTACTGAATTTGAAAAGGTCACAATGATCGTGGCTCTGATATAACAATCGTCACTTGGTTCTACATAGATGTGTTCGAGGGTGTAGATGTGTTTAGTAAAGAAGATCGGGATTTTTAACGAAATGGTGCATATTGGAATTGTGATTATGATCAATTTGTAAGCATGGATTTGGGAATCCATCATCTTTCTCTCCCCCTCATTACTTGATTTGTATGATCCTTTTTTTTGAAAATTTTGTACTAGACGCAGACTGGAAAAAAAGAGGATGAGAGAATAAGATAAAGAAGTGTATAAATTTTAATAAGGGTAATTTTGTGTCAAAATGTGTAAAAAGTATATATTTTCAATTTTAAAATACAGAAGCATATTTTTTTGTGAGAACAAAGAAGCACTTTTATTATCACGAAAAGGAGTTATTACATGTTTGATCCTGTACCAGGTCTAAAAATAACTCAACAACAATAGAACGTCGAAACGGTCTTGATGAAATTAAATGAATGAAATGAAAAGTACTGCAAAACACTACTCAAGGTGTGGCCGAATCATCGCTCATTCCCCTGAAGAAGACCCATATAGTCTGGTTGAAAACTGAACCTGTGTTTTGCAGTAGTGAAGGAAGAACTGGTATGTCTCAGGGATCCCTTCCAGCTATCGTCCCTGAAGCCTTGGGTGGTACTCATTTTCCTTGGCGAGGCTTCTTTCCAGCCCTCGCCGGATCTTTCCGCGGTTCCCCAACAGAATCCCTCTTTGTTCCAGGCGTCATCCTCAAAGGCGCCTCCACTCCACTGATCGGGGACTTGACCCCTACCAAGTTTTTCCAACCTTGTAGATCGCCCCCACATACACGCTCGTTAGGTGCAATGTTGTGGGTTACGATTGGTCCTCTTCCCTGATGTGAAGTAGGATTAGGTGTGGTATTCTGAGTCAGAGAGTCATAACCCGGCGGTACACTACCCGACTTCTTCCATTCGGTTGCATAGACCCTAGTCTGCTTCTCCTTCGGATACTCCAAGAGGGACTTTTCAAACCTATGGATCCCCAGTATCTCTTTGTCACATGTTGCTGGCGTGTGACCAATCCGCCCACAATTCCCACAAAAAGTAGGTAACTTCGTGTAGGTGAGGGCACAAGTGATTGTATCCCGAAATTCCGGAAACTGAAGCAACAGATTCCGGTAGTCAGGGAGGTCTAAGGAATGCCGAAAACGCACTCGGGCTGCCCCACCCCAGCATTGTCCATAGTCATCACACGGGACCTCCATCGTGTTCCCCATAACAGCTCCAATTTTCTCCCCCGTTATCTTGGTTCACACGCATGGCGGGAGGCCATGTGCATGAACCCATAATTGGAGCTGGTCCAAGGATGGGAGAGCTCGAGCCACTGGATCAATCTCCCTAAGAAGCAAAGGGGGCCCGTCAAAGCAACAAGGTTCGTGCCCCCGAACCACACTCGGGCGCCCTCATTGGCAAAGTAGAAACCAAAGACACCGGGCTCGACGTCTTTGATCACCAACCCCACTTCCGAGGCACCCCATGCATTAGTGATGATTCGCAATAGGGATTCCTTGCGAGGAAGGTGGTCCGTCAGAAGTCGTCCGAGCATACCGAATTGCTGTCGAGCCAAAGCTCTCGGGTTGACAGCCGCATCAGTGATGAGGACCTCCAGAGGTTTCTCATAACCTAAGGAGCAACCCGATAGACTCTCCTGAAGAGCCCGAATAGGAGAATCGGGATGCACTGGCCCTAGAGCCAGTATAGGTACTAGGTGAGGCGCCGACATGAGCCCCTCCTTGCGAAGCAAGAATCCCGAAATGGGGATGAAAGGGATCTAGTCCGTGTTCGACAATAGAGGAGGTAGGAAGTCCAACACCTTGAGCGTCGCCCGGTCAAGACAGGCCGGTAGTAGACCCGAGTGGTTGTCCCCAACAACCGGTGACTTGGGATCATCGGCAGTGGTTTCTGGATTCTCATAGACGATCGACGGAGGGGATACCTGACCTAAACCCTCTGGTACCGAAGGTACCCCCAAGGATTTAGGCAGGTGGCCTCGTCGTGCTTTCGGTCGTGACTTTTCAGGAGAAGCCATGCATGGCTCAAACAACACCATCGCCAGAGCAGGTGAAAGAAGAGGTTGTGATTGCGGCGGAAGAGGGAGCGACAGTGAAGAGGCCGAGAGAGGGGTTTTATCTTTCTTCTTCCGACATCCCTTTAAAGGACTGATCAGAAGGTGCGAAGGGCACGGAGATGGGACACCTGTCATCACCATGGATGGTCGTTCAAGCGGTGAGGTGACAAGAGCAGGCGGTGATAGGAGGGTTGCAACAGGTAGGGTTGCAGCGTGGTCAGACGACAACGACTATATTGAAGAAACATCGGTAACTTCTTTTTCGGGACGGGGGCGCGACTAACGTACGATGATGATAAAGATACGGAAACACATATTTCCAAGTATTTTGCTCTCGATGGGGAGAGAGATTAATACAAAAAGATATATATTTTTTATAAATGATGATTTATTGAAAGGCTTTGAAATAAAGAGAATTACAAAGCCCGAGGACCGCAAAAAAGCTATCCCAAGCAACCTGCAAAAGAAACTCTACCACAAACGGTAAGAGGATCTTCCTAAAAAAAGCGAAAAAAACAACGAAGAGCGGGGAACAAAAGCCAAATGCGAAGAGATACTAATCGATAGAAGGAGGAACATCGTCCTTGAACTCTATCTGCAGCATAGTCCCTATAGAGACAAAGTGTCTCCAAGCCTCATTTTTACGTTGAGCCTCGAGCTTCTCGTTTTCACTCATACAAAGTGAGCGAGTCGTCACCCGAAAAGGTTGGTGAGGTTTCTTCTTTCTTTTCCCTTTAACCTTCTGAATTGATTCAGGTGACCACACTGGAAAGTCTTGATTGAAACGTGACAAAAGGGGGGGAACCGGTGAAACCCGAGAGTCTGACTTGGGGAGAACAGTCTTAACCAAATCTAAACACGATGCAAGAGGGCGGACAAAAGTAAGCCCATTTCGCACAAATTAACCAGATTCAGGCCCACCGTCCTCAAGCCCATACTTCTTTAGTTCTATTGGTTGGACAACATTCAGAGGCTCAAGAGAAATATCAGGCTCAGCTTCTACATGCCCATTTTCTTTTAAACCAAATGGGCTTGAGTCAAGCTGACCCAAACAAGGCACAAAACCTATCCCTTCAGTCTCTGTAGTTGCGACCGAAACAGAAGGGGGATCGCGAATCCCTTCAATCTCTGTCGAATCAAAATGAATCGAGTCTGTGGAGAGAAGATCGCGCGATTTTACACTCGAATCTGGTGATTTCCATCCGTGATCTTCGGCCTGAATCAAAGATCGAGAATCAATCAACGATTCCGACACATCTTTTCCTGAGGACATCGCCGGCGAACAACCCACCGACGAACGGGCCACCAGCGAGCACGAAGGGTCACTACATCCCTTGAATTCCACCACCTGAAGGTCAGTTTCGTTCTGAGAACCTACTGGTTTGGAAGCCAGAACAGTGCTCTGAACTTGAGAACCTGCTGGTGCCGGATTGGAGGCCAGAGTTGCACCAGAAGTTGGACGAATCCGATGAGATGGAGGCCGAGCCAATGCCACTAAAAGCTGGTAACCATTAACTTGAAATCCGTTCAAACTCTCCACTGCTTGGGACGCTGCTGATTCGTCGGAGAAGGTGACGAACCCGAAGTAGCGTCTTCCTCTATTTGGCCGGCGAGGAACGAAACAGGTCAGAATTTCACCGTAAGTACCAAAGAAGTTCTTCAACCAGGTTATTGAGGTTTCCGGGATATTACAGACAAAAATCTGATTTGAGAGAACCTCTACACCTTGCGAATCTTTGATTTTTGGGGAATCTCTGTTTTTTGGTACCGGTGTGACTGCCGGAACAGTAGCTGCAACCTTTGTAACCTCCTGGTCGGGGCTGCAATTGACTGACTTTGGAACCGGGTTTCCAGCGGACTTATCTCGACCAAGATTACGACTTGGCAGAGGCTTCTCGTGGAACGCCTTCGTCGGAACCGAAACAGGTTTCCTCTTCGCCGGAACCGAAACAGGTTTCCTCTTCGCCGGAACCGAAACAGGTTTCCTTTTCGCCGGAACCGAAACAGGTTTCATCTTGACATCATTTTTAGCTATGGTTGAGTCCTCTTTTATAGATATTTCATCGGCTCAATGAAGGAATGAATTGCACCTTTCTCTCAAAAACATATTAAAACAATATGATATGTTATTAGGAATATTTAATCAAATTTCCAATCCCAAAAGCACACATAAATGACCTTGCTCCAAAATATTACTCTAATTTTGAATGAAAAGGGGGAAAGAATATTTTTGGTCGGTAGAAGAGGACAATATAAGAAGGAACAAGCGGAGAAGCCGTTATCCAGAAGAGAAGGTGGTCTCTCGAAATCGAAGCCACTCGTTATTGTTCAGAGTAGCTATAGCTCTTTCTCAGAGCACAGCTCTGCAATTCCTTGAAGCTCAGCAATGCCCACCTTGAACCTCTTCACCAATTTGCCCGTGGATTCGGTGCTGGCCTCAGACATTCTCAAGGATGCCACCCACGCCGTTGCTAAGATTATTGGAAAACCTGAATCTGTGAGTACCCTCTTCACTTTTATTCATCCTTTTGGATTCAAATTGCAACTTTATATGTTTTCCGGAAATTGGAATGCCCATCAAGTGTTCGATAAAATTACTCTGTTGCAACTACAACTCTTAGTACATGACAGTTTAATATTGTTGGCATTAATTTGGGTTCACAAAGATGTATACATGGAAATGTTGAAACCAAGTAGAATTGTAGATAGAAATTGGCCTTTTGGATGATGTAGCAGTACTGTGTGGAACTCAAGGATTCAATTCAGGGTGGTTATTCTCTGCAGAGCAAAATTGTCTTGATGTTCGGTTATAACTTCTCATTTTTACCATGCAGTGGATTTTCTTGACTAGCTTGAACCAGGAAGGCTTTATAGTTTAGCAATTAATAGAACATGCTGGAGGAAATTAGAGTAAGATTATGTTAACTGGTATTGTTAGTTTTCCACATCGAAAAGACGTGAATCCGTACAGCAGCTTAAATAACAAGGCTGGACCTCCACTTGAGCTTTTAGGTGGGCTGAGTTTCAATATGGTATCAGAGTTTGGTTTGTGTGAGTTCCATCTCTATGTGCAGCCCGACGGGCCAAAAGCCCATCTATTGTTGTTCCACGTTCAGATTTCCGTAATCTCATAGTCCGGCCTGCATCTGAGGGGGTGTTAGTTTCTCACATCGAAAATATGTGGATCCGTACTCTAGCTTAAGTAATAAGTCTGGACCTCCACCTATCAGCTTGAGCTTTTAGGTGGGTTGGGTTTCTATAGGTTCGGAAGATATTTGTTCAACATGACCCATATATGTTTGTTGAACTTGAAGTTGAATTCTGTAAAGGGCACTTGCTTGTTGGAGTGTCAAAAGAGTGCACTGCATGCGTCCAAACTTTTCTGTCCTGATATGCCAACTAATTAAGTGTGTTTGTTTTGTGTGCGTGTTGTGTGTAGCATCTTCTTATGGAAACTTATAATTTCCTCTTGTCTTGTTAAGTATGTGATGATTTTGCTGAACGGGGGAGTGCCTATAGCATTTGCTGGCACCGAAGAGCCAGCTGCATATGGAGAGTTGATCTCTATTGGGGGTCTCGGACCAAGTGTCAATGGGAAATTGAGTTCAACAATCGCAGAGATTCTTCAAACTAAGCTTTCTATTGACAGCTCGCGATTCTATATCAAATTCTATGATGTTGAGGTTAGTCAATTGACCTATTATGTAGAACAAAAATTGAGGTTTCAGTTGCTTCGGATTCTTACACGAAATTTATGACACAAAAGTTGATAATATGCAGAAATTTTAGGAAGAGGCATTCATGTCCAAAAGCATATATCTATTGATAGTGAACCCTAGGCAGTAATAACTCCATTTTAATCTTTCCAATGGAGGTTTCTGCTTGACCTAGAAAGAGACCATATGCACAAAGTTTGACCTGTCAACCTTTTCAGGACTGATATAGT
This sequence comes from Erodium maritimum, assembly GCA_963921825.1. Lineage (NCBI taxonomy): Eukaryota > Viridiplantae > Streptophyta > Magnoliopsida > Geraniales > Geraniaceae > Erodium > Erodium maritimum. Next base: position 39,889,108 of record OY997592.1, on the reverse strand, counting down.
AGTGCTTTACTAAGATGGCACTGGAATAACTAAGAAAGATGGCTTCTCTGGGTGGAGCCAACCATCATAGTCTTGGATAGTTGTCAAAATGGTTATGGCATGAATTCACAGTGCACATTATTCCTTCAACCTGGATAAGTGAAACTATATATCATCAGTTGGTTAGTCTATTATGTTTAACTCTTTAAGACCTGGCCAAAGCAAGACTCCGTCCTCCTTCTATACATTTTTACCAATCTAGATGTCCCTAGATTTAAACTATGGACAAGGAGTGGGTGGTGCCCTGTAGTTGTAAATTTTCTCCTAACTATGCAAACTTGTCAAGCTAGGAATGGGCTATTACTTCTGTGTACTAAAACTAATGGGGCTGTATCAATGAATTAAGAGTGCAAAGTAGTCAACTTGTTTGAAAATATAGATAATTTGTGTTTGTACTCTGATTCTGTAACTATGCAACTTGTTTCGAAATGAAAGTTTGGAGTTTGTACTGTGAGTATAAGTAGATAAAATGGTGATATCGTCAGTGAAAATAGATAAATTCGCGTGTGAGTTTATGATTTGGGTTCGTTTGAATAGAATCAAACTGGAAGGTTCTAACTTGGTTCTCTGTGTTGTATATCATCGGATTTGTTCGTACACTAGGGAAGTTATATATAGTTGTGCCCATGCTGGTCCATATATTTGTTTATTAATTAGTTTCAGTGTTATATTTATTTGTTCATTCTTTGATTCCAGCGCTCGTTCTTTGGGTTCAATGGCTCTACTTTCTGACCTGTGCAAGTTTCGGGAGAGGGAATGAGTGGTGATGTGTTCCAAATGGAAGCTGATGGACTGTTGTTGCCATCTTTGTAGTCCGAAGAAAACATAACTCTTGTGTTTACTTGATTAGGTAAAAATGCGACTCTCAGTCACATTTGGATTGGGTATATATATCTTGAGTTGAGTTTCTTTCTGGGATCATGTATTCTAAATGAAGTTTATAGAGCTCTTCAGTTCATAGTTTATAGCTCTTCACAACCTTGTTCATTTTTGGTTCCTATTTAATTGAGGCTCCATTTTGTTTCTTACCACTGAGAATTGAGACGATACAAAGACGAAGAACCTTGACAGCAACATTGGATGCTTCAAAGGTTAAACTCAACAAAAAAAGGATTTGAAGCAATGCTCAAACAACATTTCCTGTTTTTGTTATGGAAGTAAAGCGTCCGGCAGTTTGGCCGAACCCGGTTCAAACCTAAGTCCTTGTAAAAGACATCCAGCTAACCAGATCAAATTTCCGGCATACAATTAGGATATTAAACATTAAATGCCAATACTTTTGGTACAAACCAACCCTAGAAACTACGGCTAGAATCTAGAATCCAAAGGATTTCTGAAATCTTGGAAAAGCTCTCAACTTTGATCCATCCTAACCCTAGCCGTCACACAGCCACATCTTGCTTCACTCGTTGTTATCAACAACGGCTACTACTACGGTCGTGGTTGTTGCCGGTGGCGACCTTTGCTCCCTCCCAAACCCTTGCTTTACCCTTTCTCTGCGTTTTTGCGTAAGGTGGTCCGACTTCGTTCATCTAAGACCTGTAAATCTCCCTTCCGGCCAGCATCCTTCGATGTCGTTCTCGACTTCAGATCGGCCTTTGTTGGGCTCGATTCTGCCTAGAGGAGGGTGTGACTTGGTCCTCTGGTGTGGGACTGTTTGGTCCAAGCTCCAGCAAGTCACCCTTTCGTTTTCCCTCTCCTTTTACCCATCTCCTTCCTCTCGGTTTCTCGACCACCGTTCTCTCCCGTCAACGTGTTTCCTGCGGTGCTTGTCTCTGTGACTCAGTTCGTGGGTGCTGAAATCGCGTGCTTTTGGTGGACTGATAGTTTGTTTGACAATCTGCTTACTGTGTTCACCACTCTGGCGTGAGTGGGCTGCTCCTTCCACTTGGATTGGGTCCTCGCATTCTCCGGTCACGAGTTTACCTCAAGGGCTTCAGATCGAGCTTTAGTGGATCTTTTGGGTGTGCCGGCTACTGAAAGACGTTCTAGCAAGCTGAGCGTGCTCCTCCTCCGCCGTTTCACGGTGTGTTTGGTGATGTCCTCTTCTGACTTTGTTTCTGTTTTGTTTTCCCCTTGTGTTGTGTGGAGACTTGTTGTTTGGTTTTGAGGGATGGTTCCACCCCGTGTAGTCGTGTAGTGGTGTTTGGTGGTTGGACTTGGGGATGCTTTTCGCTGATTTAGGGTCAGTGTATGGGGTCTGTAGAACTCGGTTTTAGTGTTTGCCAGTGTCGGCTTGTCACGCCCCAAATCCGGTATTGACCGGACTCGAGACGTGACTTAAGGATAATACAAAATATAACAACCAAAAGTGTCTCAAATCCAATATAACCCTCCAAGTTTAGTTTCAATCAAAATATCTCAAGTAAAAAGCTCCATAATAAATCCTTTACACATAGGGTTCGTAACAAAATAAGACCAAAAACGTCTCTAAAGATAAGGCACCCGGACCCACAGAAGCTCCCGAGCCTCGAGTCCAATACTCATCAAGCAAGCCTGTAACAACAGCAAATAAACAAATAGGGGTGAGCTTACGCTCAGTAGGGAAAATAAATAACAAAGGAAACCTTTAAGTTTAACAATTAGAAGGATTACAATTTCATTTGAGTCTCAATAATATGAGAACCAAGAAGATGTTGAAGTACGGGAAATAAACAGATATCTAACGCCTTTAAGAAGATAGCCATAAACATAGAAAGTAAGGTAAACAATACACTTCTTAACAATCAATAGAAGATAGAGCATTTAAGTGCCACCGTGGAACATGAAGTCACCACACTCCGATCCACAATACTCTTTGTGTCATGTCAGATTTTCCCTCGGCCCAGAGGAGACGCATGACGTCACAAAGACGTATAACGTCGAGAATACCGGAAACATCCATATGCGGACGCATTCGTCGGGACCCTCGGAAACGTCTCCAAAAGACAATAGGTCATCGGGACAAAATAGAATAAACTTCGAGAATGCTCCCGCAGGACGCATACACTCGGGGTAAAGCCATAAGTAACCATAATCTTCCCCGCAGGGCGAACAATCTCTCGGCTATGATACTACCACACACCGGTATTCCTTCGTTGTAGGTACCATGCCTAACCATGAAGAATCATCCCCGCAGGGTAACCAATCCACATGCTATGATACTACCTCACACCGGTATACCCTTCAGTGTAGGTACCATACCGATCACAAGTCATCGGCTTAGGTACTACCCCACACCGGTATTCCCCTCGGTGTAGGTACCTTACAGGCACTACCCCACACCGCAGCGTGAGTGCCATACCGGTATAAAATATAACTTAAAGACTCACAAGAGAATAATGTACTAAACAATCATGGAGCAACCATATCTTATCAAATCACAATTCCATCACTGCACACCGCAAGAATCAATATAACGTTACACTTACCGATATACTTACCAATCGCACTCCATCGGTCTATCATTCACCCGATCATGTACCATTTAGCACAATCAATTACACTCAATGTTCATACATTCATTCGTCCAAGCATTCGATCAAATAACCATTCAAGCATTCAAAGTTCAACATTCAAATCATTCAGTTGTATTAGACTCTTATCTTATCCGAAACTAGGCAACCAAGGCATGTGAGGCAAACACAAACAATCCTAGGGCTCATCACGACCATCTACCAGCACGGCAATTCCCAAGTATTGAAAGCGAGTTAAGCTAGTTATTCACATCCTACGCATGCATACAAGACACGTCTGGTTATTAGTAATTGAAAGACATTTATTCTAGTTATTTGCATCCTATATGCATTTCTAGGACCTTTCCGATTTTATTAACCTACTAGGCATACTAAGTGTTGAAATGCACGAGGAGTTAGTACTTTCCCTACCTTGTGGTCTTCCTCTAATAAAACTTCTCGCTGCTGAAGTCCGGGCTAGCGTACTCTTCGTCTTCTCACGGGTCCAAGTCCCCGTCTTCTTTCGAGCTCGGTCTCACGGTCTTGGACCACAACAATACCAAAATTAGTAACTCAACGGAGTGTTCCTGTAAGAACCACTCCCGGTCAACGCCAGTCAAATCGGCGAAAAACAGGAAAATTTAAAATTTTTGGACACACTTAAATGAACCTAAATTTGACCCCGAGGGTCATACCAGACTTAAGTTGACCCCGATATCGACCAAAGTGAGTTCCAGGGGACTCAGAGCAACTTTCTGACCAATTTGGGAAAGGTTGACTTTTTGCTGGAAAAGTCAACCGAGCGACGTTTTGGTCCGTTCGAGGTCCGTTATGAACCCAAAAAGCTTAGCCGTCGTCAAAGCGGTCTTAGTTGAGCCATTTCCTTGTAGCCCGTGAAGTTTCGTAATTTCTTGGAAAAAGTGCCCGTTCGGGGCCCGAGACGGCCGAATTTCACGAATCTGACTGAAAAATATCTAGGAGATATTTTACAAAAGGTGTGGGACCCACTTGCCACATGTCACCAATGTGGTGGTGTTAGTTTTATTGGACAAAACAAAAGATGGGACTTGAGGGTTAGTTTTGTAAATATGTTAAAAGGGTGTGTTTATGAAACAAAACAAAAGGAAATAAAGACATGGGTGTTCGACCATTAACCAAAAAAGAGAAGAAATAGAGAGAGAAAGAAGAGAGAGAAAGGGAAGGAGAGAAAGAAGAGAGAAGTTGGGTTTTGTCGATTTTCCTGAACATCCGACCGACGGATCGTCTCAACGGTTGAAGAATCGAACTCCCGTCGCCATTCCCTACGGTGAGAACCTATTCGATTTTCGTTTTGGTACGTTTGAATTTTAGGGTTTGAGTTTAAATGGGTTGATTAAGGTTGGGTTAAGGATTGGAGTTCGTTGGGAACGTTTTGGGGCGAAAAGGAACGTTTTCCATTGAGGTCGTGTGGGGCCCACTTTCACGGGCCTCGGGTTTTTCGTGTTCGGGTGGTTTAGGACGTTCCCCAAGTAGTTAATACACACCCGGATCGAAATTTGGAATTAAATTGTGAAAGTTGTGATTGACGGGTTTAGAAACTTTAAACGCGAATTAAATTACTCGAAAGTCGGAAATTGATTCCGTCGAGTGCATAGGAACCCTTGAATTATTCTAATACCGTAGAAACGAAAACGGGAATTTTCGGAGCCCCGGAAGGGCGTTTTCAAAACCCGGGCAGATTCGCCATGTCGGGCGAATCGGGCTTTTCCGAACCCATTATCGACAATGTCGAGTAATTGGGAAGTTTGGGAGTGATCGACATTGTCGGGGTTGCATTTGGGCGTCAAGTGTATTAAAATTCAGCTTTGTCTGCAAACTTAAAAAGTGTTTAATTGTGATCTTGTTAGATCGTACCGAGGACCGCGGAAAGGGAAAGCTAGGCGAGTGATCGTGAGCACGCCGGAGCTTGGTTATGAACTTTTGGGGAAAGCGTTACGAGGTAGGGAAAAGTAGCCGGATCTCGGCCCTGACTAGGGAAAGTTAACAGTAGACATGCATGTGACACTTGGGTGTCGTGGGTTAATTAAGTTTATCGAATATTAGAAAGGCAGGCGACACCGGGTGGTGTCGTATGATACGGGAACGTATCGAACAATAGAAAGGCATGTGACACTTAGTAGTGTCGTAGGATAAGTGAGCTTATCGATATTATAACTACTGGAGGCATTTGGTTATGCCCGGAGGTTGATTGTATTGTTTGTATTTTATTGTCGGTGTCTCTTGGGTGGCCATGAGTGCCCGTGGGGTTGTTGAGCCCGTGTCTTTGCTGTTGGTGTGTCTTGGGTGGCCATGAGTGCCCGTGGGGTTGTTGAGCCCGTGTTTTTGCTGTTGGTGTGTCTTGGGTGGCCATGAGTGTCCGTGGGGTTGTTGAACCCGTGTCTTTACTGTTGGTGTGTCTTGGGTGGCCATGAGTGCCCGTGGGGTTGTTGAGCCCGTGTTTTACCGTTGGTGTCTTGGGTGGCCATGAGTGCCCGTGGGGTTGTTGAGCCCGTGTTTTACCGTTGGTGTCTTGGGTGGCCGTGAGTGCCCGTGGGGTTGTTGAGCCCGTGTTTTACCGTTGGTGTCTTGGGTGGCCATGAGTGCTCGTGGGGTTGTTGAACCCGAGTTTTACCGTTGGTGTCTTGGGTGGCCATGAGTGCCTGTGGAGTGTTAAACCGGTGTTGTTGTTGTTGTTGTTGAACTTTGCTTGTGATTGTGATTGTGGTTACCTGGGGTTGGTGAGTGACAGGTCGACAGCCTGATCCGACTTTGTGTCGGGAAATGTGCGACAGGTCGACCGCCTGATCCAACCGTCGCGTTGGGAAAAGGGCAATAGGTCGACAGCCTATCCGATTGGGGTTGGGAAAAGTGCGACAGGTCGACATCCTAATCCAACCGTCGCGTTGGGAAAAGTACGACAGGTCGGCCGCCTGATCCAACCGTCGCGTTGGGAAAAGGGCAGGGGGTTACTGAGCAGCTGGAATGCGATCCTTTGCGATCTTGTTTGGTATGCGATCCTTTGTGATCTTGGTGTTGCGTGGTTATCTTTTGTGTCCTTGGAAGAGGTCGTAATCGTTGTGTCGGGTCTACATTACGTGTCTGAGTGTTGAGTCGGTTGAGGAAAGTATTAGTCGTGTGTCACTCGGGTTACTTGAGTTTGGGGATAGTAGTCCCCGGTGTTCGGGTTGTTGTTGGTGTTACCAGCATTGTCTGCTAGTATGCCGTAGTCAGTCTGTTATCCGTGGTGGTGAGCGAACGCTCACCCCTAGCTGCTTTTCCTACAGGTACTGGTCGCGGGACGGACTAGGTGAGCTTCCGAAGCTTGAAGAGCTAGGAGCGGGAGTCCGGGTTTACTTTTGAGTCTAGCGACGTACGTCTTGTATTTTGTCCGCTTGTTGGGACGTACTTTTGAGTTGTAAATAATTATTTTATTTAATTAAATGGTGGTTTTAAAGTGATTTATTTAAAATATTTGAAAATGTTTTATTGTTTTAAACGTTCACGTTCCGGGTTCGGTTCTACTGAATCTGGGGCGTGACAGTTCCTCAACTTAAATTACAGAACAGTCCTCTAAGAACAGAAACAAAGCCAAAGGAATGATCTTGGAATCGAAATGGACTCAAAAAGGAAGGGTTTCAGTTCTGGAAACCAGGTCCGGAATCTGGCCCGTCCCGCGTCACCGTCCGGCTCGGAATATGATACGGAACGTATCACGGTCCGGTCCGGAACCAGACACGGACCGCATCACAGGCCGGCCCGGTACCAGAGACGGACCGTGCGAGGTCCCGTGCCGGAGTCTGGACCGTTCCGCGCCGCGTACCGTGCCGGTACCCAGTCCGTTCCGTGCTGCATGCCGTTCAGGCACCAGGCCCGTTCCGAGTCCCATTCCGTGCCGAACCAGACCAGAACCTTCCCCTTTCTTCCCCAACTCGGATTCCACGAAAACCAACCCAAAATCTCCATTTCCAGATCCAAACAACTCCAAAATAACCATCAAAAACCTCCAATCCTCAACTCCCTCAATGAGTTTCATCAAAACTTCAACCAACTCAATCAAAACTACCTAACTTCACTAATTCTTCTCCAAACAACAACCAAGAGAGCTAGTTCTTCAAGTTCAAGGCAAAACCCACAAAAACTCAAACTAGAAAGTGGATGAAATGAGGAGTTAAGAGCATCCATACCTTTAGGATAAGGAGATGATGAAGAAACAAGAAGTTTGGAGATGATTTGGTGAAGGAGAAGCTTGAAGATGGCTCATTTCTCTCACTTTCTTCTTCCTCAAGAAATGTTGCATCTTCCTCGCTCTCCCTCTAGTGATACTCGGTTGCAACAAGTGAGAATTGGCTGAATTGTCTCTAACAATTGCCTTAAAAGACCTAAAATGCTAAATGACCACAAGCCCCTTTCAAGTTCTATCCACTTAAAGTCTTTAAGGAGGGGTAAAAGGTCATTTAAGCTTATTTTCTTCTCATCCAACTCTCGAATGCCATGTGTCATTGTGGGAGCCACTTTCCTTTCATAAAATTCCAACAGTCCAATTTTGATCGGCAGAAGTCGATAAAAAGTTTGAGTTTGACCAAAAGTTGACCATTACAATAATACAGTCAAACTGAAGGAAATGACCCAACTAAGCTAACCGTGATGACGGCTAAGCTTTTTGGGCCACGGAAATGTCCCGAATGACTTCCAGAGTCATCGGTTGACTTTTCCGGCCGAAAGTCAAACTTGGCTAGAAATCACCGGTTCGACCGGGATCGACCGGGGCGGTTCTTACACGGCTTTTGGAGTTGCTCCGGGGACAGACATTTGTGCGGCCTTAAGTTTTCTTTGACCACTGGTTTAGGTGTTGGCCACCGGTGTACCTGACTATATTGTAGATCTGCTCCACGTTGTGATGTTGTTAGTGTCGAGCTTGTCTATGTAGTGGAGACTAGGTCCAATTCTATTCGTGGAACGTGTTTCTACACCCTCTCGGGTATGGATCGTTTTGGATCTGATCCGACCATCTCTGGTGGTTCGATTTGGTGTCTGCTTCGTCACTTCTACTCGCCCCTTCAGACAGTCGCGGAGTTGTGGGGGTGCATGGTTTCTAGGTGTTGCGATGGAAAGCGACTCCATTTAGATTTTTCGTGAGAAGCGTTTCTTCACTTTTTGGGTCTTTGATTCGTTGTGGATCTGATCTTGTCTCTCGTTGTTGCGGTCGACGTATAGTTCTAGTTCTACCGTGGGAAGCGTTTCTTGACCACTCTAGTATTCAATTCGTTGTGGTTCTACGTCTCTCTTCGTTGAGGCTGGTAAGGTTCTCATGTCACCCTTTTCATTATCTGTTTCTTGTGGAGTTCTGCTCAATCCCGTGGGGCCTCGTCAGCTATTAGGTGTTGGCCTCTGACGGGTTGTTATTGGTCTTTGTGCCTTTTCTAGAAATCGTTGCATTTTTGTTTCTTTAGCTTTTGAGTATCAGTGACATCCTACCTATCTCTGCGGATCAGCGGTGTTGACTGCCGGCGTGTTGGCGTCTTTCATCTATCTGAGTTGGGGCGCCAATGAGATTTTGTGTTCTCTTCAAGTGCAGGTAATGTTAGGAGAGCTCCTTTGTTTTATGCTTAATGGTTGGAAAATATGGGTTTTGACCTTGTTTATTCTTGTGGGTTTCATGGTGGGAAAATCAGGGTTATAGATCTACTTTACTTTGATGTTGTTCATGTTCGTAAAATTTGGGTTTTTAGACCTTTTACTGTGTATTCTCCTTTTGTTGGGATTGTATTGAGGTTGTGCTATCATGTCAGCGCTCGGGTCAGTTTTCAGTTTTGGGTGTTGGTTTGATCATTTGAACGGATAAGGTTTCTGATTTTTAGTGCTATTGGCTTGTAAGGATTTTATAGCTAGATCATTTGTCCTCTCTTTTCAAGCTTTGAAAATAGGAAGATTTATATAATGCTTTGCTGATAAAAAATGCAAATATTTTTACAATGATAAGAAAAAAAATAACATTTTCCTTATCAATATAATCATCTTACTTACCAAGCATTTATATTTTATTTGAAACCCATTTTAGATTAATCAGTGTTACTATACTTACTCATGAATTATTGATCACAGGGACAATTGTCCAAAACTTCCCTAAAGTTTCGTCCCAAACGAGTTGATGCACAAAGTTTTGTCCACGCTTTGTGGGTGCACTGAAGTTTTGTCCACACTTTGGGGGTGCATTAAAGTTTTTCCCACGCTTTTGTGGGTGCATTTAATTTTTGTCCACGCTTTTTGAGTGCATTTAAGTTTTGTCCACGCTTCTATTCAATCCGCGAAGCACTGCCCAAACCATCATTCTGAACATCCCTATTACGTCAAAACTAAAAAAGTCGTGGACAAAACTTCAGGGTAGCCACACACCGTGGACGAAACTTTGTACATCAACTCGTTTGGGACGAAACTTTAGGGTAGTTTTGGACAATTATCCCTTGATCATATAAGTAACAACTTAGACATACCAACTTTGAATATAACCAAAACTATAAATAATCCATTTAGATTTGAATGAAAGTGATGTTTTTATAATTGATGCAGAAAAATATATAATTATTGACATATTAGATCAATTTCAAACACTAAAAAGCATATGCTTTGAAGAGCTCTATCCTTTTCATACAAGCACATCTTGGCTATTAGAGTTTTGCGGGAGATTGGAAGTTGTGATGATTAAGACAGCTGGAGACACTGTCATTACACGGGTGTTTATCGGGTTCTATTGTTGGTCTAAAATGATATGGGTAAGAGATATATTTTTGTGAAAATGGTGGCGATGCCAAATCTTAGAGTTTGACTTTATCCAACGACGACGAAGGCACAAGTATGAGTAGTAGGGACTACCGTCCGAGGATGAAAAACACAAGCTCCAGAGGAGATGTACCGCCCTTAGTTAGGGTTTTCATATTTTACAGCGACAACGACGTCAAGTACACGCTTATCAGGCGGCGACATCACAGATAAAGTGCAACTATGAACTTTGACGGCAGTGTTGCTGGTGATCGGCAGCACATGTTTCATAGTAAGGAAAAAGCCGATCGAGACGACGACAACAACATCCTCGGTAAGAATGATCGGCATCGAAATCTCGCGCCAGTTGTGCAACCACAATTTTTGGCGGTAGAGGCTTGGGGCTAGGAGTCATTTTTGTTGTGGGGAACCCTGTTCAGGCCCTCTTGGCCTACCGACAATGATGCGACAGAGGAAGTCTGCGTCCTAGAGGAGATGGTTACGTTATAGATTTGTCGTCCCTTACGGTTGATAGCGCACGACCGAAGTTCAATACCACACTAGTAGCTATCAACACGATGATGAATTAAATGAGAGAAGCACAAGGGTAATGTGTTAGTCTTAGTGCCCGTAGTTCAATCCTAAATGTCCAAATGTATATATCATCGTTAGCAATAAAATTAAAGCGGCTTTATATTACTTATGTGTTGGAGTAATATATCGATGTGTGCTCTGATCTATGCCCACCATGCGAATAGAACCATAGATCGAGATAGATCACACTCGATGGGTCCCTAGTTAACAAAGCTTCACTAGAAGCGACTAGTATGAAAGATGGCTCTTTATGGCTTACGTTCTGTTAGTCATTGGAATGGGATTCCGGAGTCTGATCATAGATATCATGTGGGACATGATATTGGACGACCCAACATGAATATGTGCCATAGATCAAGTCATGAACATATTCATTGTCGTAGCTTGTCATGTATCCTTAGACCAAGGAGTCTTTGTGATCGCTATGTAGTCAACAACTGAGTTTGACCTGAGCCTAACGTTGTCCGTAACAGGGCTTCCATAACGGCTAGGATTGGCTTGGGGACGGGCTACATGAGTGACACGAAAGACGGCTAAGGGATTTATCCCTCATACTGAGGTATGGGAAAGATATCGGTTCTCGTCCGCTTGATCGAGAGTGACTGAAAGAATAGCATGGCCATGCACATGATACTAGGTATCATATCTTCAGTCATCTCACATATCAAGGAACGATGATTGAGAATAATAAGGATGACGGCTCTATGCCTTATCTCAATCAGGATATCGGAGATAAAAGGATAATGACAGGGACGACGGAAAGGTTAGAATCGACAGGGTCGATTCGTTATGTAGTGTCAGGCAATACTAAAGTCTCGTTAGTTTCCACTTAAATAGGATCAAGTAAAATGGGATTTTACATTGATCTATTGACATGCATAAACCTAAGGGTCACACCGGAGGATGAAACTCATTGACACATTTGTGGAGAATGGCCAAAAGGGAGTTGTCTCGGGACAGGACCAAAACTGGGTTTTGGGTCATGTGCCCGTAAGTGAATAGGACTTTACGGATCGAGACAAGGCTTGGAGTCTTGGGATTGATCGCGTCGGATAATGTTGGACATTTCCGGTATGGAAGGCATGGAGGCGATGAGCGAATCACGGGACCTCGTTGGAAATGGCCACGGGCCATGTTCCAAGAGGCCCATGAAAGGCCCATGAAACCAAGGCCCATGGAACTAATTAATCAAGTCTTGATTAATTAGTACTAAGTAAGCAAGACAAGGATTAAGGTGTTGGTGATTCACCACCTAACCCAATCTTGTCTTGCCATACTTTGTCCTATTTACACCTTACTTGACACCATACTTGTCCCATGCCTTTAGTTGGACAAGTATGGGTTTTGTTATGTTTAAGTCATCTTTTTTCAACATAACAAACACAAGACAAGAATAGGAAACACATTTTCTCTCCCTCTTCCATGGCCATTTCGGGTTTGGCTAGTTTCCACCTCCATTTTTGTGTTCTTGAGTCCTCAAAGAGAAGAACTACGTGGCTTTGATTCCCATGTGGATACGTAGGCGTCTTGGAGACTGAAAATCAGTCCCAACAAGTGGACAAAAACATGGTATACGTCGTTAGACTCAAATAAACCCAGAATCCCGCTTCTAGCTCTTCAAGCTTCAGAAGCTCACCTAGCCCAGCCTGCGAACGGTACCTGTAGGAAAAGTAGCTAGGGGTGAGCGTTCGCTCACCACCACGGATAACAGACTAACTACGGAATAATTAGCAGACAATGCCGGTAACACCAACACAAACTCAACACCGGGGAACACCATCCCCAACCCAAGTACTCCGACTGAACACACACCCACAGTTACCTTCCTTGACCAACTCAACACCCTGACACGTAAAGTAGACCCGACACAACGATCACGATCCCTCCCAAGGACTCAAAAGACCACCACGCAACACCCAAGATCACAAAGGATCGCACACCAAACAAGATCACAAAGGATCGCATACCAGCTGCCAACTGCTCAGTGCCAAGAACGCTCGCAACCTCCCGAGACTCTAACTCGGTCAGGCCAGCCGAAGAACGCTCGCAACCTCCCGAGACTCTAACTCGGTCAGGCCAGCCGAAGAATGCTCGCAACTTACCGAGACTCTAACTCGTAAGCCAACCAAAGAATGCTCACAAACCCAAACCACACACGCGCGGCCAGGACCCCTTTATTGATGGGCGGGCCCCCTACCCCGTCTGAACATGCAGACGTGTGTGCTCGTGGACCCCCGTTTCATGAAGCGGGCCCCCAACCTCAGGTAACCACAATCACAATCACAACCACAAACAAAGTTCAACAAACAGCAACAACACAAGATCAACACTCCACAGGCACTCATGGCCACCCAAGACACCAACAGTAAAACACGGACTCAACAACCCCACGGGCACTCACGGCCTCCCAAGACACACCAACCATAACTCACGGGCTCAACAACCCCACGGGCACTCACGGCCACTCAAAACCACCAACAGTAACTCACGGGCTCAACAACCCCCACGGGCACTCACGGCCACTCAAAACCACCAACAGTAACTCACGGGCTCAACAACCCACAGGCACTCACGGCCTCCCAAGATACACCAACAATAAAGACACGGGTTCAACAACCCCACGGGCACTCATGGCCACCCAAGACTCCAACAGTAAAGACACGGGTTCAACAACCCTACGGGCACTCATGGCCACCCAAAACACCAAAGGTAAAGACACGGGTTTGACAACCCCACAGGCACTGATGGCCACCCAAAACTCCAACAGTAAAGTACGGGCTCTCATGGCCACCCAAGACACAACAGTAAAACACGGCTTCTCAAGGCCACCCAAGACACAACAGTACAATCAACCTCCGGCATAACCAATGCCTCCAACAGTTCTAATATCAACAGTTTCACAATCAACCTCCGGGCATGGTCATATGCCTCCAGTACTCCTAATCTCGATAAGTTCGCAATGAACCTCAGGGCATGGTCATATGCCTCCAGTAATTCTAATAACGCTAAGTTCTCTGCTCCTACGACACTACTAAGTGTCACATGCAATTCTACTGTTAACTTTCCCTAGTCAGGGCCGAGATCCGGCTACTTTTCCCTACCTCGTGCGTGTTCTCCCAAAAGCCAACCAACGAGCTCCGGTGATGATCTCAGTCACTCACCCAGCTTTCCCTTGCCTCGGTCCGTGGCACGATCTAAAAGAACACAATTTAAAGGCACTTAACAACTCGCAGGAATAAACTGAAAATCATTAAACTTGATGCCCAAACTTAACCCTAACAATGCCGATCACTCCCAAACTTCCCAATTACTCGACATTGTCGATAAGGGACCCTTAAAGGCCCGATTCGCCCGACATGGCGAATCTGCCCGGGTTTTGTAAATGCCCTTCCGGGGCTCCAAAAATTCCCGTTTTCGTTTCTACGGTCTTAGAATAATTCAAGGATCCCAATGTACTTGACAGAATCGAGTTCCGACTTCCGAGTCAATTAATTAACGTTTCAAGTTTCTAAAACCCGTTAATTATAACTTTTCCAATTTAATTCCAATTTTCGATTCGGTTAAAGATAAATGGTCCGGGGAACGTTTTAAACCTCCCGAACACTAAACCCGAGTACCCGAGCACGTGGGCCCCACCCGGCCCAACTTGTCCGTGGGCCCGGCCCACCATGGTGGTGGCCGGCCACCCCCTATGGTGGCCGGAGCTCCTCCCGAGCTCCCGGTCGCCGGAAAATGTTCCCCTTCCCCTCCAAACACCTCCAAAACGTCTCCAATAATTACCCCAACCTCAAAACACCCTAAACTAATAGTTTTACACAAACCCTAACTTCCAAAATTAATCAAAACGAGAATCGGTTTGGTGTATACCGTAGAGGAGAACGAGGGGAGTGCACTTCCTCCTAGCCTTGAGACGATCCAATGGATGGATGACGTGAATAGTGAGCAACAACCCTAGCTCCCTCTCTTCTTCTTCTCCTTCTCTCTCTAACCCTTTCTTTTTTTTTTCTTTCTCTTTCTACCCTAATGGCCGAACCCCCCTTATGTCTCCCACCTCTCATTTTCCCCCTAAAACTAACACCACCACTTGTTGGACAAGTGGCAAGGTGGGTTCCACACATTTTTGGAACAATATCTAGAAGATAGTTTCCAATCAGATTCGCGAAATTCGGACGTTTCGGGCCCCGAACGGGCACTTTTTCCCAAAAATTACGAAACTTGACGGGCTACAAGGAAACGGCTCAACTAAGACCGCTTCGACGACGGCTATGCTTTTTGGATCCAAAACGGTCCTCGAATGGACCAAAACGTCGCTCGGTTGACTTTTCCAGCGAAAAGTCAACTTTTCCCCAATTGATCAGAAAGTTGCCCTGAGTCTCCCGGAACTCACTTTGGTCGATAACGGGGTCAAATTAAGTCCGGTATGACCCTCGGGGTCCAATTCCGGTTCAATTCAGTGTCAGCTCAAAATTTTTAAATTTTCCTGTTTTTCGCAGGTTTGACTAGCGTTGACCGGAAGTGGTTATTACAATGTTGGTGAGATTGTTACTCACCAGAGCTTCATTGTCTGACTCTTGATCCAAATCTACAAAGTCCTCCTCTGATCCTCCCTCTAATTCCACACTAGAATTATGCTGGTCTTCCAGAGAGGCCAGATGATGGAGTATTAAATCTTCTGAAACTCTTGCTTTGAGTCCAATTGTCTTGCCAAATCCCCAGGCCCTCTTGGCTTTTGTGTCTTCATTCAGAAAATAGGGAAGCAACTTGTAGACAAGGACATGAGCAGCCAATATGGAAGATTGCTTTACTATGAAGTTGATGTATTCCAAGTTGGAGTTGAGATTGAACTTAAAATTTTCTATTTCCAGGTAGAACAAGTGCTTACAGATGTATTGTAACTCTAAAGTTGTGACCTTGATCATGTTTCTTTCTTATGAACCCACCAATTTTTTTAAATCTGTCTTAATGCAAAATGTCTGCAAAAGCTATACATACACAACATCTCAAGAACATTGTACAGTCTAGTCATTAAGAGGTAAATGGTGGTGTGATATGAGTAGAGTTGATGTTTATTGTTCAAATTGATTCACGTATGAATCTGATTTTGTGGGAGTAAAGCCATAACAAATGTAAAGGCACTCAAATATCATGGGAAGAGGAAAGATAAGTATCAAAATGAAGAGAATCAAAGAAAATAAACTAGAAACAAATTATTGAAAATAAAAATCTGATTTATATATATATATATAGGGGAACAATCAAGTACAAACCCTATTTCGGGTCAGAACGTAGAACTAATATGGGTCATTGATTATTCAGATCGGATGGCCACCGAAATTCAGGGGGGTGGTGATTGATTACGAAATCAATTACAAGATATGCATTAATTAAAAAGATATTAAAAGATATGCATTAAATCTGGGCCTTTAATTCTATGATCCAAGGGCCCAGATTGAAAGTTCTGCGTTCTGACGAAAGATAGAAGTTTGTACCTGATTGTTATCATATATATATATATATATATATATATATATATATATATATATATATATATATATATATATATATATGTATATAGGGTAGCTATCCAGTAAAAATCATCCTTATTGTGCAAACTACGAACCAATTTAAGCCACAGGATGCGGTCAAAGTGACGTCAGCAGAGCGCGCGCGATGCTGACACGTGGCAGATTCGCGCGCGCCTCTACCCGCGCACGTGAGCGTGTTGACCACGCGCGCGCACGGTGCTAATAGTTTGGCACGCACAGTCCTAATAGTTTAGCACAGTGCCAAACTATTAGCATTGTGCGCCCAAACTATTAGCATTATGCGCGCCACGTGTCAGCACTGTGTGCGCGCACCAGCAGCGCGCGCGCCCACGTGTCAGCACCTGGTGAGTTTGTAGTTTGCACAATAAGGGGTGGTTTGTATTTGATACCAACCCTATATATATATATATAGGATAGCTATCAGGTACAAACTTGTATCTTTCGTCAGAACGTAGAACTTTCAATCTAGGCCATTGGATCGTAAAATTAAAGGCTCAGATTTAATGCATATCGTTTAATATCTTTTTAATTAATGCATACCTTGTAATTGATTTCGTAATCAATCACCCCCCACCCCCCCTGAATTTCGGTGGCCATCCGATTTGGATAATCAATGGTCCAGATTAGTTCTACATTCTGACCCGAAACAAAGTTTGTACTCGATAGCCCCCCTATATCCCCTATATATATATATATATATAATCTGAATTAAAAAAATATTTTGAAATAAAATTATTTTTAAAAAAAATAAACTGAATTTTTAAAATTAAAATATGATTCAAAAAAATAAATAAAAGCTGATTTTAAGATAAAACAAAGCATACTTTTCAAATGATAAGACAATATATTGTGTACAAAACATCGTGTTAATATGTTGTCTGTTAGGGTTTCTGCGTGCCGTCGCCAGGCTCGAGTCTCCCCCTCCCAGCAGAGTTTCGGCGCTCCTCTCCCGTCCCTGGATCGGGTTCCCTCGGTCTTCTCTTCGCCGATCCTGTCTGGTGGCCCTGGTCTGGACGAGATTGAATCGTAGGATGTCTCACCGCTCGCGCGACGACGGGCACGTTGTTGCCCCTCTGCCTTGCGTCGCAGTTGCTCCTCTTCCCGATGTCACCCCGCGACTTTGATCCCCGCGGCTCGGGACCCAAGCCCTTTGCAAGACGGGGATCCAGGTACTAGTCCCATCTCCCCGTCGTAGGCGCGTGCATCGTCCCCCCCTCCCAAATCCTTCTGCTCCTTTGCGAGGTTCGGACCACAACCCCTCGTCGCCGGCCCTCTTAGTGACTCTAACTACGGCTGCTCCTGGGTTGGATGGGATTGTGACGCAAGGGCGGATGGGGGTTCGAACCTGGGCTCCACCAGGTTCACCCATGCTGGCATCATCTCTGGCTGTGAGGCCTACGCAGCGAAATTGGGACCCAAGTCTTCGGGCCCCGTCATTGCAAGCCAAGCCTGACCTTTGAATTTTGGCATGGAATTGACGGGGTATGGGGACGGGTTTGCACAAACAACAGCTCAAGCAATTGCTCTGTGACTATCGTCCTCACTTGCTTTTCTCTCGAAAACTTTGATGGATACTCATAATTGTGCTCTCCTCTCTCGCTCTCTAGGCTTTCTGGACCATCTATGTGTCCCCTATGTACGAGGCTCTAGGGGTACGTCGGGCCTGAGGGGTTTGGCGCTGTTTTTGGTTTCTGGTATAGGTGTGACGTTTTGGGCGTCAACCGCGAGGTACATTGATGTTGAGATCTCGGCCCCAGGACATGTGGATATGCGGCTTACGGGGATCTACGGAGAACCTCGTCGGGATCAGAGGAATCTTACATGGGAAATGATCTGGCGCCTCCATGCCCCAATGAGACCCAATTGGATTCTGATAGGGGACTTCAATGGCATTCTAGAACCGGACGAGACAACGAGAGGTCGGTCGTATCCTTTGAGTCTCATGGATGATTTTTGCTCCATGGTGAATGACCTACGCCTATTGGATGTCCCAATGATTGGCCATCAATATACCTGGTACAAGGGCCGACAACATGATGCATGAATCCAGACACGATTGGATAGGGCCCTGGTCTCGGAAACCCTATTCTCTTCTCTGCCGGACCTGGACTTTTGCAATACGGGTGTGACAACCTCGGATAACTGGCCGGTCCTTTTGTCCCTGGCTCGCCAGGTCTCTCACCGAGGTCCTCCGAAGTTCTGTTTCCAATCCCAATGGGTTCGGGACCCAGATTGTTGCCGTCTTGTTCAGGCCTCTTGGGATAAACATTAGACACAACCTATTGGGGACGCCATACAGTTAGTGGGCAAGCCCCTACATGATAGGGTCAGAACTGTTTTCACCGTAATATTAATCACATTAAATGGTGCCAACGGCGGATTGCGAAGCTCAACGGCCGCATGGATAGAGCAGGGGTGCATCGTTGGGAGGCTACCCAGATCCAATATGACGTGACTAGGGGAACATGAGGCTTTTAGGCATCAGCGTTCGAAGCAGCACTAGTTGGATGAAGGCGACCGCAACACTAAGTTCTTTCAGGCGGCTTGTTCGTACAGGCGTCGAGTTAATGCGGTTTTGTCCCTTAAAAACGATGTTTGGGATTGGGTTACATGGGACATAGGGATACGACATGTAATTGTGGAGTATTTCACCATACTGATTACTTCAAGTCTGCTTGACTTGTAGGATTTTCCTATTGCTCACCCTCGTTGCATTACTCCGGTACAGACCAGGCCTTACTATCTCCATGCTCAGTTTCAGAGGTCAAGATGTTAGTGTTTCAGATGGGGCCAGACAAGTCCCCGGGCCCAAACAGCTTGAACCTTCGATTTTATCAGCATTATTGGCCGATTGTGGCGGATGAGGTGGTGCATGTTATAGGGGAGGTGTTGACGTCTCATAACATTGACCACACTCTAAACGACACCTCCATTGTCCCAATTCCAAAGAAGCCTCACCCAGACAAGGTAACAGACCTTCGTCTAATTGCTCTATGTAACGTCATTTTCAGGATCCTCTCTAAGGTGTTAGCCAGTCGTTTGCGGCCCCTCCTTCATACCGTTATTTTGGATACCCAAGGGGCGTTTATACTTGGCATGTGTATTCAGGATAATATCCTCATTACTTTTGAAGTCATCCATTTTCTTCGGCAGAAGCGACAAGGGGCGGTCGGCTTTATGGCGCTTAAACTCGATATGAGTAACTCATATGACTGCGTGGAATGGGACTACCTCCTTCGGATTATGGTTTGGTTGGGATTCTTGGCGGACTGGATTGAATTGGTGGCCTGTTGTATAAAATTCGTCCACTATACGGTCTCGTTTGGGGCAGGGAGACGCCTCAGCTTACACAGACTCGGGGGTTATTTCATGGTGACCCGTTGTCTCGTTACTTCTTCTTGCTCTGTATGGAAGGGGTATCCTTCCTACTGCATCAAGCCCAGAGTGAGGGGCGTTTGAGGGGAGTTTGTGTCGTGAGCCCCCCCCCCCCCCCCCCCCCCCCCCCCCCCCCGAATATCTCTCATATGTTCTTCACAGATTATTGATATATATTCTGTCGCGCCACGCCTGAAGACGCTCTGACGGTTAAGGGTATCCTCGACTTGTTTGGCACCCTCTCGGGCCAAATTTTGAACCCGGATAAGTCTTCAGTTCTATTCAGTACAAATACAATTGCACTCATGAAAACAACAATTTTGTCAAATATTGAATATTGAAGAGACTTCGGCAGCGTCTATGTACCTCAGGGTCCCGAACATGATCGGGCGGAATAAGAATGAGGCAATGGCATACTTGGGAAACCGGATCATTAAGCGTATTAGATCCTGGGATAGGAAGCTTCTCTCACCAGCAGGACGGGAAGTGATGATCCGGTCAGTTCTTACCTCGCTTCTTGTTTATGTTATGTTAGTCTTTACGATAACCTTCTAAGATTATATCTCGGATACATGTGGCCCTAGCCCGATTCTAGTGAACGGGGGGGGGGGGGGGGGGGGGGGGAAGTCTGGTCGACCGATTATCTGACAAGACTGGGACAAGCTATGTATGCCGAAGGAAGCTGGAGGTATGTCATTTCGTCATCTGAGCGATGTCAACAAGGCTCTTTAGGGAATCAAGCATTGAGCCTGGTCCATCGTCCTTAGTCTCTAATGGCTCGGGTGCTTAAGGCACGTTACTTCCCAAAGGTCAGTTTTCTCGAGGTTGGAGTCGTGGTCAATCAGAGCTTTACATGGGCCAGTATTCTATCCGCTCAGGAATTACTCCGAGGTGGCCTTCGGATACCGATAGGGGATGGTCGGGATACCTTCATCAAGGGTACCCCATGGATCTTGGGGTCTAACCCGGAGATCACGTCGTCTAATCAAGCCCTGGTTGGGGCTCGGGTTGCGGGGCTCATGGTGCCAAGAATGTTGTGTTGGGATGTCCCTCGGATAGGTCAGGTGTTCTCTAACGAAGAACGGGATAATATACTTCATGTTCCTTTTTCGACACTCGGGTTGAAGGACACGTGGTATTGGGTTGCTGAGCGGACTAGACATTATACTACAAAGACAGGGTATTCGAAACTGGCCACGGCAAGACATGCGGCAAGGCAGCATACGGCACTAGTTACATGGTTTGCCCTATGGTCGATCCCCGCCCTCCCACGTCTCCTAATATTCTTATGCCGAGGGCTAACTGACACTCTACAAGTGGCTACCAATCTTAACTGTAAATTTGTTCCCATCCTAGCTACTTGTGATATTTGTGGACGAGCCCCTAAGACAACTGACCACTTGTTCCTCGAATGTGGTTTCGCAAAGACTTGTTAGGCCCTTGTTCCCAGGGTATAGGAGGAACTTTTGTACAATAGGGGGAGGGGATAGAGGCCGGGAGGTCTCGGGATAAGGTGGCAGCGGTTTTATCTATTCTATGGAAAATATGGAAGGTCATGAATGAGCTTAAATGGAAGGGTACACCCACGGCAGCATTACGGGTAATTTTGTCGGCGGCAGCTCATCTGTCGGCCTGGCGAGAGGCAAAGGCTGCCTCGCCAAAGCCCAGAAGTGTACCATCTATTTGGCCGGCTAAGTGGACTCGTCCACCCCCAGGTACTATCGTTATTAATGTGGATAAGGCGGTCTTCCAGGTTACCCAGCAGTCTGCATGGGGTATCATTGCTCGAGACACTCAGGGGTCGGTTCATCTGATCGCGAATGGTACCCTCCCGGGAGTATGGGCTCCGGTCATGGTTGAAGCTTGCGCTTTAGCAACAACACTGAAGAATGTACAGAGTTTTAGATCTACTGTTATTATCCGCTCTAATGCTCAGGTCCTCCTCAACATGATCTCTCATGGTGATCCCCGGTCTCGCCCATTGGAACACTGATTAGGGATATCCGTGAGCTTCTTTCTCAACAAAGGGGCCAACCCTTCCCTTTGTAAAAAGAACTGCGAATAGGGCTTCCAACTGGCTAGCTTGGGAAGCTCGTTCTATGTCTGTTCTTTAGTAGTCAGGCCTTGTGCCTGGCGCACTCCAATGTATCGTTGATTCTGATTTATAATAAAGTTGCAACTTTCGCTATAAAAAAAAGCATACTTTCAAAAAACGATAATTTTAAGATAAAATGCAAAGAAAGTGAATCCTTACACATAGTTACTCGACTACATTGTTTTTCAAATCAATTTTGCTGCAAAAAGAAGCAACAATCCATGGATCAGATAAACGTTTTCGAGAATCAACCTGCAAGTAGCTTAGCACGTCATTGTATTGCACAAACCATCCAGTGGGCGGAATTCATTAACAGGTTCTCGTGTTAGTATATAAGAAAATCACGGACAGCTGAGGAGTGCAGTACAGGAAGCTTACATAGTTGCAGGCAAAGAGCAAATGGCAACCGACAGTACCCCAATCAAGGCTTTTGAAGAGAAACATACAATAATGCACAACTGAACAGCATTAGAATCGACGCCATGTCTCCGAAACGATTGACTTGGGATGTAAATGAGGCGCATTTTAGCAGTTGCAGTCTCAGTCACTTGCTGTGGTGCAGGTTCCACAGGACTTGTTCATCGATCTTGCTCAACTTCTCATCATCAAGACGCTTCCACGTCTCAATCTTCTCCACTCCCATCCACGCGGTCTTCCCCTTTTCAAGTTGTGCTAATATGACCCTGGCTCTCCTTGGCCACCCAACCTTTCCATAGCCATGATATCCAAAGCCTCCACCATAGCAAAACCGTACACCATCTAGATCCCCACAAAAATCATTGATGTGGTCATGCCCGAGGAATATAGCCTTAACATCATCCATGGAGACCAAGGTCTGTAAGGCGCCTGAGTTCATCAGCGAACAAGCCACCGCCTCCTGGAAGTTGCCTATGATCTCTTTGTACCACAGCTGCCGTATTTCTGGAATTGGAATGTGGAAAAACACCATTGCTGGCGGCGCAGTTGCGCCCGGATCATCTCTATACTGATCATGAGCAATCTTTTGTCCCTGTTAGTGTGTGACCTGCAACATGTTAATAAAATCTAAATACAGGAAACCTGTCTTGTGGGAATCAAATATGGTATGTCATTTTCATTATCCGCATATTTATCAGTGTTGATACTTGATGAACAAAATAAAATGCAGTAAGTCGCAGCATTCACCAACTAGTAAATCTTAATTCAAGGCATTATACCTGAAATCCTTGAGACACACCACGGAGCCAAGTTAGTTGAGATTCCTGAATCCAACCATATGTTCGGATTCCTTGAACCATTGCCCTGTCCCCACTATCAAGAAAATATAGATTGAGTATACTACTATTTGCAAAAGGGGAACCTGGTGCACCATACACACTGAGATTATAATTTCCAAATCCATCAATGTCTTCCATTAAGCGGCCTTTGGCAAAATCAGAGGAATCTTTAGCTGGTGGGTTTATTAAAGAAGTGGAATAATCCATGAGGGAGATGAAGGACATCAACTCTTCACGTGTCATTGTTGATTCTTGGTCATGGTTACCTAGAATTGCAGCCCATGGAATCCTCGATTCCATGGCAGGACCAAAGGCTTTGAAGAGAGACTCAGCAGCGTCAGAAGTGCTTGAGCCAAATATATTATCCCCTGGATACATTAATAGAACCAGACCAGCATTACAAATAAAGAATCATAGATTGACAGTCCATTTTGATCGACCACCAATTTCGAAAAATCAGTATCAGTAGGTTAATAACAATGTCGACAACACTTTAATCATTACCAAACAAGTCAAACACAAAAATCCCATCAAGAAACTAACTAGCTACTTCACTTATTAAAACACAAAGCACTGCTAAATGCTAATTGAATAACCATATGCATGTTGGGGAATGACCTAAGAGACAATCATTAATTATTTAAGATTGTATCTAATTAATTATATCCATGAAGGCATTGTCATCCTTTTGCTTTGTATATCTCAGTGTTTTAAGATTTAAGCATGGGTTATCTGCAGGTGAAGGCAATTGACCTAGAACAAGTACCTAGTTGTTTATCATCACGGTATGGTTAATGATGATACGGTTTATACTAGTATGCACTATATTGTAGGCAAGCCATTGCAATGGGACATGAGATGTTAAGTTGACAGTATAGCAGCCATTGCAATAGGACATGAGATGTTAAGTTGACATTATAGCGGTGGTTAAAGAACCTATACACTGGACAGACCCACTACAGAATGCTTCATGGTGTGTTCAGTCTTCACAAGCAAACTTGAATCACCGGGCTAAGGAATTCTATTAATTTTCATTCATAGTTCTGTTGCACATGTGATCCGGATTTCCTTAAAAATACATTCATAGAGCCCCGTTTTTACCTACAATATTTCCAGGATCAGATGCAGTATTTGTTCACGGATCAGAGTGAAGAATGTGATAAAAGTTGTAACAATTGATTTAGTTTTAAGTTTTAACATAAATTTATTGTCCCAGTGTCAAGATTAAAAATATCAATTTTGTTCCTATCTACAAGATCAAATGATTCATAGGAGAGGATCTTCTCCGTGTTCATTATCTCCAACTTTTCAACCCCCAAACTTCACTAACTCAACTGTCATGCAGTGTAGCATTTCCAAATTTTGAAGCACTAGAAGCAAAAACAGAAGACTTTACAAACTCGCCACCTTGCACATGCATATTCAATGCATCATGCTCAAAAGTAGGTGCTTTCTGTTCACACTTCACTGAAGTTCTAATCGTTCCTAAGATACACTCCTAAACCGAGAATGGTTACCAGTGCCATAAACTTTACAATCATCATCAAATAATGATACACAAAAGTTGGTACATACGTTTCTTTTTCTATTAAAGAATTTTTTTGTCAGGAACAGAAATTTTAATTTAGGTTAATAAATGTGGTTACATTAACCTTGATATTTTCAACTGCATAATAAATTCCAAAATATCGTTTGGTTAAAACCCAAAGCAAATAAAACAAGGGTAAATTATACTCCACTACAATAAGGTATACGCTGATTTCATATCAGTGCACTAACATTTAGAAATGTCTTCGGGAGACACTAAAGTTTCCGAAAATATCACTGTCAGCAAATTTGTTAGTTTACTGTTCATTTTCTTCAAAAATGACCTCACAATTAAAACCTTAAAATTGCAACATTAAACTCACAAACCTAAAACAAACCCGGAATCCAACCACGAACTCTAAATTTTCAAAAATACCAAGAATATCATTTTATTTCAGTTTTAAATTTTCTTTAATATATGCATTTTTTATATTCTTTCTCCAACTAATCTCTGTCTTCTCTCTAAACTAACTTATCTAGGCCTGAGAAGAAGATGGGCCTGACGACAATCTGCCAGTCCTGCGAAGGTCGTGGACGAAGAAGATTAGTATGTTAAGTTCGTTCCACCCCACGCCTCCTCAAGCCCGTCACCGACCTGTAAGTCTGACCTAGACGACTGCTCAAGGAGTACCGATTCCGTCGATCCATCCAATCTCTGTCGAATTCCTCCCATACTGACTACGAGCCCCGCATTACGTCCGGATCCCCTCGTTGCCGAACCTCGAACAACTCTAACCTTCTCTGAGGATTTGAAGATGCTCATCCACTCCAGCGATGACAGGTCGGCGTCGAAGCGTTCAGTTCTGTCCGGCGTCTAAATCGCAACGGTAGCCCCCTTAATTTAGCCACCCCATCCGAAACTTGATTGTAACGTTCAAATTGGATATATGGTAACAGTTCTTAAACTGAAACTTGATTTATGAGGTTACTGATGTAACTGAAATTGGTTTGGGTAGATTATAGTTTTTTTTTTCTATCAGAACTTATATCTGATTTGCAGAAAAACAGAGGGTTTTGGATGATTTGGGGAAGAAGACAATGAGGGTTCGGCTTTCTCAGTTATTTATTTATTTATCTATTCTAATACAAAAATTATTTGAAGAGAGGGCTTTGGATGACTTGGGGTTCGTGTTTAGGGTTAGACTGTTTGGGATTAAGGCTCGAGGGTAAAATTTGATAGCTAAACAAAGCTACTTTTGTCATTTTATTCTAAAATCCTAACAAACTTAGATGCAAATTTCTAGAACGTTGGCAAAAACATTTTCAAATGTTGGTGTAGTGATATGAATCAACATTAGTGCAATGGAATGTAATTTATCCATGAAACAAAGAAGCGGAAGAGCAGTCATAGTCAAAATTAGAAGTCACCAGTAAAGGCAATGAAATCGGGCTTCTCGATTTCAATCATCTTCTTCAGGAACCGGGTCGTGTTGAGATCGGAACAATACCGGAACTCCGACGACGGCACGTCTCTGCAGCTCGTCAGGATCCCATTTCCGTAGTGCATATCGGCCACCTGAAACCCACAAAAGGAAACCAACCAAAATAAGCTGTTTCAGCTCAACAATCGAGGAACAGAGAAAGCAGGTGCAAAAAAATAACCTGGAGGATTTTGAAAGTGCCACCGGAGCGGAAGCGAAGAGGAAGATCTGGGTTCCTCTTGACGCGAACAGATCCGTCGTTGAGAAGCAGTCTGGTGTGGAGGAGGTGGAGGAGAGCGACAATGGAGGCCAGGTAGAGAACAGAGAGCTTCCACTTCTGGGTTGGAGGCTTCATCATCATGGAGTTAACAGGAGCAAAACTGGCTCTGCGGGGAAATTTTCATTGAATTGTGCCGTGACTTCGGATGACGCAACAGAGACTGCTTTAGAATTATAGGGGTCCATTTGGACCATTTCTATGAACCTTTGTTTAGGCTCTGATCTGCAGAGGAAGGCAGAGAGACCAGAGCGTTGTTGAGATGGGCCGTTAGTTATGAAACTCAAGCCCATTGGGCTTAGTAGTCACTTTTGACGTCTCATGAAATGTCTCCATTGTGACGGAGAATGCAGTGCTAGATCAACGAATCCACGTGAAGTTTCGACCCGATGGCTTAAGAAACGGTAGAATCATATCACTTTTTTTTTTTTGAGTAAAAACAGTTTCTTTTAAAGAGAGCTAGTACATGTTAGAATGTCCTAACGGGTCAAACAACTGACTCTTAAACAAAATAAACATCTAAGACGTCCTGATATGGTGCCACGAAGGCTAAGAAACACATAAACTCTAAACCAATTAAAATTTAAGAAAGATTGACGAACACAACTCAAGGTAGGGTTTGGTAATCGTTGGGTCCCCTGAAAAAGACGCAATTCTTCTGTTGTAGAATCGAGCATGTGGTCGTTAGTGGTGAGGGAAGGCCAGGCTTGACTTAGGGATCCCTTCCTAGCGTCCCTGAAGCTTGGAGGTGTACTCATTTAGACTGGTGAGGCTGTTTACATTGCCTTCAGCTGATTTACGGTAGGCCGAGATATAGCTCTATGTCCTCCACCTCACGTATGCCCAGAACAATCTTGATCTCCCCTCGATTCGCATGCGATGTATTTGGACTGAATATCACAGACGACTTATCAATGTTGATTTTTGACCCAAAGCCAATTCATAGCTTCGCAACATCTCCATCCACACCTCAGCTTCAGGCCCTATAGCTCTAAAGAACAAGAAGTTGTCGTCAGCAAAGAATAAATGCGAGATAGCTGGGGCAGTTCTAACAATTTTACATCCCTGAATCCGGTTTTCCCTCTCAGCCTGTTGAATAAGCCTATATAGTCCTTCTACGCATAAGATAAAAAGATATGGACACAAAGGGTCACTCTGCCGGATTGCCCTTTCCATTTGTAACGGTCCCAATCGCGACATTAGTTGCAACCCACAGCTTAGTAGTTCGTACACATTCCATAATAAAGCTGACTCACACCTGCTGGAACCCCATTCGGATCATTACTCTTTCCAAGTAGTTCTATTCAATTTTGTCGTGCGTCTTGCTCATGTCCAACTTTATTGTCATGAGACGTTGCCCTCATGTTTCCTTCCTCGAAGATGATGTATTGTTTCTCCGGAAAGCACAATATTGACTGTAATTAACCTGTCGAACAAGAACACACTTTGAGGTTCTGAAATTATCTTTGGGAGGACCACCAGAATATTTGTGATGATCTTGTAAACTATGTTGCACAGAGTTATAGGCCGAAAATCACCTACTCTTTATGGCCTCTTTACTTTCGGAATCAGAACAAGATTCGTATCATTCAGACCCTCTGGTAATTTCTTATTCAGAAAAGCTTGGCCAGCTAACTCAACACCCCTTCGCCCAACAACCCCCTGTAATGTTGGTAAAACCCGGAGTTAAAACCATTTGGCCCCGGGGACTTGAGCGGTTCCATACTGAATAAAGCCTTTCGTACCTCCTCTTGTGTCACCGGTTTCAGAAGATCAACATTATCTTCCTCCGATACTGTCTTGGGAATCAACTCACTAATTGTGTCTTGAGTTCGCGCTTCCGCCAAGAAGAGATGGTTGAAGTGATCCACGATCTCTCGACCCAAACCAGTATCCCAATCAACCCACTCCCCATTCCCCCTCCTAAACCTTTTGATACTATCTCTTCCCCGTCTAGCCTCCGCTTTGGCATAGAAATATCTCGAGTTCATATCAGCTTCCTTAAGTTAAAATTGTTTTGCACGCTGCTTCCATGCCATATTCTTCAGTCTCAACATCTCGTTAAGTTTATTACGGAGCTTTTGAATTTGGGTCCGTGCCCCAGTAAGCTGTTAAGTTGTTGTTGACATTCTTTAATCTCATTTTCGAGTTCCCTGAACTTGACTCAATTTGTTCCTTTCCCTGATTGAAAAGAAGAAACTTGTAACCTGTGTTAATATGTCACAAAGAAAGAGCAGGCAACCATGTATATATTTGTCATTCATATACAAAAGGTTGAGAGAAGCGAGCAACGTTTTGTCCTTTAATGTATGTAGTAGGCCTGACACCACATACTAACTTGTCCTATAAAAGACAAAACGTTTGAAAATACAGAGAGAAAGAGCACAATATCCCCTATAAAAGACCCCCACCCCACCCAAAAAGGGTAAGTCCAAGTTTGTATCTCTCCCCTCCGCTCCTCTGAAATCCATGGATAACATTGACGATTATAGCAATTACTGGGAAACCACAAGGTTCCTCCACAACGAAGAGCTCCAGCTCCAGCTTGACGGCTGTTGGATAGATGAGACGATGTCGCCGGAGATGTCCAAGAACATCCAATCGGAGAGGAACAGGAGGCAGAACCTCAATCAGAGGTTGCTTGCTCTCCGGGCTGTGGTCCCCAACATCACCAAGGTCAATTCTAAACAACATTATCTTTTGGACCTTAATTAATAAAGTATACACTTATCATGTTATGGATGTGATTTCATTCATCAGATGGACAAGGCCTCAATCATCAAGGACGCCATTGATCATATCCACAAGCTGCGAGAGGAACGGAGCATGATACTGGAGGAAATCAAGGATCTGGAATGTCCCAACAACAACAACTCCGATTATGCCACGGACAAATCCAAAAAGAAGAAGACCGATCCATTCTACTGTTCCGGGATGTGCCCAATTGAAGTTGTTCAAGTGAGACCATTCTTTTTCCTTGGCTAATTGCATTAAACTTGTTGTTAATGGATTGATTGATGAATGTGCAGATGAAGATAGTAAACATGGGAGAAAAGGCGATAGTGGTGAGCTTGACATGTAGTAAGAGGATGGACACAACCTTGAAGCTCTCTCAAATGTTTCACTCTTTGAATCTTAAAACCATTACTTCTAATATCACTACTTTCTCCGACAAGGTCTTGCAGACTGTCTTCATTCAGGTCACTTCCTCTTCTTCTCTTTCTTCTTCTTTTTTCGATAGTAAATCAAACACATTAATTAGTTAATTAACTACTAGTTAGGAGAAGATACAGTACAAAAGTAGTTTTGGTTGTGGTTGTAAATAACAATACCAAGATTTTTTTATTTTGTCTGTTCCAAATAGAAGAAAGGCATGTTTTAATATGGACTGAATTTCTAGATTACTACTATTCCTTATATTATTCACATGGAAATATTATTAACTAATACCTGAATAAAAACTCTTATATCTCTTTCACATGAAAGACAAAACATGGTATCATTGACTAATACCCAAACAAATAAAAAGTTGGATTGATGTGTTGGAGCATTGGGTAACAAATTGCCTTTAATAAAGTAGGCAATATGCATTATGGGTGCCTAATTAGGTGTGAAAGGGATATGGATCCAATCCAAAACAAAAAAGAGAGTAACAGTTCATATATGTAAACCCTGTAACTACTTTAGACATGAATAGATCTTCTTTTGCTGCAGAACATTAGACTTATTTGTTGAAAAAGGACATGGTTCTTGACATAATTTTTTTTTGAAACGGGTAACCGGAGATAATATTAATACCCAAAGGTAATCAAAAAGGGGAGGGCGTAAACATTCAGCGTTTCAGATATTTGTCCGGACCGACCGTAGCAAGTCCAGCGCTCATGGACCCATAATAGTAGCCTACTTGTAATCGTTGGTAAACACTCAAGACAACTCCTTACCATCGTCTCAAAATAGTGGGACAGAAAATAAAAGTACTTAACCAAATGAAATGATAAATTGTTCCAGAAATAAAGAAAATAATCAGAAAGCAGATAATAAAGATGAGCTGTTGATGCAGGCTGCCCGGGACCACCCAACACTGGCCATCCCGGGTCTGTGGGCATAGTCCGCCATCGGCTCCCCCCACCCCTGTCGGGTCGAATCATTCCTGCATTGGAGGTTGTCCTGCCTCCACCTTCTTCTCTTGGTCCCCTACAGCGTTGACTAGTTGGGTGAAGTCCAGCGGAGGGACCGGGTGATCCCGCGACCTCTTCGCCCCCGGCGGGCGAGCATACAGCGACCCGCTCCTTGTCTGCAGCGAAGATCTCTTGGCTTTCCCCCGAATGGGGCCCGCATTCCCCAAAGCTTCCTTGGGGTTTTTCTCATTCCTCGCCCAAGTCCCTAAGGTGTCTGTGGGTTCATCAGAAACAGAGGGATTTCTGACAGGGTGGATGTTAGCCAGATTGTCAGGCTTCGTAAACCCCAGTGGTCCTCCATAATCCCGGTCCTCTCCATCCTGTAAACAAATGACCACCCCTCCTGAGGTAGTCTTAGCCAGATCGTCAGACTTCGACGAAACGTCTGTCGCAGAAAACCCATCCCCCATGACGATCTCCCTATAATGGACCATAGGGTTCAATGAGAGCCATTCAGGAGATCGTCAACAGCCACCGGTTCCTAGGAAGGGGAGGCATGCCATACGGTCTTCAGCAGCCTATCCACATCCAATTGCCTTGGCACCAGGATCGTAATGTCAGAACGGACCTCCTCCCGACCAATTCCTGGCAAGTTCGTCGTGCACCCCGTAATCCGGTGTGTCATCCTCCCACACCTGCGACAAAGATCCGTGAGCCTTTCATATTGAGACTCAATCAGTGAGGAGGTAACCGTGTCCGGGAACCGAAGGCGGAGGCGTCGCCGAAGAGGTTGGTTCGGCTCCATCCGTACCCGCATCCATAGAAACATGTCCTCCCGACGGACAAACGGAAGAGGAGCCGACACCACCTGGACCCCAATGTTAGCAGCAATAAGACTCCGGATCTCCGGGGTTCTGACCCCTGACGGGACGTTCATAGCACGGACACCCAGCTCAATGTGATTAAAATCAATCTCGTGTGCCTGAACGTACGACCTGAGGGGTTCCAGAAGCACTGGGTATCCCTTGAAAATCCAGGGCCCCCGATGTGGGATATTCTCCATTGTTGCAGCAGATGGGAAATGAAACCCCGTGACCTCCGGGGACAGGAACTCAATCTAAATGTCGTCTACCTTCCATTTTTGCAGCATCACCGCGCAGACCGCATTCTGGTTATGAGTCCGATTTCCTACGACCCGGGCCGCTAATGAGAACTGGTAGGTCCCTTTTTTGAGCACCAGGACCACCTCCACTGGGACCACCACTTCATCATCTTCATCCTCCCAGTTCGGGACCGGAGCAATACGGATCGAGTTCTCTCTGATCCCACTTGGCGATCGGCTAGACGACTCCGTTGTCAGGCTTGCTAGGGGACGGTGCCGGGACCCCGCCACAGGCGACTGAGGCTGAGAGACCGGCGGCTGATCCGTGTCGACCGGTGCCGACTCCGACCGGCTTCCTCGAGGATGCGCCGGTGGCTGCGCCCCTAGCATGGCAACGATCCCTGTCGGGACCGCGCCTGGTTTTTCCTTCGAGGAGGACAGGTTGCCCGCAGTCTGGCCCTGTTCCGGCGGGCGACGAGAGATAATAGGAGAGGGCGCCGGGAATATTACCTCAGTCAGTAAGCTCGTCGGAGCCGGGGACTGAGGCTGTGGACGAGGCTCAGTGGATCGGATCTGGTCGTTACCTTCCATTTCCGAGCAACGGGACCGGCGGATGACAGATATGTTGAAGAAACAGGGAGGGTCGTGACCGGTCCTCGCTGTGGAGCCGGCGGCGCTCGGGCGGGAGAAGAAACTCGGCAAGGGAACGGCTGCACCAGGCACGACAGATTTGACGCCGAACGAAGAGGGTCGTCGATGTAGAGGCAGGCACAGGACGAAATGAGGTCGGGGACGGGATGAAGGAACCGATGACGGCCGAAGAGGCTGGACGGCGAGCGGCGATAGGTGAAAATGGATGCAGGAGAAGAGAAACCCTAGGAGGGTATGTGTGCATCCATTTGGGTTTTTAGAGCGTTTTTTTTTTCTTGACATAATTAAACATACGTTTTGCTTAATAAGATTGGTCATATTAAATAGTGGTTTAAGGGATGAGTTGACACCTTTTATCATTCTTAAAGATAGTATCGACTATCAAGGAAAGGATGTATATAAGGATTTTCAACACTAATTTGTTTTAAATTATCATATATACATCATATATTAAACATAAATGTCTTGTTTTTTTAGCGAAAGGTGGAGATTCCATTAATTAAGATATAGAGTGACAGTAAAGTGCATCAGATACTCTCTGACCTCGAAGAATAAGGCAAAAATACTTAGGAATGTTCGTTGTTCTTTTTATCTTAGAACCGTCCATGGCGGTGTTGAAGAGCTGGTGCCCCATAGGCAAAGGCAGAAGACGGATAGGGGGAACGGGATACCGGAGATTCTGAAGGACCTCGACGGTAATGATGAAGGCCGGAGGCAACACCTCACAAAGGGACCCCTCCCAAGGTCAGTCCTTGAGGTCCCGAGCTTCTACCATCACGCCTTGCGAGGCCGATGATCGACCCTCACCTGGGTTTTAGGTGATGCTTCATCCCTCGAGCGCTTGGTGTGCCCTGGAGTCCCATCCCCCAGCACAATGAGTCCTCCATCAAGAGCAGGACCCTCGACAACGACCTACAGCGTCGACGACGGGGTTGGCAGGAACAACTTATCCTTGGCGTATCGGGCCAAGGATGTAAGGTCCTGGGGCCGACCTCGTCGAGACCGAGGTTGTGTCACAACCCACGCCTGGATGTCAGGTGGTGCATCAGTTCGTAGGTGTGGGTCATGCCCGAGCGTCGCGATATCCGTACCCTCTATGGCGAGCTGTCGCGTGGATGACGGCGGGGTCGGCAAGATCAGCTTAACCCTAACATAGCGAGCCAAGGATGTAAGGGCCCGAGGCCGACCTCGTCGAGGCCTAGACCGCTCATCAGCCCCCGCCTGAGAAATCCTCATCCCAGGAGGTCCCCCGACGGTTACAGTACCCACACCGACAACTTGCACCGCAGCCGGCTGCAGGGTCGGCGGGAGCAACTTGTCCCTAGCATAGAGGGCCAAGGATGTAAGGGCGAGGGGCCGACCTTGGTGAGGTTTAGTCGCCGCCGGGTCCCCTGTATCCAATCCCCCTGTCCTCGAAGTCGGTTGCGGGTTCGGCAACACTGGGGAAGGAGAGGACTGAAGCCGGACCTGTTGAACCGAAGAAACCTTAGGTAGGGACGGGTGGAAACCCTAGACAAGAACGAGGTGGCGCCGAGGATTGTCGGGGCCCTAGGTAGATCCAGGGTAACATCCAGAGTCGATGAAACCCTAGAAACCTTGTCGCCCACAAATAAGTCCATAGCAAGGTCATGGCCGATGAGGGAGGACGAGAGGCTGTATGGAGGAGCCGTCTTTCCAGGGTTCGGGGGAGGTAAGTTCAAAGGGCCATCACTTGGGGGCGAACTGGGAGATGATGGCATATTGGTCGTAGCAGGATGCCGAAGGGGGTTGAAGGGAAGGAGAGAACCATCGTCAGGGATAACGGCCTCTAGTGATGGCGCCTTGACTGCGGCGGGTACAACAACGAAGGGAGAGGGGGGGATCACCAAGGGAGAAGGACATAGAGACCTGCCAATCGGAGGGGGAGGCACTGAGACCATCGGAGGACCGGAAGAGGGGAGAGGCGCAGAAGGTTAGGGAAACGCCAGCCACTCCCACCCATACACAAACCTCGCGCCAGACGTGGTCTGCAAGGTCAGTTGGACATGATAGGCGAATACTAGAACAGCAAAGCCGACAACCCCAGACGGCGCGACAGTAGCAATAGCAGACGAAAGCTCCATAACGACAATTAGGACTAAGGCTAGAGAGGAGGCTCCCAAGATGGAAGAGTTTTAGTGACATAAATGTCTCGTTGAGTATCAAAATTAGAATAAAATTTATATTCCACATCAGTTAAGGTCATAGGTGATGTCGAAATGTTGATGAATATCATAGCAACATTTTATTTTTCCTTCTCGGGGATTCCTAGAACATTTCTCACACGTGGAAAATATGACACAAGTATGAAAGTGCAAAACGTGCTCTTTTCTTTTTTGTAAGCTAGCCATTTTCATTTCACATTATCCATTTATGCCACGTTTGTTTCATTCTCTTCACATCACCTTTATCATAGAAAATAGCCACCAAGGTCACACACATACTTTCCCTACGTGAAGTAATTTGTTGCACGTGCGTCATTATATATCAATAAAAGAGTTCTACAAACAAAAATACACATTTGAATAATAAGATTTAACTTTTATTTTCTGTGTAACAAAAATTCTGAGTCGATAGGCTTTTTTGTAAACCTCCATTCCCCCCCTCCCCCCCCCCCGCCCCCCCCCCCCCCTCCCCCAGTCACCGCTTTTACATATATCTCCCGATCATCATGGAGTTTCGATCATTGTTGTTGCGTTCCGTCTGTCTATCCGTTGCTCCTCCACGGCCTGACCAATCAAATGGGACATGTGGATCATGCCACGAGAGGATTCAAATCAGTAAAAGCCTTCAAGAATTCGAAAGTACAAGAACGATTTTTCTTATTGATTTAGAAACTCTCTCAAAACTAAATCACTCTCAAGATCTCGTAGTACTTGTGGTGTCACTCTGTTCTTTCTCACCACATAGCACCCCTATTTATATAGATTTAAGCTTGACTCCTTAACCTATTAGGATTACAACTCTTATCTTTATCTCTTAGTTGTAACCTTATCTCTATCTCTTAGTTGTAGTCTTATCTTTATCTATTTAGGAACAACTTTATCTCTATCTCCTTAGTTGTACACTTTATCTCTATCTCATTAGGAACAACTTATCCTAGAGATAGATTTTGCTGTAAATGTTGGAATTATCCAACATTCTCCCCGTAATTCCAACTTGAACTCCGGAAGTCTCGATCGCTTATGTGCTATGGGCTTGGTAAGTATGTCTCCGTTATGCTCAACTCTAAGAACATGGTCATTCCTCATTGAAGAATTTGTCAAGGAGTCCTTTATCCTTGAAGACTCGTGCAACACTCTCAGTTGCACATAAGCATCCTTCTCTCCCTTGAAGGAACACACATCTCTCACGGCCGCAACAAGAGCTCTTCCCCTGGAAGACTCGGGCAACAACACCGGATGTCCACAAACATCGTCCTTCTCCCTTGAAGGAATGACCAACACCCCTGACTGCAACACCAATTCTTTCTTCTTCGACGGTTGCATGTGAATGCCCTCCACACCTGGAAGATCCATCTCGGCTTCCTCCTTCATAGCCTTAAGGATACTCCGAGTCATTCCAACAACGTTCGATTTTCCTTCTTTCTACAACGTTGTTCTGATGCGGTGTGTGTGGTGTTGTTAGATGTCTTGTGATTCCTTTCTCTTCGCATAATAGATTGAACTTGTTGAGGTAAACTCTCCTCCTCGATCGGTGTGAAAGGTTTTTTATCGATGAACCTGTGTTCCTCTCGATATCCTGCTTAAACCTTTTAAAACGATCGAATGCCTCGTTCTTCTCCTTTAACAATATTGTCCACATATACTCGGAGAAGTCGTCGATCAATACGAAGACATATAGATTGTTCGGTGGTGTTGGTGGTGAGAATGGTCTACACAGATCTCCGTGCACCAACTCCAACGCTTGAGAAGCACGGTAAGTCGCTTTAATTGGAAACGATTTTCTCGTTTGTTTCCCTGCCAAGCAAGCATCACAGACCTTCTTCTCGTGTAAAAATTGCGGCATGCCTTCGACCATGTCTCTCTTGAACATGTTACTCATCACACCAACGCTAATATGTCCAAGACGTGCACGCCAAGTTCTTGTGACATCAACACCTTGCACCAACAAACACTTAGGATAGCTAACTTTTATCGGTGTTTTGTAAAGTCGGTTTAATGATATTTCGACTTGCACTACCAGCCTCCCACTCGAATCACTTAGAGTTAAAGTGCTTCCTTTCATGTGTACTTCACACCCATTCTTCGTGGCTTGACCTAGACTGATGATATTGTGTTTTAGCTCGGGTATGTAGTATATGTCTTTGAGTGCTTTTTTCTGTCCTGTCTTGCACACAAAAAACTATCATACCCCTTCCTACAATATCAACATACGATCCGTCAACAAACTTTATCTTGCCTTTTATATTCTCATCCAAACTCGAGAAATAATCCTTTGCTCCTCTCATGTGATTGCTTGCACTATTGTCTAGATGTCAGAAACTTGTGTTTCGATCGTCAATATCGCAACGTTTCGGAAGCACCTTATCTTCGTTCAAAAGTACCACCTCGTGAACATAGAGAGCATCATCGACTACTTGAGTCTCGTTCAGGTTTGTCTCTTGGTGCTTTTGTTCTCTTTCTCTATCTGGACAAATAGATGCAAAGTGACCCGCCGTGTTACACACCCAACAAATCACCGTGGAAATATCTCTTTTAGGCTTCTCATTGCTATCTCTATTGGCTCCTCCTTGGTTCTGGCCATTGAATCTACCTCTACTCATGCCTTGTCCACTTTCGTTGCGACCTCTACCTCGTGAGCCTCCATAGCCTCCTCGGTTACTTTGGTCGTTATTTGCCCACATGAGTTTCCCTTGATCCTCTCGTTGGGTTTCTTCTCCAACACGTTCTTCGTATGCCTTTATCCTCCCCACTATGTCCTCAAACCCCCTTGTTTTTAGGTCTAGGACTTGTTCAAGGGAAGCGAAAATCTGAATGTATTTGCTTCTCGGAAGTGCTTTTAAGAACTTCTTCACCAACTTGGATTCTTCTATGGATTCTCCCAAAGAAGCTGATTTTGATGCAATACCCGATATCTTTCCCGCAAAGTCATCGACATAATCGTTATGATTCATTGTCAATCTGTCGAAGTCCGCCATGAACGTTTGGAGGCTTGCCTCCTTCACACGATCTGCTCCTAGATGGCGTGATTATTTAATGGCCTCCCAAATCTCTTTTGATGTGCCTTGCTCTCCAACCTATAGAATTAGGCTTTCGGGAATAGATTGGAATAATATGGCTATCGCAATATCATTCTTCTTCTGGTCTTTTGAGCATGAATCAATAGTTTCCCAGGCTTCATAAACTCGCATCATGACTTTCATTCTTATCGACCAAACTGTGTAGTTTGTCGATGACAACATCAGACATTGAATGAATGACGATCCAAACTCTTTCGCTTTTGGTTGTGTTGTACTCGCTTCTCCCATCTTGGATGCGCAAGTCTCCTTCCACCGTGTCTGGTCGTGGCTCCAACCAGGATTACTCTGATACCAATTCAAATCAGTAAAAGCCTTCAAGAACTCGAAAGTATAAGAACGAATTTTCTTATTGATTTAGAAACTCTCTCAAAACTAAATAACTCTCAAGATCTCGTAATACTTGTGGTCTCACTCTCCACAATGACTCGTTGTACTCGTAGTACTTGTGTGTTCTTTCTCTCCACATAGCACCCCTATTTATATAGGTTTAAGCTTAACTCCTTAACCTACTAGGATTACAACTCTTATTTTTATCTCTTAGTTGTAACCTTATCTCTATCTCTTAGTGGTAGCCTTGTCTCTATCTATTTAGGAACAACTTTATCTCTATCTCCTTAATTGTACAACTTATCTCTATCTTATTAGTTGTACGCCTTATCTCTATCTCATTAGGAACAAATTATCCTAGATATAGATTTTGCTGCAAATGTTGGAATTATCCAACAGAGTCAACTACCATCGCCACTAATCGTCGATTGCTCCCACACGAAATGACGTACTCCCACCCTGGAGATCAACACGCTAGGCCGGAATCTCGGCTCTTGACATCGCGACGGAGGGTGCTGCGGAGGAAGAAGATGGCCCCGTTCTCTAATGGATCTCCCACGAACCTACTATAGATATGAGGACTCGAGGTCGTATTGGGGAACGAAAATTGACCGCGATCACGCCTCATCTCTATCGTAGACCCTCCGGTATTGGCCATTTCCCTAGGCGTAGCCGAGCAACCGTGTGCCCTGACGGACCTCGGGAGGGGTAAATCGTACTGCTCTCTCAGCCCACCTCGGACCACTAGTCCCGATCGAGCGAACCTTCCTAGTGAAGGCTGATCAATCAATATGAAAAAGTCTTTTTGAACCGATCAATGTAGGACCGGACGTACAAGGCCCCGACCACTCATTACAGGTGACGGACATGATGTTGTAGATCCGAGTAGTGGTGGACACCCGCCCTTGTATGGATCATACAAGTGATGAGGGCAACCATCCTCAAGACAATCGGAGGTATGTGGATCACCGCGAATACAACTACGGTCTAGAGAGAGGAACCATGCTGGTATCCCTCCCCTCCCAATGTGGATGATTCTGCCCCCTACCCAACGGTTGGAGTAGCCCCGCTTGTATTTCTCATCTCTAGAGACGGATGGATACGATACCCCCACCAATGCAGTTTGGAGTCCACGGACACAACTGAGGAAGATGGCCTCAATGGGGCAGGAACGAGGCACGTTGAGCTGGCTCGTGGGTTGCCATGAGTCACCCAGGGCACCTCGGGGTGTCTAAGAGGAGCCACACCCCGACCTCTATGAATCTGATACCGTTTGAATCCCAACAACCTCCTTTCCCTGGCATACTCCTTGATCGGCTGTTACAACATAACAATATCAGTCAAGTCGAGACAGGAAAAGTCCAATGGATTCACAACGCTAAGAACAGTTGGAATAGAGAACCACCCCTAGCATCTCCTTAGGTCTAACTAGGTACTTAGATATATGATCAGTGTTTCGGTCGACACTGAAACTGTTTCTCATCTTGTTAATTCATTTCCGCTCTTGTATGGTCTTTACAACCTTCTTATTTCTATATCAATAAAAAGTTTCGTCCATGTGCTCAAAAAAATAAATAAGATTCCACTTTTAATTGTACAAATAAAAGGTAATATGATTTAATCTATATAGTAGAAATTTAATATAATCGATCGTATATAAAAAAACCAACACGGGCCGTGACTCCAATGCCTAGATAACCAAACCTAAGGATATAGTTTAAATATTAATTATTGTAGAATAAGAAGTTGATCCCCTATATGTAAGGGATAACACCAAAAACTAACTATTAAAAAAATGTAGCGCTCAAAAACTAACTATAGACTTGTTAGTCGATCAATTTGACATTGTAGACTTAAAGTAATTACGTAAACTAACATTTTTCAGTAGAAATGATAGAAAACGTTAGGAAAATCTCTAAGAACTAACTGTCATATGACTATTGAACTCAAAAACTAACTGTAGACTTGTTAATTTTTTGAGTTTTTTTCTAACGTTTTCTATCATTTCTAACGGAAAATGTTAGTTTGCCTAATTACCTTAAGTCTACAATGTCAAATTGATTGACTAACAATTCTATAGTTAGTTTTTGAGTTTAATAGTCAAATGATCGTTTGTTCTTGGAGTTTTTCCTACCTGTAAATCAAATTTAACTTAATGGTTGGTGTTCATTCAAATATTTGGATACAAATGCAGGCAGAAGGAGATGGAGACGAGAAAGATCATATCAAGATGAGAATCGAAAATGCCATAGCTGCTCTTAACTATCCACAATCCAGCAACGAGTAGCTAAGTAGGTCAGAGTGTGCAAGTAGAATGCTCTTAACCTACATATTTGATTGCATGTATGCAAATGAACCTAGCCCTTGCATCTAAATATGTTTTCCCTTTTTGTATTAATGTGATTGTTAATATTTTTTTTCATCTTAAATAACTGACTTATTAGACTTTTTACAAATATTAGTGATTTCATTTTAGTTTTTATTTTTAAAACTAACTAATTTGAGCTTGATTCGATTTTGGAGTTCGGATTTGAGAAGTTTCTGTTTTTTAATTCGGCGGTTTTAATGAGGTAGTCGGATTATGGATTTACCCCTAGACAGATGCACATGGACCAGATTGGGGCCTAATTCGCATGCTCAGACGCGAACCGTCCATAATGCTTGATGGACGGATCTGATGTAGTTCGGAGGTTCGCATCCCATGAGGGGTTCGCACCTGATTGTCCCCCTATATATACTTAATTATTTCCTAATATATAATAAGCTCAATCTAATTAATATAAAAATAATCCAATCTAATAGTTTCTTCCAAATAACTAACAAACTAATTAAGAAAAATGAGTTATGAAACACACCACAACAACTAGCAAAGATTTAAGGAGTGATGCTTAATGATGATTTTTTTAAAGAGGTAGTTTTCTACACAGAAATGAAAAGAAATTGGTTTGGGGAGAGAAAAAGGAGGATGGCGTGGGGAGTTTAAGGCAAAAAACGAGTTGGTGTAAATTTAAATACACCAACTTCTACGACGTCATGAACAAGTAATCTCAGTAGTTACCTTCTTATGCGACGTTATTCAATGACGCCGGAGAAGAAGGTCATTATTGTGACGTTATTGTATAAAGTTGTAGTAGTAAGCTTCCTCTACGACGTCATTGTATAACGTCACAGAAGATATGTAACTACTGCGACGTCATTGTATAACATCGCAAAGGAAGCTTACTACCGTAACGTTATACAATAACGTCATAGTAGTAATAATCTTTTACGACATCTTTGTATAACGTTGCAATAGTCACTATCTTGGGCGACGTCATTATTTTTTTAGTTGCCCAAGTTAAATTGTAGTGTATTGAAGGTTGACCTGTTTGCTTTTTATTTATACCTTTCACCTCATGTCAGATCGTAGACACCTTTCTCAGCCTTGACCCATATTTACTAGTTTTGAGGCTACATTGTTATGTTGACGTCAAACACCACTCCCTATATTAAGGTATTTTTGGGCTTAATGAATCACGTCTTGCCGAACTATACTAGGCAATGAAACATAAGAATATAGATGATACACCACCCTTTCCCATCAAGTGTATCATTCGATGTTTGAGTCTAGGAGAAAAATCTTGAGAATCATGAGAAGTATCTTCATCTCGAGAGAGCATAAATTTCTCTAGTTATGAATTAACTTGGAAGGTAATTGGTTTCTTACATAGAGATTCAAGTTTTCTTCAATGACTGCTACGACACATCTATAACCATCTAAACTTTTGTAGAAACATGAAAAATAAGTAATGTGGCATAAATTTTACAAAACCTTGTATTATAATTTACATTCCATATTTAGAGGTTGATGATACAATTTTTACATCGCACTAATGATTTTAGTTCAAATAAATAAAATACATGCCTTTATATATAGTGTTTGTTAGTAGTTCACGGAAATGTATTACATGTGTTTATATCAAGTAAAAAATGTCAGAATTTTCGGAATATTCTAACAGATACTACTAGAATATAGTCAAACACTACCGACTTCCCTTTGGACACTACCTTAATATACTTGGACACTACTAGATATCATCAGATACTATCGAGATATTTTGCTATTGTATGATGAGTTGAGATGTAGAAATATCCTTAGACACTATTAAGAGCACCTCCAACGCGTCGTGTTAGGGGGTCGTTGGAGGCGCTGACACGACGCTGACACAACTCGCTGACACGGCTCGTCGTGTCACGCAGTTGTGTCAGGGGGCGTGTCCATCGGTCGTTGTTGATTCCTGCAACGACGCGACGCGTCGTGTCAGACGCCAACGGCTAGTCGGTTGGCCATTCCGCATGCGACACGTGTCGGCGACGACTCCCAAAAAACACTATATTTTTCTATAAATTCAAATCCACCCCCAAGGCAAAATTCACTCACTCATCACTTGTTTCAAGCTCTCTTTCCTCTATTCCTCTCTATATTCTCTCATTTTTTTTCCTCCATTCACAATGGACGAGAATACCACCCTCCAATTCGTATGCGAGTCGTTGAATGACGAAGACGCCGATTCTCAACACACCGAAGACGACGTCATGGCCACTTTCTCGACATTCACCAACCTCCTCAACTCGAGCCACTCATCGCCACTTCTTCCATACACCCCGACCACCCAATCCCAATGGCAAGAGTCGCAAGTGCCGAACGTGCAACCTTCTCAATCTGTTTCGGCCATTCAACCTTCTCAATCCGCTCTGACGCAATCGAGGAGGAAGGGGAAGAAGGCTGCATCTACATCGGGCACGAGAGCAGCTCAGCGGCCGAAGTGGTCCATCGAGGAGGAGACAAGATTGGCCAGTGCGTGGCTCAACAATTCGTTGGACCCCATCAACGGAAAGAACCAGAAGAATGACATGTGCTGGAAAAAGTACATGCAGAGTTCGACGCGATAAGAACGGCAGACGACCCACCTCGGACGTTGATGGCTTGCAAAGACCATTGGCATAAGTGCAAAGGAAGAATCAGCAAGTTCGAGGAAAAGTACACCAACTTTGAGAGCGCTCTCACAAGCGGGAGGAACGAGGTTGACGTCCTGGTAGGCGCTGAACAGGCGTACAGGGAGGAGGAATGGCACGAGTTCAACCTCAAGCATATGTGGTAGATCGTGAGGGGCAACCAAAGTTTTCGACCAAGAAGGTTCCAGAATGTGACATCCCCGACATTGACCTCAACCTCGACCCCGAAAGTGAAGCAAGCAAACAGAGAAGGATGGACGAGTCTCGCACCTACACTTCGGGAGACGGGTGCGACCACGAGTTGAACTCGTTTGCAACCGAGGAGCGTTCGATC
This sequence comes from Erodium maritimum, assembly GCA_963921825.1. Lineage (NCBI taxonomy): Eukaryota > Viridiplantae > Streptophyta > Magnoliopsida > Geraniales > Geraniaceae > Erodium > Erodium maritimum. Next base: position 39,845,923 of record OY997592.1, on the reverse strand, counting down.
GTCCCGGAGAGAGCCAAGGCCAAGGCTCAAGGCAAAGGCAAACAAATGAACCCCCCACCCCAGCCGGCGATAGTGGTACCTCCCGAGCAAATGAATTTCCTCTACACGTATGCCGATAAGAAACAGAATCTCGCCGATACCAAATTCAAGATCCAGGCGCAAGTCATGGACATGTTGGCCGAAGTTGTTCGCCAAGACACCACCAACATGTCCGTGGAGGTAAAGGCTGCTCGTGACGCTCTCATTCGAAGCCTCGGGAGGCGTTTGGAGTCGTTGAGTTAGGAAAGACTTCAATTTAGTTTTAGTTTTTAATATATGTAATAAAAATATTAATCTAGTTGTTTTTTATGTAGTTTGGATTTTATTCTAGTTAATAAAAAAAATTAATTTTTTTTATTTATCGGATTCTCGGAGCCTCGTTGGCCGTGCACGGTTACTATTTCGAAATAGTAACTCTAGGGGTCGTGGCAGCCACGCCGACCCCTCCCCCTCCCATCCTATAAATACCTCTCAACCCTCCCTCAATTTCTCACACCTCTCTCAAACTCTCTCAATTCGATGTGGCGGGATCTTCTTCTTCTTGGGCAACCGGGCCTCTATGGTCCACGGAGGAGGAGATGCATTTGGTGGTGAATTGGCTCACCTTTTACTAGCACAGGGGCAAGTATTGGCATCAACTATACATTGCTTTTGTTGAAACCGGGTATGAGGAGTGGCCACAACGGACGAAGAAGCAAATGAAGGATCACATCCAAAAAATGAGCAAGAAGTGCAAGTGGTTTGATGCTATTTACCGGAAGCGTCTGAATGAGCGTAGGAAAGGCGCAACCGATGACGAAATATATGCTGCGACCGTGAGTGATTATCAGGGCCAACACGGGCAGTGGACAAAACGTCCCGTGTGGGAGATGCTCAAAGACGATGCGAAGTGGCGTTTACACATTCACACCATTAGGAATTAGGTTAACTATCTTATTTTAAATTATTGTGTTTTAAATTATCGAATATGCAATAGGTTTCAAATATTATGTAATGTGTTTGTGAGTTTAAATAAAAATAGTAATTAAATTTGGGGTGCTTTTTTAATTATTGAAACTGTATTAACATGGCTCCTGACACTAGTAGTGCCATACCATTGGAGGAGCAGTGTCAGGAAGCCAAAAAACACTTCCTGACACTGCTCCTTGACACTGCCTAGTGTCAAACCATTGGAGATGCTTTAAGGACGGTTCATCTAATAGTGTTTGAGGATTCAATGATGCCTGATAGTGGTTGACGGTTGTCCTGACCAATCGTATTTGTTGGCATGTGATTCAATAAAATCGTAGTCAAATATCATGAATGTACGTATCAAGAGCAACAATGAGACGCTGATATAAATGTTAGATAGTTATCCTCATCGTTTACATAGAGTCCACATTATATGCAACACATCTATATTTTATCTTTTGAGTGTACCTTATCCTAGATTCTTATTTTGTATAGGACACTTTATCATTATATGTAAACTCAATTGTGTATCATTATATACCTCAAACAGAGAATAATATACACGATGTGAATCTGTTTTCCAATTCAAAGTTTTCATGGTATCAGAGCACTGCTCTATTCCATTTTCCTATTGGTTGCAACGATCAACCTGCGCATGTGCTCACGCCCTCTCTGATTTTTAGTTTTTGCTTAATACCACTACAAATCAATCAATCCAACCCAAACCTCCTTACCCACTGTACATTTAAAACCACCACAAAATGTCCACTAACCCTCCTCCATCTATTACCTCTGAAGCTCAAACACCCAATCCAGATGAGTTTCATCCAACCTACACGATTACTAATGCCACCAACTATATTCCGTTCAAGCTGGCCATCAAAGATCCTCGATACAAGCATAGGCGAGAAATGTTCAAACGCCTTTGTGTAAGTCATAAAGTGTTGGTTCACATTACAGATCCAAGACCCGCTGAACCTGATAACTTGTGGGTCCGACTCGATGTTCAGGTGATCACATGGCTCTATGCAACCATTCATCCTGATTTACTATCAGATTTTTTCAAAACGAATTCTATAGGTCTCGAATTATGGACATCTATTGAATCCATTTTTCGAGACAATAAGATGTCTCGAACTCTCCAATTACAACAACAACTTCGTTCACTACGCAAGGGCACTCTATCGATCACCAAGTAATTTCGGACTCACTTGGAGATATTGGTCAACCTATATCTATCAAGATCTCGTGCTTCAAGCATTGCATGGTCTTCCCGACTCATTCACTAGCACAATCGAGGTAATACAACATCAAAATCATGTTCCTACTTTTTCACAAGTTCTTTCTATGCTATTATTGGCTAAAAGTCGACATACCCAACCACCCGACCCATCTACCCTTCTATACGACCAATTCACAAACTCACCCAATTCCGACAGAGGCAGATTTAGAGATAGGGGTGCGGTTACAACCGTGGCTTGGTCGTGGTAGTCAATTTTCTTATTTTGCATGTATACTTGGTGCTCCTCCATTGCAGCGTTCTGGTTTTCGAAACAATACTTCGGCAATCTCGTATACGCACAAACGCATCCTGCGTTTGTCTTTGTTCAGCAGGCACAACTTATGGGCTGGCCCACGGCCCAACTTCCACCTTTGCCTCTGCAACCCATTCAACTGCTACATTCGTCTCCACGCTAGCAGGTACAATCGGCTCCTCCTCAACAACACACTTCCGTTCCGTTTCTACAGACAGGTTACGCAAGCAATCTTCAACACATACAACCGGGCCTTGTCCAGGAACTCATTCCAGCCACGACCCAACATTATTTTTCCAGCTCCAACGGGCCTTCCAGGTCCAATATATCCATAAGACCTCATCAATTTCGGCTTCAAGCTTCCCGCAACAGTATGCTTTTTCCTTGGCCAATTCACCACATGCTCAACACTCCACATCGGTGTTACCTCTACCACTTGGCATCGTCGTCTCAGTCACCCTAATTCTCAAGTTTTTCGGTTTTTAAGTTCTAGGAATTTTATTTCTTGTAATAAGACTTGTTTGGATAATATTTGTCATGCATTTCAATTAGGTAAACATTAACACGTTCCCTTTTCTCCTCCCCTTTCTCGAACTACGCAATTATTTGAGATTATACACTCTGATCTTTGGACTTCCCTTTCCCCTGTCGTTAGTTCTAGTGGTTTTAAATATTATTTGGTATTTTTAGATGACTCTTCTCATTTCTTGTGGGTTTTTTCCCATACGTGCTAAGTCTAAAGTTTTCAATATATTTTTTCAATTTCACACTTACGTTCATACTTAATTCTCTCATTATATTAAAGCTTTTCAATGTGACAACGGCCGAGAGTTTGATAACAATCGTTTTCATAACTTTTCTCGTCTTCATGGCTTTACTTTTCGTTTTTCATGTTCCCATACATCTCAACAAAATGGCAAGGCAGAACGTATGATTCGTACTATCAACAACATTATCTGTTCCCTTCTTTTTCAAGCCCAGCTTCCACGCTCTTTTTGGGTCGAAGGTCTCCGCGTGGCGGCTCATACCCTCAACCTTCTTCCTACTAAGTCACTCTCCTTTCAAACTCCTTTTGAACGATTATTTCACACCTTTCCTACCTACGACCATCTTCGTATTTTCGGTTGTTTGTGTTACCCGAATCTCTCTTTCACGATTCCTCACAAAATCGCACTCGATCTATTGCTTGTGTGTTTTTAGGCTAACCCTCGAATCATCGTGGTTTTCGTTGCCTTGATCTCTCTACTGGACGCATTATCATTTCCTGACATGTCATTTTCGATGAGATAGTCTTTCCTTATCATTCTTCTCACTCCTCCACTCCCCCTGCTTCGTTTGATTTTCTGACCATTTCCTCTGATGATCTCTCTCCCCTTATTACCCATTTTACCTCCTCGACTCTACCTGATCCTCTACCCTCTATTCCCATTCCCCCGCCTAGTTCTCAACTCTCATCACCAACCTTCCGCTCCCCTCGTACTCTCGATTCTCCAACTACTCCCACACTTATTTTGGACCTGACGCCCTGAGAATTAACCCACAAAAAGGGCGCGACAAGCGCACCGGTCGTTAAGTAGTAAATCGGTTCAAGTCCGGTTATCGTACCCAAGGGAGCAATAAAACAGTTACTCGATTCAAAATCCGTTAGTTAATCTGTTTCTGAAAAGATTTGTTTTTGGTTTTAAAGATGTAAATAACAAGTTGAAAAAGCAATTAAAGTAAAGTGAGAACAAATACGAGGCAAAAATAGCAGATGTTGTGAAATTCAGGGGAAAAGGCGATCTAGGACTTTTGACGGGGTCACAATATGACTATTGACTCACAGGGGTTTGTGTTTACATGTGGAAATAAGGTAAGTCTAAGGTAACAGAAGTTCTCTCAGCTGGTCCTAAACATCTTTCGATCGAATTAGGTCCCTAGTATAATCTAACCACCAAGTTATTTCTAATCCGGGTGTAGTGAGACATACAGCATTACGATTCATGAACTCCTCTAACTTTCGGTTTATATGCCTATAGCTGTTACACTCGTGTTAACCTAACTTTATTAGAGACTAGATTTAAACCCGAGTTACATAATCCTTAGTCCTTTTAGACACTCTCAGCTTTCGATTATTGAGTGCTAAAACCTAATCAACTATCAAGTGATCAATTTGATGAAGCATTAATTCCAAATTATGTAAACAGTATCCTAAACACAAATTGCACAACATAACCACAAACTCATTGAATTAATTACTCATATTTCTTCCCCTAGCCCTAGATCAATAGAAATTTAGTTCATGGAGAAGAAGGAAGAACACAAAGATGAAAAAGAACAAGAGATAAACATAATTGAAAGGTAAAGTTGATACAAAATACCAATTCAATGATGAAACTTAAATAGTTTTGCTTCAATCCTTGTTCCTAAGCACTTCTCTCTCACCAAAATTCAAACCCTAACTCTCAATCTCTCTAAAATAATGCTCAATACAAGTTCTTCCTTTTTCTTAGTGGATGCTCTTCTATATATAGGACTTCAAGACCTCTTTCCCTACTCCAAATCGGACTTGGAATAGGTAAATTTGGCTTTTAAATGAGGAAATTTCCTATTGTTATGCAGAAAACGGAGCTGGGAGAAGGTTTGACGCGCGTGGCACGGAGCGTGGCCCGGAATGGGCCCAAAAACGGGCGGAATGAGGCCCGGAACGTGCTGGAAACCGGCCCGGAATCAGGCCCGGTTTGGGCCAAAAACCGGGCCGGAATGAGGCACGGAACGGGCATCTTCCCGTATCAGAACAGTGACGGTCCCTTGACGAAAGTTGTAGATCTTTGAATTCTCTTCGATTTGATATATTATTTGAAGCAATTCGGAGTTCGTATGAGAGATTTATGTCCTTCTCAAGATCAGCCAGCCTCCAAAACTCCAAAAATCGGGTTTTCCTCTATTTTTGCCCTTTTTTTCGATCAAAACACCTACAAAACACAACGAGAGACAAAGTACGAGTAACGAGAGAAAAGTGCACCAAATTGTACAACCCCGGGACTAAAAAGCTCAATAATGTGGGCTAAAAACATCCAAAACCGATGCATTTTATGCCTACATCAGGACCCTCCTCCACAACCTTTTCCTGCTCCTCCACCTCGCCCATCTCATCCCATGACCACTCGTGCTCAGACCGACACTCTTCGTCCTAGGTGTATTCTCGATCTTCATGTTTCTGCTTCCACCATCTCCCTGATTCCCCGATCTTCTTCTCACGCTCTTCGTGACCCTAACTGGAAGCACGCGATGGAACCTAAACTTTATGCCCTTCATGCCAATAACACTTGGGGTTTAGTTCCTTGTCCTCCCCATGTTAATCTGGTTGACTCCAAATGGATATTTTGTCATAAGTTTCGTTCCGATGGTTCGCTTGAGCGTTATAAATCTTGCTTGATTGCTTGGGGATATACTCAACAGCCTGGCGTTGACTATGATGATACTTTTAGCCCGGTAGTCAAACCTGCCACCATTCGTATTATCCTTAGTCTCTCTCTATCTCATTCTTGGCCGATTCATCAGTTAGACATTAAGAACGCTTTCCTCCATGGTGACCTTAATGAAGTCATTTACATGAAACAACCTCCTATTTTTCTTGACCCTTCTCTTCCCAACCATGTTTGTCATCTCAAGAAAGCTCTTTATTGTCTCAAACAGGCCCCTAGGGTCTGGTATCAGCGTTTCGGCTCTTATCTTCTTTCAATAGGCTTTGTTAGTAACCGAGCCGACACCTCTCTCTTCATCTACCTTCACGATTTCCACACAACTTATCTTCTTCTTTATGTTGATAACATTATTCTGACTGCCTCCTCTTCCTCTCTTCTATCCTCCATCACTTCTTGTCTTAATTCCGAGTTTACTATGACAAACCTTGGTCCCTTGCACTACTTCCTCGGTATCTCTTTCACTCGTACCTCCTCTAGTCTTCTCCTCTCTCAAGAGAAATTTGCTCGCGAAATTCTTGCTCGGGCGAACACGTCTTCTTGCAACCCTTGTCTCACTCCAGTTGATACCAAATCTAAGCTCTCCTCTTCCTCTGGTCCTCTGGTCTCTAATCCCACTCTTTATCGTAGTCTTGTAGGTGCTCTTCAATATCTTACTTTCACTCGTCTTGACATCTCCTATGATGTTCAAAAAATATGTCTTGTCAGGCATGATCTCCGCGAGCCTCATTTTCTTGCACTCAAACGTATTCTTCGTTACATACAGGGTTCTATTATACATGGTCTTCATCTTCGTCCTCCCCCTTCTCTTTCCCTCAATGCTTACTCTGATACTGATTGGGTCGGGTGCCTTGATACTCGTCGCTTGACTTCGGGTTACTATGTATTTCTTTGTCCTAATCTTATCTCCTCGTCGTCCAAGCGTCAACGTATTGTGTCTCGTTCTAGTGCCAAGGTTGAATATCATGGTGTCACTAATATTGTCGCTGAGTCTTGTTGGCTCTGCAATCTCTTGCTCGAGTTACATTATCCTCTCTCCACTACCACTATTGTCTTTTGTGATAACATATATGTATGGAAATCCGGTCCAACATTATTGTTCTAAACATGTCGAACTAGATTTACACTTTGTACGTGAGAAAGTTGTTGTAAGTTAGGTTCGTGTTCGTCATGTGCCGTCATCATACCAGTTTGCGGACATCTTCATCAAAGGCCTCCCGTCATTACTATTTGAGGATTTTCGTTCCAGTATCAGCATCTTTCCATGTCGAGCTTCGATTGTTAGACAGATATCCTTATCGGTTACACGGAATCCACATTATATGCAACATATCTCTATTTTAGATTTTGAATGTACCTTATCCTAATTCATATTTTGTACAGGACACTTTATCATCATCTGTAAACTCAATTGTGTATCATTATATACCTCAAACATAGATAGAATAATATACATGATGTGAATCCATTTTCCAATTCAAAGCTCTCAATAATTCTGAGAAAGATGAATGTTTAGATAAAAAAAACATAAAAGATTAGAAGTGCAAAAAGAAATAGGGAAGAATGCGGGAGTAAGAATATTTAGAGTTAAAATTAAGCGTAAGGGTACCCATTAAGAACATGATAGAGTTTTGATGCTGATAACTATAGTCTTCTAGCGCCGGCCCTAGCCTAGGCGATAACACGGACGGCCGACCGGAGTTCGCAGGAGGCTGGAGCAAAGGCACCGTGTCTCTAATTGGCATCTTCAGTCACGTCTTCGTGGTAAGGTACGTATTCGAACCTACCTTGTTCGATTGGAACTGCTGGGAGTGAGGGACGAGTGTCGACCAGGGATAACTCGGGCGTGATCGAGTTTCAACGTCGCCTTGTGGACTCGCCTGTGTCATCACGCAGGTGAGCAGGATCGGAAGCGAGCGGTGGTAGGGGTTGGAACCGGAAGTTCGACCGGGGGACGATTTTGCATGATCGATTTTTTCATCGGCTAACCGATTAGGGGTATGTGAAGAGGTTTAGATCCTCGGGTGCGAGTGCTTCCTACTCCTGCTCGGATTGGTTGGCTTATGGAGGGGGACGATGCGATTCCTGTCCTGGAACTGTAGGGGTTCAGGGAAGCTGGCAACGGTGGAGTATTTGAAGGGGGCGATCAGACACCGGAAACCGCAGATATTTTTCTTGAGTGAGACGCTGACGAAGAAAGGGGAAGTCGACACTCTGAAGCTGAAGATAGGTTTCGCTGGGGGTTGTGAAGTTCCGGCGAAGGGGCATAAAGGTGGGATTATTCTCTTGTGGGCGATGGGGGTATCGATCACAAAGATCGATTGTCGCGACAGGTATATTGATGTGGAGGTGACGGGATCGAGTGGGGAGACCCTTCGGTTCACGGGGATCTATGGAGAAGCGAATCGAGAGCTTCGCTGGCAGACATGGGACATGATTCCCTCGTTGGGAACATGTTCGGGGGTATCGAAGCGGTGGCTTCTTATGGGGGATTTCAATGGCATTCTCAAGCAGAGAAAAAAACGAGGAAATCGTTACCCAGCATCCCTTATCCATGGTTTCCGGGGGGCGATGCGCGAGGCACATGTTGATGATGTACCGCTCCAGGGGTATGGATTTACGTGGCATAGCGGGAATGAACCGGAGACGTGAATGGCGGTACAGCTTGACAAGGCTCTCATGTCGCCCGAGTTAAAAGATATGTGGCCGGATGCTTATTTGCTCAACTTAGGCATATCAACCTCAGATCATTTACCTATAATGTTGGATTCTGAGCGCCGGGTGGAACCGGTGGGATCTAGGCAGTTCAGATTTGAGAACATGTGGACGAAAGACCCGAAATGTGGTCAGCTAATCCAGGCATGGTGGGGCTCTCCTGGTGATAGGGACATTGGCAGTAAAACAAAAGAAACAGGAGGGGCTTTGGAGGTCTGGGGCAAGGAGGTCTACAACGCTTTAGCCAATAAAATCTCTCGGTACGAGAAGGACATATTGTGGTTGAATGGGAAAACTGATAGGACGAGTATCCGGCGACGTAGAGCTCTGCAGAAGCTTTATGTGTCTGCCTTGGAAAAGAAGGGGGAGTTCTGGAGGCGGAGGGCTAAAAAACACTGGCTTACGGAGAGTGATCAGAATACTAAATTCTTTCAGGCGTCGGCTTCCCAGTGGAAAAATATAAACAAGGTGACAGAGCTGAATGATGAAGCTGGGAATGTTCTCTCCTGGGATACGGGATTAGGTGATCATATCTTGGACTTTTACAAGACCTTATCTAGGAAAACTAGGGGGACGAGATAAATTGCCCTCGGTTTCAGCTACAAGTAACAGAAGAGCAAAATCGGGCACTTATGAGCGAGGTGACCTCTGAGGAAGTCCGTGATGCTACCTTTTCAATGGGACCGAATAAATCGCCGGGTCAGGATGGTCTTAATCCATTTTTTTATCAGAAGTATTGGGGCACAGTGGGTGAGGATGTCACCCTCTGGGTTAGGAGGGTTTTTGCGGGAGACGAGATACCAAGAGACCTAAACAGGACAACGCTCGTCCTGATTCCGAAAGTGGAGTGTCCGGTGTCCCTGAAAGATCTGCGACCCATTGCACTGTGTAATGTGATTTTCAAGATAGTCTCAAAGGTGGCGGCGAATCGACTCAAAGGATTACTAGATGGACTGATCTCGGCAACCCAAGGAGATTTTGTCCCGGGACGATCGATCTAGGATAATATCATATCGTCATACGAAACCCTTCATTATTTGAAGAGTAAGAGGCAGGGCAAGGAGGGGTGGGTGGCTTTGAAGTTGGATATGAGTAAGGCATATGATAGAGTGGAATGAGGGTTCCTGTGAGACATGATGAGAGGTTTCGGACTAGGGGAGGACTGGATAGATCTCATTCGCAGATGTACGTACTCTGTCACGTACAATATTGTAGCCGGAGGGTAGCAGGCGGGCTTTGTCCAACCGGAAAGGGGAATAAGACAGGGAGATCCACTATCCCCGTATCTGCGACTATTCTGTATGGAAGGGTTCTCGAGGCTACTTCAAGGGGCAGAAGGCGCGGGGGAAATACATGGGGTCCGGGTAACCCCCCGAGCACCCTCGGTGTCACGCCCCAAATCCGGTTTTGACCGCACTCGAGACGTGAACTAAAACAATAATAATTTTAAATGAAAGTAAAGCCAAAACAAGTCTCAAATAATAGTTTAAAAACTTTGAATAACGCCACGAGTCAACAACTCGGTAAAAAACGACCAGTAAAAGAGTTTAATAACAGAAAATAGTACGTCTCTAGATAAACTAGTCTAAGACCCTCGCTACCTCCCGAGCCTCGAGTAGCCAGCTAGTACAAATCCCGCTCAGGACTTGAAAAACAACAAGGTAAGGGGTGAGCTTTCGCTCAGTAGGAAAAGTAGTTAAGGTTATAAGCAAGCGCTCACCACCACGGGTAACCGTCCAATTAGGGCATACTAGTACAACACACAACTAATTCCCAACATGGAACTCGTAACCACAATCCTCCAACGCAAGACTAAAACCACACTTACAAACATACTCAAACGACCAAGCACAAACTGCAACCATGTCACTTAGTAGATCATCAACATAACGTAAACAGTAAAATCACACACATGTCCCGTACCGCAGTCCCCTACTCCGCCGGCTGTCCACAACCCGACTTTATCATATCACACCGGAACACACAGCATCGGCCTAGATATCTTCCCGGAAAATACGTCGGGGAACAATCAAAATACGTCACACCGGAATCTCCATCGGCCTAGATGTCTTCCCGGAACTCCATCGGGGCACGACTCCTAGAGTCAAACACGACACCGAGTGTCAACACAAATCGTCGGCCTAGATATCCTACATCGGCATACCCCCTCGATGTAGGTATCGTACTGGAACCACTACCCGGGGGACCGCGCATACGTGGTCTCACACTGTCGGCCTAGGTACTACCCTACATCGGCGTACCCCATCGGTCGTAGGTACCATACCGGAATACAACACCTCTTGGAACACACAACAATAAAAATATCACGCATCAAATGCCATAGTCCAACCACGGTTTACCAAGCCCAACAATAATACTACAATATGCCACGCCGGTCTATCAATCACCCGACCATCCCACGTGCAATGATTCACATCATACCAAGCATGGAACACTTGCCCAAAGATAATCACAACACGTTACACCGAGTAATATCACAATATGCTTCTCAACCTATTAACGCGTAAAACACACATCATGCATCTCAATCAAGAACAAGACATTTCAAATAACACACAACCTAAGGGCTTGCCAAGGCCCGCATGCATTTCTACCAGCACAACAATCCCAAACTTACGGCTCGACATGGCACGTAAGCTATCCCTCAGTACACTCGTTCCTCACCTCCTAAACATGCAATTCTAACAGTTTAAATTAAGTAAAAACAACTTATAGGCATACTAGTAACTTTCCATAATCGAACCGGTATCCGCTACATTCCCCACCTCAAGAAGAATCAACAGCTACGTTTCCTAGCTGCTGACGTCCTGGTTGCTTCCTACTCCACTTCACGATGTCCTCGTGTGTCCTCCTCCGTCGATCTCGGTCTGAAGCCTTGGGTCACAAAACAATTCTCGAATTAAAACAACTTCCAAATTGCATTAACGAGAAAAACACAAACAAAAAGCCCGAGAGTCCACACATGGGCCAAAAGGGAAGTCGCCCGGAATGTGACCCATTCCACGCCACTCAAAGGGTCGGAATGTGACCCATTCCATGCCACTTAGAGGGCCGGAATGTGGCCCGTTCCGTGCCACTCAGCGGGCCGGAATGTGGCCCGTTCCGTGCCACTCAGAGGGCCGGAATGAGACCCTTTCCATGCCTCGTTCCGTATCAGACCAGAACAGACCCTCCTTCTTCTTCCCCAACTTCGTTTTCTGCGAAAAACCTCTCAAAACCTCCATTGATGAACTCCTCAAGCTTCAAAACAGAACCCAAACCTCCATTCCTTCAATACCCATAAAGGGTCTCATCAAAACTACTCAAAACCACAACAAAACTAACATCTAAACTCATTTTTCACTCCAAAAACATCATCCACCATTAAAGTTTCAACTCCCAACTGATGTTCTTCATTCTCTTCCAAAACCCATGGACCAAAGCTACCCAAAATGAAAAAGGAAGATGGATTTACCTTGGAAGTGGAGTGTAGAAGAAGAATCCAATGATTTTGGTGAGGTTTGAGTAGAATCAAGCTCCAAAATTTTCCCTTTCTCTCCTTTCTTCCTCCTCAAGTCTCTAGAACTTTTCTCTTCCTTCTCTTTCTCTACAAAATCTGAAAAGAGGCACAAATGAGCTGAATTGCTCTAGGTATTTGTGCCTTTAACCTAGGGTGGAAATTCCCAAACTACCCCTCCTTGCTCTCACCTCTTTAAGGCATACCAAGAGGGTAAATGGGTCAAAAGCAACCAATTCTTCCCTTCGAAGAAAGCATGGACACATGTCCAAGTGGGGACCACTCATAGTTCAAATAATTCCAGCACAAAGGATTTATCGGAATTTGTTCTTAATCGGACTGCGGTTGACCGAAAAAGACCCTAAGTTGACCTTACCCAAAATTACAGTCAACGGAAAGGGAACGGCCCAACTAAGCTAACCGTGATGACGGCTAAGCTTTTTGGGCACCAGAAAGGTCCTAAATGACTTCCGGAGTCATCGGTTGACTTTTCCGACAAAAAGTCAACTCTCGCCGAAAACCTTCGGTTCGACCGGGATCGACCGGGGGCGGTACTTACAATCGCTGACCCACTTGTTCTTTGCTGATGACTGTTATGTGTATTGCAAGGCGACTCCGCTGGAAATGGGTCGTGTAAAGGAGTATTTACGCATGTTTGAAGAGGCGTCGGGTCAGATTGTGAATCAACAAAAGTCCTCGCTTTTCTTTAGTACCAACACGTCTACCTCGCGACGAGAGGAAGGAGCTCGGATATTAGGAATTCCGGAGCTGACCCAACCATCCCCTATCTGGGGATCCCAAATATGATGGGGTAGAAGAAAGAAGGGGCTACAATATATCCTGAATAGAGTATTGCGGAGAATCCAAAGATGGGATGGAAAACTACTCAATGGGGCGGGTAAGGAGGTACTAGTCAACTCTGTTCTGCAAGCAATCCCCACATACACGATGAGTGTTATGCGGCTGCCAAAAGGGCTACTTGTCACGCCCCAATTTCAGTAAACCGAACTCGGGACGCGAACATTTAAAATAATGAACACTTTGAAAACTTTTCCATTTAAACATTTTAAAATACCAGTTTAGTTCAACAAAATAATATTTACAACTCAAAATCAGTCCCAACAAGTGGACAAAAACATGGTATACGTCACTAGACTCAAATAAACCCAGAATCCCGCTTCCAGCTCTTCAAGCTTCAGAAGCTCACCTAGTCCAGCCTGCGAATGGTACCTGTAGGAAAAGCAGCTAGGGGTGAGCGTTCGCTCACCACTGCGGATAACAGACAGACTACGACATAAATAGCAGACAATGCCGGGAACACCAACACAAACTCAACACCGGGGAACACCATCCCCAACCCAAGTACTCCGAATGAACACACACCCACTGGTACCTTCCTTGACCAACTCAACACTTTGAAAAGTAAAGTAGACCCGACACAACGATCACGACCTCTTCCAAGGGCTCAAGGACCACCACGCAAAACCCAAGATCACAAAGGATCGTACACCAAACAAGATCACAAAGGATCGCACACCAAGAAAGATCACAAAGGATCGCATACCAGCTGCCCAGTAACCTCCCTCACCAGACTCAACCTCAAACTCGTAATGTAAACCCGACGCAACCATTTATGACCTCCTCCAAAGACATGAACACAGATCAGGCTAACCAAAGAATGCTCACAACCTGCTGAGACTCGAACACGGATCAGGCCAGCCAAAGAATGCTCGTAACCTGTCGAGACCCGGTCACGGATCAGGCTAGCCAAAGAATTCTCATAACCTTTCGAGATCCGGACACGCAACAGGCTAGCCAAAGAATGCTCATAACCTGTCGAGACTCGAATTTGGTCAGGCCAGCCAAAGAATGCTCGTAACCTGCCAAAATCCACACCACTCCCCGACACGAGATCCGGATACGGAACAGGCTAGCCAAAGAATGCTCACAACCTGCCGAGACTCGAACACGGATCAGGCCAGCCAAAGAATGCTCGTAACCTGCCGAGACCCGGTCACCGATCAGGCTAGCCAAAGAATGCTCATAACCTTTCGAGATCCGGACACGCAACAGGCTAGCCAAAGAATTCTCATAACCTGTCGAGACTCGAATTTGGTCAGGCCAGCCAAAGAATGCTCGTAACCTACCGAGATTCGCACCACTTCCCGACACACAGTCGAGTCACTAACCTCGGGCAAGCACAATCACAATCACAAGCAAAGTTCAACAAATAGCAACAAGGAAACGGCTCAACTAAGACCGCTGCGACGGCGACTAAGCTTTTTGGATCCAAAACGGTCCTCGAATGGACCAAAACGTCGCTCGGTTGACTTTTCCAGCGAAAAGTCAACTTTTCCAGCGAAAAGTCAACTTTTCCCAAACTGATCAGAAAGTTGCCCTGAGTCTCCTGAAACTCACTTTGGTCGATAACGGGGTCAAATTAAGTCCGGTATGACCCTCGGGGTCTAATTCTGGTTCAATTCAGTGTCTGCTCAAAATTTTTAAATTTTCCTGTTTTTCGCAGGTTTGACTGGCGTTGACCGGGAGTGGTTATTACACTACTGGACAGGATGAATGTGGCGTTGGCCCACTTTTGGTGGAAATCGATCGGGGTGGACGGGAAATGAGTCATCTGGCAGTCATGGACGACTATGTCGCGTCCAAAGGAGGAGGGTGGCCTGAGTTTTAAAAATATGTATGACTTCAACTCAGCCCTACTGGGAAAGCAACTCTGGAGGCTCCTGATGGATGAATCCAGTTTGGTTGCGAGAGTGTTAAAAGCTCAGTACTATCCGGAGTCCTCGGTCTTGGACGCAGAACGGAAACCTAACCAGAGTTATGTCTGGCAAAGTCTTCTATCAGCTTAAGACTTGATCAAGGGAGGGGCAAGAAGATCGATTGGACCAGGGACGTCCACGATGATCGGGAATCAGCCGTGGTTGGAAGGGGTCGAGGCGAGAGTACGCTCGACACGATCGGATATTGCTACAAAACCGATCTCGGATATTATGTTTCCAAATGAGCGGGGGTGGGGCATAGCCAAGATACAACAAATGTTTGACGTGGACGACCAACGGGCGATTCTGGCCGTACTAATAAGCAGATCAGCTGTATCAGATTCATGGTATTGGACGGGGGACTATTTGGGGCAGTATACGGTGAAGGCTGCCTATGGGATGTGTCAGCATGAGCAAGCCTCTTTCCAACCCCAGGCGGACATCTGGACAAGGATATGGAAATTGGAAGTACTGCCTAAAGTGCGGACGTTCCTATGGAGAACGTGCTCAGGGTGCCTCTAGGTCGCGGTCAACCTTATGCGCAGACATGTGGCAATGGAAGCGGTGTGCCCGGTTTGCACAGGGGCAGATGAAGCGGAACTTCATCTCCTAGTTCACTGTCCAGTGGCGGTTGAGTGTTGGGCTAAGTCGGGCTTGAGCACTCCCCAGGATGCTCAGACAATCTCCGAATGGCTACAGAGAGCGCTGAGTAGTAATCCTCCGGCAAGCGGAGGATTAATAGGCTGCATTTTATGGGAAGTGTGGACGGCTAGAAATAAGGTGGTCTGGGAACAAATGACACAACTAGCGACTACTATTTTCCAGACGGCTTTCCATTTACAAGCAGGATGGCTCGAAGCTATGAAGCGGAAGCGGCATCAGACAAAGCCGGGGCAAGGCCATATAGGGGCGGCGGAGGTGTGGGACCACCCAGCTCAGGGGACGTGGGCGGTGAATACAGATGGAGCGCTCTTCGCGGCGACAAATTTGATGGGGACTGGTTGGATATGTAGGGACGACCGGGGATGTCTCACAGGGGCCCGGTCGGCATCCTTATATGGCCCTCAGAATCCGGGTTTGGTGGAGGCGTATGCGGTCAAGGAGGCGTAAACACGGCTCCTGCAACACCCACATAAAAGGGCGACTGTGAGGAGCGACTGTAAGATCATAGTGGATATGATCAGGAAAGGAGGACGACTGTTATCTCCTTTAGGGACAATTATCCCAGATTGTATCTGCCTTTTAGCTAAACTCGAGTACGTGCAACTCGTCTTTGTAAAGCGGACAACGAACAAAGCAGCTCACTGACTTGCCAGGGCGGCTTGTTCCTCCCCTGTCTGGAATTGGTCCAGGGTCATATCCCCGAGCCTCTTCAAAATATCCTTCTTGCCGATATATTTAAATAAATAAATCATCATCTATAAAAAAAAGTTAAAATTAAACATTTTTTTCGATTAAAAAACACCAAAGATGAATACTTTTAAATTTCAGCAAATTTTAGAAGATAACAATTTTACTATACTCTTCCTCTTTTACTGTTCGATAATTAAGGGGCAATGTGGGCTTGGGTGGTTCGGATCACGTAACCAGGCCCAGAAAAAGACCCATACCCGAAACGACGCATTGAGATTTGAGAGAAATTCAACGTTGTGTTTAGGTCTCTCTTCTCTTCCTGTCGCTGTGTTTGGTAATGGAGTCTCTGGTAGCCAACTACGCATCCTCAGACGAAGAACCGGAATTGCAGCAATCGAAGCCATCTCCTTCCCTCTCCACCACCACCTCCTTCTTCGCCTCTCTTCCAAAACCCAAACCCAAACCCAATTCTTCTTCTTCCTCTCTTTTCTCTTCTCTCCCCAAACCCAAGCCCCAAACCTCTTTATCTTCAACAACTACTTCTCTCCGTGGAGAACCAGAAGAATCTCTCAATCCCACCTCCAGATTATTCTCCTCTCTCCCTCAGCCCAAATCCGAAAAGCCCCAACAACCCATCCCAGAAGCTTCCAAACCCAAAAGGGTTGTTCAGATTAGGGCTCCCATAAACCCTTTTGCTAGGAAATCCTCCCAAATCGATGAAGACGACGACCAAGAGGAAGAGGAGAAACAGCGCAAGAAGAGAAACGAATCTGAAAATTTGGCTCAAGCTCCGTCCGTGAAATCATTCTTGTCGAGCATCCCGGCGCCGAGGAACTCGACCTCCCTGGGCGCTCTTCCCTCTTCCGGGTCCGGCCGCAGAGCTATCATCGAGGCTGATGTACCCGCTTCCAGTTCCGGCGGCCTAGAGAACCACCAATCACCCGCTGTTGTGGACCAGAGTGTAGAGAATTTCGGGAACTATGAAGGGAATTATGCGGCTTATGCTGATTACGAGCAAGGTATTGATCAAAATGCTGGGAATTATGTGAACTATGGAGGGAGCTATGGGACTTATGAGTCTGGTGTTGTTGATCAGAATAGTGCTGGTGTGGATTATGGGCATTACGTGAACAATTGGATTGATAGGTCAGGAGACATGGCACCAGAGCTATCTGCTGTGAGCGAAAGGGAATTGAGAGTTTCAGGGAAGCGAAGGAGGAATGATGTTCCCACTGAAATTGTGGAAGTGAAGCAGGATGAGCTGATGAAGAACCGTCCAAGGGAGGATCAGGCCAAGTTGACTGGAATTGCTTTCGGGCCCTCCTACCAGGTGCTTATTTTTAAGAAGCTCACATGTTTCAGCTTGAGTTGTCCTCTTTATGTCCTGAATGTTATGGTGGCTTCTTAAGTTATGATGGATTAGTTCAGTATGATATTGCATTTTTGTGTTCACTTGACCCTCAAGGTAACATATTGCTAATGAAATACTGTGCTGTTTGTTGGCTCATCATACTGTGCTGTACTGTGCTGATCATGGTACGGTCAACGGTGGTGTTCAACTTATTCCTAACAATAAACGGATATAAATATAGAAAAGAAACACGATATGTGTTGATAAATGTCAAATTAATACGGCCAAAGTAGCAACTGAGGGTTATGATCTCAATAAATTGGAATGTGCTGAGTAGGTGTAGCTACTGTGTAGGTCTACAGATTAGGCAAGCATGATTTTGTCTGGTTAATTTCATCAAATACAGTGGGGTAGACGGGCAGTATTGTTCACTTTTGTATGTGAAGTACCCCTTCAGACTTTTGCGTACCTTATTTATCCTAATTGGTAACTTAGTTCTTGACTTCTTGAACTGTACAAGCCCTGATCTTCTTCCCTACTTCTGCCTCCATAATCTCAGTAATTTGTTTTTGTATCAGTTGAATGGAAAGAGCCGTGATGGCAAACTGAAACCTTGTTTTGTTGGCTATTCACCTACAAACAATTAGGTTATATTATGGATGGCATCTATGTATTTCATTACAATTTGGAGTGTCGGTGACTTCATCGGATCCTTGTAACAAATGCTATATTTCTTTGAAGCCGAGTTCAAAATTTTCTCTTACATATATTTTGGTTGTCATAGTGTCTGCTCTTAACCAGGGAAGAAACATAATTAGATTCTTCTGCCTTCATTAGATTGTCCTCTGAAAGCCAACATTTTCATTCCAATTTATTTAGCATACATAGCAGCATCTCATGCTGGTCAATTGAATAAAGGTTTATACTTGATTCAGTGGAGGCTAAGGTGGCTAGGGTAGGTAGTGGAAGTGAAACTAGGATGAGAAGATTCTGTTTTGTAGGCTGACAAGTTGCTGAAACACATGAGAAATGCATTGCATCAGCTTCTAGAATACAAAGATGGTGCTCAAAGCTTGTTCTTATGGCTTTGTTGGTAGCTCAAAAGTTGTGTTTGGATTTTTAGGTTTGTAGGTGTTGGAGAACTGCCCACAGCACTCGAACCTTTGACCTTGCTTATGGAAACCAATGGCTTTTTTGGTATATGGGAAAAGTCCTAATAGTTGTTTTGATGGGTGAGAAGCTAGGCTTAGTTACTATTCAAGGGGTGATGAAATTTTTTCACACATAGGTTTATGGTCTCCCGGTCCCAGATAGCTTATTAACATTTCATTAATGACCAGTAAGTTTAAAAGGTTGTGAAGATATTCAATTTCGTAACTGACAATATCCAACTGCGTCATTTGAACCAGAAAGCTATCTTTTGGCTATAAGTTTTTTTATGGGCACTTTCAGTTGCATTGCTTGTAGATAGTGATTGGCTAGTCTGTTTGACAGAATCTTGTCATAGGATTCCATACTTGTTGGAATTATAAATGTACACAAAAGTAATACCTTAGGTTTTAAATTGTATTGGAACCGGAACTCTAGCTGAAGTGCCTTTTGTTTTGACAACTTACTGCCCAACTCAATATTTAGGACACTAACCACAATGCTTGAATTAGAATCTTTAAGAAAATTGACTTAAAGCTATAAAAATATAACTAGTGTGATGAGATGGTCATATAGTGGGAAATTGGACCAAGGGGTCAGAATTCATGCGAATGAGATAGGACGTATCCGAAACAACAAAAGAGGAAGAAAAAGTCAAGACAGAAGTTTTGAGGGTGATTCGTAGAAATTGTGAGAGTATTGAGCTCACATTGGCTGTCCCTCTTTTGTATTTTCTGTACAGTCCTTCAGTAGGATGGTGTCCCGCTGGGTTATGCATGTTCTAGTGAAGTCCTGTCCTATTTGTACTTATGGATGAGCTGAATATAGCCCAACCTTTGCGAAATCAAATACAAGGCCTGCTCGTATTGCTGCACTAATGTGTGGGGTTTTGTTTGCCTCGTCCAGATTACATGTATCCCCTTGGCCAGGTCATTGACAGCTCTGGTTGAGTCTTCACTTCCCACACTGTTTGCTTGTTTATCAACTTGTATTGAACGATTGGCACATTGTTTATTTGAACATTTCACTCCTCTGGCTTCTGTAGGCAAAGCAATTAAATACTATATACTTGCTTCAATCGAAGTTGCAAATCACAGAATCACCCTATTCACTGAAAAAGACATGGTTATAATAAACATAAGAGTTGAGTGTTGCTCAGCTCTTTTTTTATGGGATTATTTATATGCTGGTTTATTTTGATCCTGTCTATTATGCATGCTGTATATTTCTAAGGAAGTTCCCTAGTGATTCTTTATGCTGTGCTTATTTATTGTGTGCCTTTGTAGCCTGCTTCTTCATCAAAAGGAAAACCATCCAAACTGCACAAGAGGAAGCATCAGATTGGCACTCTATACTTTGATATGAAGCAAAAGGAGATGGAACTTTCAGAGCGGCGAGCAAAAGGCTTCCTCACCAAGGCTGAAACACAAGCAAAGTATGGATGGTGATTACTGATGATGTTTCCGAGTTTCCTTGTTATTTTTTCTGGTAACATTTTGTAGCCAAGCAAAACTGCAGAGCACAGAAGAATGTCTGTATGTAACTTGTTCTAAAATACATTTCAATCTTCAAAGTATATTGGAAAACATACATGTGTCCACTTGCCATGAGACCGAATGAAGTTCTACAGAGCAAGTGTTGCAATTTCTAAATGAAATCAGCAATGATACATCACTTTGACATTTGGTTTATAAAATTGCTCTTCCGAGACTAGTGTCACGCCCCGACACGTTCATCAGATTTTGTTCGCGCACGCCTGCGCGAACGTATGACGGTACATGTTATAGTATGACGTTTTTGGCTTAGTATGACGTTTTTGGCTTAAACTCAAGGTTTGATACCTTGATTGATATTTCTATCCTATGTGGAAAGTGGTGACCGTGGTACACACATAGAGGCATGTGGATATAATCATCCAAACCTATGGAAGCCACTCCTTAGCTCGTGGACAACACACCAATACACATGGAAAGCACATTTCCATGCTTGTGGAGCACACGGTCCAAGTTCCTTCTCCATGAAGGATCTCCTCTTTTGATGACAATTAATGCTAGTTCAAGGCAAGGGTATGGAGCACAAGTACACGGCTACAACATGAAGATTGCTTCTGAAAAGATCATTAAATGCATGGCAAGTTGAAGATTGATTGGCGGCTCCTTCTCTCACAAGACTCGTTAACTTAGTTGTTAAGATTGGTTAAGTTGTGTACTATAAACAGAGGTAGTTAGGTACAGAGAAATTCATGTATTAGAATCAATGGTTTGTAGTAATTCAACGCTTTGAATACTACCAGTATTTCCAGTCAATTCCGTTCCTTTGTTCGTTTGTTATAATTCTCGTGTCGTGTTTGTTTGTTAACCTTCTGTTGCGAGGTTAAGGCTGATCTTGGACGAGTCGAGGCGAGGTTGCCAAGTCCGAGTGTCGGGCGAACGCCGAGTAAGCGAGTGAAGCGCTACCGGGTCGTCACAGTTGGTATCAGAGCTCCGGTTTTGGAGTTCCAACCGAGGAGACCGAGATGTCGAGCGAAGGGAACGAGGGACGTGGACGTGATGATGCTGCTCTACCTCCAGTTGGGAGAGTTACGCGTAGCCAGTCCAGAGAACGGCAGGGAGCCGATGTCGAAACAAACAGACCACCTACCTTGAGGTACGATGAATTGATTGAACGTATTGAGACATTTGCTAAATCCTTGGCAGAGGCAAATACGAAGTTAATGGCAGCTCGGATGCGTATTACCGAGCTAGAGCGTTTCAAAAGCGCTATGGTTGAACAAGGAGACGTGTGGCAAGAACTCCAAACGTTGGACAGAGCCGATGCAGATCTGGAGAAGAATATTGATGATATTTGGCGAGAGATGAGCATCATAAGAAGAGCCGTTGGTGATCGTGGCGGTGCTGCCAATGTGCGAGAAACCTTACCCAGGGCGGAGCTACCTAGGCCTAAGTTCTACCGTGGGAAAAGGGATGCTCAGGAAATTGATCACTTTCTGTGGCAGTTAGATCGCTATTTGGAGGCGTTGAATCTCACTAACGAGCAGTTGAAGCTCCAGACCGCTACCTCTTATCTAGAGGACATCGCTCTATCCTGGTGGCGAAGAAAGCACGACGAAATCCAAGCAGGTACTTGTAATATTGCTACTTTGGATGCTTTCAAAGCCGCTTTAAAAGATCAGTTTTATCCTAAGAACGCTTT
This sequence comes from Erodium maritimum, assembly GCA_963921825.1. Lineage (NCBI taxonomy): Eukaryota > Viridiplantae > Streptophyta > Magnoliopsida > Geraniales > Geraniaceae > Erodium > Erodium maritimum. The sequence goes on along the minus strand of OY997592.1, from coordinate 39,823,880 downwards.
AATGGATGCTCGGAAACGTATGAGAAATTTGAAGCATACTAACTCTATTTCTGAGTATGTCAAAGAATTCCAGTAGCTCATGATCCAGGTGAATGATATGTGCGAGACTGATCTACTGTTCAACTTTATGGATGGACTCAAACCGTGGGCTCAGGCTGAGCTTACGAGGCAGAACGTGGAGGATGTTAGTACGGCCTTGGATGTGGCCGAGAAGCTGAGAGATTTCAATCCCCTCGCACGAGCAGAGTCATCCAGTAGAACGATGCCAATACGTCCCCATACTTATGAGACGAGGAATGCTGGCCCGAGGGCCAACTTGTACCAGGGTAGAGGTGGGGGAGCCGGACAGGGGTTTGGACAGTGACGGTTTGGAGGAGGCCAAGGCAACCAGCCAAGGCCGAATCCGCGGCAAGGAGGAGGCTACCGTCAGAATTGTTTCATTTGTGGTGGAGACCACTGGGCGCGCGAATGTCCTCAGAGAACGAGGATGAATGCCTTGGACCAGGATGAAGGTCAGGCGAGTGAGCAGCATGAACCTGCGAGCGTGGGCAGCTTGCGGATGGGCGCTTTGAGAAAGCGGCCGGCTTGGGGAGCCAGAAAGATGTGTAAGCCTGTGATGGACGAGAAGACATGTAGGCCGGTTATGGCCGAGAGAGTTCTGAGGCCTGTTGTGGCCAAAGACAGGACGTTGATGTACGTCGAAGGCGTTGTCAATGGGAAGACGACCCTCATTATGATCGATACGGGTGCGTCACATTGCTTTGTGACAAGGGACGAGGCGGCATGCCTCGGATTGAAGGCAAAAGGATCGGGTGCATCCTTGAAGACGGTGAATTCGCCACCGGTTCCTGTGGAAGGAATTATCGAGAACGTGCCATTGAGTTTTGGCGCATGGAAGGGCGGTGTGTCCTTGACAGTTGCACCGATGGATGACTATGACATGGTCTTTGGGATGGAGTTCCTAAGGGCGAACAAGGCGTATCCTGTGCCTCACAAAAATCTGCTCGTTGCTGGCTCGAACGTGCCAACTATAGTACCCGCCAAAGTGATTGGCGCTGGCCAGTCCCAGATGGGAAGCTTGATTTTGTCTGCTTTGCAGGTTACCAAGGGGCTCAAGAAAAACGAGCCGACCTACCTGGCCACTATGAGGGAGGAGAAACCCTCGCATGCCAAGGCAGTTCCATTGCCTAGGCCTCTCGAGCAGATCCTTGAAGAGTTCAAGGACGTCATGCCATCAGAGTTGCCTCAACAACTCCCACCCAGAAGGGAGGTCGATCATCAGATTGAGCTGGAGCCAGGGGCGAAGCCTCCAGCACGGGCACCCTATCGTATGGCACCTCCAGAGTTGGAGGAATTGAAGAAGCAATTGGGAGAATTGCTGAAGTCCGGCTTTATTCAACCTTCGAAGGCGCCGTTTGGTGCGCCGGTTCTTTTTCAGCGTAAGAATGATGGTTCACTGCGTTTGTGCATCGACTACCGAGCATTAAACAAGGTAACCATTAAGAACAAGTATCCCATTCCGTTGATTGCTGACTTGTTTGATCAGTTGGGCAGAGCACGTTATTTCACTAAGCTTGATTTGAGGTCGGGCTATTATCAAGTGAGAATTGCTGAAGGTGACGAGGCAAAGATGACTTGTGTGACTCGGTATGGGTCGTATGAATTTCTGGTGATGCCGTTTGGGTTGACGAATGCGCCAGCAACATTTTGCACCCTGATGAACAACATCTTGCAACCATTCCTTGATAAGTTCGTTGTGGTTTATCTTGACGATATTGTGATTTACAGTGAGACCTTGAAGGAGCATGCGGAGCATTTGTGAGCCGTGATGCAGGTCTTGCGAGCCAACGATCTGTATGTGAAGAAGGAGAAATGCTCTTTTGCCGAGGAAGAAGTTCACTTTCTTGGGCACATTATCCGAGCTGGTGAGCTGCGGATGGATCCAGAGAAGGTCCGTGCAATCAATGACTGGGAGCAGCCAAGCAACATTTCAGGTCTAAGGTCATTCCTTGGACTTGCAAACTATTATCGGCGTTTCATGAAGGGGTACTCGGCCGTGGCTGCACCTTTGACAGACTTGCTGAAGAAGAACAAGCCGTGGGAGTGGACGACTAAGGTTGACGGAGCATTTCAGGCCTTGAAGAAGGCTATTGTGGAGGAGTCGATGATGGCCCTGCCAAATTGCTCCAAGGTTTTTGAGGTACAGACTGATGCTTCTGATTTTGCTATTGGTGGTGTGTTGATGCAGGATAGACATCCCATCGCCTATGAAAGCCGGAAGCTGAATGATGCTGAGCGCCGTTACACGGTGCAAGAGAAGGAAATGACGGCCATTGTCCATTGCTTGAGGACTTGGCGTCATTATCTCCTGGGTAGCAAGTTCGTGGTGAAAACATACAATGTTGCTACGAGTTATTTTCAGAGTCAGAAGAAGCTATCCCCGAAGCAAGCAAGGTGGCAGGATTTCCTTGCCGAGTTCGATTATGAGCTCGAGTACAAGCCTGGGAAGGCTAACCTAGTTGCGGATGCCTTGAGTCGGAAGGCAGAGATGGTTGCCATATCCAAGGTGCGGGGTCACCTTGTGGATGAGATCAAGGTCGGCTTGCCGAGTGATGCTGTGGCCCAACAGATCATCGAGCTAGTCAAGAAGGGGAGGACCCGTCACTTTTGAGTGGAGAACGACTTACTCTACACCAAAGGTCGGCGGCTCTTCGTTCCGAAGTGGGGTAACCTGCGGAGGAAAATATTGAAGGAGTGCCACGACAAGATGTTGGCGGGGCACCCGTGACAGCGAAGGACGCGAGCCTTGGTGGAGGCCGCGTATTATTGGCCGCAGATGAGAGATGAGATCGAGCAGTATGTGAAGACGTGCTTGATCTGCCAAAAACACAAGGTTGAGCAACGTGCACCGGGTGGCTTGCTCGAACCGCTTCCGGTTCCCACACGGCCATGGGAGAGTGTCAGTATGGACTTCATTGTTGGCTTACCTAGATCCGAGGGCAATGGGACAATCATGGTCATTGTCGATCGGTTTTCGAAGTATGCGACCTTCATTCCGGCTCCAAAGGAATGTAAGGCGGAGATGGCAGCGAAACTATTCTTCACGTACGTGGTGAAGTACTGGGGGCTGCCGAGGTCGATCATTAGTGATCGAGATCCCAGGTTCACGGGGAAGTTCTAGACGGAGCTGTTTTGTCTCATGGGAACCGAGTTGTGTTTCTCCACGAGTTTCCATCCCCAAACCGATGGCCAGACGGAGAGAGTAAACGGGTTGCTTGAACTTTATTTGAGGCATTATGTGAGCGCTAACCAATCTAATTGGGCAGGTCTGATGGATGTGGCACATTTTTCTTACAACCTGCAGTGAAGTGAGTCAACCACTCATAGCCCGTTCGAATTGGCAACGGGGCAACAACCACTCACGCCTCATACCTTGGATACGGGGTACCAAGGCAGCAACCTGGGCACGTTCCAGACGGGAATGTCTTGGTACGAGCAAACCGACATTGCTCGCTCATACCTTGACAAGGCCGCGCGCAAGATGAAGAAATGGGCGGACAAGCACCGCCGTCCCTTGGAGTTCAGGGTCGGAGACTTGGTGATGGTGAAGTTTCATGGCAACCAGGTCAAGTCCGCAAGGAAGCTGCACAAAGGGCTGATACGCCGCTATGATGGACCGTTCCCAATCCTCAAGAGGGTCGGCAATGCAACATAAAAGGTCGAGATGCCTCCTCAGCTCGGGATTCATCCGGTCTTCCATGTGAGCAAGCTGAAGAAGTACCATGGAGACGCGGAAGACCCAAGTCGCGGTGAGTCGAGCCGTGCACCTCCGGCAACATTCATTTCACACGAGAAGCAAGCCGACACGATCTTGGATAAGCGCCTAATCCGGAGGAGGGCTGTGCCAGCCTATACAGAGTTCCTGGTGAAGTGGAAAGATCTCCCAGTAACCGAAGCAACATGGGAGCCAGCCAAGGATCTCAGGCAGTTTGAACCTCTCATTTCGAAGTACCAAGAGGAGATATCGACGAGGGCGTCGATGGCATAGGTGGGGGAGAATGTCACGCCCCGACACATTCATCAGATTTTGTTCGCACACGCCTGCGCGTACGTATGACAGTACATGCTATAGTATGCCGTTTTTGGCTTAAACTCAAGGTTTAATACCTTGATTGATATTTCTATCCTATGTGGAAAGTGGTGACCGTGGTACACACAGAAGCATGTGGATATAATCATCCAAACCTATGGAAGCCACTCCTTAGCTCGTGGACAACATACCAATACACATGGAAAGCACATTTCCATGCTTGTGGAGCACACGGTCCAAGTTCCTTCTCCATGAAGGATCACCTCTTTTGATGACAATTAATGCTAGTTCAAGGCAAGGGTATGGAGCACAAGTACACGGCTACAACATGAAGATTGCTTCTGAAAAGATCATTAAATGCATGGCAAGTTGAAGATTGATTGGCGGCTCCTTCTCTCACAAGACTCGTTAACTTAGTTGTTAAGATTGGTTAAGTTGTGTACTATAAATAGAGGTAGTTAGGTACAGAGAAATTCATGTATTAGAATAAACGGTTTGTAGTAATTCAACACTTTGAATACTACCAGTATTTCCAGTCAATTCCGTTCCTTTGTTCGTTTGTTATAATTCTCGTGTCGTGTTTGTTTGTTAACCTTCCGTTGCGAGGTTAAGGCTGATCTTGGACGAGTCGAGGCGAGGTTGCCGAGTCCGAGTGCCGGGCGAACGCCGAGTAAGCGAGTGAAGCGCTACCGGGTCGTCACACTAGGATCATAGCGGTGTCCATTTGCTAATATAGGGAAAATTACCCAACTACACACCTAAGAGCACCACAGTCGTTGGCGGGGAGGCGCTGATGGGGAGAAAACGCCGGCGAGGAGCTGTCGGGGAGCTGGCGGGGAGGTCGCTGGCGGGGAAGCTAGCCATTGAACTTATCGCTGGTACTCCTCGTTGGCGATATTGACTTGTCTGCCTTGGTCGCCGCCCCGACCGTTGGCTGCTGACGCGCTGGCGACACGTGTCCCTGCGCTGGTAGCCAACATTTTTTTTCACTTTCCTGCCCTATAAATACCAAGCATTCTAATTCATTTTCACCCATACTTCTACTTCTCTTCTCTCTATTCTATCTACATTATAATATTTTTTTCCGGTTGACGATGTCGTTCGATCTTAACGACTGGGGCCCCATGTTTAGGTCGTTGCAAGACGACACGATGACGCAAGAGTTTTTTCCATCAAACCTTCCATCCGATCCGACAAACTTTGCATCTCCAACGCTTACCGAGGCCGTCGGCGTGGTTCCACCAAAACCTATAGGAAAGCGATGTCTGTGGAGCATCGAGGAGGACGAGCGGTTATTTCGAGCTTGGATGCACCATTCGTACGACTCAATTCACGGGAATCAGAAACATAATCTGAAGTACTGGGCGACCATCGCCGAAGAAGTTGCTGGTACCCGTGGACCCGATGATCTGGTAAGGTCACATAAGCAGCGCAAAGACCACTGGGGTCAAGTCAATACGAGAGTGACGAGCTTCCAGGGGATGTTCGTCAAGAACTGTAGGGACCACATGAGCGGTCGCTCCGATGATGAAATCATGTCATTGACCGAGCAACAATACGAGCAGGGGAATGGACATCCATTCACTTGGAGACGTTGGTGGAAACTAGTGAAAGACCAACACAAGTGGAATTAAAAATATTTTGTCGTCGAGCAGACCGAGGAAGACAACGGAGGCACACCGCGCACCCAATTCGATGTCGACGAGTCTACCGACTGTGGAAAGCGCACTCGTGAAGAAACGACGTTTGAGGAGAGACAGCATACCACGGGTGCTACTACGGAGTGCCAAACGTCGTACAAGCGGCCTATGGGTCAGAAGGCTGCCAAAGCTGCGAAGCTCAGAGGTAAAAACCCTGTAGCATCTAAGAAAGAGATTGTCGATAGTGTTCAGCATGCCTATATAACGGCGAAAGAAGCAAGCAACGCCAGGGAAAGAGAAATCGTCGCATAGTTGAAGCTCAAGGCATTCGATCAGTGGTTGATCGAGGAATTAAAGGACACGTCGACCATGACCCCCCCCCCACCCATCTCGACGCACAATATGCCAAACTTGCGATTTTCCGTGATTTGATGAAGTAGTGTCGCCGCTCTTTATTTTAATTAGTTTGTTGTTTTTTTTAATTTGTATTTTGTTTTTCGGTGATGAATTGTAAGTTTTTTTATGTTTTAGTTTGTTTAACGATTTATTAATTGTTGGTTTAAATTAATTTAAAAAGTTGTAGTTTTTTAAAAAAAAATTATTGCATTGTAGTTTTCTTGGGATGGGTGACATTATTGCCATCAACATGAAAAATGACCAAAATGCCCCTACATGGCCGGCGGTTTGGGCTATAAAAGGCACCCCATCCTTCCATTTTTTTCACACCTCTTCACCCAACAAGCTCTCTTACTCCCAAGCTTTTTTCGTTCTAAATTTCTTCTCTTGTTCGAAGGTCTAATGGCCGGCGTAGCAGCACACCCGTGGTGCCACGAGGAAGAGATGGTGTTGATTTTATGTTGGCTACACGATGCCCGACCGGGGCCAAATAATAGGTACTGCCCGGAAGTGTTCGCCAATTTTGTCCGAAATGTTCCGGCCGATGCCCCGCCGCGCACCCAAAAGCAGTGCATGGACCACTGACAACATCTAGCCCGGAAAATCTACCGTTTTGAAATTTGCTACCGTGAAGCAGTTCAGGCTGCCCCACAGGGACAAACCGAAAATTACTTTCGATCCGCAGCGGCGGACGAGTATGCTAGACGACATGTCAGCAATTCACGAAGTGTTATGTTTGGGAGGTCGTTAAAGTCCAGCCCAAATTCCTCTAGTACGTTCGAAGCTGTAAATCGTGAATATGTAATCTCATTTATGTTTTTCTCTATCTTGTGTGTGCTAATTATCGTCAGAATTTATAATAAATTTACTTAAATTTTTTTTTTCTTTACCGCCGAATGTTCCCCGCCAGCAAAAAAAACGCCACTGCAGCTTGTGCAGGCGGTGAGCTGGCTGGGAAGGAAAAAAAATACCTTTTTTAATCCTGCCCGCCAGCTGCCGGCGAGATGATTGTGGATGCTCTAAGTGTATGTACATCGTGGTCATCTTTGTAGGTGTTTAGATGCCTTAAAACCGTTTTGAGAATTTGTGCTGAGAAACTGATTCTAGGACATGTTGATTTTCACATTGTACGCATCTTTGCGGAGTTTGTAGGGATTCTTGTCTGTTGATTAGATAATTAATATTTTTTTCTGAATTTGTTAAGCATTGAAATAAAACAGAAATATAATAAATTAAAGTGATAATTGTCCAAAACTATCTTGAAGTTTTGTCCACAAACGTTTTGGTGCACAAATTTTCTTCATACACTTATGTCAAGAAAACTTAACATGATGTTTGAATTGAATTTTAAGTAGATGAATTGAAAGACGATTATACCCCTTCATTAAATCCTTAATAACTCATTAATGTTTTAATTAGCTTTAATTAATTCAATTTTTTTATTTCAAAGTATTAATTTTTTCGAAATAAATAAATTTATTTAATTAACTAATTAATTATATTTATTTAATTATTTATTTAAAAATAAATGTTTTAAATAAAATTCTAATTTATTTATTTAATTATTTATTTCAAAATAAGTTAATTTTTTCAAAAGAAAATATTTAATTATTTAAATTATTAAATTAATTATTTCAAAATAAATTGTTTAATTAATTATTTAATTTAATTTCTAATTAATTATTTAAATTATTTAATTATTTATTTCAAAATAAATTAAAATTTTCAAAATCAATTATTTTATTAAATTTTATCATTATTTATGTATTTTAATGTTAAAAGTAAAATCTGAATTATAACACATTTTATAAAATTATAAATTGATTTTTTTTTAATTTATGTATTTTTAAAATTAATATTTGATTTAAAACAGATTTTATAAATTAAGTAGAAATTATTTTATTAATTTATTTATTATTTGAAAGAGTAAAATGGTATTTTCCTCTGCAAAAGTCAAAGGTTCAAATGTTATGGGTAAAATGGTAATTTCACTTTACGAAACTTTGTAAATTGTGTGGACGAAACTTTAGGGTAGCCACAAAGCGTGGGCGAAACTTTGTGCACCAAAACGTTTGTGGACGAAACTTTAGGGTAGTTTTGGACAATTATCCCTTCCCTACGCTTCGGTTGTTGGAAGCTTGATGTTTGCTCAGGTTTGTACAAGACCTGACATATCATTTGTAGTTGAAATGTTGGCTCGATATCAAAGTAGTACAGGTGAGAACCACTAGAGAGTTGAAAAGAAGGTCACGAGTTACCTTTAAGGCACTAAGGACTACATGCTTATGTATAGACGAACTCATAACTTGAAAGTAATTGGATATTGTGATTCGGACTTCGCTGGTTGCATTGATTTACGGAAATCAACATCATGATACATTTTTATGTTAGTTGGTGGAGCCGTATCATGGAGGAGCGTAAATCAAAGCCTAATTGCTTCTTCTATTATGGAGGCGCATGGATGAAGATTTTCATTTCGGGGCTTAGAATTTTTTTTGATAGGTGATGTTTTGTTTTATTAATCTTTTTACCCCAAGACGGGGGAAAGAGAGGGGACCGCAAAAAGCTATCCCAAAAAACCTTCAAAAGAGACTTTACCACAAACGGTGAGAGAATCTTGCTAAGAAAAAACGAAAAAAGGAAACAAAAGCCAAATACAAAGAAATACTAGTCGATAGGAGGAGGAGCATCGTCCTTAAACTCTATCGGCAACAAAGTCCCTTTAGCGACAAAATGTCTCCAAGCTTCATTTTCATGCTGAGCTTCAAGCAACTCCTTGTCACTCATACAAAGCGAACGAGTCGTCACTCTAAAAATTTCCTGAGGTTTCTTCCTTCTTTCGGGGCTTAGAATTATGGATCATATATTTAAGCCCATAAGGATATATTGTGACAATTTAACTGCAGTCTTTATGGCTAAAAACCACATGAGTGGTTTAAGCCCATTCTGGGACTTGGTTCCCTTATGTAGTTTTTCGTTGTAAGAACGAATTAAGATCTGTTTTTGGATACTTCTCATTTTTTTTGTTGTACAAATTTGGTTGAAAAATATCACTTTTGTTTGGACCAATTTGAGCTTATGCGAAGCGCTAAAGAAGATATGATGCATTGTGATAGTTGGAAGATAACTCTCATTGTTGAGAGGGAATATGGACTAAGCGGGTGAATGTTGGAATATTATTTAAATATCTTATAGTGGAGGTCAATCATAATGAGACGTCATGATATAAGGTAGACCTTCACACTTTTCCATATAGTTAACTTTGGCAAGCAATTGGAATGCATTGGTGGTCCTATATTTCCATCAGATTTGCATATCCCATACCATCATTTCTAATCTCTATGATGGGTCGAGCAAGTGCACTATATAAGGATGAGTTTGGTTCTTAAGCTCACAAAAATCAATACCCTACACAATTCATATGTTCATAGTGAGCACTTCGATTTAGGAGATTATACACCATCTAAGGTGAGTTGTGCAAGGGCTTAGAAGCACCAACACCCCAAGTTATCTCAAGCTTCATGGCTATGGTGGGAGGTTAGTCGATATTTATGTTTTCACACTTGTCGATTTAATATTGTTTTATTCGGTCATTAAAAACATACTAGATCACATTTTTGATCAGCCTTCTCAGCAAAGTTGAACTCAAAATTGTCCAGCCTTCTCTGGTTTAAATCAGTTTAATATTGCTTTGCATGTGGATGTAGCTCTTGCTACTGTAAAATGGTCAACAAAGCCTCCCTTTTTTCCTTGTTTCTTATATTTCCTATCATTTTAAATTCGTTAAAAGATATTGATTTTCTACCACTCTCAGATTTATATTAAATGTATTTTTTAAAATTTATTATCTAATAAAAATAAATATTTTCTATTTTATTCTAAAGGATTTGTTATACTTGTATGTAAGCAAAGAAATATTGTGAACGGATGTTAAATTCTTCTTCATTTTATCAACGAATGCTAATTGATAAATAAAACCTCTCCAGATGATGAAAAGGAGTACAAATATGTTCTACTAGACAACCCAAACAAGGGAGATGAACGAATCTCAGCTCTAACCAACAAACAACAGATGGGAGCATGCCACAGGCACCTCAAACCACCATACCAGATTCGTTCAACGGATCAAACCAAACAACCAAATATAAACTTGAGCCATAACATGAAAGCTCAGCCTCAAAAGAATCACAACCAGGGGGGAAACACAGAAAAAATGTCTAAGTACCATATTTTACCAACATTAAGAACAAAGAAGCCAACGAGGGTAGTAAACTAAGTCTAAAACTCTGAATTTCCTACCATAAAGCACATAAAAAAGGATCTAATATCCAAATTTTACCACCATGAAGCACAAAGGAGTGGAAACGTCACCAACTTCCGACCTCCAAACAAAACACCCTCAAGACTTACTTGAACTAGTAGAAAACACTCCATTTCATCGGGACCACTAACTCAGAGAGTTAAATGGACATTGACACGTCGACGATCAACACCGATGAACATAAGAGATAGTCCGGTGGAAAAAAAGAACACCATGTAAATCTAATCAGGTGCAATTATTACATGAAATGTCACTTAGAATGTTAAGGCAAGTACTCTGACATCTCAATTTAGTAATTGAATGGAAAGCAATAATAAATACATGCATTCACACACGAAGACACACGGTTGGTTACCTAGTTTGGTATTATTAGAGGACCAACTCAACTAAAAGTTCAAGCTTATAGTTGAAGGCCCAATTATAGTTATGTTCTAACACGCGTCCTCACGGACAAGCCCGTTTACGGGTTTGGAGGTGAATAATTTAGAAGAAGAAATGAGCCTATTGAGAAGAATGATAAGGGCTGGCCCATTTTGCGCAAATTTGATAAATAGAGAAGAAATATAATTTTTTGTAGAGAGTGGGGTTTGAACCCAGGTACGTGAGGTGCTAGGCTCTGATACCATATTAGAGGACCAACTCAACTAAAAGCTCAAGATTATAGTTGAAGGCACAATTATTGTTATATTCTAACAGGTACATCATACCTACGTCTGAGGGAACTTTTCCAGTTGAAGGATTTTCACTACACTACAATTGTCAACATACAAGTTTCTCAGATTATCCAGATCAAACCTATGTTATCATTACACAGTGACAAACCTATTACAGGGGTCCCCCTGAATCCGAGCTTCAGGTACTAGCGGCTCTTTTCTTCATCAATTCCTTGTGACTTGAGTCTCTTGGACCCCCTCTTGGAAATGGAGGCAAAACTTTTGATTCTCCTTTTGTTCTCTTTGATATGATCCAATACTACTGGGGTGATTTCTTCATTAACCTCATTACCACCCTGTTTGTGAACTTCTTCAGTGACATATGTCTTGGCGAGATTTGGAATGACTTCCTTTTCAACAAATTTTGTAACTTTCTCTTCCTTAACAACTACAGACTTGGCAGTGACACTAGCTTCTAAAGTATGGAGTTGAGAAACTTCGGGTGTAGACTGAGAGTTGCTCTTCAGAAGCAAGTTTCTTCAAGTCAACTTCCAACCGATATTTGATCAGTTTCTATAAGGCTTGATACTTCCTTGCTCCTTCATCAGTTCAAGACATTTTGGATGAAATTTTGGTGGACATATTGATGTCTCATAGTATATATCCCAGTTGCAGTCTTTTAAATTCACCAATCGATCAACATCGAGAATTCCAAGTGATCAGTAGGGACGTATTCCAGGTATATTGACTTGTTGTTCACATAAGTCATGGTAATATGATGTTGTAGGAGGATTTCAGGACATATTGATTGACATCCTACTCAGAACACATTTATTCTTTTGATAGCTATTGAGTACGCATGCCTTTAGTAGTAGATGAGGCACTATAGTCATTCTTCTTACTGGACTAAAGGGATGACGTCGATTCCTAGCCCAGTCGGAAATGTCATTTTGGCGTCCTAACTACGCTGACTTTTTTTGTGACATGTCATGGAACAAAGGTGGTAAACACTTACAAAAAGTAACGAAAGGTGGTAAACATTTACAAAAAGTAACTGTAAATGTGGTATTTTTTTTACAAATCCTAGCCCCTTTTTCATAATTATTTTGGTCGCGGGGGTTACTTTTTGCAAACGTGGACCAAAGGTGGTAAAGGACATGTCACAAAAAGTTCAGTGTAGTTAGGACGTCGAAATGACCTTTCTGACACCGTTGGGATTTGGGGTTATCCCGATTAATTTATTCTTGCAATCAGACACATTCTCTATTCTAGCCTTGACTTATGGAAAAACATCTGGATTGACATGTGTACCTCGAACATCCTGAGTGACAACTTTTGTTGAGTTCAACGTATCACCTTCTTCCTCTTGGTCGTGGAACTCATCAGGCTTCCTCAATTTTAAATGACTGAACTTTTGGTCTCTTAGTCCAACTTCATCTCCTTTTGTCAACAAACATTTTGATGCAGAAAAACATGTAGATGCCATAATTCCTCTTGGAGACCAAATATAGAAATCTCATTTTCATCGAGTTCCGACCATAAGAGTAAACAGATGTTTGTCCAAAACAATACACACGGCTTTGGTAAATTCCACTTACAGATCCAAATCATATATTTGACTTACGTTGAACAAATTGGTCGTGAGTCCTTCTACTATTAATGTCTCTGTTAGACAATTAATACTAGGGAATTTCAGTTGACCCTTTCCAAGGACACGTTCTTTGACCCCATCACCAAATGTAACATATCCATCAAGGCATAAACGAACATTTATCAAGAATTCACGATTTTCAATCATGTGTTGTGAAGCTCCGTTGTCAAAGTACCAGATATGTTCGTTGGATTCAGCAAAGGTGGTATAAGCAACATTGGCTCGGTAACTCTCACCATTAACTTTCCATTCCTACTTCGGATTCACCTGAGAGTGTTTACCTTTGACTCTCCATGATCGGTTCGTAGAATTCTGAGATTGCATAAACATTCTCTGTTGAATTCGAGAGGTTCCATGTAGTTGGAAGCATTGTGGTCTTATGTGACCTTTCTTACCCCAGAAATGAAATACTCGATGCGCTTTCTTGATATTGTCTTCCAACAACGATACATCTTGAGGAATGGATTTGTGTTGATACTACTGATCAATTGTATGTCTTGTAGGATGTCGTGCGAGATGTTTCTCACGATGTCGAGTATGATGTTGTTGACCATTGTATACCCAGTGGGTGTCATGCTCTGCTTAACCTTTTTGTTTTTGAGCAAGTATGAACTGACAGAGATCATTTTGAGGGACAAAAACTATTTGAGAAAATGAGGCTTCATCGATATACCCAAGTCCATTCATATATGTGGTTAGTTTTCCCATGGACAAAAGAGTGTCTAACTTGTCTGTAATTGAATTCATCATCCTGACATTCTTTGTGATTCTACCAAGTTCCAGGTTGAGTCTGCTTACTTCTTTTTTAAGAAACACCACTTGATCAATTAGCTTAGTATTTTCTTCTGTTAGAGTGTGTGTCTGATCTTCCTGAGTTTCCAGGATCCTAGATTCTTTCATCTAGTTGGTGAACATTTGATCATATGCCCTGCTCATGGTTTCATCAGACAGAGACTACCTGGGATCCCTTTCATTTTCATCTTCACTTGTAGGTAAGTCAACAGTATTAGCAGTACTGATAAATGCAAGGAAATTGTTTACCCGTTCATTTTCACTGGATTGTTATCATCAGCTGACTTGGATGCCTTGAAGCCTTTCTTTTTCTTTTCAAGTAATTAGGACATTCTCGCCTGATATGTTCATATCCTTCACATTAATGGCATTGGACTCCTTTTCCTTTTATTGTACAATCGACATATCTCTCCCATGATTTCTGTCCTTTCTGATCAGAGATGTCAGCGACATCTTGGTGAGTATCAGGATTGACATCTCGACGACTATATCGTCCTGGCATCATGTTCAATTGTTTATCACCTTCTTCACTATTAGGGCTATGCTTTCATCCATCTCTTCTTCTGAGTTAGAGTGAGCTTGCTCATTGAGGTGTTGTGTAGAGCTCTCTAATGCAATTCCTTTACTTCTTGTCTCTGATCTTGGAAGAGACAACTCGAATGTCATGATTGAACCCATAAGTTCATCAAATCTAAGAACACTCAAGTCATGCATTTCTTCTATAGCAGTTATCTTCATCCTATACCTAGAGTTTATAGCTTGCATAATTTTTCTTACCAGATTCTCATTTGTCATAGGTTTACCAAGAGCATATGATTCATTTTCCAAATCTCTTATTTGCACATGTAAGTGAGTGATTGTTTTATCATCTCTCATGCTCAGTGCTTCGAAATTTGTTGTGAGATATTGCAGTTTTTAATCCCTCACTTTAGTGGTTCTTTTATAGGATGTAGCCAGTATCTCCCAAGCTTTCTTTGTAGAAGTGCAGTTGTTAATTAACTTAAAAACATTTGGGTAAACTCTATTGAAAATTGCATTGAGAGCATGTGGATTTTTTCAGGACTTCATCATCTTCAACATTACTCTAATCTATCACTTGTTTGAGAATAAATGGCTTTCCTTCCCCTGTTTTAGTTTGTGGAGGTTTTCACCTATGGATCACAGATTTCCAAGTCTTACTATCCAGAGATTTCAGAACAACACTCATTTTAGCATTCTAGTAGCCACGGTTTGTTCAATTCAATACATGTGGACGAGTGTTTGAGCCTCTTTCCCTTGAAGTTTCCATAGTGCGCACACATACTTATTTTCCCTCCAAGATCATACTGTTGGAATTCTAGGCATCAAACGCAGCGGAAATTAAAAACTTTTCCCTAGAATAGCCTCAGGATCCATGTAATTCCGAGTAAACCGGCAAACAAAAATTAAAGGAGAGATTACCTCTTTCAAATTTTCAGCTTGGTTCGAGACAGAGACCAACTTTCAGCTTGTATATCTCAGCAAAGAACCGTTGGAATGCAAATCCCTCCGGTCATATTGAAGAACAATATGTGTAGAACGTTCACTCCGAAAATCAGCAAGATCGGACCTCGGATGAACCTCCGATCGAGCTCTTTACAGTGGCTGGTCGGACAGAATCTAGCCAGAAAAATCTGCCCAGATTTTTCTTCCTTTTCTTGCAAACAAACAACACCCGAAACAAATGGATTTGGCTTGAGTCTCAAAGACGCCTACGTATCCTCTTGGAGGAATCAAAGCCACGTAGTTCTTGAACAATCCTTCCCAAAATCGTTTGTGTGCTAGCACAAGATGAAGAACACTTCTTCCTCTCTCTTTTCTCTCTACTCGTTTTTCTCTCTACACTTTGAGAACCATTCTCAACTCAACCTTGAGAAAATCTGATTTTTTTCTACACTTGCATGCTTATATAACCCAACATGACCACACTTATTTTATTTGGAAAAACCCAACACTTGGACTTCCAACTTGGACAAGTGTCTCACTTAGGTTTTGCATGCTTACTATTCCTAAACATGACTCCACTAGAGCACCCACAGTCGTGGGCGAGGAGCAGCTGGCGAGATGATCTCGCCGGCGAGGAGGAGGCAGGGAGCAGGCGAGGTGGAGGCGAGGAGCACGCTGGCGACTTGGGTAGCCGTTAGCGAACTCGCCAACAGATCTCGCTGGCGAGGAAGACTTTGACCTCCTCGGGTGGCGCGCCGGCCGTTGGCGAGCCACACGCTGGCGACACGTGGCCTGGTTCGCTGGCAGTAACATTAACTTTTTTTTCACTTCCCCTTATAAATAAACACCCCAAAACTCATTTTTACACACACTCAATTTCTCTCTTCTACTACACTTCAAAAAGTCCTATTCAAATTTCTTTCGCTATGTCTTCTTTCGATCTCAACGAGTGGGTTCTCAATTATAGGTCGGTGACGGATGAAACTTTGTCCCAAGAGTTTTTGGAGCCTTGATTTTCCCCCAACCCGACTGTCCAATCCTCTCAACCCATTTCCGAGCCCGCCGAAGTCCGTCCGTCCGTCCGTCCGACAAAGGCCAAAGCAAAGCGTGTCTTATGGACCGACGAGGAGGACTGCAGGTTAGTTCGAGCTTGGATGCACCACTCGTACGAATCAGTGCACGGCAACCAGAAGCATAATTTGAAGTACTGGGGGGCCATCGCTAAGGAACTGGAATCTACTCGGGGCCCGGATGATCCGGTGAGGCCGGGGAAGCAGTGCAAAGACCACTGGCTGGGGACGAATCCCAAAGTGACGTTCTTCCAAGGGCTGTTTGTGAAGAACTGCAGGGACCACAGGAGCGGCCAGAACGATGCGGGAATCATGAAGTTGACCGAGGAGCAATACATAAAGGCTTGTGGTCATCCATTCACATGGAAACACTGGTGGGACCTTGTGAAAGGAGAACACAAGTGGAATTCTCATTACTTTGCTGTTGACGAGCCCGTTGTACCAACACCGGTTATGGAGTTCGATGTCGAAGATTCTACCGACTCCGGCAAGCGCCCTCGTGAAGACACGCCGGGCTGTGAGGACAGTCAGCAAACGACCGGTGCTAATACGGACGGTCAACCCCAGTACAAGAGGCCTATGGGCTGCAAGGCTGCCAAGGCTGCAAGGCTCAGAGGTAAGGGCTCAGCATCATCGTCTAAGGAAGCGGTTGCCGATCGTGTCGAGAGGGACCATATAGCGGCCAAAGAAGCAAGCCAAGCCAGGACCATTGAGAAGGTTGCGCAGCTGAAGCTGATGGCATACCAGCAGTGGGTCGAAGCTAAAAAAACCGACACTTCTGGCATGGACCCCGAGCAGCTAGAGGCCCACATGACGCAGTTTAAGATTTTGCGCAATCTGATGGCCCAGTGACTTATTTTTTTTAAGCTTACCGTACTTGTTTTTTTTTTAAAGTTGTAATTCTAATTTCCTTTAATGAATGTTTTTTAAGTTTCATGTTTTGGTAATTGTTTTACTTTAATGAATTGTTTGAATTTGGTCAAAGAAGAACTTTTTTTTTACATTATGAGTTGTCCATTATTGGGATGTGTGCCATTATTTCCACTACCACCACAAAATGACCAAAATGCCCCCTTGTGGCCGGCGGTTTTGGCCTATAAATACCACCCTTCTCCTCCTTCATTCTTCACACCTCTTCTCCACTTCTCTCTGTATCTCCCAAACTTTTGTTCTTCCATTTTTCCTCCCTTTCTTCGAAGCACCAATGGCCGGTGTAGGCTCATACCCGTGGACCAACGAGGAAGAGATGGTGTTGGTCCTATGTTGGCTGCAGGACGCCCGGTCAGGCCCAAATCATAGGTACTGGCCGGTAGTCTATGCCAATTTTGTCCACGGTGCTCCGGCCAACTCCCCGCCGAGAACCCAGAAACAGTGTTGAGACCACTGGCAGGATCTCGCCCGGAAAATCCACCGGTATGAACTGTGCTACCGTGTAGCAGTTCATAACGCCCCGCCGGGAAGTACCGAGACTTACTTTCGCTCTCAAGCAGCCGCTGCCCACCACAGGGACCATGGCACCCATTTCACGAAGATGTTTCTGTGGGAGATCGTTCGAGACCATCACAAATTCCTACAGTACGTTCACGAGCTGTAGATCGTGATCGTGTCATAAAATTAGATCTCGTTTAATTATGTATTAACTTACCATCTGCGTGCTAATTATAGGTATAATTATCGTTTAAGTTTGTTTTAATTATCGTATGTGTGGTATATGTATAATTATAATAAAGTTGTGGGTTTATGTTGCAATTTTTTTTCTTTTTTTTATTTGCTTTTTCCTTCATCTCGCCGGCGGCTCCTCGCCAGCAACAGTACCCCACTGCAGACGTCGCTGGCGGTGAGCTAGCGAGATACTTTAAATATTATATTTCATATCATCTCGCCGGCGCCATCTCGCCGGCAGCCGGCGAGATGACTGTGGATGCTCTAAGTCATTTCAAGCAAGTCCAACTCTTGGACTTTCTTTTATGACATGTGTCTTATTTTAGGAGTAGTGGTCATGCAAAAATACCCTCTTTGAATTTCACAAATTCAAGAGTCATTTTTGCATTTTAATTGCCCAACATAATCTTCATTATATCGGCAATTCGAAAAACGAGTTTAATGAATAAATAAGTATTATATCAAATATAATATATTATTTTATTCACTTAATGGACTTCCAAAGTCCAACACGATTTTGGGCTTGTTGTTAGGTGTGACCCTGAAGGCTCATACGATGTTCGGCAGTGGGCCCGAAATCCTCGATTCGTCCACATGTCATAGTTGTCTTTTAGCAAAGCAATATGACTACCTAAACATGTATGATGATCGTCAATGCGAATTAACCTTTACACGCTAATATGCTAACCCTTCTGTCAACGATATCTCGATCGAATAAGGCATAGGGTCGTCATCCTTATTTTATTCGATCGCTGTTTCTTGATCTTAAGTAGACTGCCAGTGATAACTCTTTATCAATTCGCATGGCCATGCTTTTTCTGCAGTCTCACTTATCAAGGGGCCCAAACGATATCTCTCATATTTAAACGAGTGACATATCCCTTATCTGTCAACCATATCTCTCACATAGACACTTATGCACCCAATCACAGCCTTTATAATTGCCCGGTTAAAGACAACGTTTAACTGTGTCAAAGCACACAGTCACCTATGTAGAAATCATGATGACTATAAGGTTAGAGGACTTAAGTCATATTACGGTACTGAGAAATACTCATGACAGTTCCTATGTAGTATTCTCATAGTGGGTCATCCAATGTCATGTCCCTAAATGACATCTATGATTTGACTTCATATCCAATATGTATGATCAGTAAAACGTGATCATCAGCCAACATCATACTAGTCTTAGTATATCAGTAAGACCAGGGATGAAGTGAATAATACTCTATTACTTATAAGAGTTTTACTATCAGGTCCTCAACCCGATGATCTTAAGAAATAGTATTATTCACACTATTAACATTTCGTAAATGATAATAGTAGTGCCGATGTATTAATGAAATGATAATGCCGTCCATGATCACGATTGGCCTAGGGCACAAAAACCAACACATACTACTTAGGTTGAGTGACCTGCTCTGATACCAATTGTAAATCTGATCAGGTGCAACTATTACATGAGATGTCACTTAGAATATGAAGGCAAGTAATCTGACATCTCACTTTAGTAATCGAATGGAAAGCAATAATAAATACAAGCATTCACACACGATTGGTTACCCAATTCAGTACATCATACCTACGTCTAGGGAACTTTGCTAGTGGAATGATTTTCACTATACTACAATTGTCAATATACAAGTTTCTCATATTATCCAGATCAAACCTATGTTATGATTACACAGTGACAAACCTATTATAGGGCTCCCCTTTAATCCGATCTTCAAGATCGATTTCACTTTTCAAGCACCTCAGTCTTGGATTGTTCTTCGTCTTTGATAAAGGATTATGACACTTCAATCAGAAGAACATCACTCCATTTCTTGTTCAGTATCGAGACAAGGTGTGAGCACAACATCATTCAAATTTGCTTCATTTCATCCAGTTTCTCGACAGGCTAGTCCAACACGCTCAAGAACACTGAACTAATGAACACAAGAGATGTACAAAAGTAGTCTTCTTAGACACAAATGATCAACATATAATATTCCGATCAACCCTAGCTTTGGAGATGTTCTCGATATCTCTAGTTCTTCCTGCTTTCAGAACACACACCTCCTAAGGTTTTATGACCTTAGAGACACGATCACGCTAAACCTCTTCTTTACTTGTTCAGCATAACTTTCCAAAATCGATCCATAAGAATCTGTGTACATATCTTTTGATTTTGGGAAGAATACGATATCATTTCCTAATACCTTTAGAACTCTAATAAAGAGTATCTAGACATAAGGGAAATATATCTTCAAAACCGGATCAAGATGAACGTCTTCGGGATATACACGATGAAATCCCACGCGCGTGTACTATCATACACTATCATGTTAATGACATATGTGTCGACATCATCGCTTAGCTCCGCACTGGTTGCACACTTATGATGTCCACTGACATCCTTGATAACATCTTGCTTGACTCAAATGTAGCCAATACAGATGTAACAACACACCAAAACTCAAAAAACATAGAAACAAAAACCTGGAGACTTCAAAAAATGTCTAAAGACCCATAACCACCCGTCGGGGGTCAACACCACAACCGAAGAGCTCCCACCAACAAATAGGCAGGAAAACAAAGAAGATCGAACATGATATTGATCTAGGAATTGAGCAGAGAATCCACACTAGAGTAAGAAAGCGAAGGTAGAACACCTTACCAACCGCGAGTAACACCAATAAAACCACTAGAGACGACAGCCAACACTTCGAATGCCATGTGTACTTCACCGGAAAAGAGCTCTAGCACTTACAACAACGGTAAAGAGCAGAGCTGGAAGAGTGCAACTCCAGCATTACCAACCATAGGAATGGAACGTCGGAGCCTTACAACTCTGGTAGCGTACAGACAAATCAGCGGCCAACACCCACCCGATCAACTTAGAGTAGCACAGAACCAGCACTACAACGCTAGAACCGCCTAGGTGAGTTAGAGAAGGTATGAAATAGACGAAAAAGACCAGGACTCTGGCCCGCGTGGATGGAACTGAAACCAGCAGAACCATAGGACCTGAGCACGACAGTGGCAGCTACACATATGACCACCACAAGAATTCCAAAGAAGAGTACTCACCTTGGGGAGTTACACCCGGAGCGACGAAAACCTAAAGAGAAAGATGATGGATACGAGCAAAGAAAGCCGGAGAAACAGAATTGAGGCACCATTTGGAGAAACAGACTGAAGACGAAGCAAAGGCGGTAGAGACAGCCACCACTGTAAACCACCAATTGTGGCTTGACTAAATCAGCATAGGTCTACACCTGGGCAGGTGTAGAAACGGAATCTCATGCCCAGATCGAGGTCGAGGTCGAGTCATTGGTAGAAGCCAACGCAGCAACACCGGAGAAGGGAACAAGGGAGAAGGGCGTGAGTAGGCACAAGTCAAACAAGAAGAGGCAGAGTCGGATGGAAAGAGGGGGTGAGGAAAGAGGTGAAGAAGGCCTCTACCAGCAACGACCAAGGACGCAACCCACGACCGTCACCGACATTGATGAGAATAAAGAGGTAGCGACTGGTTATGTGGAACTGGGGTTTTAGTTGAGAGGACTTTAATTTTACATGTGAATTAGTATTTCAGTTTTGTAATGAAAAAAGAATTAATATAAATAAATAAATAAATAAATAAGAAGAAATAAAATTAAAGGTTGATAACATTAATTTTTTTTAAATGAACAAAATTATTCAAAAATGATGAAGCTCAATATTGTAGAGATATTATTGATATTGTTGTGCCAAATACATAAGTAGAGATCCCTTATATATGATAGTAATCCTACACAATAACGAAATAAGCTTAAATATAAGAATAGGAAATATCCTAACTTTCTAACTTCTAACACCCCCCTCAAACTGGATCATACAAATCATAAGAACCCAACTTGTTACGAATATAGATTATGCGAGGTCCACATAGATATTTTGTGAAGATATCTGCTAGTTGGTCATTAGAGTTGACGAAACTGGGTTTGATGCAATCTGATATAATCTTCTCCCTGATAAAGTGACAATCGACTACTATATGTCTGGTTCTTTCACGAAACACAAGATTGGACGCGATGTATAATATTACCTGATTGTCACATATTAATGTCATTGGAGTATCCTTTATAAGCATGAGTTCTTGAAGAAGTTGTTTCACCCATATGAGTTCACATGTTGCCAAGGCCATGACTCTATATTCAGCTTCTACACTAGATCTAGCGACAATAGTTTTGCTTTTTTACTTTCCAAGAGATCAATTTACAACCTATCATGACACAGTAACCTGAAGTGGTACGACTATCAGAGGGAGATCATGCCCAATTTTCATCCTAATATGCAACTACTACAGTACTTCCGCTATCCTCATACAACAATCTTTGTCCTAGAGTTCCCTTGATATACCTCAAGATGCGCGTTACTACGTCCCAATGGCTATCACATGGGGATTGCAGAAACTAGCTGACCACACGTATAGCGAATGAAATATTTGTTAAAGTAATAGTAAGGTAATTAAGCATCCCAACGAGTCTACGGTACCTTTTGGGATTGTCAAGAGGCTCCCCCTATCTTGGAAGAAGTTTCGAGTTTGGATTCATAAGAGTATCACAAGGACGACAATCAAGCATTTTTGTCTCTTCAAGTATACCAAGAGCGTATTTCCATTGAGATATATCTATAGCATTGCTAGCTTAGGCAACCTTAATGCCAAGGAAATATTTGAATAACCCCAAGTCCTTAGTCTGAAAATGTTGAAAGACGGGACTTTTTAATCTAAGAATATCGTCTTCATCATCTCCTATAATAACTATATTGTCCACATAAACAACTAGATAGATACTTCTACCTTATTATGTGTGGTGATAGAAAACAGAATGATCAGTTTCGCTAAAAACCATGCCAAACTATTGAATAATTGTACTAAATCTGCCAAACCATGCTCGAGGAGATTGCTTGAGTCCATAAATAGAACGTAAAAGCTTACACACCAAACCAGACTCCCCCTGAGTAATAAAACTTGATGGTTGCTTCATGTAGCTATCTTCATCGAGGTCACCATAAAGAAAGACATTCTTGATATTCAGTTGTTGAAGAGGCCAATGCTTGACCGCAATAATGGAGATGAATAGACGAACAACGGCAATCTTTACAACCGGAGAAAAAGTATCACCATAGTCAAGCCCAAAAATTTGGGTATCCTTGACAACTAGTCGAGCTTTTAGACGACCCACCTGATTATCGGGTCCCATTTTGACTGTATACACCCAACGACATCCAACAGTAAACTGCCCTAGAGGAAGAGCAACTAACTTCCAAGTACCTAGAGAGTGCATAACAGACATTTCGTCAATCATAGCTTGCCGTCAACCATGGTGTGATAATGCCTCACTGGTAGATTTAAGAATAGAAATAGCAGACAAAGAGGAAACAAAAACATAATACGAGGGAGATAAGCGGTGGTAGCTAAGGAATGAATAAACATGATGAGGATTAAGAGTAGAGCGAGTACCACATCGTAGAGCGGGAGGCTCGTCGGGGACCGGAGGCAGATACGCGACATGATGAGGAGCTAGAGAAGGAGATGAGTGCATTGGATCATCAATAGGACCTGCAATCGAAGGAACATGTAGATGCCAAGAATAAACATGTAAAGGAGGCGGTGCAACTATGTAATTTGGAAGGGACATGATTGAGGTAACAGGTAAGATCTCACAAATATTGTGATTATTAAACTCTGACGATGAGAAGTAAGAGTTTGACTCAAAAAGGAAACATCGGTAGAGATAAAATAACGATTAGTAATAGGAGAATAACATTTATACCCTTTTTGAAGGCGTATCCCAAGAAAACACATTTGATAGCTTTTCCTAACAATTTATCTCGACCTGGAGTTTTATCATGAACAAAACAAGTACATCCAAACATACGAAGCGGAAGAGGATATAATGACTTCTCCGGACACAATACAGAGAAAGGGATTGTATCTTGTAAAACGGATGATGGCATACGATTAATCAAATACCCTACAACAAGAACAACATCAGCCCAGAAACGACGAGACACATGATGATGAATGATAAGTGTACGTGCAGTTTCAACTAGATGACAGTTTTTGTGTGTCGACAATGCCATTTTGTTGAGGGATATAAATATAAGAATATTGGTGAAGAACACCATGAGAACGCACAAACTCTGTAAAAGTTTCTATAAAATATTATTTAGCATTATCACGTAAATACGTATGCCAACATTTAATTGAGTTTGAATTTCAGCAAAAAAATAATTTGAAAATGGAAAATAACTCCAAACGATGTGTCATTAAAAAAACCAAGTGTATTGAGAGTAATCGTCAATAAAGGTAACAAAATATCGATAACCCAATACAGAAGGAGCACAAATCGGACGCCAAACATCAGTGTGAACCAATTCAAAAGGAAAAGAAGCCCGATTATTTATACGTTTAGGAAAAGAAGTACGAGTTTGTTTTCCCAACTGACAAGACTCACACTCTAACGTAGATAAATGAGAAAGGCTCGGTACTAAGAGTTTAAGTTTTGAGAGACTAGGATGAACCAAACGACCGTGGATGGTAAGTGGAGATTCAATAGATATGCAAGCTACTGAGGACGCTTTTTCTTGGAGATAGTATAATCCTTGAGAATCATATCCTTCTGCCATCACCTCTATCGTACCACGGTCCTGCACAAATACAAACTCAGCATCAAAGATGATAGTGCAATTCAGAGCTCGAGTAAACAGAGATATCGAGATAAGATTAAATGGACTGTTAGGGGAAAAAAGAACAGATGCTAAAGGTAAGGACGGTAAGGGTTTCGTAGAACCAACTCCTTCCGCTCGGGATATAGACCTGTCTGTAAGAGTAATATCCAGGAGATGTGAAGAAGTTGAAATATGGGTAAGGAGATTTTGGTTACCAGAAATATGGTTTGAAGCACCAAAATCAAGTACCCAATGGTCTGTAGGTGGAGAATTCCCTAAACAAGCAATGGAATCACCAATACCAACATTAACATTTTGATGAAGTGAAAATGTTTTTCGTGAAGAGCGAAGTCGCAAATAGTCCTCGTACTCAACACTAGTGAGAACAACATAAGGGGGACAACTGGTTGTGAAGGGCGGGCGGGTCTTGGGTAGCATAAGCAACTCTAAGAGGATAATCACGTAACTCATAACAAACCTCCTTAGTTTGTCCCATCTTGTGAAAATGACTACATTGAACGTCTTTGCTTTGGTAAGAACCACCTTGTCCTCCACGTCGTCCACCACCACGCCCCCTACCACTACCTCTCATAAAGGCACTGTAAGAACTTGTAGCATACTGATATATAAGAGCGGAGGTATCCACTGTAGTAGGAACCTCAGGTGTCGTGATGGTAGAGGAAACATGCAATAGGCGGACGAAAAAATCTTGCAGCGTATGGATAGTAGCACTGGCTAAGATTTGATCACGAATGGAGGACAGCTCAAGACTCATGGCAACAAGAACCATGAACAATTTATCACGTTGGGCTAGTTAGACCTCTTTGTTATCAGTAATTGGCAAAAATGCATCAAACTCCTCAATCAACGACTCTAATCGACCAAAAAAATGTGTCGTATCGAGTCTGGATTGCTTTAGCTGAACCATATTAGATATCACAAATAAAATTGTTAAATATCATTAGTGTATAAGTCTTTAGCCTTATTCCATACTTGACTACATGTTTTATATGATTTAAAAATAGAGTGTAGTTTAGGATCAATTGATTGCCCCAATATAGTGACTAACAAGGCATCAAATTTCTTCCACTGAGCCTGTTTATCCTTACCAATATCATCACTACATTTAGTGAGATGATATTAGAGCCCTTGGCCCATAAACCACAATTAAATAGAAGCAGCTCATGGTGTATAACTAGAGCTACCACCGAGTTTCTCCGTTGTAATAACGGGAAGAGTTAAAAATGAAGAGAACGTACTAGCTTAGAGATATGTCATACTTAGTATATCAATAACGGGAGCTTAAAGCAATCCAAGATAGCAAAAAAAGCGAGAAACACATGTCTGGCAACGACAACGCATGGGTGATCCAACGACGACGATTTTTCACGGGTTGGTAGATCAGAGTCTTCTGGTAACGATGGTGTTGGAGGTGAGAATCAATGATGGTTGGAACTGTGCAGATCGGAGAAAAAAAGTTATCGACTGCCTTGACACACAAGTGGCGTGCGGAGGCTGGTGCAGTCTGATTTTGGGACTGCTATCGCCAGAGGCTCTGCTTTTCGCAAGTGGGAGAATCGAGATGATTCTGGGTCGAAATCAAGACTTTTTTGGACAAGAGTTACTGTTTGAAGACCGAAATCACTGTTCCGATGGAGAATAAAAACGGAACTCATCCCTACGACTCTGATACCATGACAAATATTATTGAGATTGTTGTGCCAAATGCATAAGTAAAGATCCTTTTATATAGGGCTATAATCGTACACAACAAAGAAATTAACTTAATTATGGGAATAAGAAATATCTTACCTTTCGAACTTCTAACAAAAATTAATATTAAAATGTTTAAGGAAGTAGAACATTTGACTGATTTTACGTTAGCAGGAGATAATGACAAAAAAATACTTTTAAATGTTTAAAAGTGTGGCTCGCCAACGGACGGCGCGCCACCCGAGGAGATCAGAGTCTCCCCAGGCCACGTGTCGCCAGCGTGTGGCTCGGCAACGGCCGGCGCGCCACCCGAGGAGATCAGAGTATTCTTCGCCAGCGAGATCTGCTGGCGAGGTCGTTAACGGCTACCCAAGTCGCCAGCGTGTTCCTCGCCTCCACCTCGCCTGCTCCCCTTTGTCATTATCTCCTACTAACGTAAAATCAGTAAAATGTTTCTACTTCCTTAGAGCACCCACAGTCGTGGGCGAGGAGCAGCTGGCGAGACGATCTCGCCGGCGAGGAGCAGGCGGGGAGCAGGCGAGGAACACGCTGGCGACTTGGGTAGCCGTTAACGACCTCGCCAGCAGATCTCGCTGGCGAGGAAGACTCTGCTCTCCTCGGGTGGCGCGCCGGCCGTTGGCAAGCCACACTTTTAAACATTTAAAAGTATTTTGGACTTACGTTCTTTGGATGAAAATTTAACGGAAATGGGTAAAGTAAATTTTTTGAAAGTTAGATACCTTCCAAACAAATTTTAGAGCTAGGTGTAGTTAGACAAAAATCGGACATAGTTAGGTATAACTCGATATAATTTTCCAGGTAATTTATAATGTTAATCATCTTCGCGTCTTCTAAAGATAGAGGGGGCTGTACATAGTAGAAGGCTCCAGCTTCCAACAGAAGAGATTAGAGCCTCCAATGGCTTGTTTTCTCCTTACAACAGATGCAGAACTACCAAACTGATATGGCAAACTCAAAACACACATGAATGCCAGATGTTTTACCAGTCCTTGAGCAGCTCGCTAGCAACATCCTTGTAGCTCACTTTCTTTTTCTTCGAAGGCTCTGGAACTGGACCATCTTTCTCGTGCTCCAGAATCGGATTTGTAGTTTCAACTTTTTTCATTCCAAGGCTTGGTATCATATCCAGTAACATGGAATGGACAGGATCAACCATGACCTCTAGCTTCTGAGGGTTCACTATTGATTCCTGCTTTTCACAGTGAAATGGATCAGCCAGAAGTTTAGCCATATCCTTGCTCTGGTTTTCCCTCATCATTCCAGTTTCAGAAGCTTCATTGAACACATCTTCCCGTCTGGTCTCTTGTGCATGTGTTGCTTGCTGAGCTACTGCCTTGCTTTTATGTGATGACTCTGAATCTTGTACGATTTCACTGCTTTTATTACCAGAAATTACATCAGTTACATGACTTCCTTGTCTAACTCTCATACGTGTCTTCCCATCAGAAGAATCACTTTCATCCAATCCCTCCCCTGAAATTTTAGCAGGCTTCTTTGCATGACGTGGTCGAGTTCTTCGAGCTTGATTCATGACTCTGTTTGTGCTCTTCCCTGCAGACCTTCCTCTTTTCCTTTTCTCATCCTTCCTGGGTGAGGGCAATATCTTGGGATTGTCTGATGCACTTTCACTTCTGCTCTGTTTCACTTCATTTTCAGGAGATAGCAAATGCTGGCTTTCTTTGTGGTCCGAGTTACAAGAAACTTCTGAATCATGATTCCTGGGAAAACAAAGGAATTAGACTCGGTACCTTTTATTAATAAGCATATGGATCATATGGTAGACATGTGGACAACAAGCTTGCAATTCTTTTCAACAGCAACGAAAATGACATCTTTAAATTGCAGTATTAGGTAGAGAGCAGTAAAAATAGCCATCAAGAGAAGCGAAACAACCAATTCAAATGGTACAGAATATCATGTTCGAAAATGCAATTGTTTCACCCTTACGGTCTCCCATCACTAAAATGCCAGTTTATATTAGGGATAATTGTCAAAACATGCACTAAAGTTTCGTCCACAAACGAAATAGTGCACAACGTTTCGTCCACGTTGTGTGGCTACCCTAAAGTTTCGTCCACAAAATGAAATAGTGCACAACGTTTCGTCCACGCTGTGTGGCTACCCTAAAGTTTCGTCCACAAAATGAAATAGTGCACAACGTTTCGTCCACGTTGTGTGGCTACCCTAAAGTAATTTGCTGATTTAAGTTTCATAAGTAATTTTAAGTAATTTTTCTAACAAATGTTTGTGGACAAAACTTTAGGGTAGCCGCACAACGTGGACGAAACATTGTGCACTATTTCATTTGTAGACGAAACTTTAGTGCATGTTTTGACAATTATCCCTTTATATTATTTGTCTCTATTTCGTGATGTCAGATCTTTTCATTGAACATGATGTTCTGTGACAATTCACAGGAAAGCTTCTATCCCTAGCATTGCCTTCCGAAAAACAAATGAATGCTTTTGTTCTGATAAATCCAAAACAAGACTCACATTTGCTCCAAATATGAGTTACAAAAACCATAGCCACAGAATGTTATGCCAATACAATTGTTCCAGATGTTCCTTACGCGAAGAATTTATATTTTTCAGCAAGTTAAATCAGGATATCGTCAAGCATGTTAATAAATTGTTCTAAACTTGATGTGTCCTTACCATTCTTCTAACCCAGAAGGCTTCAGGCTATAATTTTCCTCGTACAACTTTTTCTCCTTTTCTACACATTCTTCCAGCCACTGTGATCTGACAACTTGCAATCTCTTGGTCTGCAAAAGTTGCTTCTCTGCCACGGTGAAGCTGTCCACAAGTAGTTAATTCATGCAACCATACATTGAAATTTATGTTTCCATCACTTCCTGGATACACAATGCATGTAAAACTAACATTTGCAACTACTTTGTGATTCTTGACTGTCATTCAAATTTTGTTGCAATTCTTTACTTTGTATAATTTTTAATTTACACTGCCATTTAGATTTAAATTTTCCATGTGCCATGCACATGCCTTGCCATTTTCCCTAAACTACCAATTTTACCCTTGAATAAAGTAGAGGCTAATTACTTAATTGCAACAACTTCCAGTATATACTAGGAACCTTTCACAATTCTTGATTGTCATTCAAGTTTTGTTGCAGTCAGTTACCTTGTACAATTTTAATGGTAATTTATGATAATTTTGTAAGAGTAGTTTGGACATTACATTTCTAACATTGTAATTAGTGGTGCAAATGAAAGACTGTACAAGGCAACAAATTGCAACAAAACTTGAATGACGGCGAGGAATTGCAAAAGTTGCCATACAACAAGTTTTTGCGATTAACCCTGTTGTTTTTATTTTTTAAATGGTAATTTCTGAAATTTTGTGAGGGTAATTTGGACATGTCGTTAAAAATATAACGGTCTAATTAACAGTGCAAATTAAAAGTCGTACAAGGTAACAAAATGCAACAAAACTTGAATGACGGTAATAAATTGCAAAAGGTGCCTAGTATACAGTCTGTTTTTGCAATTAACCTAAGAACAATTAATACACATTTATTCCCCCTCTATAATAAAACTCAAGAGGCCTGAAGTTCAAGCTCTCGCGATGAATTAAATAATCTAGAATATCTTCAAATTTAAAAGGAGCTAGGAAATGAACCATATATTAGAATTAGCCAACACAATTTCATGGATTACCTTCTTAATAGGGTGGTGAAGTCCACATCCAAACCTGGTTCTACCATGACCACTAAATGGGAAGCGTCAGCAAGCTTGTTGCATACTTTTCCACCACCCATGTAAACTTCAGCCTTCAACCTCCTCAAAGCAAATTCTAATGAGACCACATTCAAATCTGTATTTCTTCACACCAAAAAGCTAATCAAACATCAGTTTCTTTTTTATTTTGCTTTTAGCATCCATATATACAAAGGTAAAAAAAATGAAATGTTGTCAATACGACTTACAGTGACAGCACTGAATTGTTAAAGTAAATGCAACAGCCATGCAAGTAAGACCATTTGTCCTTAGGACAATGCTTTTTCTTGTAATATTGGACGATACTCGTATCTTCTGATCTGTCAATGTTGCTTAAGAGCTGGAAAAAAAAAGTGTTAATTTTATAAGCTAGTTTTTGCTTAAATCCTTCAATTGTCATAATAAATTACTAGAAAAGCAGCAGAATAAATCATTAAAAAAGGTTTCTCTACTCTTACAAAGTTATACTTCTATAAATTGCACACACGTTAAGCCAATCAGTAGATGACGGAAAGAATAAGGCCTAGTACAGAATACCTGTTTCAGGCCCACAAGGTCAAGATCACAGAAGTACGAGTCAGAAAATTCATCAATCTGTTCTTGTAGCTTCTTCTTTGAGGAATCAGAGAGAAAGAGGTAATACCTTCAAAAGAGAACAGTCGGTCAGAAACAAAGATCACATGATTAAAGATGCATACATACCTAGAGCAACTGGAAGAATAAAGATAGCCTAACTGACTTTGGCTGTAATTGAAGAAGTTTCTTCTGTGAACAGCAATCTAAGACCCAAGAGTAATGAATAATATCTGCATGAAGTTTTGCAGCCTGATATTTTAGACCTGCCAGATTTTTCATATTAGCTCTGTAGGTATAAAACAATAATCAGCATGTGTGCGCGAGTGAGTGACAGAATGAGAGAAAGAGACCCTTGCTTTCAGCTGCAACACAGTGGGTAACTGAATTATTCAAATTCATGGAGAAGCCTCCCCCGTTCTCAGCAACCATTTTGTGCAAGGAATCCAAAGTTAGACTTGGAGGAACATTAACAAAATCTGTACTTGTCAAGGGATATTATAATAGTTAACACACTGATGAGGGTACAACAAGACCAGAAGGGATAAAATTTAAATAGAATTACAAAAAAAGATTAATAACCTTTAGTACCTCTTATGTATTGGTAACACACCTTTAGTACCTCTTATGTATTGGTAACACATTGGACAAAATTTTGGTCAAGCTTACGCCCTTTTGATGATCTGTGACCAATTCATAAGGCATGTAATTATTCTGTTACCAATACATAAGGGGTATTATATGATCTATGACCAATTCATAAGGGGGACTAAAGGAGTGTTACCGAAACGTAAAGACTCTTATTGAACGTTATAAAACTTTGGGGTACTAAAGGTGTGTTACCAATTCAAAAGAAAAGGAAATTAACCCTATCAAAATTACACATGCAACCTAAGATTAAATGATTTAACAGATATAAGTATAACAGATAAATGAAGCAGATAAAAATGTCAAAGGATACAGAACATCATGTTAAAAAATATAAGTGTTTCTCCCTTAACACTGGAAACGTCAGTCTGGATAAAATGAGATGGAACTACAGAAACGTTCTTCTTATCTCCTCTTTTAGTGGATTTCGAATGTTTCGGTTTACTATCTTGCGGGTCATCATTTTCTGCCTCCCTTTGGGTAGTACCGTTGCTTGATTGTACTAATTCTACAAAAGCTGCAATGGAGGGGAAAACAGGAATTAACCCTGATACTCAACAAAGCGAAACCTATTTTCATCTGCCTAAATCTGCTAAGTTAGGAAAAGCAGCACAAAAATCAACAGCACGTTATATAAAAAATATTTCTGACTAAAGGACGAGTATCCCAATACAAATTTTCCCTCACTTTCCACATCAAGGCATTCATGCCAAGGTTTATCATATTTTACTCGGTCAATGCGTGGGAACCTCAGGCTATATGGTGCAGCAAACACCTGAAAAGTGAAATTATTAAACAGGGAAGAACCATCATGTTGTTAAGACGAAAACCAGCCTACCAACTATGTATATATATATATAGAGAGAGAGAGAGAGAGAGGATAACTATCGGGTACAAACTTCATAACTTCGTCAGAACGTAGAACTATCAATCTGGGCCCTTGGATCGTAGAATTAAAGGCCCATATTTAATGCATATCTTGTAATTGATTTCGTAATCAATCACCACCACCACCACCCCTGAATTTCGGTGGCCGTCCTATCTGGTTGATCAATGGCCCAGATTAGTTCTACGTTCTGACCTGAAAATAGGTTTGTACTTGATAGTCCCCCTATATACATATACATATTTGTTTCCTCATAAAATGAACAAAATAAATGGAAATTAGAGTTTCAAGAACCCACCCCAGACCTTATCGTCCGTATATCACTGGTAATGGAAAGTATGATAGATCTGCAACAACAGGGGTGCAAAAGAAAAGGTTGAGTCGACTGGAATTAAAAAGTTACGCTTAATGCATCTTCGGTGGAAATAATTTAAGAAACCAACTTTTCAGGGCTGTCTATCCAAACATCTGGTCTCTCTTTTGAATTATTAGTAACTTCATAATAACTTGGAGATGCCTTCTTTGGGTATTCATATTTCCTGACAAAATAGCATTAACAATTAAATGGCATCTAGTGAAGGCAAATGAAAGGTAACTTCGAGCTTCTAAGAATGGGTAATGGTTTGTGATAAGATAAGTGGTGTATAAAAGGCTAATGTATCAATTTAAGGTGGAAATATTTTGATAACCAAGCTAGAGAAAATAATATAAGTGACGACACAAAGGACATCAAAGCTGCAAACATTAGTCAAACCTAATCCCCATACTTGTGGTGGCAATTAACTAAGGTTTAATTGCCAAAATGTATTGTCCACGTGTTTAAACCACCCTATCCTTTGATCACGGTTGTCTGTTAGCTTTTCAACGAAATTACTACCCTTGTGTATTGCCCACATGCGAAAACTACCCTTATGTGTTGTCCACGTCCCTAATTTTCCCTCTAGTTTAACGGAATATTCCAAATTTGTCAGTAAACGACTGGTCAAAAGATGGGGTAGTTTAAACACGCGGACAATACATAAGGCAGTTTTCCACACGTGGACAATACATAAGGTAGTTTTAAGCAATTAACCCATTAACTAAAACAAAGAAGTCAAGTTACCCCAACAGGTTTTTGTAGGGTGCTTGTATCTGAAGGTAGTTCTTGCTGGGTGGGGGGCAGTAAACACTGAGAGTATTATAAACTACCAGCAAAATTGATTTGCTTTCTTGATCATAAGGCTACTTACCACTATCACATGAAAGGTAAGGCAAACACCATGTTTAATATCGATCATATCAGAGCTTACCTGAAATAAGGTTTCAGTTTGGTAACAATAGCATCCAGCTCATCATCAGAGAGCCCAGTACCTACTCTGCAAAAGGATAGAAAACTGCAGCAAAAGGACATCCAAAAGTCAATGGCAGAGTTACTTAAGTTGAAATTTAGGTGAAATAAGTAATAATCTATGGTCAAGAGATATGCTGGATTCTCAAGCATCAAAAGACGAACTTTTCTAGTTCCACCCCTGTAAAAGCAGATAGAGGGAGAGAGAGAGTGAACAGGCGAGCCTGTTGCTATACCTGTAAATCACATTTTATTACTTCTAATTTTTGTATACTGGACTTAGAAATGACATGGGAAGATATGACAGTTGGCAATGTTGATACAGACCCCAGGCATGTCTACTCGTAACATTTCATAATAATTTCTCTTCACCAAATGTTAAAAGCGTAACCAAAGAAAGATAAAATTAACAGGTTAAAGTTCATAGGACTGTGACTAGCAAAAACCAAGGAAAAGGGGATATGCCATAAAAGAAATACTTACCGTCTAGGATACGCGTTCGGGGCTGGACGCTCTGCAAGGCCCACCAAGAATTGGGCCACCTGAGAATCAACCACAGTGCTCACTTCATACTTTATGTGAGCACAAATAAGATAAATAGATAGTAGAAAATAAAGAATGGCGATTTAGTCACCTCTCCACCACGACGCCCAGAGCCATGATATCCTCCTATTGGATAATGAACAAAAATTTACCGAGGCTTTAACAATGCAATTTCTTGCTTTGAAAGAAATAAAATGAATTAAAAAGAACAAACCTATAATAAGAACGTCCAAGTCAGAACCAGCACGGATGTAATCAGGCTTCAACTTCATCCACTTTCCACTCCGATCACTTGGTTCCCATTTGGAACCAAGATCTTTTAAAACAATCCCTTCATCTCTGGAAATTTAAAAGAAAATTTAATGCATAATAAATCAAGTAAACTGAGAACTTCATGTCATTTAAATATAAAATTTAATAATATCAGGAAACTTTGATCCAAGAGAATATATCTTCCACATTTACCACATGATCAGGCTACAGTTATCCTAACATATCACATCCAAATGAACTCATGTACTGAAAAAAGTAAAAACATACCAAACAAACTCCACAACTATCCATGCATAAATACCAATCACAAGAAAGTAAACAGCAAGCATACTCGGAATTACTAGCTAAAGGCTACTTTGATCTAGTAGTTTGTTAACGACCGGATATATTTATTGGCATCCAAACATATAGCATATATCTCTCTGACCTATTCTCAATAGTTTCTTTGAAAAATCTTTCAACCTCATCCACATTCTGAGGGATAAATGACCAACGAGGTTCACCTGTATGAACAGAAAAAATAAAATATCAACCCCCATAGAAGAGAGTATTCAACACAACAAAAAGTTGGATAAATATATAATAAGAGAGGAGCTATATGTGAAGTGAGGTACATAATAGACCACCTTTACTCAAAAGGGACCGGATGATGAACAATAAATCTGTACGAATATTACTGTTCTCCGACTTGAGAGTGTATAAACACTATACCATCCACAAGATCACAATGCACACAGCAACACAGGCTAAGCCAGACACAATGGTTCTAGCAATTCACACTAACATCTGGATGGTTATGCGTTCTTCATAGTCACTAATGGAGACCTTGATATTGGATTGATTTAGTTATTAAATTATTTCGGATTTTTAAGTTTGCAATATTATGTGGGGGACCAATGCAACATTTCGTGGAGGCAAGTTTATATGGTTCTGGAGGCTGTGTAGCAGATACTTGACTACTTGAGGATTAGACAGTTCCTCATTTAAACTTTTGGCTCTAAAATTATGGATCTATGTCCAGTGGCAGTATTGGAAATGTTCTGCAAATCTGTTTGCAGAAGTCACTTTGATCCATAGGTTCAAAAGCATCTTAAGCTGAACAAAGATGAATATCAAGCAAATTGTTACCAGGAGGACGGTGACTATTAAGGCCACCATCAGGTATCAACATTTCTAGCCGACCCTTCAAAGGCTTCACAACTTTCTGGAGAAGCTGATGCCGTTCCTTCAAGCTTTGGTGAATGACACTAGTATCTCCAACATAAAGAATATCAAATGCAACATCTAGACAATCTCATGTCAAGGTTAACCAAATTAATTTGAATAATTTCTTTGCATTGTTGATCACCATAATCAAAGTAACTAGCAGCAAAGCATCTTAACAGCTGGTTGTGGGGCCTCAGCCATAAGTGAAATCAGAGACAAAAAGGATACAGCATAACTGCACAAAGAGAGCATACAATTAACTTCAATTTAATGTGCATCCATATGATAACCTATGAGGCACCAATTCAGACACTATACGGACACATGATTCTTGATTACTAAAAAACATAGAACATGATACACCAACACACATCAATTGTTTTAGTTCAAAACATAATTTATACGTAATAAATCATATAAAGTTGTAATTTTTAAAGTTTTCGAAGTTAAGCTTACTACAAACATGTAAAATTGTAGTCTAAATTATCTTTGTTACAAACTAAAATAAGGGAAGAACTCTAATCCATTTTCAGCACCCTAAGTCATTAGGCACTAATTTCATAATCTAAGAGAAGTTTATATCGATAAACCAACCAATCTTTTATTTTATTTCAAATGATACAATAGGATTAAAACACGTGGATCTGACATAATCCTTCATCCTAAGAAGCAAATTGGTGCTTCATAAATGATAACTAGTAACACAAAATGTTCAACGAATAAAACCTGTCGGTCACTGTCAAGTCCATCCTTTGCAGCCTTGGCTGCAAACAAGAAAGATAGTATTCTGTAAATGGAAATAGATGGATATAGCAAAACAGGCAGATGAATAAAGCATGTCAAATGAAAAGTTTTTGAGTCAAGATGGCATATAAACCTATTTCCTGATTTGAGCCAAACTCAGCGAAGCGATTCAGAGATGTATCCCATACCAACATCTCTCCGTCTAATATACACCTACAAAAATTGTGAAGAGGTATAAAGTGAGGGTGTATATGGCACCGTTTACAGGTTGACTGGCAATTTTAGTAGGTAAACAGAGGAAAAACATAAAAAATGAGAGATAAAGAAATTTAAAACTTCTTTCTCTTGCTTGCATATACATCAACAACCACCAAACCATTTCCCAAACAAAGTTGGTCTACATTAACCATTTATCAAAATTTAATGGGATCTTCTAGTTGTATTCCTTCCCTCTAACCCATCCTATCCATTGCCATATTGCATGTTAAAACATTCATTATCATGTATTTCTTATTATTTATTTCCATGTTAACTGAAGTCTACTTATATCTCTTATTCCTTCTCCTTAACTGAATTCTGTCACTGTCTTGGTATCACAGGAAAGGAAAGAAGTAGAAATAGGGAAGAAGTCATTTGGGTTTTACCAAAGTATCTTTTAATTACCGTTATAGTTGATTTATAATTCTAGTTGTTGGATTTTAGACTGTTTAGTAGTTGGCAGAGATTATATCCCAAGTAAAGTCCTATTCTATAGAGGATGACTAAAGTATTTATATGCTAGAGTAGAACGAAATAAAGGCAGGTAATTCATTTGTGAAACTCTATATGTGCTGGATTTACTCTTTGTTCTTGTATGCATTCAGGATAGCTAAAAGGAGGCAGCATCAGTAGAGATCACCCCAAAAAACAGCCTCAAGTTCGTCCTTCCAAGGTGCCACTACCCATTCCCGAGCCAAGGCCTGTAACAAATTCTATCGCCTTTCTTCAAGATATTGCTAATTTTCCGACGTTGCGTAAGTCCAAAACACTTGAGAGCACTTTCCTTTATCATATGTTCAGTTGAAGCTACTACGACTCTAACTTGGATACTTCATATCAAAATATTATTTTCCTTACTGTTCCCATAAAGGTACTAAGTCGTCCTCGAACTGAAACCGATCAAGAAGTTTTTTACAAAGGTTTTGAGAGCTCGTTTATTACCAAAACTAAAAGGAAATGGATTAGTCGATCCTTGATGCATCTATCATTAAAGGAAAATCTAGTGCCTGCTCTACAGTTTATACTACTTGATGCTGTTGAACCACAATGAATTGGGATTTAAAAGGTTAGATTCAATTATGGGGATTCGATCCAGAGTTGACTTTGTTCTTTGACTTGAACCGTGGGAGGGATGAATCTGAACGAACCACACTGTTAGCAAAGTTGAAGCAAGCTCCTATTTGCCCCAAATTTCATCAATCTAGATGAATTGGGATTTAAAAGGTTAGATTCAATTATGGGGATTCGATCCAGAGTTGACTTTGTTATTGACTTGAACCGTGGGAGGGATGAATCCGAACGAACCACACTGTTAGCAAAGTTGAAGCAAGCTCCTATTTGCCCCAAATTTCATCAATCTAGATGAAGTGTACGATTATACTGGCATCCCAGGAAAATAGTATGGATATACCATAACTGTGCCGAGAGATGCCTGTAAATAACATAGGTTTAAAATAAAAATGCAACAAAAGCCATACCT
Organism: Erodium maritimum; assembly: GCA_963921825.1. NCBI lineage: Eukaryota > Viridiplantae > Streptophyta > Magnoliopsida > Geraniales > Geraniaceae > Erodium > Erodium maritimum. The sequence continues at coordinate 39,786,031 of OY997592.1, read as the reverse complement.
ATCAGCCACAATATTCTGTTGAATTATATGCGACATTGCGGGTTCATATTCAGAGTGATCAAAAAAGTTCCTGTATCAGTAATACAAATACAACTATAAATTATACCACCAGATCAAATAATAAAGCTTATTAAGTTCAACATAGTTAAGCTTATGGAACTATGATAATCAATGAGCAAAATTTGAAATACAATAATTTTATCATAAACATCCTTCCTATGAATACTTCAAACTTTAACAATTTGCTACAAATGAAATCTTGCTTGAAACTTCAAATTTGCAAGGAAACCATCAAATAATATCATCTCAAAGATACCAATCTTGACAAATAAAATAATTGAAGGTTGAAAAAATAGATCCAGATCTAAGTTGTTCTTACCTTGAAAAAAAGTGGATGTCAGATCCATTCTTATGAATTTGAATCCGATCACCATCAAATTTACACTCAACGACTACTTCTTTGCCATGAAGCTAGATAAATGAGAGAAAAAGATGAAAATTGTTAGAAGTTAGAAGTACTAGGATATTACCTATTCCTATATGAATTAGTTAAGTTAGCTTAATTACTGACATATGAAACAATTTACAACTTGATCACGAAGTCTACAAAGAAGCTATGTAGTACACATTATATCTGATAAATTGCATGAGTATGAATCTAGTTGAAGATCGCAGATGTTATATCAACGACATTTGAAAGATATGGATAAAAATGTCAGATCACTCGAAAAAAACCGTGGTAAGTGTATCCCTGAGAGAAAGAAAAAAGATTGCATATCTTTGAGAAAACCAAAACCTTTTTCCATGCGGTAGCTGCATTAGCAACTCTCATAGCAAGTTGAGGACGCACAGCCTTTCCAACTTCAATGTCCTTCAGAGAATAACAAGAAAATTAATATTTGATCAATATGTATTTTAAGCACATAATGCACTTAGCAAGAAGCCTAGAAAAATAGACACTAGTATAATAAAAAAATCTATAAAATTATCATAGCTACCCTCATCCCTGGATTTGTGAGTGCATATAAAGAGTACAATTTACACAAATACAAGTAACAGGTGATTTCATCACAAAACCACAGTTTGTCACAAAAGGGTAATCAGAATAAGGCTTCTCCAAAATCACAATAACTATACTTAAGAGATATATGCTACACCAAAAAATACAACAGATTAGAAAGATAGTAAGGGGTTCTGCAATAAACTCAACAACGATGTTATATTAGACATCCCTAACAGCAGCATTAGAACTTGTGAGGTTTACTATTTTAAAATCTAATTACTAACAGTCACCCATCTTAAATTCACAATATAATATGCTAGCAATTACAAATCTTATCCATTAAACACCCTCAAAATCACTGTATCCCCTGGCTTGACACTATGGCACTTATTCTTCAAACACATTGAAATACAATGACAACATAAAATATTTCTTGAAGTTATGGAAGATATACTAGTATTATGTAGTAAATAATGCAAGTTTCAATTAAATTAGAAAGTTGCATCAGTTTTTGTACAACACCTGGCGTTTATGTCGTTGGTTTCGATCTCTGAGTTTCTCACAAACCAATTTTAAGTCACAAGTAACATTAAATAAGTCTTCAGCATCCGGATGAAATTCATGAAATATACTCTTTTCACTAATTCCCAACTTCAGATCTACAAAAGAGCTTACACATAGAGTTAAAGCCTATCCACAACAAACAGATATTCTGGATTCATTAAAGCAGACAACACCTTTAAGGATTATCATGACAATCCACTTCATTTCCTGAGCATTTGTCTTCTTGATTAGAGTAGTAAGAACCGAAGTTTTTTCTGCCCTGTGACAGTAATTTCCAAAGAAAGAATCAAAAGAGTACAGGAAGGTCGTCATACACTACAGAAGAGCTGTATATAGAATTATCAACACAAAATGCAAACATCATAATTTATCTGTTACAAAAGAAACATTTTGAAGTTGATTAAACTGATAGTTTATGTCTGATGTCATATATATTTTCAATGTAACCACTATTTTTGAAGAAATGACTTACAAAACTCATGGTGCTCGGAGAGTGACCCAACATGTGAGCCATGTAGTAGTTGTGCTAAAAACTTGACCATCTCAAATAGCATATGCAAATGAGAAAAGAAGAACAGTAACTACACATGGATCTGCTCATCCAATCCATGATTTCGTTGGAAACCACTGCTATTATCTGGTCAAGAGGAGAAGAGGTAAGGAGAGCACCACCTTATACGAGACCAAATGTATGGCCCTAACAAGTACACTGGCTTATGTCAGTACTTTGCTTCTAAGAAGTGAAGCAAGGTCAGCAAAGTAGCTCGAATAATTGGGAAATGAATTCTGAAGCTCTTGGCAACATGTACATGACAATGACTAAGCTTAATGAGATTCGTGGGGAAACCTATAAGTATGGTTGAAACTTTTGCTTCTGAAAAGATGAATGTCGTCCTCCTATACACTCACTTGTCAATGGGACATCCTCTCATATTCTGTTAGAACTACTTGGCTTACCTATATTAGTTTATTTCCTACTTCGTGTAGGTTTCCCCCCTATATAGAGGATCACGCATTGGAACATAATCAATTTAGAATCGATAATACTTGTATATTTTAGAATTGAACATGCTATCAGAGCCTTAGCTTTTATAGATAATTTACATTTAAAGGAAAAGGAAAGAAACTATAAAGTCGTCATATCAACTTATTGCAAACAAAGCCAAAGCATTTTCAGATGGCATACCTGTTTTCACTTGAAGCCAAACGATCAAGCAAGTCATTCAACTCCTTGATTGTTAGTCCACCAGAAGTCATCCCTTGCCTGCGCTCCAGCACCTATTTTACAGAGATTGTAGCAACAAGAATAAGCACAACAGTGGAAGTAGATATTAAACAGTCTGGGTCTTCAATAAGTACATGACAAACAAGTGTCACATGTACAGTCAACATTCTCGCATAGACATAAGACACATACTCAATACCATGATACATCATCAACGTTCAAGTAATCAAATTTCACCCTCATTCAACTACAACGATCAATTGGTGTCAAGCTCCCACCAATCAAAGAGTTAAGAAGAACAAATAATAGTTGTGTTGTGTTGTGTGGACAAAATGATGTCCCTAACTTGGAAAATTACAAGTTCTGTAGCTTGAGACAGACAGAGTTGAATTCGTTCAACTGAGAACAAAGAGTCTGCTCAAAGCCAACGCGGTTTAACAATCAAAGTGGATTGTGATGAAAAAGAAACTTGTAGGTTATTACCTCGGTGGCGACGAGAGGGAAATTGCCGGCATTGAGGCCGGTCTTGGCACCGCCTTTGCGCCAGTTGATGAGGCGGAGGGCGTCGGGGGAGTCGCGGGACATGCCGAGGGCGTCGACGAGGGAGGTGGCGAGGACGGACTCCTTGAGGCCGTAGGAACCGCGCTCGCGGTCGAGGGAAGGGAGGATGAGGCGGACGGCGCTGAAGTAGTCGGAAGGGTCGCAGAAGGAGTCGAGGAACTTGCGAAGCTTGGCTCGCTTCTTGGCCGAGGGTTTCGTCCTCTGAATCCATGTCAGGAGACTGCACAGAACGCTCAATTTGGTCTCCCCTGTAGGCTTTTTCGCAGCCATTGATGGCCAAGAGTGCTCTGCAAGCTTTGAAACTCTGAACAAATGTCCTTCACATCACGGTCACTTATAAGGCCACCCACAGTGGGATATTCGGTCTACCTGAGACCCGATTCGCGAGTGTAGTATGGGTCTAGTGTTATTAACATCACATTGGACTCGACTGATTGAGTCTATTTCGAGTCTAATGTCGTGAAAAAAAATCGACATGTTTATTCAGAACAATGTTACCGAAAATAGCGTTGTTTTAAAAACGAAAGATGACCCGACCCAACGTATATTATTATATATCGAAATGTTTGAATATAAGTACAACGCAATACGACGAGCTATGTGCCATATTCGTCAAGTTTTCTACTCGTGAGTCGTGTCATCACATTTACACCCCCAAAACGAATTACAAGTTGTTGGCTATCGGTAACATGATGTACCTTTCTGGTCGTAATGACCAAGAACACAACCAAGTTCCCGGAGAGAAGGAGAAGGAGAAGAAGGGAGAGAAAGTTAGGGTTTGGAGGCACTATTCACGTCATCTAACCCTTGGATCGTCTCAAAGTTCAAAGAATCAAACTCTCCTCGTCTCCCTCTACGGTATACACCAAACCGATCTTCGTTTTGTCAATTTCTAAATTTAGGTTTTGGTTTGAAACTATTAGTTTAGAGGTGTATTGGGGTTGGGGAAGTATTGGAGACGTTTTGGAGGTGTTTGAAGGTGAAGGAGCACGTTTTCCGGCGACCGGGAGCTCGGGAGGAGCTCCGGCCACCATGGGGGGTGGCCGGCCACCATAGAGGGTGGCTGGACAGAGCTAGGGCCGGCCACCACCATGGTGGGCTGGGCCCCAATGAACCCTAGGGCCCACGGCCTAGCTTGGCCGGGTGGGGCCCACGTGCTCGGGTGATCGGGTTTCGTGTTCGGGTGTTCTAGAACGTTCCCCGGACCATTCATCCATAACCGAATCGAAAATTGGAATTAAATTAGAAAAGTTATAATTAACGGGTTTTAGAAACTTGAAACGGTAATTAATTGACTCGGAAGTCGGAATTCGATTATGTCAAGTACTTTGGGACCCTTGAATTATTCTAAGACTGTAGAAACGAAAACGGGAATTTTTGGAGCCCCGGAAGGGCATTTACAAAACTCGGGCAGATTCGTCATGTCGGGCGAATCGGGCCTTTAAGGGTCCCTTATCGACAATGTCGAGTAATTGGGAAGTTTGGGAGTGATCGACATTGTCGGGGTTAAGTTTGGGCATCAAGTTTAATGATTTTCAGTTTATTCCTGCGAGTTGTTAAGTGCCTTTAATTTGTGTTCTTTTAGATCGTGCCATAGACCGAGGCAAGGGAAAGCTGGGTGAGTGACTGAGATCATCACCGGAGCTCGTTGGTTGGCTTTTGGGAGAACACGCACGAGGTAGGGAAAAGTAGCCGGATCTCGGCCCTGACTAGGGAAAGTTAACAGTAGAATTGCATGTGACACCGGGGTGTCGTGGGTTAAGTAGGTTTATTTGAATATTAGAAAAGCATGGTACGTGAACGTAATGATTATTGAGAAAAGCATGTGACACTTAGTAGTGTCGTAGGAACAGAGAACTTAGCGTTATTAGAACTACTGGAGGCATATGACCATGCCCGGAGGTTGTTTGTGAAACTGTTGATATTAGGACTGTTGGAGGCATTGGTTATGCCGGAGGTTGTTTGTGTATGTTGTGTCTTGGGTGGCCATGAGAGCCTGTGTTTTACTGTTGTGTCTTGGGTGGCCATGAGTGCCCGTGGGGTTGATTGAACCCGTGTCCTTATTGTTGATGTCTTTGGTGGCCTTGAGAGCCCGTGTATTACTGTTGACGTCTTTGGTGGCCTTGAGAGCCCGTGCTATTATTGTTGAGTCTTGGTGGCCTTGAGAGCTCGTGCTATTATTGTTGAGTTTTGGGTGACCATGAGTGCCCGTGGGGTTGTTGAACCCGTGTCTTTACCTTTGGTGTTTTGGGTGGCCATGAGTGCCCGTGGGGTTGTTGAACCCGTGTCTTTATTGGCGGTATGTCTTGGGAGGCCGTGAGTGCCTATAGGGTTGTTGAGCCCGTGAGTTACTGTTTGTGTGTCTTGGGTAGCCGTGAGTGCCCGTGGGGTTGTTGAGCCCGTGAGTTACTGTTGGTAGTCTTGGGAGGCCGTGAGTGCCTGTGGGGTTGTTGAGCTCGTGAGTTACTGTTGGTGGTTTGAGTGGCCGTGAGTGCCCGTGGGGTTGTTGAGCCCGTGAGTTACTGTTGGTGTCTTGGGAGGCCGTGAGTGCCTGTGGGGCTGTTGAGTTCGTGTTTTACTGTTGGTGTCTTGGGTGGCCATGAGTGCCTGTGAGTGTTGAACCTGCGTTGTTTCTGCTTGTTGAACTTGCTTGTGATTGTGATTGTGATTGTGGTTACTTGAGGTTGGGGCCCGCTTCATGAAACGAGGGTCCACGAGCACACGCGTCTGCATGTTCAGACGGGGTAGGGGGCCCGCCCGTCAATAAAGGGGTCCTGGCCGCGCGTGTGTGGTTTGGGTTTGTGAGCATTCTTTGGCTGGCTTACGAGTTAGAGTCTCGGTAAGTTGCGAGCATTCTTCGGCTGGCCTGACCGAGTTAGAGTCTCGGGAGGTTGCGAGCGTTCTTCGGCTGGCCTGACCGAGTTAGAGTCTCGGGAGGTTGCGAGCGTTCTTTGGCTGGCCTGACCGAGTTAGAGTCTCGGGAGGTTGCGAGCGTTCTTGGCACTGAGCAGTTGGTAGCTGGTATGCGATCCTTTGTGATCTTGTTTGGTGTGCGATCCTTTGTGATCTTGGGTGTTGCGTGGTGGTCTTTTGAGTCCTTGGGAGGGGTCGTGATCGTTGTGTCTGGTCTACTTTATGTGTCAGGGTGTTGAGTTGGTCAAGGAAGGTAACAGTGGGTGTGTGTTCAGTCGGAGTACTTGGGTTGGGGATAGTGTTCCCCGGTGTTGAGTTTGTTGTTGGTGTTCCCGGCTTTGTCTGCTAATTATGCCGTAGTCAGTCTGTTATCCGTGGTGGTGAGCGAACTCTCACCCCTAGCTGCTTTTCCTACAGGTACCGTTCGCAGGCTGGACTAGGTGAGCTTCTGAAGCTTGAAGAGCTAGGAGCGGGATTCTGGGTTTTACTTTTGAGTCTAGTGACGGATACCATGTTTTTGTCCACTTGTTGGGACATTTTGATTTGTAAATATTATTTTGTTGAACTAAACTGGTATTTTAAAATGTTTGAATGAAAAGGGTTTCAAAGTGTTTTATTATTTTAAATGTTCGTGTCCCGAGTTCGGTTTACTGAAATTGGGGCATGACATTCTTGGACATTGAGTATTGGTCTATGGGTACAATATGACGACTCGACTTCAAATTTTATTCTCGATATTCCATAATCAAAGATGGCAAGTGACGTGGAGGCGGTAGTGTCATTGCTCCCAGAGCATAGGAAGTACTGTCACGTGACGGTGTCGAAGATACGGTAACGTGACAGTACTTGCTATGTTCGTGTAGCAATGACACTACCGCTTCCACGACATTTTCCATCTTTGATTATGGAAAACTAAAGTTTAATTTGAAGTCGTGTCGTCACATTACACCTCCATAATCCATTACAAGTTGTCGGCCGCCCGTTCTGGACCTTCCTGTATTACTTGGATGGCTATTTTATACAAACCATATTTAGTCACTTCCCAGCTTTGATTTTGGTTGTGTCTACGACTCCATCTAGCTGGGATGGTTGCGTACGAGAATCCACCAGTACTGCCAAACGAAATCGTGTCCCCGACATATACCTCCTAAGTAAGATCCATGAGATGTCCGTCAGACCAACCGGGTTGGTATATGATCTTCAGCTCGGACCAGTACACATTGAACGACTTCACCTTCCGGTTGACGACGGTCCAGTGATATTTTTAGTTCTCAGCAGACCGCTCGGTCGCCGGGGTTTGACGGGTCATGTGAGCAAGCTCCCCGCGTATGTTATCCCAAAAAGCATCGTCAGATTGATCACCTCCTTACTCCGCCATTTTAAGCAACACACACACCAATGTAAACTCCTCGGGCCGACTCCATTTCTGATACATGCGTAGCATCCTTGGCGGGTTGACGTTAAGTCGTGCATACAAGACCATCGATGGAATATGTTTCCCTGGTTTCGTCTCCCCGTGACACGGGGGTGTTGAGCTTACGCCCAGCTCCGTCGATGACCATTCGAAGTGGGAATTTTCGGACATTGGTGGAGAAACGGAACTGGGAGACGCTGGTGGTGGAGAAGCGATAGTGGAAGACAATGTTGGTGGAGAAGCGGCGGTGGGAAACACAGCTGGTGGAGAAATGGGGGATAGAGGTACTGGTGGTGGAGAAAAGGAAGTGGAGAAACGGTGGTGGGAGACACGGGAGATGTGGGGACTGATAGTGGAGAAACGGCTATGGTCGAAAACTTGGAAGGAGAAACGGTGGTGGTGGAGAAACGCCGGTGAAATAGTAATGGATAAACGGAAGAGCTAGAAGATGATGAAGGAGACAAAGCAGTGAAAAAGAAAAGCGTTGGAGGCGGAAGTTATAGCCGAATGGTTGTCCACGCATCATGCCTTGATTCGGTGGGCATAGATCTGGTTGGGCCCAAATCCGTCGAATCGACCTACGATAGAGTCTATAGATTCTTCGACGTCGGATCTACGCCTTCGCAGATTCGATGTAGACCCGACTCTACTGAGCAGATTCGATGCGCTTTTCCTCAAACATGTCAGATTCGACGGACCAATTACACGACGTTTCGACCCTACTGTGGGTAGTCTAACCCTTTCTCACTAACATACTCTATTACTCTATTATTTACAACAACATACATTACTGTATTATTTTCAGTTTACTACAGTCAAACTTATAACTTATTCATTGATATTCATTACTTTCTAAAATTTAAAATTTATATATTTTTTTAAATAAACAGAGAATTGATAAAGATAAATATGTCCGGGAGTGGCCTGATGCTGCAGAAGCCCATGTGGAAGTGGGCTGCGGCGTGGGTTATGTTTTCAAGCACACGCATCTGGAGAACCATTCGCACGACGAGCTGTGTGGAGGAGTGGGATCTAGGCCGGATTGTGTGGGCCTTGGGTCAAGTGCAGGCCAGTTTTCAACTAAAAAAGGTGGACTTAGGGTAGCTAACGGGTCAAGTGGTGGTCCAGGCCCAAACGCTCAAAAGTCGGTCAGCGATCCGAGTTTGTTTGACATTTTTAAACGCATTGACACAGATTTGAGTCTGTCGACTGTTGTGGGCTCGGATTCAGATGTCATTTAACCTCGAGGTGAAGAACCAATTATGGAATTCGAGTGTCAGTGCAGTCCATGGAAAGACATTCTTCTGAGTAAACCCAGTATTCCCGTTGAGGTTCCAAGGAAGCGTGGTCGCCCAAAAAAGGGCCAGCCAAAAAAGACAGTTCCTCCAACTGTTTTTTACCAAACACGAGCCAAAACATCTGCTGATAAAAGAGGTCCTGGTGGAGGTTTCATTATCGATATTGCTAAACAAATTAAAGAATGATCGTGGAGTTTTAGCAACAGATTTGTGAAAAAGGTTGTTTCCCATTCCACGGGTTTTGGATCCCCACAGCCTGTTGAGGTGAAGAGGACGTTGAGGATAGCGAGTTTGAGGTTATTCCGGAAGTATCACCTGTTCCGGTTTCTAACCGATTTCTCTGCTTGAATCCGGATAGGAAGTAGGTCTCGAGGGCGGTGCTTTGTTTCGCTTGCTCCCTGTTCTGTTTTTGTTTTAGTTTGGCTTTTTGCTTGTATCGGTTTGGGGAAAAGGTCATTCTACGGATCGTTTTTCTTGCATCGTTTTACTTTCTTGTAGAACGTTTGCCTAATAAAATCTTTTCGCTTATCAAAAAAATATATGTTCGGGGGCTACAAGAATCATAACATGAGGATTACGTAAATAGTCTGAAATAACAAAATAGGAAACATAAATAGCATAAATGAGAGCCCTAAAGAAACGCTTATCAATAGAAATACTAGAAATCATCCGTTTTTCGATCAATGTCGGGTGAATGATAACCACTTTGAAAATATTCGATTGATAACAAGTAGGTGGCTTAACTTTCCCGTCCAAACTAGTACGTTCTCTTCCCTTCTTAATCCTCTCGTTATTACAAGGGAGAAACTCGAGTTAGCTTCAAATACACATTATGGGCTGTTTCTATTGGATTGTGGTATATAGACCAAGGGCTCGAATATCATCTCACTAAATGTAGTGATTATATTGGTAAAGATAAACAAGCTCAATGGAAGAAAGTTGATGCCTTGTTGGTCACTATATTATGGCAATCAAGTGATCTTGAATGATATTCTATCTATAAAGCATATCGTACATGTGCCTAAGTGTAGAACAAGACTAAAACCTTATACACTAATGATATTCAACAATTTTATTCTGTTATTTATAATATGGTTCACGTAAAAAAATCTGGACTCGATATGACCAATTTTTTGGTTGATTAGAGTCGTTGATAGAAGAGTTTAATGCATGTTTGCCAACTATTATGACCAAAAAAAGTTCAATTGGCATAACGCGATAAATTGTTCATGGTTTTGGTTATTACTTCTATGAGTCTTGAATTGTCCTCCATTTGTGGCCAAATCTTGGCCAATGCTATTATTCCTACGTTATGGGATTTTTCTACTCGTCTATTGCGTGTTTCCTCTACTATCACCACATCTAAGGTTCCTACTGCAATGGATACCTCCGCTCTTTCTTATCATTATGCTCCTTACATTTCCGATGTTCCTAAAAGAGGTCACAGTAGGGGTCGTGGTGGAGGATGAGGTGGTTCTTACCAAAGAAAAGATGTTCAATGTAGTCATTGTCACAAGATGGGACACACTAAGGAGATATGGTATGAGTTATATGGTTATCTTGATTATCATCCTAGAGTTGCCTATGTTGCACATGACCTATCTGTCCATAACAACCAAGTGTCCCCCTCTGTTGTTCTCACTGGTGTTGAGTACGAGGATTATTTGCAACTTCGGTCGTCACAAGAAGCATCTTAACTTCACCAGGGTGCTAATACTAGTAGTACCCTTGTGGTAATTACACTGCTTCTTTAGGGAAATTTTCACATGGCACTTGATTTTGGTGCTTCAAATCATATTTCTGGTAACCAATATACACTTACTCGTATTTCTACTACTTCTAATCTTTGGGTATAACTCTTGTAGACGGGTTTTTATCCCGAGTGGAAGGAGTTGGTTCCGTGAAACCCTTATCATCCTTATCTTTAGTATATGTCCTTTTTGTCCCTAAAAATTCATTTAATCTCATTTCTATATATCGAATTACTCTAGCTCTTATCGTACTATCACCTTTGATGTTGATTTTGTATCTGTGCAGGACCGTGGTACGGGATAGGTGATGGCAGAACGATATGAGTCTCAAGGATTATCCAATCTCCAAAAAAAAACGTCTTCAATGGCTTTCACCTCTATCAAGTCCCTACTTTGGGTCACCCTAGTCTCTCTAAATTCAAACGCTTAGTAACGAGTCTTTCTTAGAGTGTGAGTCTTGTTAGTTGGGTAAAGAAACTCGTATTTCTTTTCCTTAACGCATGAATAATCAATCTTCTTGTCATTTGGAATAGGTTCACACTGATGTTTGGTGTCTGAGTTGTGTTCCTTCTATATTGGGTTATCGATATTTTGTTACCTATCGAAGATTACTCTCGATGCACTTGGTTGTTTTTAATGACACGCCGTTCTGAGTTGTTTTCCATTTTCAAATAATTTTTGCTGAAATCCAAACTCAATTCAATGTTGGCATACGTATTTTATGTAGCAATAATGCCAAAAAAATATTTCGCAACCCCTTATACTCAGTTTATGCATTCTCATGGCATACTTCACCAGTCTTCTTATACATCAACCCCTCAACAGAATAGGGTTGCGGAACGCAAAAACCATCACATTGTTGAAACCGTACTCTTATCATTCAACATCATGTGCCTCGTTGTTTTTAGGCTGATGTTATTCTTACTACAGGTTATTTGATAAATTGTATGCCATCATCCGTTTTACAGAATCAAATCTCTTTCTCTATTTTATTTCCCAAGAAGTCGTTATATCCTCTTTCTCTTTGCATGTTTGGGTGTACTTGTTCTATTCATGATAAAACTCCAATTCAAGATAAATTGTTAGCATCAAGTGTGTTTCCTTGGGATACTCACACCTCCAAAAAAGGTATAAATTTTATTCTCCTACTACTAATCGTTATGTTATCTCTGCCGATGCATACTTCTTTGAGTCAATCTCTTATTTTTCATCATTCGAGTCTGGTAATCATAATATTTGTGAGATCTTACATGTTTCCTCAATTATGTCCATTCTCAAGCTTATAGTTGCACCACCTCCTATACAAGTTTATTATCGACATCCACATGTTCCCTCGATTGAAGTCCATGTTGATAATCAATTGCACTCATCTCTTTCTCTATCACCTTACTCGCTCTACTCGTAATCCTCCTCATCTTTATTCATTCCTTACAGACAATCGTTTATCTCTCTCACATTATGATTTTTTTTCTTCTTTGTCTATTGTTTTTATTCCTACATCTACCAATGAGGCATTATCAGCTCATGATTGGAGGCAATATTGATTGATAAAATGTCTATTATGTAGTGTCAAGGTACTTGAGAGTTAGTTACTCTTCCACTAGGGAAGTCTACTGTTGGTTGTCATTGGGTGTGTACTGTCAAAGTGGGGCCAGATAGGCATTTGGATTGTCTAAAAGTCCGACTAGTTGCCAAGCTATACCCAAATTTTTGGGATTGACTATGGTGATAATTTCTCACATGTGGCTAAGATTACTTGTTCATCTCCATTGTTACGGTCTGGCATTGGCATCTTTATTAGTTGGATATCAAGAATGTTTTTCTTCATGGCGACCTTGATGAAGATATCTACATGGAGAAACCACCATTTTTTTATTACTTGTAAGTGTTAAGATCTCAAATAAAATTCTCCGATAAACTAAGCTATAATTGCTGATTTTTTGAATTAAAATAACGATTGATTCCATTACAAAGGAAGGCTCCAAGCATGCCCCAAGCTTGAGCTTTTCCCCTTGCTCCAAGGGGTTCCTCTACAATCTTCACTAACTAGAAACGATAGGAAACCCTAATACATATACTACAACTATCATTAAATTAAAGCTGCATCTCTCTGACCTGCAGCATCAGCCCTGCAAGTCCCCTCTGCAACATTTTGGCTCCACTCCGTCTGCGACCCGACCAAGACTGATCCATTGAAGGAGACGTGATCTTGTGCCAAAACGACAGCGTCCTTGTTAAGGGAATCAGTTTCTTCACTTGGGCCGCAAGCCAAAGACCCAACTTCTCCTTTCCCAAGCCCATTTATAATCAAGGCCCTGACAATAAGGAGTTTGGTTTGGTGCGAGTTGCGACGTTCTATTTATGGTCTCAAGAAATCTCCTCGAGCGAGATTCAGTACAGTTATCCAACAATTTGGCATGGTATGTAGCAAGGTTAGTTATTATAATTGCTGTCATCACACATCACAAGGAAAGAGTAACTATCTAATTGTTTATGTGGACGATATAATTACTACAGGAGACGATGAATAATGGATTCATATATTAAAAAAATCATCTATTTCAGCATTTTCAGACTAAGGACCTGGGTCTACTCAAGTATTTTGTTGACATTGAGGTTTTCCAGACTAGTAAAGTTATAGTCATTTTTAATAAAAATACGCTCTTGATATTCTTGAAGAGAAAACAATTCTTGATTGTCGACATTGTAATACACTTATGGATCCAAACTCCAAACTTCTTCTAGGACATAGAGAGGCTTTAGATGATCTCGGAAAATATCACAGATTCGTTGGGAAGCTTAATTACCTTACTATTACTCGACCAGATATTTCATTCGTTGTAAGTATGGTTAATCACAATCTGCAATCCCCATTTGATAGTCATTGGGACGCAGTTGTACGGATCTTGAGGTATATTAAGGGAACTCTAGTACATGGGTTATTGTATAAAGAAAGGGGAGATACAGAGATAATTGCATATTCGGATGTAGATTGGTCAGGATCTCCCTTAGATAGGCGTTCCACTTCAGGAATCTGTGTCATGAAGGGTGGTAATTTGGTCTCTTGAAAAAGTAAAAAGCAGGCTGTTGGCGTTAGATCTAGTGCAGAAACTGAATATCGGGCCATAACCTTAGCAACATGTGAACTCATAATGGTGAAATGGTGAAACATCTTCTTCAAGAAGTCAAACTTATGAAGGATACTCCAATGATATTAATATGTGGCAATCAAGCGGCGTTGCACATTGCGTCCAATCCCGTCTTTCACGAAACTAAACATATAGAAATTAATTGTCAGTTTATTAGGGAGAAGATTATATCAGGTTGCATCAAAACCAGTTTTGTTAACTATAGTGACCAACTAACAGATATCTGCACAAAATATCTATAAGGACATCGCATAAGTTATATTTGTATCAAGTTAGGCGCTTATGATTTGTATGCTCCAGCTTAAGAGGGAGGGTAGTGTTAGAGTTGGAAGTATTATGCAATTTCCTATTCCTATATAAATTAGTTATGTTCGTATATTTCCTAGTTTGTGTAGGCTTCTCCCATTACAGTTACTAAGAATCAATAATATCTCTTATATTTTGGAAATCATCAGGCTCCAACCTAGGCATGGTGACTGAGAAGTATCAACCCAGTCACTCGTCCCTAAGGTCATCATTCAAATAGGCGAGAGGACTTCCCTCCTCTCACTTGTTGCATCAATACCCTGAAAAACTTGGTCGTGTCGATCTCCGTCTCTTGACGAAACCCCAAGGAATTTTCGAAACGAAAACCCACCTACTAATTCCTAATGCGCCTAAGGGGCTTGGTAATACGAAAACATACTGAAACCCGAAAAAACTGAAAGATCTCATCTTGAAGTGGGAGAACAAGTCGTGTTTCCTCCACCACAACAATGGTAAGTCGTAAATAAGGCTTGCGAACTCCATAAGGAAAATCCCTAAACGTTGTTGCCCCCCTGCAAGATCATTATGTTGGGTCTCGAGGTAGGGTTGGAGATGAACCAACTCGCAGCGGAAAATCAATGAAAACCAAGAGACGATTAAACCATGAAACAACTAACAAAGAATGGATTCACAAGAGAAAAATTCAGCACTATTTCTTACCAAAACAAGAACACCGGTTAACGAATTATTGGCTTGAGTCTCCAAGACGCCTACGTATCCACATGGGAATCAAAGCCACGTAGTTCTTCTCTTTGAGGACTCAAGAACACAAAAATGGAGGTGGGAGCTTGCCAAACCCGAAATGGCCATGGAAGAGGGAGAGAAAATGTGTTTCCTATTCTTGTCTTGTGTTTGTTATGTTGAAAAAAGATGACTTAAACATAACAAAACTCATACTTGTCCAACTAAAGGCATGGGACAAGTATGGTGTCAAGTAAGGTGTAAATAGGACAAAGTATGGCAAGACAAGATTGGGTTAGGTGGTGAATCACCAACACCTTAATCCTTGTCTTGCTTACTTAGTACTAATTAATCAAGACTTGATTAATTAGTTCCATGGGCCTTGGTTGCATGGGCCTTTCATAGGCCTCTTGGAACATGGCCCGTGGCCATTTCCAACGAGGTCCCGTGATTCGCTCATCGCCTCCATGCCTTCCATACCGGAAATGTCCAACATTATCCGACTCGATCAATCCCAAGAATCCAAGCCTTGTCTCGATCCATAAAGTCCTATTCACTTACGGGCACATGACCCAAAACCCAGTTTTGGTCATGTCCCGAGACAACTCCCTTTTGGCCATTCTCCATAAATGTGTCAATGAGTTTCATCCTCCGGTGTGACCCTTAGGTTTATGCATGTCAATAGATCAACGTAAAATCCTATTTTACTTGATCCTATTTAAGTGGCAACTAACGAGACTTTAGTATTGCCTGACACTACATAACGAATCGACCCTGTCGATTCTAACCTTTCCGTCGTCCCTGTCATTATCCTTTTATCTCCGATATCCTGATTGAGATAAGGCATAGAGCCGTCATCCTTATTATTCTCAATCATCGTTCCTTGATATGTGAGATGACTGAAGATATGATACCTAGTATCATGTGCATGGCCATGCTATTCTTTCAGTCACTCTCGATCAAGCGGACGAGAACCGATATCTTTCCCATACCTCAGTATGAGGGATAAATCCCTTAGCCGTCTTTCGTGTCACTCATGTAGCCCGTCCCCAAGCCAATCCTGGCTGTTATGGAAGCCCTGTTACGGACAACGTTAGGCTCAGGTCAAACTCAGTTGTTGACTACATAGCGATCACAAAGACTCCTTGGTCTAAGGATACATGACAAGCTACGACAATGAATATGTTCATGACTTGATCTATGGCACATATTCATGTCGGGTCATCCAATATCATGTCCCACATGATATCTATGATCAGACTCCGGAATCCCATTCCAATGACTAACAGAACGTAAGCCATAAAGAGCCATCTTTCATACTAGTCGCTTCTAGTGAAGCTTTGTTAACTAGGGACCCATCGAGTGTGATCTATCTCGATCTATGGTTCTATTCACATGGTGGGCATAGATCAGAGCACACATCGATATATTACTCCAACACATAAGTAATATAAAGCCGCTTTAATTTTATTGCTAACGATGATATATACATTTGGACATTTAGGATTGAACTACGGGCACTAAGACTAACAATCTCCCACTTGCCCTAGTTCTAATCTAAACTCCAATATGTACCCATCGACTTTACATGTCTAACATGTTCAGGCAGTGACACTGCCTTAGTCAAAGGGTTGGCTATGTTATCATCTATTGCAATATAGGTTATCTTCACTTCACCTTATTTCAGTATTTCTCTGATGAGGTGGATACGCCGCAGTACATGTTTGGATTTGTTATGCGATCTGGGATTTTAGCTTGCGCAATGGCCCTTGTGTTGTCGCAAAATGGATTCACCGGGCTGGATGGGTTTTTAATTACACCCAGCCCTGCCCTGAATTTCCAAATCCACATAGCCTCCTTAGCTGCCTCTGCAGCATCCATGTACTTGGCCTCTGTCGTAGATTCGGCAATGGTATCTTGCTTTACGCTCTCCCAGCTAAAGCTCTGCCATTCAGCGTAAACACATATCCTGACTGACTTCTAAAGTCATCTGGATTTGTCTTGGAAAACTAGTGTCTACTCATCCTTCGACGACTAGTTCAGCATCATCTTTTCCCCGGGTTAAAATGATGTCTACTGGTACAACATAAGGCTTACGAGACATCCAGTCTCATACATGTCATGGCATATATGATCGATCCTGCCCCTAGGCTCATAGGATTCTCATCATCCTTTTCAGCTCATCAGCTGTCTTAGGACACCGAGTCTTGCTGAGATAAATGCCATGACTAGTGGGTAAGAGTACTTTCTTTGAATCGAGCATTAAGAACCTACTCAATGCCTTGTTCACATAGGTTCCCTGACTTAAATCCAAGACCCTCTTGGTGCGATCTCTACATATCTTAATCCCTAAGATATAAGAAACATCGCCTAAGTCATTTATTGAAAAACACTTCCTCAACCAAGCTTAAGTCTCGTGCAAGGTTGGGATGTCGTTTTCAATGAGAACCAGAAAGGTAATCTTGCTCCCACTAGCCTTCTTATAAACGCAAGATTCATCCTCGTTCTTGATTAAGCCAAATCCAATTACAGCTTCATCAAAATGAAGGATCCAACTCCGAGAAGTTCGTTTCAATCCATAAATGGATTTCAACAACTTATAAATCTTTCCCTTATTCTTCGGATCATCAAAACCTTTGGGCCGAGACATACAAACGTACTCAGTCAAATTTCAATTTAGGAAAGCGGTTTTGACATCCACTTGCCATATCTCGTAATTATGATACGCAGTTATGTCAAGAAGAATTTGGATCGATTTTGACCATAGCCACTAGGGAGAAGGTTTCCTCATAGTCAATCCATTGGATCTGCCTATAACCTTTCGCCACCAGTTGAGATTTGTAGGTCAGAGGGTTGCCGTCCATGTCCATCTTCACCTTGAAGATCCATTTGCATCCGATGATCCTCACACCACAGATGGGATCAACCGGTTCCCACACTCGGTTGTCTGACATGGATTGCATTTCCTCCCTCATGGCTCCCAGCCATGACTCGGAGTCGGGCCCATCCACGACTTCTTGAAAGGTGGCTGGATCATCGTGATCCACTATGACTTCATTGTCACCTCCGGATACCATATCTTGGAGGTGGAAGATTGATCCTTTCAAATCGCCTTGGACCTTCCGGAATTGTAACAGTAATTGGTTCTTACTCTACGACAATCTCTAGCTCCTTTCTACTGGGTTATTAATTGGTTTAGACAGATCTGTACCATCCTGAATTTCTTCGAGATGCACAGTCCTCCCAATGACGTCTTTGGAAACAAAACTCCTTTTCCATAAAGACCCCACCCCAAGCGACGAACACCATGTTCTCACTGGGATTGTAGAAGTAGTATCCCCTTGTTGCTTTGGGATACCACACGAAGGTGCATATCTCAGATCTTGGTTCGAGCTTAGTCAAAACCAAATGTTTCACATAAGCCTCGCAACCACAAATCTTTAGGAAGGACAAAGCGGGCATCATCCCATATCATTTTAAAATGGTGTCCCTTCCACACCCTTCGTCGAAGCCCAATTCACTATGAATGCGGTCGTCTCTAGAGCATAATCCCATAAAGAGATTGGGAGATCAGTCCAACTAATAATGGAACGGACCATTGTCTAACAATGTCCGATTTCTCCGTTTGGCTACACCTTTCATCTACAGTGTCCCAGGAGGAGTCCATTCCAAAAGGATCCCATTCTCTTTTAGATGATCTAATAACTCTGTGGTCAAGTATTTTCCACCTCGATCCAATCGAAGTGCCTTAATACCTTTGTCGAGCTGGTTTTCTACTTTAGTCTTAAACTCTTTGAATTTATCAAAAGCTTCAGACTTATGTCTCAGCGAATAGACATAACCATATTTACTGTAATCATCAGTAAATGTGATAAAGTAGCTAAAACCCCTCCTGGCAAGTGAACTTATTGGTCTACACACATTCGAGTGTATCAGCCCCAATAATTCACCCGCCCTTTCATCGCGATCGATAAAAGGGCACTTTAGTCATTTTGCCCATCAAACAAACCTTGCACCTATCGATCGAATGGAATTCGAATGAACCTGAAAGTCC
Organism: Erodium maritimum; assembly: GCA_963921825.1. Lineage (NCBI taxonomy): Eukaryota > Viridiplantae > Streptophyta > Magnoliopsida > Geraniales > Geraniaceae > Erodium > Erodium maritimum. The sequence goes on along the minus strand of OY997592.1, from coordinate 39,767,112 downwards.
GCACTTCTGAAGTGCTGATAGGTGCTTCTTGTTTATGCGACCTAAATGACAGTGCCTTAACAGAGTTAGGTTTAAATCGTTTGATTTAGACCTATTGGTATTAACGGAATATATAGAACTTGAGGCATTGTTACACATATCTAATATTGGTATTAACGGAATATATAGAACTTGAGGCATTGTTGACTAGGGTCTGTCGTGCCTGCGGAGTTGGAGAAGTGAGCTGCTACAGGAGGTTCGAGAGAGGGCTCAAGAGCCTTGATGCTGGATCGGGTCCTCACCCCCAGGATCGGGTATGTTCGGAGTTGGTAGGCACGACGACGGTAGTAGAGCGAGGTCTTAGAAAGACTGCGAGGATCCGTGAGGATCGGCAGCGACTGAGCTTGTGCGGGTATCCGGGGGAAGGATACTTACGAAATGACAACCTTTAAACGTGATCGTGGGAATGGATTGGTTGGCGAAGTGCCAAGCCAATACCGACTGTTACTGACGACGAGCTGCGAGTGTCGCAGCATTCGCGTCTGACAGTGCACCGTGGGTAGCACTAAGAGGAGCGCGACATCAGGTGGCATGTCTAGTGGAGCGGGATGCGGAGAGCGGTCGCGGAGTTGTATCGCGATGCCTCACTCGTCGGCAGGTGAGAGCCGAACAACAGCGTCCCGCTGGATTATTGCAGCCACTGCGGGTTGCACAGTGGAAATGGGGGCACGTCACGATGGGTTTCGTGAGCGGTTAGCCGAGTTCGCCTACAACAACAACTTTTAGGCCAGTATCATGATGGCACCGTTCGAAGCGTTTGTGGTAGGCCGGGTTGATCGCCCGTGTGCTGGGCAGAAGTGAGAAACGAGAGGTTACTGGGTCTAGAACTGGACCGAGAGACAGTTGAGTCGGTCGTGCCGAAGCATGAGCGGTTGAAGACCGCGCAGAGTCAGCAGGAGCTATGCTGACAGACGACGTCGACCTCTCGAGTCAGCAGTCGGTGATCATGTATCCCTGGGGGTGAGTCCGAAAGGTGGACTGGCACGTTTCAACCGCGACGGAGGCGGGTTAACCCCGCGGTGCATTAGGCCTTTCGAGGTCTTGAGTACGTCTTTGAGTGGGCGGATGTCGAGGTAACGGGTGATGTCCCGTATAAGGAGAAACCGATGTGGGAGAGGGATCCACGAGAGCAGGTCCTGCGCGGAAAGGTTATCCGCTTAGAACTGGTGTTGTGGCGGCACCACAAGGCTGAGTCGACGTGGGAACGCGAGGACGAGGTTAGCGCGAAGTACCCCGAGCTGTTCGACTCCCGAGGTACGTCTGTTCTAAATTTCGCGGACGAAATTCCTTTAAGGGGGAAAGATTTTAATAACCACTTCCGGTCAACGCCAGTCAAACCTGCGAAAACAGGAAAATTTAAATTTTTTGAGCAGACACTGAATTGAACCGGAATTGGACCTCGAGGGTCATACCGGACTTAATTTGACCCCGTTATCGACCAAAGTGAGTTCCGGGAGACTCAGGGCAACTTTCTGATCAATTTGGGAAAAGTTGACTTTTCGCTGGAAAAGTCAACCGAGCGACGGTTTGGTCCATTCGAGGACCGTTTTGGATCCAAAAATCTTAGCCGTCGTCGCATCGGTCTTAGTTGAGCCGTTTCCTTGTAGCCCGTCAAGTTTCGTAATATTTGGGAAAAAAGTGCCCGTTCAGGGCCCGAAACGTCCGAATTTCGCGAATCTGATTGGAAAATATCTTCTAGATATTGTTCCTAAAAGGTGTGGGACCCACCTTGCCACTTGTCCAACAAGTGGTGGTGTTAGTTTTGGGGGGAAAATGAGAGGTGGGAGACATAAGGGGGGTTCGGCCATTAGGGTAGAAAGAGAAAGAAAAATAAAAAAAGAAGAAGAAAGGGTTAGAGAGAGAAGGAGAAGAAGAAGAGAGGGAGCTGGGGTTGTTGCTCACTATTCACGTCATCCATCCATTGGATCGCCTCAAGGCTAGGAGGAAGTGCACTCCCCTCGTTCTCCTCTACGGTATACACCAAACCGATTCTCGTTTTGATTAATTTTGGAAGTTAGGGTTTGTGTAAAACTATTAGTTTAGGGTGTTTTGAGGTTGGGGGAATTACTGGATACGTTTTGGAGGTGTTTGGAGGGGAAGGGGAACGTTTTCCGGCGACCGGGAGCTCGGGAGGAGCTCCGGCCACCATAGGGGGTGGCCGACCACCATGTGAGGTGGCTGGCCGGAGCTAGGGCCGGCCACCACCATGGGGGGCCGGGCCCATTTAAGCCCTATGGCCCACGTGCTCGGGTACTCGGGTTTAGTGTTCGGGAGGTTTAAAACGTTCCTCGGACCATTTATCTTTAACCGAATCGAAAATTGGAATTAAATTGGAAAAGTTATAATTAACGGGTTTTAGAAACTTGAAACGTTAATTAATTGACTCGGAAGTCGGAACTCGATTCTGTCAAGTACATTGGGATCCTTGAATTATTCTAAGACCGTAGAAACGAAAACGGGAATTTTTGGAGCCCCGGAAGGGCATTTACAAAACCCGGGCATATTCGTCATGTCGGGCGAATCGGGCCTTTAAGGGTCCCTTATCGACAATGTCGAGTAATTGGGAAGTTTGGGAGTGATCGACATTGTCGGGGTTAAGTTTGGGCATCAAGTTTAATGATTTTCAGTTTATTCCTGCGAGTTGTTAAGTGCCTTTAAATTGTGTTCTTTTAGATCGTGCCACGGACCGAGGCAAGGGAAAGCTGGGTGAGTGACTGAGATCATCACCGGAGCTCGTTGGTTGGCTTTTGGGAGAACACGCACGAGGTAAGGAAAAGTAGCCGGATCTCGGCCTTGACTAGGGAAAGTTAACAGTAGAATTGCATGTGACACTTAGTAGTGTCGTAGGAGCAGAGAACTTAGCGTTATTAGAATTACTGGAGGCATATGACCATGCCCGGAGGTTGATTGCGAACTTATCGAGATTAGGAGTACTGGAGGAATATGACCATGCCCGGAGGTTGATTTTGAAACTGTTGATATTAGAACTGTTGGAGGCATTGGTTATGTCGGAGGTTGATTGTACTGTTGTGTCTTGGGTGGCCATGAGAAGCCGTGTTTTACTGTTGTGTCTTGGGTGGCCATGAGTGCCTGTGGAGTGTTGATCTTGTGTTGTTGCTGTTCGTTGAACTTTGTTTGTGGTTGTGATTGTGATTGTGGTTACCTGAGGTTGGGGGCCCGCTTCATGAAACGGGGGTCCACGAGCACACGCGTCTGCATGTTCAGACGGGGTATGGGGCCCGCCCGTCAATAAAGGGGTCCTGGCCGCGCGTGTGTGGTTTGGGTTTGTGAGCATTCTTTGGCTGGCTTACGAGTTAGAGTCTCGGTAAGTTGCGAGCATTCTTCGGCTGGCCTGACCGAGTTAGAGTCTCGGGAGGTTGCGAGCGTTCTTCGGCTGGCCTGACCGAGTTAGAGTCTCGGGAGGTTGCGAGCGTTCTTTGGCTGGCCTGACCGAGTTAGAGTCTCGGGAGGTTGCGAGCGTTCTTGGCACTGAGCAGTTGGCAGCTGGTATGCGATCCTTTGTGATCTTGTTTGGTGTGCGATCCTTTGTGATCTTGGGTGTTGCGTGGTGGTCTTTTGAGTCCTTGGGAGGGGTCGCGATCGTTGTGTCAGGTCTACTTTACGTGTCAGGGTGTTGAGTTGGTCAAGGAAGGTAATTGTGGGTGTGTGTTCAGTCGGAGTACTTGGGTTGGGGATGGTGTTCCCCGGTGTTGAGTTTGTGTTGGTGTTACCGGCATTGTCTGCTAATTATGCCGTAGTCACTCTGTTATCCGTGGTGGTGAGCGAACGCTCACCCCTAGCTGCTTTTCCTACAGGTACCGTTCGCAGGCTAGACTAGGTGAGCTTCCGAAGCTTGAAGAGCTAGAAGCGGGATTCTGGGTTTATTTGAGTCTAGCGACGTATACCATGTTTTTTTTCCACTTGTTAGGACTGGTTTTGAGTTGTAAATATTATTTTGTTGAACTAAACTGGTATTTTAAAATGTTTAAATGGAAAAGGTTTCAAAGTGTTTATTATTTTAAATGTTCGCGTCCCGAGTTCGGTTTACTGAAATTGGGGCGTGACAAACATTCTCTCCTCTAACTGATGCAATGAAAATCCTCTCATGAAATTCGAGAGAAATCTCCTCAAGTCAAAAGAGGAGAAGTCTTAGTAACTTGCTCCACAAGCTTTGGTCTGGTTTCATATTACTGTAAGAAACAAAATTAGATCCATTCCCTCCTTATTTTTTTTTAAGAAAATGTGGTTTATCAGTTGGGTGGGAGCATTCTTTTATAAACTCCACAAGAAATTCTGGTGGTCTGCTTTCAGTGTGGAAATCAAATCAATTTTCAGTTATTGATGTTAAGAAAATTAAAGGGGCTAGTATCTAGATAGGGACCATTGAAGCTATTAATTGTCTAACCCTTTAAGGAAGGAGAAGGGGCTATTATCTAGATAGGGACCATTGTAAATATTTATGCTCCAAACTCTAACCCTGGGAGGAAAGAACTCTAGAAGGATATTTTTGAAAAGCTGCAAGTGTTACAAGATGATTATCTCTTTATATTGGGAGGGGGCTTCAATACTGTACTACAAGCTGATGAGAGATCCAATCAAAGAAGGGGGTGGGTTCTGATATGGCTCATCTCAACAATTTAGTCTCCAACCTCAGTCTTATGGATCTTCCTCTTGCAGGAGGGAAATATACCTGGTTTGGCCCAGGCTTAATAGCATCTAGATTGGACAGGTTCTAAATCTCACCTGGTATACTCTCAATGTTTAAAGCCCTCTCTCAGTCCTGCCTCCCTAGGATCATTTCAGATCACATGCCTCTATTACTATCTGACAACCAAGCTGATTAGGGGCCAAAACCCTTCAAGTTCCTAAACATCTGGAGTGAAGATAGAAGGTTCATCCCTACAGTTCAAAAATTCTGGTCTTCCTATAAAGTTGAGGGACTCCCATACTTTATCCTTTGGAAAAAAAAATGAATCTTCTCAAGACTGATCTTAAAGCTTGGAATTATGAGGTTTTTGGTATTTTGGATACTCAAATAGCAGCTCTAATTAAAGAAGTGCATCAGCTTGATACATTAACAGAAAATAGAAGCTTAAGACCAGGTGAATGCTCAAATAGAGGATATCTCCAAGCTACTCTTATACGTAAACAGAATCAGCAAGCAAGACTATGGAGCCAGAAAGCAAGGAAAATGGTACTATGATGGAGGTTAGGGTTCAAAATATTACCAAATCATTGCAAACTTTAAAGGATCAAGAGGGAAACTAACTCAATTTCTGTACAAAGGAAATATGATAACTGAGCCTCAGGAAATTAAAATTGCAACAGTAGATCATTTCAAAGAGAGATTCTCTTATATGCAACTGAAGATTTAAATCTCAATGACTTGCCCTTCAAGTCTGTTACACAAGACCAAGCTCAGTGTTTGGAAAAACCTTTTAAGGAAGAATAAGTCCTACAAGCTCTAATGGCCTGTAATGGGGATAAAGCTCTTGGCCCTGATGGTTTCAATTTACACTTCTTTCAGATTTGCTGGCCAATTATTAAAGAAGACCTCATGAATTTCATAATATGTTTTCATCAAACAGGCCAGATTGGGAAATGGTTTAATTCCTCATTCATATCCCTAATTCCTAAATCCTCAGCGCCTCTCACCTTTGATGATTACAGACCAATAAGTTTAATGGGGGGCCCTATAAAATCATTTCAAAACTCCTCTCTTTCAGACTCAAATCAGTCATCAACAATTTGATTGGGGAAGAACAATAAGCTTTTATCAGTGGAAGACAAATTACAGATGGAATTGTGGTGGCCTATGAGTTAGTTCACTACCTCAAAAATGACATGCAAAGGCTTTCGTATTCAAAGCCGATTTCGAGAAAACTTTTGATAAGGTGAACTGGATGTATGTGATGCAACTTCTAACTAAAATGGTATTTGGAGTACATTGGAAGCATTGGATGATGTCTTGCTTTAGAGCCCATGCCTCAGTATTGATCAATGGCTCACCCTCTTCTGACTTTCAATTGAGTAGAGGAATCAGGCAAGGTTGTGCACTCTCCCCACTTATATTTGTCATTGTTGCAGAAAGATTAAATCAAGTTATGAGAGCATCAGTACATGCTGATTTCTTGAGAGGTATTAAAATGAATCAACTCAGTCCTAAAATATCTCATCTGCAATTTGCTGATGATTCCATATTTTTCATCAAGGCTGAAGGTAGAAGCATCCTTTGTCTCAAATATGCACTCTATATGTTCTACTTAGCTTCTGGTTTAGCAGTCAACTATTCCAAATCAACTTTGATCCCTTTTAATCTCTCTGAGCCTACAACACTAGAGCTACTATATGATCTTGGTTGTGCTGAAGAAACACTTCCCTTCAATTATCTGGGATTCCCACTAGGAGTTAACCCAAAGGGATGCTGAACTTGGGAGCCTATTCTCAAAAAAATTCAAACCTTGGGCTTGGGACTATGGCAAGCCAAATTACTTTCTTTTTGGAGCAGAATTACTCTTATCAAATCAACTATGGGGGCCCTCTCATTATACTTCTTTTCAATTCTCAGAGCACCTAAAGGGGTTATAAAATCCTTGGAAAGATGGGAAAGGAAATTTCCATGGCATGGGAAACCAAATGCACATACATTCAGCAAAGTAAACTGGAACACAGTCTGTAAAAGTAAAGACGAGGGTGTCCTAGGAATCAAAAGCCTTACATATATGAATATCTCCCTCCTTTCCAAGTGGTGGTGGAGATTTGCTCTGGATAAAGGCTCTCTTTGGAAACTAGTCATCTGTGTGGGAAATATGGTTGGGATCCAACTGAATGGGACCTCTCAATCTTCACTGATATAGGTGCAAGGAGCTTTATGCATCATGTACTATCCTTAAATGCAAAACCAAGATTCTCAGACCTGTTTGGGATCAAAGGCCTCTCTTGGAAAATTGGTAATGGCCAGAGGATACTCTTTTGGGATGATTCTTGGTGGAAGAAACTCCCTTTATACATATATTTCCCAAGCTCTTTGTTTTAACTTAGTCCAAGAAATTGCTTGTCTCTGAAGCAAGGTCTTCTTCCTCTTGGGACTTGAACTTCAGAAGAACTCCAAGAGGAAGAGCAGAACAAGACTGGATGGCCCTACAACTCATCCTCAATGGAATTAAGCTCAGTTCACAACAAGATATACTTCTATGGTCTAGAGACTCAAAAGGCTTCACAATCAACATAATTTATACATTACTTCAACAACAAGGCACCAATCCTGCATCTGAGTTTAATTGGACTAAACATCTCTTGTACCCAGGAATTCCTCCTAAGATCATTTCTTTTAACTGACTTGCATGTCATGAAGCCTTTCCCACCAAATACTTTCTTGAAGCTAGAGGAGTACCTCTTAGTGTGGATGACCTAATATGCAAAACTTGCAATTGGGATTATGAGGATGGTCCACATGTATTACTCCATTGTGCAAGAGCCTGACAAGTCTGGTCTTTGGTGTTAAAATGGTGGGGAATTATGTGGGTAATACCTGGCAACATTCAAGCTCCATTTTCCTCCTGGCCCTCTATGCTATCAAAAGTGAGAAAAACACCTTGGACTAATTTGGCCCAGATCATCTACCGGCAGATCTGGCTGGCCAGAAATGAGTTAGTTTTTAATGGATCCTTCATTTCTCCCACTTAAATTCTTGATAAAATTTTGGCCCAGTCCTTCAGTTGGGAAGTGGCTAACTTTCAAAGCAATGGATCTTATTTTTCTTTCTTCTCTTGGAGAGAATCCCCTATCTCTTGCTGTTTATTGCCTCAGAAGAGTTGAGGGCCTGGTTTTGGTTCTGGTGGTTCCTTAGCTTCATTTGGGGTGGGGTTCTGGGGTAGGTTTGGGTGGGTCAGGGTAGTGTGGTGAATTTGGTAAAGTCCTTTTTGGTTGCTGCTGGCTCTTATGTGTGGGTTTCTTCTTTCTCTCCCCATCCTTTCTTTTCTATGTGCCTAGGTAGCTCTCTTCTAGCCTGAGTGCTTTGTTTTATTTCTTCTTCTCTCTGGTTCCTTTTTGTAGGTTGGCTCCCTACTGAATTGGCCTCAGACCTCTATCTTGCAACACAACTGGAGCTGTGACATCTGCACACTGATTCGTTCCCCAAACTCAGGCATGTTCACATACATCACAATCACTTTGAAGGTTTCTTGGAGTACAAGTAAGCAGCTGTAGATCAAACTCATCCATGGTTTGATTCATCTCCACCTCACCAGCAATTCCATCAGCAATTCCATTATCTGCAACTTTGTTCCGATCCATTCACATACACATCAATCATGGTCTACATGTATTAGCAAAGAGATTAGCAAGAAGTCCTGCCAGACTTGGTTCAAACCTCTTATTCAAAAAATGTGATTCTGACATCCATTGATTCATCAAAGCCATGGGACAAACACAAGTTCAGTCACTGCCTTGAGCAGCAAGCAACTCAATTCCACATCTCCAAAGTTACATTGGGTCGAACCTTAAAGGCTCTTGCCTATCAACTGTCACAATTGTATCAAATAGTTCGTTTGTTTGATTTCAGTAGTGTTTTTCCTCATCTCCTCTTCCCTTATAATCAACATATGATGGATTAGGGGTAGGAGTTGTGTTGTTTTTGTACTTGTATTCCCTCTTTCTTCTCAAAAGAGGCTTATCTATCTAAATTTGTCTTGCCGATAAAAAAAAAGCTCGTCCACCATGCAATATTCCATCCCTCTCCACTTTAAGAGCACGCAAAACAAGCCGGCCCGGCCCGTGTTTTTGCAGGATGCAGGACGCGAGCCGTCCCGTTGGGGGACGACTTTTTCTTGTCACGCGTCCCGCAAAAACACCGGTCGGGCCGAGTCCCGCATCCCGTAAATTTGGGATGGGCCGGGGCTCGCGTCCGGTGTCCCGGGTCAATCAGGCAGCCAATCACGGCGTGCCACATGTCGTGGGAAGGAAAAAAATTCGACCGCTCGAATGTTAACGACTACTTTTTTTTAATCCAAAAATCCTAAATTTTAACCCTATAAATACCCTCAACCCCTTTCTCAAACCACCAACCATCCTACAGCTTCTCTAGAAATTTCACTTCTAATTTTCGATACAAAATGTCCGACGATGAGGGTCAATCATATGCGGAGTTGGCAGCCCAAATGCGGTTAGTTGAACAATGACTCCAGCGAAGGATTGATAGAGGCATACATAGAGCAATGCCATGGATCAACGCTCTGAGGGAGAAGATCGACTGTGGGGAACCAATGCGACGAGAGATTCACAAAGGTCTTGTCGAATCCCACGACCAACTAACGAGGTATTATTTTGCCGATCAGCCCATACATGGTCCAGATATGTTTAGGCGTCGGTTCCATATGTGCAAACCACTTTTTCAATGGGTGATGGACAAGGTCAAGGAACACGACAATTACTTCGTTCAAAAGAGGGATGCTGCCGGACGCTTGGGCTTATCAACGGAATATAAGTGCACCGCCGCGATACGGATGCTTGCGTATGGGTGCTCGGCCGATTCATTGGACGAAACTTTACACATTGGGGTAAGTACCATGCTTGAATTTTTACGTTATTTTTGCAAGGCCGTCATTGAGGTATTCGGACCTGAGTACGAGCGTACACCCACACCGGCTGACTTGGACCGCTTACTCCGAGAAGGGTACAACCAAGGGATCCCCAGCATGGCTTGGAGTCTTGACTGCATGCATTGGGAGTGGAAGAATTTCCCAACCGCATTGCAAGGTTCCAATGGACGGGGAATTCACCACGGGGTAAGTACCATTATGCTTGAAGCGGTAGCGTCCCGTGATTTATGGCTTTGGCATGCTTTTTTCGGGATGGATGGCTCGAACAATGACATCAACATCCTCAACAACAGCCACTTATTACAGGACGCTTATTACGGCAGTGACCTTGTAGTGGAGTACGAGATCAACGACCATCGGTATGACTGACCTTATTACTTGGTGGACGACATTTACCCATCATGGGGACGGTTCGTGAAGAATATTCGGCATCCCTACACGCACAAAGAGAATTGTTTGCTAGATGCCAAGAAGGTGCTCGTAAAGATATTGAAAGGGCTTTTGGAGTACTTCAAGTGGCACATCATTTCCCGCCCCGCTCGTGTTTGGAGCAAACGTACTTTGGTTGATATCATGCACACTTGTATCATTCTACACAACATGATTGTAGAGGATGAACGCGACCGGTACGAATATGGGGATGACGAGTTGTTGTATGAGCAACCTCCAGAAATGCTACATTGGACACCACCAGAACGATGTCACCGAGGAGGGCCATTGCAATACCAACAACGATTGGATGCTCGACTTAGTGTCACAAGTCATCAGACCCACAAGCAACTACAAAATGATCTTATTGAGCACATATGGGGTCGATTTGGAGCTACTTTCAATCCTAACAATTAGTCTTTTGTACTTGATGCTCCTATTTGGGAATATATAAAAATATCAGTTTTAATTTATTTTATTTTATATTATCATTAATTATTTTTTTCAGATTTATTTCAATTTTATATAATATTTACTGTTTTTATAACGAATTAAGAAAAAGCAAAATATCAATTAATTAACCAGTCAACATCCACTCACAATCCAGGACTCAATCTAGGACTCACCATTGTAAAACACATCATATTTTGAGTCCTACATCCCACTATTTTGTATAGTCAGCATCCAAGCCCCTAATCCAAGCCCCTAACCCAAGCCCTTCCACTGTACATGCTCTAATATCTCTTTATACACTTCCTTTTCTAAGCTTTCCTTCATCTTCACATTCTTCGTGCTTTTGATCCAAGTTTTGTGCCCCCTCCCCCACCCATATACTATGCACACCTTAAGTCCATGCATTCCCTCACACAATCTTACAACATTAGTTCCCCCAAACCATGGAAATCGTACTTGGTTTTTGGTTCAGATGCATCATCAGTTCCAAATCTCTCGCTATGTTCAAAATCCTATAGATTTACTAGCAAACACAACTTCAAAAACAAACCCAGAGTGTGTATATGTGTGTATCCAATCCATCCCCATAAACCCAACCCCAATAAGCAAAGCCCTAAACCAATTCCTAAACCACAAAATTCATAAACTCTGTTTCCCCAAAACCACGAAACCCCTATAAGAATAGAGGAGGAAGAAGAAACTGGGAAGAACACTAAAATAATTAATTCCATACCAAATCTGACAACGTGCTAGGGGATTTGTGATGTAGTCGTGGTGCTGCTTGCGGCATCGTTCATGGCTGTGGTTAGAGAGAAGATGGTTTTTGTGATAGGTTCGTGGAGGTGGAGGCGATGTGGTGGGCTCGTGGAGATGGAGGTCTGGTGGTGAAGCTCCGATCGGGTCGATGACTACATGGAGCTCTCCGTTCACACCATGGTTGGACTTGTCACCGCCATCCCTACCCTCCACAATCTACTCGGACTTCCCAGATCTAGTCGTCGAGCTCCTTCATTCATGCCGTTGTCAGAGCTGGATGATTCAACACGCCGATGATTTATTGGAGCTCCTACGCGTGAGGGAGAAAGGGAGAGGAGTGAGTAGCGTGAGATAGAGAAAGGAAGAAGTGAGGGAGTGGCGTGAGGGAGAGATAAATGAGATAAGAATTAGGGTTTTAAAAGACAAGGGAAATTTTGGTATATTTTTAAAATACATGGTCATGTTCCCCGCACATGACGATTTTCCGACAAAAAATGGACGGAAATTTAACCTCGGGTACTAAACTAAGGAAAATGAAAGTTCAGGGTACCAAGGTGACCCGAAAAAGATCTAGGGTACTCTAAATGGAATCTGAAAGTTTTAGGCAACTGAGATGCAATTATCCTTTTCTTTAACGTTGAAGCATATAATTAATATAAGGCACTTGGAGGCCCTAACCATTAAAGGGTCAACTAGAAAAACAGAATCCAACCTAAACACAAGCCACAAAATATGTAAAAAGTCCGAACATCATAAGGCGAACAAGAAAATGAAAATGATACTTATTTGATGAATCACTCCATAGTTGTCGATATCGGTCAAAACCACCGGTACAACTGTTGATGACGAGGAGTTAGGACTGAGTGTGCCTATTGACGAAATATAATTGGTGCCATGGAAGGCTGATACTACCCCGAAGTTCTAGCCAACGTCATCCTCTCTCGGATGATAGATGAGGGCCCAAAGAATGAGGAAGTGCTGGTGCTGGCTCTTGAGAAGCTAGGGGGTACTGTGCCAATACTTGATGGAACCTATACCACCCTATGACCAGTGAGGCGGTGATACATTTTAACCCCTTACTGGTTTTGCTGGTACTCATTGGGCAAGTCGAGAGCATTTCCACTTCTCGCCGGTTTGTATGTCACTCCATCAAAGTCACCATACCCATATGATTCGCCCCCCATAGGTCCTCTCCGTGAGATGCTGATGTCGTCTGCCTCCACCACTTCGCTTTGTGCCCCCAATAGAGTCGGGTCCAAGAAAACCGGATTGTGGCCCATGGCCACCCTGCCCCCAAACACTAGATTCACATTCCCTACATGAAATCACTGAATACTCGTCCTGCAAAAATCGGTGTCGTTATTGTCACCAAACGGGCAAGGAACCCAAACAATGTGCCGACGACGCCACCACAGATCTGTCCAATCAGGCCACCGTCCCCTTGGGACTACTCCCCTCTCTGCGAAAAGCTCGAAGTATCCTTATGTGACACAAAGCCCACAACCATGACCCTCAACGCCGACCATATCTCCAGTGAGGTACCCCCATGCCAGAAAACCCCTCCCATATCCCGATGCTCCACCCATGGTGGGACTATCTAGTGGGCCCTCTAGACGAAGAGTCGTCCACCAACTCCGCCATCGGCTCAGAGTAGGTCCTCTTATCCGATACTACTATCGCCGACGGGTTAGTCACAGCCTGAGGAATTCGTCAAGGAGAATTAACTCACAAAAAGAGCGCGACAAGTGCACCGGTTGTCAAGTAGTATATTGGTTCAAGTCCAATTATCGTACCAAAGGGAGCAATAAAACAGTCACTCGATTTAAAATCCGTTACTTATGTTGTTTATGAAAAGATTGATTTTGGTTTTAAAAATGTAAATAAAAGTGTGAAATCTAAGGTAAGAGAAATTGAAATCAAATACGAGGCAAAAATAGCAGGTGTTGTGAAATTCAGAAGAAGAGGCGATCTAGGACTTTAACGGGGTTACAATATAACTAGTAATTCGCAGGGATTTGTGTTTACATGTGCAAACAAGGTTAGTTTAAAGGAAATGGAAGTTCTCTCAACTAGTCCTAAACATCTCACGATCGAATTAAGACCCTATTATTATCTAACTACCTAATTATTCCTAAACTAGATGTAGAGAGACATAGAAATTAAGATCCGTGAACTTCTCTATCTTTCTGGGTTGTAATCCTATAACTATCGTACTCGTGTTAACCTAACTGTACTAGATATTAGATTTTAACCCGAGTTGCATAATCCGTAGTCTCTTTAGAAATTCTCATATCTCGATTGTTAAATGCTAAAACCTAAATATCTATCAAGTGATCAATTTGACAAAGCATTAAGTGCAATGTGCAAATCATGCAAACAATAACCTAAACGCAAATTGCACGGAGTAAACACGAAAGATTTGAATTGTTTCATCATATTGTTTCCCCTAACCCTAGATTAATGGAAATTCGGCTCATAGAGATAAAGGAAGAACACAAAGAAGAAGATGAACAAGAGAAAAACATATTTGAAAGGTAAAGTTGATACAAAATACCAATTCAATGATGGAACTTCAATGGTTTTGGTACAATCCTTGTTCCTAAGCTCTTCTCTCTCACTAAAACCCAAGTCCTATCAATCTCTCTGAAGCCTAGGATTAGGCCCAATACAAGTTATCCCTTTTCTTTCTTAGTTTTCCCCTATTTATAAGACTTTAGGTGACCTTTTTCTCCTCGAAATCTTACTAAGAGAGATGAAATTTGCCTCCTTTTCCTCTTATAATAGAATCTTAAACACTGACTCTGCGCACGACCTAGAGCGAGGCACGGGGCGGGCTGGATTAAGGCCTGTTTTGCTGCCTTGGGCGCGAAGCTTAACGTCTCATTTTGGGTCCCTCCACGAGCATTAAAACGAGCATGGACAGAGATAACCCCTTGGCAAAAGTTGTAGATATTTGAATTACCTTTGATTTGATATATTATATGAGGCAATTCGAAGTTCGTATGAGGAGTTATGCCCTTCACAAGATCATTCAGCTTCCAAAACTCCTTAAACCGATTTTCCTCCATTTTAACCCCTTTTTAGATCAAACCACCTACAAAATACAATCAGAGACAAAGTACGAGTGACGAGAGAAAAGTGTACCAAATTATATAACCCCATGACTAAAAAGCTCAAGAATGTGGGCTAAAAGTATCCAAAAACGATGCATTTTATGTCCACATTAACACCCCACACTTAAAATTTTCTCGCCCCGAGAAAACTAAACTAAGAAAGAAATTTAAAGATATGTCCCGGTTAAACCCCGAGGTTCACCTCGATAAGTTCGGGGGTCCTTTATTCAAAACAATAACAATTAAATATTCACATGCAATGCATGAACCTAAATCTAAAGCAATTCTAAGACAAAAAATATGATGCATGCAAAAAGGCACAAAAGTAGGCGATGGTTGAATCACTTGTGTATATAGGATCAAAAGAGATTTCTCAGAGTTGACACATGCCACAAACCCTTACACACATCAAAGAACCATATATAGTTAAGCATGACGCTACTCACATTAAAGAATAATTCTTTCCATTTATACTTGCATTTCCTCATTCACTCTAATAGTGTGTTTCCTCTTTTCACTATACACGGAGCTTAGAGATTCATATGCTATCATACTAGACCCATCTCCACTAATTGTAAGGAATCGTGATCATTAAAAATTAGAAAGGACTTTAATTAAGCTTGTAATGTAAGGCTAGGCAAAAGGTGTTGACGAAATATGAAAAGAAGCTTTAACATAAATACCTCAGCCAAGATGCTTCATTCTACCCTTATAGATGGCATATGATTATCTTGGGGTATCTCCTTTTGTGCCCTAGTTGGTTGTCGTCCCTCTTTCACCTCAAAAGAGGTTTCATCTTATACAATTGCCGATATAAAAAAAAAATATGCTTCATTCTCACACCCAAAAGTGTTTCACACATCCCAAACCTCGGTTGTACACCATCCAAATTTTATAGTCTCTAATACCATTTTGCTTTTATTGAAAAGCTAAGTGTATCACTAATTTGCTCATGTTATATTTTTTTTCTTTCTTTTTTTCTTTTTTTTTCCTTAGCTATCCAAACTTTCATTACCTTTATCCAACCCATCACGCTTTATCCTACACTTATCTTTTCACTAGGGATGTAAAATTTGTAATTTTTTTCTCTCTTCTTTTAATTTTATTCTTTTTGGGGTAAGGCTAAACTTTTTTCTCAATACAAACCAATAACATATCAATACACTCATCTTTCTCTTTTGCTCTCTCAATATCCCAAACAACACCCCTCTTAATAAAGCACCTAAGCCAATAGATACATGGGATCAAAGAATAACAAGGATATATAAAGGAAAAAAAGGCACACAGGAATGTAATGTTCAGGTTAGAAATGAAAGGGTTAGGCTCAAATGGGGTGACTAAGAGATATATTCATGCAAATGTATGCAATTTTTTGGCTCAAACGGTCCATAGATGACCTAAAATCATTTCCTTAAATAACAATGTTCATTATTTTTATATAGCCTCTAATGGGTCATACATGTAGTTCTAGACTGAATTTACCATGCATAGAAATCAACGGAATTCAACACTAGTTCTAGCAAACACTCAAACGTAAGTGGAAGAGTTAATCCTAATGCATGTGATTTCACTACTTTATTTGAGTCATTCATGTCCATATAATAGCTTGAGTGATGCAAAGAAATAAGCATGCACAACAATTCAATCATTGAAACCTTAAGACCATACACACTTGACTCAACATATCACCAAAAAATATTTCTTTGATTTTTTCAAATTTTTCAAATTTTTTTGGATTTTCAAAAAATTATAACACGAAATGATGCATGAGTACACAAATTCTTTTTTTGATCAACAAGTTTATTTATATAAAAAACCAAGTTTTCAAAATGAAAACTAGGTCAAGGGGAGACCCCTCAAGTACAAACCCGAGCATGCCAACCGGCACCTCAACTAGAACAAACAAACCCAACACTGGGTAACACCAAGGTATAGGAACCCACATTTTCCTACCATGTAGAACCTTAAAACAACAACAAACACTAAGTCCAACCAGGGACAAAGCCAACAAGGGCACAACATAACCAACTACAAGTCTATAACTCATAAAAACCATGTGAAGCACCAAAGCAACACAAACAGTGTCTAAAACACACATTTATCAACCATGAATAACACAGAAGTAAAAAGGCCACCGGCAGTAAGCAAAATCATCCAGCTCCGAAACCAACCAGCGAAACCAAAACCAACACCACAACCCCCAACCCTAACCTGATTCATCAATTCCAAGCTATTGTCTCCCCCCTAAAAGAGGGATTCAACTAGCTGGTGGCCAACACTACAAACAACCAAGTCCAGCGATGTAGAACCACCGCCGGACCAACAAATCCCTAGTATAATGACCTAAGCTATCCCTGGAGATCCGAAAATCTAAACATCTTCGTTGGCCAAGACCATGTAAACGAAGATGCCCCCTGCCCAAAAGGGGCAAGGGCCAGGGCAACAATCACAAATACTAGAGATTCAATGAAAAAGATGGAACAGGAAGGAGAAGGGGATAAGAACTCACCTAAGATGAAGACCAAACTCGAGACTCTGCTCCAACCAAGGTCACAACCGACCCAAACAAGCCGACTTATATGGCGGAACAGCAACGTGGGAGGAGCAAGAACCCTCGAGCTGAGATCCGGGACCGCTAGAACTGCGAAGCCTGAGGTGATGAGAATCGATGAAGGGAAAGGAAGGGCTGGAGGAGGAGCAACACACCTTCAACGGTAGCCTGGAGGTGGAGCTCGGGCCAATCGGCGACCGTCAACGAGGTTGAAAAGCGTCTCATACCCTCTTTGAACCGAGACGCCTACGTGAAGAAGAAGACCGCGCGGCAATCAAGGGTTACCTCCGGTGAAGAGTCAGCAACCAAAAATGGGACTACCCTGTAGCCATCGACTCCGCGAGGAAGAAGAAAGCTTCCCACGGGCAGGGAAACTCCAAATCGGTCGGAGACACCCAAGCTATCCCTTCTATGGCCAAACCCCAAGATCTCCAAAGAGCTTGTAAGACATCAATCTGCCCCGAAGAGCAAGGATCCATGCCAGACAAGAGTCTGGAAGGGTCGATCTATCATCCAATGGACCAGATATGAAGGGGCTAGGTCCGACGATGGAAGTGAAGAGGAAGTGCGAAAACAGGGAAAAAAGTTCGAAATTAGGGGCAAGGAGAAGAGAGAAAGCAAGAGGGGGAAGGAGGGAGGCCACCGGCATCATCATTGACTCCAAGAAGTCCAGATCTGATGCCGGCGGCGCCGACGAGTAAGGCTAGGGTTGAGACCCGAAGAGGGAAGGGATAGAGTTTTTTTATGTAGTGGAGATTGAACCAATGTTTCTTCCATGAGTACACAAATTCAAACAATGCAATGTAAGGCATACCCCACCCACACTTTAAAACTAAGGACTGTCCCAATGCGACTTAATCCAAAACATGCTCCTAATCACCTAACAAGAAACCCCACACTTATGTAAAACAATCAAGTAATTTAGAGAACTAAGATGCATAACCTATCAGCACAGCAAGTCGGGTGCTCAGAACCCACCAAAAAACATCAAAGTTTGCAAGTAGATACTAATCATAATATCTCTCTGTCAATCTCTCTCTAAAACTCACGCTCTCTCCTCTCTCTACCCCTCCCCCCCAACCCTAGCTTCCGTTCTCGCCGCCGGTGTCTTCTATGGCCTTCGGCCATGGAAGATGTCGGCGGATCCTCTCCTTTTACCTTTTTTTCTGTCTCTTTTGCTTACTACCTCTGTTTTTTCACAGATCTTCGGAGTTCCTCACTCCTCTCCGTTTTGGTTTCCGAACTTTGGAATCAGATCTGGCTTCCCTTGGTCCTTGGGTGGACTTCGAGCCCTTGGTTACTGTGAGGAGTTTCTAGAGGTGTCGGTGAAGGGCGAATGGTGCTCCGCCGCTCGTTTCCTCGCCGACGGAAGCGGATCTGGTCCTCCAGATTCAGATCTACTTTCTCTGGCCTCTGGTGGTGCTGGCCCTAGTGGGATTCTCACGGTAGTCATCGTTGCGGTTGGGGTTGCTGGTCACTGGTGCCGGAGATGGGGAGATCTGCGGTGTGGGGACAATTTTCTACTTTCTCTGGCCTCAGAGGTGTCCTGTTCGGGCTCAAGTGGGACGATTTTCTCCTTGGGTGGAGAATTTTGCGTTTCTGTTCTTCGCCTTTGGATTTGCTTCCAGTTTCGGACTCTTTGGTTCAGTAGCTCGCTCACTTGCCTCTTCCGGTCCGGGTGCGTGTCGATTCAGAGCTGGAGTGGGTCTACTTTTCCGGTGGTGGATGGTAGCGGTTCTTCTCGAAGCTCGTTTCCCGGGCGATTGTGGCTGGATCTCGCTTTCGGCTCACAGTTTCAGGTAACTCTCCTTCTCCCCTCTCTCGTTTTTATTTTTGTTCCCCTCCTCAACCACAGTTGGTGGTTGGGGTCTCACGGTTTGCGGTGTTGGCCGCCGTGAGATGTTCGGCTATGCCTTGTTGAAGAAAATCATTCTCGAGTTTGGGGAAGGACTTTTCTTGTTCTGTTGTTGGTTGGAGGTGTTGCTCTGCTGGAGGCGAATTAGGGTGTGGAAGTGGCTGCTGAGACTCTGCCGGAATTGGGTTTACTTCCGGGTCTCTTCTTACCTGTTTCGTTTTTTTTTTCTGCGCGCTTAATGGTTGGAAAACTTGAGTATCCAGACTCATTGTTGTTTATTTTGGTGTTTTAGCCTTTGTTGGCTCAGTGTTTTTTTTTGTTGGTTTTCTGGGTTTAGGTTGTTTTAGACCTGTTTGTGGTGTTAGGTTGTCCTGTTGCCGGTTTGGCTGGTTGTCCCTCGTTGGACGGTTGTATTGGTTTTAGTTGCTGGTTTGGACGAGCTGCGTCTCGATCCCAGGTTACTTAATGTGTGTAAAATCTGGGAATAACCCTTTGTTGTACCCATTCATTGGACTGGTTTCTGTTTTGAGGTGCCGATGGCACTCTCAGTGTTGTTGGAGGGAATACCCTTGGCCATGTTTTCAATTTGAAAACATGATTTTTATAAAACAAAAAAACTTGCTGATCAAATAATAATAATAATAATAATAATAAAAAGATAAAGATACCGCCCTTCACTGGTGCTATTTATTCCTGAATAGTGGAAATTGCCTCCATGCATAGTGGATAAAGGGCTACTTCACCCAATGATGTATTTTGGTGTTAGTATTTCGCCTGGATTCTATTTTTTTAATTGACCTTGGGTGATCGGATCTTTCGAGCGCCTTTTACTAATTATATGAATGTTCAACACGAAAAAAACATGTGAACATGAATAAACAGAGCCAATTTGTTTCCTGTTCATTTGGTTTATGCTGTTTCTGTACAAACAGACATTTAAATACTCACACTTCCGTCCGGCAAAGGTAAGACCTTATGCCACTGGGCATACTCTAAGGACCATGTTAATATATTTTTAGAGTTTGTACGTCCGAATACTTTCGACCATTCAACCCAAACCTATTTTGTGAAGATGACAAGACCAAGTTGTCTGAATCTAAGAAAATTAGTATTTAACTAAAAGTAAAAGTCAACGTTGAAAAGAAAATGTAATAAAAGGCTA
Organism: Erodium maritimum; assembly: GCA_963921825.1. NCBI lineage: Eukaryota > Viridiplantae > Streptophyta > Magnoliopsida > Geraniales > Geraniaceae > Erodium > Erodium maritimum. The sequence goes on along the minus strand of OY997592.1, from coordinate 39,747,155 downwards.
GACTTATATAGCGCACACACCCAAACGCTCCTCTATATATTCCGGTGAAAAGGAGCAATTATTTGAGAAACAAGTGTCCCGAAAAACATTTTCCGGTTTCGCGTTGTGTATCTTAATTACGGTTACATTACATGGCGGTCTCCGGATCAAAAGCCCTGACGGCCACTCTAATGGCCATGATCTTCTGCTCCGCCGCCATGGCTTCCCCCCTCGTCGAGCACGCCAAAGGCATCAATGGCCTCGACACGGTCATCCTCCGTCAGCCCGCCGGTGCCTCTGCCGAGGTATACACTCTCCGATCTGCATTTCGCCTTTTCATAATACATTACTCGTATTCGTTGTGTGTCTGCTTCATTTAACTTTATTTGTGTTATTTTATGATTTTGAGTTGACCTGACTTTTGTATTTTTGAATTTGTTTGACCTGGAAAGATAGTTTTGGGATTGAAATGTTGATTGTGTAGATAAATTTTATTGCCAGTAACTGCTTTGATCTTTATGTGCTTGATGTACATCTGCATTACTTAAAGCATCCACAACGCCAAACACCGGTGTTGGCGGGGAGTTGCTGGCTGGGAGGGTTATTTTAGAGTCTTACCGTAAGCGGAAACAGCTGGCACACTCCAATGCTATGTGGTAAGAGCCGGTGGTAAGCGCCTTTTTTTCATAATTTTGCTCACCGCCGGCGTTGAGATTCTTGAGAAGGGGCGGTGAGCTCACAATTGGCCCTCACTGCCAGCGTTCTTCTCGCCAGCTCACTGTCAATTTTCTGTCGCCAATTGCTCACCGCAAGCAGCTCCCCGCCAACTCCCCGTCCAACGTTGTGGATGCTCTTAGATTACCTTGTGAAAATCTAAGCATTGCCTCAATTCTAACACAACACCAGAGGTTGTATAATTTTAAATTGGAAAGATTCCCTAATATATTTGGGGTAACCATGGTTCCTAACCTTCCTTCACCTTTGTTTTCCCGATCCTAACCTGAGTTTACCTTTTTTATCATTTCCCAACTATCACCTTTCAATTTTTTTGCAGAAAGTATCGTTTACCGTTTATTTTGACGATTCCGTTACGAAAATGTTACTGTACACGTGACCAACATGCCTGCGAAAAACTAACGGAATCGTCAAAATAAACGGTAAACGATACTTTCTGCAAAAAATTGAAAGGTGATAGTTGGGAAATGCAAAAAAAAGTAAACCCGGGATAGGATCGGGAAATCAAAACTAAAAAGGGGTTAGGAACCATGGTTTCTCCTATATATTTATATTCCAATTGGCTATGGAAGGTTTTTTTTCTTATCATTTAAATTTGTAGCCGGTATAGTTGAATACAAGTTTTAACTTTTGTTTAGTATTTCAAGTTGCAGCCGGTATTGTTGAACTATAAATTCCAGTTTTCGCTTAGTATTTGAATTTGTTTAGAAAACAAAGAGATGTGTGAATAAGAGTAACTTACGGGATAGGCTAAATTCTTTGTCCCTTTCTTTTGCTACATTGTTCTTTCTTGGCTTCTTCTCTGTATTTTCTACTTGCCAAGTCAACCTCCCAATCTAATGGATGTTCTCTACAGTCCTTTGATGTTGTTTGTCAAATACGATGAAGTGTTCATGATGCTAAGGTTTATAAGTTTTAATAGCCTATCATATTATGTTATTTTATATATTATTAATGGGACAATGTAAGCAACTATATCCACATTACTAAATTGGGTCGTCTTTGGCGGCAAGGACGAAAGGAGTAGGACTGTTTCGTGGAAAGACCACGGTTCTCTGGCTTGAACACCGTCCAAAGAGTCTTGAGATGAGAAGAAAAAGGATATGATACGATCTGTGAGGGGTTGGATAACTGAACTCCGTACGTCCCAAGTAGGATCTATTAAACCACATAAATCTTTAGGACTTACTTTTTTGTCGACGAAAAGGCGGCCGGCCAAGGCATATATAAATCTGGCATCATCAACGGCAAGAACCGTGTTGGTTGGGACCTCGATAATAACGTTATTGTCATCCACAACGATGTATATCTCGTTGAGCTTGGTTTGGAGAGCCTCGAGTGTTGCCGGAGGAGTGTTGTAGGTCACGGGGGTTGGAGTTGATCTTCAGGGTGGTTAATGGGCCCTCGACCTTGCTCCTAGAATCGATTCAAACGTTGTCGGTGGAGAGAGGAGATAAAAGTGAGAAGTAAGAGGCTGAGTGAGAATTACATGAGATGATGAAGTGAAGGAGAGAAGGGCTAGTTGCTAGCGAGGGGAGGAAGGGGATGAGGGCGATGCGTGCTCCATCGTCACTTACCTTGGAAAGGGAGAAAGGAGGAAGTGAGTGGAGGAGAAACAAAGTAAGAGTTGAGGGGCTCAAGACAGATCTATTCAATTGTTGTGGATATTGGACACTTTTAAACTTATGGCACCTAAAGGTACATGACTAATACTTTAGGGACACTAAAAGTAATTTTCCCTAAATTAAATTAAAATTTGAAAAATATAACATGGGGATTTTGTCGTCTTCAATATCCGTTCATCTAAGAGTGAAGGGAGAGCGAGCGAGCTTCAAACAATAGAACCAATGTGTGAGTTCGACGTCACTACCAAACCTTCTATAGCAAAACGAGATCTTTTCAAGGCTTTCAGCTCCCAAATCTTGAGATTCGGTGTGAGCTCTGTTGGCGAGTTCGTCCTCTGGGACTTAGACGCGAGCTCCTCTTACAAGTTCAACATCGATGCCGAATTTTGATACCATCTAATAGATCCGAAACCCTAGAACCAGAGTCGGTGACAGAGAGATCGAGGAGAGCAGAGTGTTTTGCAGCAAAAAAATGTGGTCTTGATTATGTTTTTATCAATACACTCTTGAATGAAAATACCACGAAGGATCCATTCAAAATCACATCTATCAAAATTCTCTGTCAATTGTTCAAGTGAGATGCTTACATGACATACAAAACGGAATGTACCATATGCCTAAGAGGATTTAGAGCACAGATTCATGCATGGAAATGAAAAACGTGAAAAAAAAATGAAGTAAAGACCATCGAAGAAAATCAAATGTAGGAAATGCGTGAACAGTAAAGAAAACTTCATAATTTTTCTAATCTGATATAAAAAGATTAAAATGATTTTATTAATATATATATATATATTAAAATCACTCTTTAAAAAATATTGATCTATATATGTTTTTAAAATTAAAATCTAATATAATAAATTTAAAGTTTAGATTTACAGATGTTGATTATTTATTAACTATTAGTTAATGGATAAGATGGTTTTAGATTAGAGTTAAAATGAGAGGGTATAGATTGAGGGTTGGAAGGTTTGAGTTATTTAAATTTGAAAACTCACTGAGGTATTTTTGTCATTTGACTGAAAAATCTAACAGATTTGAATGGAAAAACTAATAGTGTTAACTTTTGGATAGTTTAGTGTAGTCAGATAGTGTGTTTATATGTTAGTGCAACCAAGTGTAAAATGCGTATAGATTTGTTTACGTGTCCGTAATTATCCCGTTATATTTTGTAACAAAGTTATTTTTCGAATAATGCAGAGATAAAAAGTCATTTTGTTTTGAACCTTAACGGGCAATCGTGAAGGATTCAGAAGGATAGTTATGTGTTTGTCCCCCCTTAGAGCATATGTAATGGTCGGCGTGGAGTCGTTGTTTTGGTGTCGTCGCAACCCCTGCAACAATTTGTCGACGCACGTGTTGTCTCAGACTCGATCGTTGTAGTCTGTCGCCTCAAGAACCTGCAACGACGTGACGCGTCGGCTCATCCCCAACGACTAGTCAGCGAGGCGACGCGTGGCAGCGAAATGTTTAAATAAAACTAAATTTGTCTATAAATACACTTTGACACCTACCCAAAAGCCACACATCTTCTGTTCTACTCATATTCTCTTCTCTATATCTCCTTTTTCCTACAACGCTTGACAATGGCCGACCCAACGAACTTCGATTTCATCATGGACTTCTAGAACGTGAATGAGTCGTCTCAGACTAAAGAAGAGCACCATTGTCATATCGAATTCTACACCTCCTTCCTCCAACCGACCCATCTGCGCCATTGCATTTCAACCCGTTCCAACATTCATAACGGCCGTAGTCGCAATTCCCCAATGAACAACCTTCTCAATCTGCTCCAGCCAAGCAATCAAGGAGGAAAGCAAAGAACCTTATATTTGCATCGAGGAGGAAGGCGAATAACTTTTTTGATTTGAGGTTGTTTTGAAAATATTAAAAGTGCAAACAACTAGCTCCTGCAACTACTAGTTATTACCATTGTAGATGTAGTTGTAGGAGATAGTTGTTTGGAAGAGAGAGAATTCAAAATGTGCTCCTACAGCCCCTCCCTACAACTACGTGGGCTAATACCATTGGAGATGCTCTTAAGTATTTCGTACCGATTCAGAATACGGAGAAAAGAATATGAAAGGAAAGTTGATGAAAACGGATCGATAATTTTGATCTATACCTACTAAATTATCATTTCTTAATAAATAAAAAAATGCTTGATTTATTTTATGGTTAATTGTCAAAATCTACCCTAAAGTATTTTTCACAAATGAAATCATGCATATATTTTGTTCACGCTTTTAGGGTGCACTGAAGTTTTGTACACCGTCTTCTATTAGTAAAAGTAACATAATATTTCGTTTTTATTATGCATGTAATCAAATGTGTAGTTAAAGGTTAAGTGAAATTACCATTTTCCCTTATTCATTTTTACCTTTTGACTTTTGCATGAAAAATTATCATTTTACCCTTTTTAATAACATAAAATTAAGAAAATAACTAAATAAATAAAAAACAAAAAAATTTAAACAAAAAATAATAATTTTTATTTAAAAATAATAATAATTATTTTTTATAAAAATAATTAATATAAATAAAATATTTAAGTTTTTTTTACAAAAAATAAATAAAATATTTTGTTATAGAATGATATTATAATAATATTTTTATAATTAGAAAATAATTAAATAATAATAATAATTTTGATGAAAATTAGTAAAAAATAAATAATTAATCAAAATTTAAATTGTATAGATAATGAATTAATAATGATAATTAGAAAATAATTAAATAATAATGAATGAACATTAAAGAGTAAATATAAATTAATTAAGAAACTAATCATATTATTAAGAATTAATTTAAATATTACTGAATTATTAAGGATTTAATGAAGGGGTATAATCGTCTTTCAATTCATCTGCTTAAAATTCAATTCGAACGTAGAAGGGTAAAAATATCATTTCATATTGTTCAGTTAGCTATTCTAACAAAAGACGGTGGACAAAATTTCAGTATACCCTAAAAACGTGGACAAAAGTATATGCAAGTTTTCGTTTACATACAATACTTTAGGGTTTAACCTTTTATTTTTTTTCATGAAGTTGTTTTGTCCACATAATTTCATAGTTAATACAGACAGTTTATTCCATGTTTGCCTTCAGAATATTGATTTTACCTTTTATGATATTTCTTTTATCTCTTAGATTAGTTCTCATTTTTTTAATAGTGTTCTCGTATATATAAGGGTTAGTTGTTCAAAACTACACTAAAATTCTTTGTAGATTGTTTATCCATTTTTTCGGTTTAGTTCCTTGAGATTTTTTATGTTATTCTACCTTTTAATTTATGTGATTTATATATATTTTTTTTATTGATTAAGTGAGGTGTATCAAAATATGTCGTCTCAAATAACATTTGAAATTGATGTATCAAACATAAGCTCCCATAAGTATAAGAGACCTCTAAATTTTTCGCGACCCCCAACTTGAAATAAGCCTAACAAAAGCTGGATAGAGAGAAACCCAAAAAGTTGTATAGAGAGAAGGAGAAACCATGGGTCCTAACTCCCTTTGAGGTTTGTTTTGGCGATCCTAACTAGGCTTGACCTTTTTTTGCACTTACCAACTGTGACCCTTCCATTTTTTGCACAAACTAACAATTTCCGTCTATTTTGACGATTCCGTTAAGAAAATGCTACTGTGCATGTGAACAACTCATGTCCAAAAAACTTACGGAATCATCAAAATAGACGGAAATTGTTAATTTGTGCAAAAAATGGAAAGATCACTGTTGGAAAGTGCAAAAAAAGGTCAAGCCCAGTTAGGATCACCAAAACAAAACTCAAAAGGGGTTAGGACCTATGGTTATCCTTAGAGAGAAGCCCAACAGAAGTTGGTCAGAAATAAATAAGGAGGGAGGTACAACTACTGGGACTTGAACCCAGTTCCAAGACCTACATTCAAGTGCTTGTACAGTTAGACAATCAAACTTTGGTTTTACATATCTATTGATTGGATTTTGATGATAATAATTGCTAATGTCAGTAAATCTAGATATACTCGTCGTAATGAGCTTATTTCTAAGTACTTTCTGTGGTATTTGAGTTTTATAAGTATCCATATGGGTTGTGTTTCAGGTGTATTTATATGGGGCTCAAGTGACATCTTGGAAGAATGATCAGGGGGAGGAATTGCTTTTTGTCAGTAGCAAGGTACTAACCGACAATTAAATGTTGTTTTTCTTGTAAAATACATGAAATGAAGTCGCTATATTTCTCTTTAAAAGGGCCATGGTTATTTTTAATCTTGCAATAGTTTATCTTCAATTTTGTTTTCGAGCTCTACACATATCAGACGTTGTCCCCATGATAATGCCTCTAATGGGAGGAGGGTTGGAACTTGCTAAATACAATGTAGGATTTATTATGTTCATTTCAAGTCCCAACATTACTAAATCTGTACCATTTTAGTTTATTTATTGATTTACTTGCACAGGCAATATTTGAGCCTCCAACTGCTATTCGAGGAGGAATTCCAATAATGTTTCCTCAAGTATGCACTTTTCTTCTGTGCCCCTTACACTCGTGCTGATAGTATTTTCTCCGTCAAAATAAACTTTGTCGTGTTATGCAGTTCTCTGGTCTTGGCTCTCTGCCGTCACATGGATTTGCAAGAAACCGTTTTTGGATCATTGACACTAACCCACCTCCTTTCCCAACAGACTCCTCTAGTACATCATATATTGATTTACTTCTCCAGGCCTCTGAAGAAGATATGAAAATCTGGCCTAATAGGTTAATCTTGCAAATATTGCATAGTTCAACTTATATTTTGAAGATGTCTTGATACACATGCTTTACGTTTATATGCTACATTTTCTGTTGGATATATGTTTAACTTGGGTAATTTATCTTGTGCTGTAATTAGTTATGAGTATCGGCTGAGGGTGGCTTTGGGACCTGAAGGAGGTCTCGTGTTGACATCCCTCATTAGGAATACTTATGCTGATGGGAAGCCTTTTTCATTCACATTTGCATATCATAACTATTTTTCTGTTTCAGATATCCGGTAATCAATTAACCCAAATTTCGTTATTTGTTAGGATCATAATTGATTGATGGTACTTATTATACGAGTGAGTATAAATCGATGTTTTGCATTGCCTCATACTGTATTGGTTACTTGCTTTCAGTGGCGTTCGGGTACAAGGAGTGGAGAATCTGGATTACCTTGATAACACTCAGAATAGAACACGCTTCACTGAGCAAGGGGATGCAATAACTATTGAATCAGAAGTTAGTTCAGATGAAACAAAATATTTTTATTAACTTTAATGCATTTCTTATCTAACTTTGATTGGTTATGAAGATTGATAGAGTATATATCAACCCTCCTAAAGAGATTACCATTCTAGATGATGATACGAAGAGAACATTTATAGCATGCAAAGATGGACTTGCTGATGCTGGTGAGATTGAAATCACGCGTACTGTATTAACCTGAATATTTGTTGACTTGTGTATTGACTATTGTGACCTTGTTATGCAGTGGTATGGAATCCATGGGCAAAAACCATAAACGATTTAGGGGTGGAGGACTACAAGCGTATGCTTTGTGTAGAGGCTGCTGCTATTGAAAAGCCCGTCACATTGAATCCCGGAGAAGAGTGGAAAGGGACCGAGGAACTTTCTGTCAGTTTCGGTAGTGGGCAAGCTGATGCTCGGAAAGTGCTTAGAGTATAATGGTTTATGTCTTGTACAGGTACTCTACGCTTCTTAAATAACCTCTCTACCTGTCAGGATATTGTCTATTTCCATTTCTGTTTGATGATAACATAATGTCACTAATCTAATTCGGTGCTGCACTGCAGGTATTTGTTGCAACATGTGGATCGATTCGCAATCTACTATCTGTCAGATAATGTTGTCGGTAGTAGCTAAGGGGCATACTGAATTTTATAGAACTACACATTATTACTATAATTAATGTATAATTTCTTTAGACAATACAGATATAGAAGTTCTTGAAAGTCTACAAGTCTCATGGAGAACTCCGAAATGTCTAAGTTTCTTAAACTTCTCCACTATATTAAAATGTGGTTGTTTGTTTTAGTACGTTTATTATGTTTAAGTTCATTTTTCTTGATGATGGTTGGAGAAAACATTAGTTCGAATGCATTTCCGGTAAAATGTTTGATTATAACCATAGAGCATTTATAGTGGGAGTAGACCGATTCGATCTATTTTCGGACTAATTTAATTAAAATTGGAAAATTAGTATGAATTTGACCTCGAAATGTTGGTCTAATTTTGTTTTCCCACAGTGGGAATAGACCCGGTCAAACTAAACAAAATTTTATATAACAACAATATAAATAAAACAAAAAAACAGTAGGAAGGAATTTTTTTATTATTTCCAGAAACGAGCAACGGAAAGTACAACGAAATCTTGAGGAACCATAAACCACAAATCCGACCAAACCCAACCAGATGACAACCTAGAGAGAGGCGAACCCATTGTACATGCGTCATTTCGGACAATCCATACTATCGCCACCGCTCATGCTTAGTGAAGGGTTGGCCGACATTATGTTCACATGATCGATTCACCTCCAACAACACCTCAGTTTTGGTGGTAGCTGGACTGAGAGCATGGTGTACCTCCAAGAACGCCACCTCGAACGCCCACACTCGTATGTTGATCTTTTGTCGATGGTCTTTCAATTGTTTCTCGATCTGAGGATACAAAACCGTGTGCATGGTTTGCAAGTCATGGTTGAGGCGGCCCAAAACTCCCGTGTCATGTATGCATGGACCATCCACACTACAATAAGACGCCTCAATTCTTCATCTGTCCATGTAGGTGTCATGGTCGATTTTCCTGAACAGGAGTGGTGGTGCGAAACTGCACAAGAGAAAATATCAAGATGTAGAAGTAGTTGTTGCAGCAATATCTTGTTTGGAATCAGTGGTGGTGTTTGATTTATATAGGGATATTCAGATAGGGTTAAAGAACAAGTAGAATCGGTTACAACTTTGAAGGAAGAACTGGTCAAAGATTTGAAGGAATAATCGGTCAAAGCTTTAAAGGAAGAATCGGTTTAGTTAATGGCTTGGCATATTTGTTTTTTTTTTATAAGCTAAAAATTTATTAAGCAAATGTTCTACAAGAAAGTAAAACAATCCGGAAAACGATCCATAAAAAGAACCGTTTCCCCGTACCAAAACAGCTACAAAGAGCAACAAAACACCCAAGCAGGAAAACTAACGAAAAAATAATCGTCTACTTCCTACTCGAATTCAAACAGATAAACCGGTTAGACACCGGAACCGGAATAAGAGCTTTTTCTGAAGTCGGATCAGGGTAAACCACATCCTTGTTAGTCTTAGTGCCCGTAGTTCAATCCTAAATGTCCAAATGTATATATCATCGTTAGCAATAAAATTAAAGCGGCTTTATATTACTTATGTGTTGGAGTAATATATCGATGTGTGCTCTGATCTATGCCCACCATGCGAATAGAACCATAGATCGAGATAGATCACACTCGATGGGTCCCTAGTCAACAAAGCTTCACTAGAAGCGACTAGTATGAAAGATGGCTCTTTATGGCTTACGTTCTGTTAGTCATTGGAATGGGATTTCGGAGTCTGATCATAGATATCATGTGGGACATGATATTGGACGACCCGCCCTGAATATGTGCCATAGATTAAGTCATGAACATATTCAGTGTCGTAGCTTGTCATGTATCCTTAGACCAAGGAGTCTTTGTGATCGCTATGTAGTCAACAACTGAGTTTGACCTGAGCCTAACGTTGTCCGTAACAGGGCTTCCATAACGGCCAGGATTGGCTTGGGGACGGGCTACATGAGTGACACGAAAGGCGGCTAAGGGATTTATCCCTCATACTGAGGTATGGGAAAGATATCGGTTCTCGGCCGCTTGATCGAGAGTGACTGGAAGAATAGCATGGCCATGCACATGATACTGGGTATCATATCTTCAGTCATCTCACATATCAAGGAACGGTGATTGAGAATAATAAGGATGACGGCTCTATGCCTTATCTCAATCAGGATATCGGAGATAAAAGGATAACGACAGGGACGACGGAAAGGTTAGAATCGACAGGGTCGATTCGTTATGTAGTGTCAGGCAATACTAAAGTCTCGTTAGTTGCCACTTAAATAGGATCAAGTAAAATGGGATTTTACGTTGATCTATTGACATGCATAAACCTAAGGGTCACACCGGAGGATGAAACTCATTGACACATTTATGGAGAATGGCCAAAAGGGAGTTGTCTCGGGACATGACCAAAACTGGGTTTTGGGTCATGTGCCCGTAAGTGAATAGGACTTTACGGATCGAGATAAGGCTTGGAGTCTTGGGATTGATCGCGTCGGATAATGTTGGACATTTCCGGTATGGAAGGCATGGAGGCGATGAGCGAATCACGGGACCTCGTTGGAAATGGTCACGGGCCATGTTCCAAGAGGCCCATGAAAGGCCCATGCAACCAAGGCCCATGGAACTAATTAATCAAGTCTTGATTAATTAGTACTAAGTAAGCAAGACAAGGATTAAGGTGTTGGTGATTCACCACCTAACACAATCTTGTCTTGCCATACTTTGTCCTATTTACACCTTACTTGACACCATACTTGTCCCATGCCTTTAGTTGGACAAGTATGGGTTTTGTTATGTTTAAGTCATCTTTTTTCAACATAACAAAGACAAGACAAGAATAGGAAACACATTTTCTCTCCCTCTTCCATGGCCATTTCGGGTTTGGCTAGTTTCCTCCTCCATTTTTGTGTTCTTGAGTCCTCAAAGAGAAGAACTACGTGGCTTTGATTCCCATGTGGATACGTAGGCGTCTTGGAGACTCAAGCCAATCATTCGTTAACCGGTGTTCTTGTTTTGGTAAGAACTAGTGCTGAATTTTTCTCTTGTTAATCCATTCTTTGTTAGTTGTTTCATGGTTCTAATTGTCTCTTGGTTTTCATTGATTTTCCGCTGCGAGTTGGTTCATCTCCAACCTTACCTCGAGACCCAACAGTGGTATCAGAGCCGTGCTACCTTCGGGATTCACAAGACGGTGTTCAAAGTTTCGGTTTTGCTTGAAAGTTTCGTTTTTGGCATGTTGTTTTGCTAAATTGTTTGATAACATGTTTTAAATTATTGTTTATGGATTTAATGCATGTAAAATGAATTTTTGAAAATTATTTCAAATCTGGAAATTTTGAAAAAAATTTTATTTTTCGGGTCTCGGGAGCGGGACTCTCGGGGAGCCGAAACCGGGACCGAACGGGGCTCCGTTGGACGGAGCTAGGCCAAGCATGACCATTGGATGGTTGATATGCCAAGGCTAAACCGTTTTGTTAGTTATGACGAGTTTGGAACCGTCATGACGAACTCGAAGATCAAATGTTCAAAAGTTTCATTTTTGAACGGTTTCGATAAACCGAGCATCAAAAATTTTCGAAACTTGGCTATTAATTAAAACCGGAAAATCACATGATGTTTGATAACATTCTTGTTTGATAACACGATGTGTGATGTGATGTTGGCATGGTGCACATAATAGCCCCGAACTCAATTTAATTATTTATCGCTTTTCACGGCCTGCGAGCCGTTAGAGGTAACGTGTAATTATTCTTTCAAGGTGTGGTCGTCGAACCACTTGTTTGTAATATTTATTTATTCCCGACCTGCGAGTCGTGTATTAAATTGTAATATTTTACTCAAGATGAAGAAAGGGCGAAAAGGTCATTTGGTGGCTTTTCGGGTGTTGGCATCGGCTTGGAGTCGGTGGAGCTCAAGAAGCTAGTGGGAGTTAGTTTAGGGGGCTATTATGTGCACATTTATCGCTTTATGCTTGGTTTAGTTTATGCATGATTAATTCTATGTGCTTTAGAATTGCATGCCTAACTTTATTTACCGAGCATATCACCTCACATGCAAAGATAAAATTGGAATTTTAATCCTTGTGTGTGAACCCTTAGAACCGTCATTGCATTGGATGTAGTTGACGGGTTCAAAGGAAGAATTACATTGGATGTAATTTGAGGCATCATTGCATTTGGAATGTAGTTGATGTGCTCATCGCATCTAGGATGTGCCAAAGTTTTGAACACAACTGGACAAGTAAAAGCGGGTCATGTCCGATACCTCCCAATCATCAACACCTTACTACCTCCCCGTCCTATGGGTGTCGTGCGCATTAGCGGAGCATCCATGGGAAAGCGGGGTAGTAGGTTTGGACGACATATGTGGGTGTCGTGCGCATTAGCGGAGCACCTACATAGTGACGAGCCATAGTTGAAAATTGGTGGACCCGACTACGATTCTTAGCCTGAGGTTGAGCTAGGGTAACAGATAGGGTAAGTCGTGTACATAAGTACATACCCTAGCCAGGAGTCACATTGGATGTGATTGGATGGATTCCTACCTACATAGCTCGATTAAGTGGTGAGCATTAGTTCAGCTTAATCGAGTGAATCAAGGATCTTGGTTTCAGATTCTAAAGGTTTAGAATTGATTGTTGGTGTTTAAGCTTGATCTTCATAAAATTTATTCAGTTTACTGATTGAATTTTATCTGTTGTAGATCAAATGGCAAATTCAGCGAACATTAATAGTTTGTCATTAAAAACCATTCTTGACAGGGTCAAGCTAAATGGGACAAACTATTTGGACTGGTACAGAATTTTTGAGGATAGTCCTCAAGTCTGAACGCAAAGAATATGTCCTTGACAAGGCTGTCTCTAAGACCATATCAGAGTTACATGAAGTGTCATCAGCTGCTGAGAAGAATATCTCAGGGATCTGGGATCCAAGGATATTCTGATGGTCAACAAGGGAATTGGAAGTGGCAAGGGCTGGGCCCATGCGCACTTGGCAGGAAAGATGAGACACTTGAGAATGTCTGCTTCTACTGCCAACAGCCTGGTCATTGGAACCGGGATTACAGGAAGTTCACGGCTGATCTGAAGAAGGGCAGTGGGACTGCGCCTTCATCAAATAGCCTGGATGATCTGAAGAAGGGCAGTAGGACTGCGCCTTCATCAGGAAACCTGGATGATCTAAGGAAGGGCGGTGGGACCGTGCCTTCATTCGGTATTAACTCTATAGAGCTACATCTCTCTACTTCCAAAGATTCATGGGTATTAGATACCATGACTGAATCTCACACATGCACTAATATATGGTGGCTGAAAGTAGGAGAGATTTGGAAAGCACGAAATGGACCTCAGAGTTGTGGCAACTGCTGTAGGATCCATGAGTCTTGCTTTGCCAAGAGGCCTTGTCTTAGTATTGTATAATGTATATTGCATACCTACTCTTAGTAGGAATATTATATCTGTATCCGTGTTTGACAAGGAAGGATATAATGTTAATATTGGAAATGGAGTTTTCAATGTTCTATGCAATGATATGTTTTATACCAGTACTGACATGGTTGGAGGATTGTACATATTAGATATGGGTAACAATGCCTCAAGTTCTATATATTCCGTTAATACCAAGAGGTCTAAATCCAACGATTTAAACCTAACTCTGTTATGGTACTGTCATTTGGGTCGCATAAACAAGAAGCGCCTATCAGCACTTCAGAAGTGCGGGCTTTCAGGTTCATTCGAATTCCATTCGATCGATAGGTGCAAGGTTTGTTTGATGGGCAAAATGACTAAAGTGCCCTTTATCGATCGCGATGAAAGGGCGGGTGAATTATTGGGGCTGATACACTCGAATGTGTGTAGACCAATAAGTTCACTTGCCAGGAGGGGTTTTAGCTACTTTATCACATTTACTGATGATTACAGTAAATATGGTTATGTCTATTCGGTGAGACATAAGTCTGAAGCTTTTGATAAATTCAAAGAGTTTAAGACTATAGTAGAAAACCAGCTCGACAAAGGTATTAAGGCACTTCGATTGGATCGAGGTGGAAAATACTTGACCACAGAGTTATTAGATCATCTAAAAGAGAATGGGATCCTTTTGAAATGGACTCCTCCTAGGTCACTGTAGTTGAAAGGTGTAGCCAAACGGAGAAATCGGACATTGTTAGACAATGGTCTGTTCCATGATTAGTTGGACTGATCTCCCAATCTCTTTTAGGGGTTTTGCTCTAGAGACGACCGCATTCATAGTGAATCGGGCTTCGACGAATGGTGTGGAATGGACACCATTTTAAAAATGGTACGGGATGATGCCCGCTTTGTCCTTCCTAAAGATTTGTGGTTGCGAGGCTTATGTGAAACATTTGGTTTCGACTAAGCTCGAACCAAGATCTGAGATATGCACCTTCGTGTGGTATCCCAAAGCAACAAGGGGATACTATTTCTACAATCCCAGTGAGAACATGGTGTTCGTCGCTTGGGGTGGGGTCTTTATGGAAAAGAAGTTTTGTTTCCAAAGACGTCATTGGGAGGACTGTGCATCTCGAAGAAATTCAGGATGGTACAGATCTGTCTAAACCAATTGGCAACCCAGTAGAAAGGAGCCAGAGATTGTCGTAGAGTAAGAACCAATTCCTGTTACAATTCCGGAAGGTCCAAGGCGATTTGAAAGGATCAATCTTCCACCTCCAAGATATGGTATCCGGAGGTGACAATGAAGTCATGGTGGATCACGATGATCCAGCCACCTTTCAGGAAGTCGTGGATGGGCCCAACTCCGAGTTATGGCTGGGAGCCATGAGGGAGGAAATGCAATCCATGTCGGACAACCGAGTCTGGGAACCGGTTGATCCCATCAATGGTGTGAGGACCATAGGATGCAAATGGATCTTCAAGGTGAAGTTTGACATGGACGGCAACCCTCTGACCTACAAAGCTCAACTGGTGGCGAAAGGTTATAGGCAGATCCAATGGATTGACTATGAGGAAACCTTCTCCTTAGTGGCTATGGTCAAAATCGATCCAAATTCTTCTTGACATAACTGCGTATCATAATTACGAGATATGGCAAGTGGATGTCAAAACCGCTTTCCTAAATGGAAATTTGACTGAGTACGTTTGTATGTCTCGGCCCAAAGGTTTTGACGATCCGAAGAATAAAGGAAAGATTTATAAGTTGTTGAAATCCATTTATGGATTGAAACGAACTTCTCGGAGTTGGATCCTTCGTTTTGATGAAGCTGTAATTGGATTTGGCTTAATCAAGAACGAGGATGAATCTTGCGTTTATAAGAAGGCTAGTGGGAGCAATATTACCTTTCTGGTTCTCATTGAAAACGACATCCCAACCTTGCACGAGACTAAAGCTTGGTTGAGGAAGTGTTCTTCAATAAAGGACTTAGGCGATGCTTCTCATATCTTAAGGATTAAGATATGTAGAGATCGCACCAAGAGGGTCTTGGATTTAAGTCAGGGAACCTATGTGAACAAGGCATTGAGTAGGTTCTTAATGCTCGATTCAAAGAAAGGACTCTTACCCACTAGTCATGGCATTCATCTCAGCAAGACTCAGTGTCCTAAGACACCTGATGAGCTGAAAAGGATGATGAGAATCCTATGCGCCTGGGGGCAGGATCGATCATATATGCCATGACATGTATGAGACCAGACGTCTCGTAAGCCTTATGTTGTACCAGTAGACATCATTCTAACCCGGGGGAAAGATGATGCTGAACTAGTCGTCGAAGGATGAGTAGACGCTAGTTTTCCAAGACAAATCCAGATGACTTTAGAAGTCAATCAGGATATGTGTTTACGCTGAATGGCAGAGCTTTAGCTGGGAAAGCGTAAAGCAAGATACCATTGCCGAATCTACGACAGAGGCCAAGTACATGGATGCTGCAGAGGCAGCTAAGGAGGCTATGTGGATTTGGAAATTCATGGCAGGGCTGGGTGTAATTAAAAACCCATCCAGTCCGGTGAATCCATTTTGCGACAACACAAGGGCCATTGCGCAAGCTAAAAGCCTAGATCGCATAACAAATCCAAACATGTACTGCGGTGTATCCACCTCATCAGATAAATACTGAACTGAGGTGAAGTGAAGATAACCGATATTGCAACAAATGATAACATAGCCAACTCGTTGACTAAGGCAGTGTCACTGCCTGAACATGTTAGACATGTAAAGTCGATGGGGACATATAGGAGTTTAGATTGGAACTAGGGCAAGTGGGAGATTGTTAGTCTTAGTGCCCGTAGTTCAATCCTAAATGTCCAAATGTATATATCATCGTTAGCAATAAAATTAAAGCGGCTTTATATTACTTATGTGTTGGAGTAATATATCGATGTGTGCTCTGATCTATGCCCACCATGCGAATAGAACCATAGATCGAGATAGATCACACTCGATGGGTCCCTAGTCAACAAAGCTTCACTAGAAGCGACTAGTATGAAAGATGGCTCTTTATGGCTTACGTTCTGTTAGTCATTGGAATGGGATTTCGGAGTCTGATCATAGATATCATGTGGGACATGATATTGGACGACCCGCCCTGAATATGTGCCATAGATTAAGTCATGAACATATTCAGTGTCGTAGCTTGTCATGTATCCTTAGACCAAGGAGTCTTTGTGATCGCTATGTAGTCAACAACTGAGTTTGACCTGAGCCTAACGTTGTCCGTAACAGGGCTTCCATAACGGCCAGGATTGGCTTGGGGACGGGCTACATGAGTGACACGAAAGGCGGCTAAGGGATTTATCCCTCATACTGAGGTATGGGAAAGATATCGGTTCTCGGCCGCTTGATCGAGAGTGACTGGAAGAATAGCATGGCCATGCACATGATACTGGGTATCATATCTTCAGTCATCTCACATATCAAGGAACGGTGATTGAGAATAATAAGGATGACGGCTCTATGCCTTATCTCAATCAGGATATCGGAGATAAAAGGATAACGACAGGGACGACGGAAAGGTTAGAATCGACAGGGTCGATTCGTTATGTAGTGTCAGGCAATACTAAAGTCTCGTTAGTTGCCACTTAAATAGGATCAAGTAAAATGGGATTTTACGTTGATCTATTGACATGCATAAACCTAAGGGTCACACCGGAGGATGAAACTCATTGACACATTTATGGAGAATGGCCAAAAGGGAGTTGTCTCGGGACATGACCAAAACTGGGTTTTGGGTCATGTGCCCGTAAGTGAATAGGACTTTACGGATCGAGATAAGGCTTGGAGTCTTGGGATTGATCGCGTCGGATAATGTTGGACATTTCCGGTATGGAAGGCATGGAGGCGATGAGCGAATCACGGGACCTCGTTGGAAATGGTCACGGGCCATGTTCCAAGAGGCCCATGAAAGGCCCATGCAACCAAGGCCCATGGAACTAATTAATCAAGTCTTGATTAATTAGTACTAAGTAAGCAAGACAAGGATTAAGGTGTTGGTGATTCACCACCTAACACAATCTTGTCTTGCCATACTTTGTCCTATTTACACCTTACTTGACACCATACTTGTCCCATGCCTTTAGTTGGACAAGTATGGGTTTTGTTATGTTTAAGTCATCTTTTTTCAACATAACAAAGACAAGACAAGAATAGGAAACACATTTTCTCTCCCTCTTCCATGGCCATTTCGGGTTTGGCTAGTTTCCTCCTCCATTTTTGTGTTCTTGAGTCCTCAAAGAGAAGAACTACGTGGCTTTGATTCCCATGTGGATACGTAGGCGTCTTGGAGACTCAAGCCAATCATTCGTTAACCGGTGTTCTTGTTTTGGTAAGAACTAGTGCTGAATTTTTCTCTTGTTAATCCATTCTTTGTTAGTTGTTTCATGGTTCTAATTGTCTCTTGGTTTTCATTGATTTTCCGCTGCGAGTTGGTTCATCTCCAACCTTACCTCGAGACCCAACAATCCTTACTAACCTCGATGTTTTCATCCCGCGGGACTCTACGTTCGAGGGCCAAAGAAGCAAGGTCGATCGGTTTTTTCCCAACTTTCTTGCTAAAACTCCAAGCACCCAAGCTATCCTTTTTAGCAATATCCACAGTGAAGCTCCCCGAAATGTCTCCTTTATCAGCAGAGGACTTTCCTGTTGACTGATAGAAAACAATTGGAGGAACACTTCTCTTCGGTTGCACCTTTTTCGGACGACCACATCCCTTCTTTTGAGGTAAAACCTCAGGATTAGGAGATTTAGTCAAAACGTCCTTCCAAGGGCTTCCTTGGTCGACAACCGGGATAGAAACATCAATCCGAGGTCCATCACCGAACTCCGCCACCACAGGAAGGTTGTGGCCAAACTGGACCTGTTCTGGAGGCTTTGTGGCCTGCAGAGTCAACCCACACACTTGGGCCTCATCCACAATCCGAACATCGCCTTCAGAAGCCTGTGACTCAGCCCGACTTGCAACCAAAACATCTGCAATCGAATCAGCAACCCCGTGAATCTCTTTAGACTCACTCACCCCGTGATCTTCTCCACCATCTACTGAACCCGGATTAGATCGCGGTTTTCCAGAATCAAAAGACGAGGTCGTACCATTGCAGGAAGGAGCAATCCCACTCGTACCAGAGCCAGAACCTTGAATCCCATCCACTTGTACCACACCACGAGGGTCAGCACGAGGGAACTGAGCTTCGAAAGCTCTGATTTCACGGTGGTGAGTTCCGGGACGAGCCAAAGCGACGAAAAGAATATGACCTTTCAATGTCAATCCGTTTAATTTCGAAATAGCCTGAGAAGCCTCAACACACGTCGAGAAGGATATGAAACCGAAAAATCTCCCTCCCTTGTTCGAACGCCTCAAAACAGAACACCTTCGGATGGACCCAAAAGCGCCGAAAACGTTACTTACCCACTCTTCCGTGGAACCATAAGGGAGATTGCAAACAAACACATCGGTGGAACTCGCTGATCCGACGTTCTCCGAAGTATTCTCCTTATTGGTTGGTTGTGTGAACGTCTAATTCCTAACTGCAGTCGCTCCAGGGTGCTCCGTATCGATATGAGGACTCGGAGCGAACACCGGATCAAGAGCAACAATAGAATTCTTGACCGCAACACCATCCTGTTCACGACCCTGAACTGAGCTCGGCTGCACAGGTTCCACTTTCTTTTTCCCAACCAGACTGGCACGACCAGAAGTGTCATTAGACGTGACCTTCTTAGCCCGTACTTTCGCCTTAGTCAGTATTGGAGCACGAACTCGAGCTCCTCTCCTCTTTCCTGACCCCACCTTACCAGGATAAACGATGCCACAGTAGGTAGCATAACTCGAAATCAGTATGGAGCAAAAAGTAGAAAAAGAGAGAGGTTTGATCGCCGAAACGTATGAACTCCTCGCTTTCATATTGAATTGATCACCAAAACCACAAGCAGCTCCACACGAAAAAGCTGCAGGATCAATTGCAACCACAAGCAATCGATGGTCGCAGGGTCAATTACAACCACAAGCATCAAATAACTACTCTGATATTGATACCACAACAGCAAGATCAAGTGAACCGAGCCTGCTGAACGGAACCGAAACGCGAGAATCGATCCACAGAAAATCAATAGCTCTGCCACTATAAACCACTACCTCTGCCACTATAAACAAGCAATACTCACCGGAAAGCCGCACAGCGAGAAGAACAACGACCACCTGCAACACAATGCCGACCGAATGAACGACGGCGGGACTGAGCTCACCTTCTCCAACCTGTGTACGTCCAATATGTGTCGTCGATGATCGGTGGCGACGGAAAGCCGCTCGGAGAGAACGAGACCAAACAACCGCCTGCAACACACTACCGGCCGAAAGAAACGACGGATGCACTGAGTCGCGCGCAAAACTGTGCCGTCGACGATGGTGGCCGGAGACACAACGAACTGAATCGTCTCAGCACTGAAAGCCAACTCCTCCACGAACTGCCGGCCGATGCACTAAGTCGCGCGCAAACTGTGACGTCGACGATGGTGGCGACTACAACCTGAATCTCGTCTCAGCACTGAACGCCGTCTCCTCCACGAATAGCACACCAACCGGACACGCTGATCACAGATCGCCGTATCGGCGGCGTCCCAACTTGTGACCTAGATTTTGGTTTTTAATGTAAATGTTAAAGTTATATTTTTGGGATAAATCCTTCAATATTATCCCTTGACAGAATCGGTGCATGTGAAAAGGACAAATTCGTCAATTAGCATAAACATAACATAAAATTACACACATTGCAGCGAAAATTTGTTCAAACAATTCCGGTTGGCTCTCGAGTACAGAATCAAACAAATCGTATTCGAAATTGAGTACAACGATGAAAACCAAACATACATGAAAGAGATTTAGTTGTGGTTCATAACTTTAAGCATATCGAACATAAGAGCTTCGTGGTTGGCCTTCTAGAGCGTGGTCCAGTGCAATGGCTTCAGCGTATTTCCCGGTCAATGAGTTGTGGCACTTCATAAGCTCGGCTTTTATGTGCTCGAACCCTACACACCGGCGGGCTTCTCGTTCGATCATGTAAAGTGATTGTGGTGGATCTGTATTACTCTGTGAAACACTACTTTTGTTCTCAGAATCCATTGTGTAGAAAATTTGCTTGTGCACTAAATTAGAAAGGATGATGAAATATGGATCACTTTGATTGTCGTTTATATACGAAACATTGGGAAGGATTATTTGTGTTGTGGGCCATTTATTCGGCCTCCTAGATGCACTGTAAAGGTGTATGGTTCATGAAACGAAAAAAAACACATAATGTTGCACGAACAATTAAAGTTTCCGACATACATGTAAATGTAACGAAAATGCAACAAAACAAATCCTAACTGAAACAACACAAAAAATGGAAGTACAATGAAACTAAATAGCAATAGAAACAAACTAAGTGTCTACTCGTTATCAGGATCCAAAACGGCATCTGGCCTAAACATAGTCTAAATGTGTTCAACCAGATTTGATTTGAACTGTTCGTGGAAAACTCAATCCTCGAGAAATTTAATGTGGGTTTGGATGACATCCTAACCGAGTAGTGGCCCTCGATGGACGGGTAGGATTGGTTCTTTGGACTCCAATCGTTCAATTTCTCCCTGGTTCGTATCCAGTTCATGATCGACAATCATATTGCGTATGATAATGCACCCCCGCATTATCATATACACTTTCTGATCGTCCCAACCTCAAGTTGGCCTATTGATGATATGAAACCAATCTTGGAGAACCGCGAATGCCCCCTCTACATCATTCCTTCCAACCTCCTATTTCTTTGTGTATAATATGCTTCGGGAGTTGTGGTGTCGGGATGGACTTGACAAAGGTTGTCTACAGTGGATAGATTATGTTCGTTAAGTAGTAAGGAGTTTTGTAATACGTCGTTGACCTGAAACACGACCTCAGGCTTCTCACCTCGTTGTACGTGAGAAAATAATGATGATTGGTTCAAAACATTAATGTCGTTGTTCGACCCCAACATACCAAAGTATGTGTGCCAAAACCAGGTGTTGGGCCCCACCACAGCTTCAAGCATTACTGTTGGTCTAGATGATATTCTCGCTCGTGAACCCCTTGAAGTGCTTTTGGAACATTCTTCCACACCGAATGCATATAATTGAGATTGCCGATACAACCTGGGATACTACACGTTTCGTTAACACGAGTAAGGTAAGCAATATCTTTACCATTGGGCTTCCTCAAATAGGTATCGCTAAAGATGCTGATTACGACGAAGCAAATTCGATGCATGCACTCGAGAGTCATTGTTTCCGCCATTTTCAAATACTCATCAGGTTGTTGGCCGATGAACCAAAACAGAGCATCCGTATAGCTTTCCGTACACTTTTGAATCAGTAAGAACCCGACCCGACCACGACAATCAACTTTTTGCATAAAGTTTTTTT
Source organism: Erodium maritimum (assembly GCA_963921825.1). NCBI lineage: Eukaryota > Viridiplantae > Streptophyta > Magnoliopsida > Geraniales > Geraniaceae > Erodium > Erodium maritimum. The sequence continues at coordinate 39,725,062 of OY997592.1, read as the reverse complement.
TTGATAAGCGATGGTTTTATTAAAGACTCAAGTCTTCCAACAAAATAAACAAGAGGGAGGTGATATAACCCAAAGTGGGGATCAACCCGAAACTTTCAAAAGAAATATCAAAACAAAAATAGGAAACTACTCAACGAACAAGCAGAAACAGAATTATAAACTTCTCAATGTAGAATAAGATGATTTGTGTCCTCAAAAAAGTTTTGCAAAGGTAATATATCATAGGATTTAGAGAAACCATACAGCCCCGAGCTTCCAAAAACCACATAGTCGGGAGTGCCTTACTAATGATCAACCACACACAAGTGTTTTATTTCGGTGGCAAACCCTTAATCCATAGAAAATGGGACCAGGAAGTCGAAACAGAGAGAGCCGAAAGTAGCTGTGGAAAAGCCTCGAGAATGTTTGGACCAGACCACTTTGTCCACCTCGTCTCTTAGGCCAACTGTGCTCAACAAGATCCGAAGAGTTCGGTCCTCGCCCATCTCTCGAGAAAATAAATGCCTCTTGTAACCAATCTGCCATTGATCATCCTGCCAATAATCACTGACCATGGCCAATTTCCAAGCAGCTACTCTGAAAAGATGAGGAAACTGGGAACAAAAGGGGCTTCCACCCAACTAGTTAGCATCATAAAAGCGCACCCTCACACCATTCTCCACCAGCCAATGAATCACTTGACCCCCAAAGAATTCCTGTAACTAAGAGTCTAATGCCAAACACATCAATAAATGTGGAGTAAATTGTTTCAAGCGATTAGGCTGATAGTGCGACGAATAAAAAAAGGCTGATAGGGCGATACTCTTCAAATGGTCAAGGATTCAGGACTTTGTGAATTAGTACGATAAAGGTTGAACTAATCCCCTTACCCATACAACCCGAAGGAAAAAAAATCCGTAGCAAAACGGATCATATCCTATCGAAAAATATCCCAACGAGATTTATAAAACAAAAAAGAGAAACCGTTTGGTTCTTGAGATGTTTCATTACTACAGTCAAGGACCTCCCTCCAAATTTCATCATGAACAAACGGAGCCTCTAAATTCTCATCATGTGTTGTTGAGAGGCGAGAGAACGGGAATGAAGGAAGGGTTGCCACCGCATGTACTGGTTTCCTAAAATGCTTACTGAAATGCTCGGTTGCCAGGGCTCTATTTTGCAACGGGTCAAACACAAATACATTACCCACACGCAGTTGAGAAGTATTTTCCGACAAAGCCTTGAAATTTGCAAATCTATGGAAAATTTTAGAGCATTAGTCTCGTTTTGTAAACCATTGAACCTTTGTTTTCTAGCTTCAAATATTAGAAATTTTTTTATGTTTATGAATTAGAGAAACACGGAGCAATGAACGTCGAATGAATTCACCATCAAATAGTGCTATATCATCCAATATACGGTCTAGAGTCTCCAGCTCTTCTGATAAAATTTTAATTTCAAGATCAATACGCCCAAAGGCTTCAGAGTTCCAAATTAGCCGCACCCGCGCTTCATAACTGTCCAACCAATCGTTGAAAACAAGAGTAAAAAGATAGTGAGAAACCCACTTAATAATATGTAAAGGTTTAGGACACCAGTTCAACACAGAAGATTCAAATGATAAAGGACGGTGATCAAATACCAATCTTGGAAGGCCACGCTGAATGAGGCCCTGAAAACAAATGAGGAGCTCTGAGGAGACCAGAAAACGATCTACACAGGATGCCTTAAAACCCGCCCCATACTAAGTGTATTTTCCTCCTTCTAAGCCGATGTCACATAGCCCTAAATCAAAAGTGAAGTCTATGAATACTGAGCCATCGCGGTTGAGTCTTTCCAGCAATGCTCACCTCTACTTAAGAATTAACTCAACGTGTTTTTGATTGTGTTAATAAACATTGAACATCACTTTGTGTAAACATCATATGAGGACCTATGAGTGCTTGCCTTTTATTTTCTCTGACAAATTTTTTTAAGGTTTGTAGCAAGGAACTGCATAAGGTGGAAGCTATGGTGTTTCAGGCATTTGGGTCATCGACCTTGAGCACGATGACATCGAGATAGGAAGTCATGACACGCATGGGTCGTGTTCTGGCTGGAATCTATGCGGCATGCGTTGTCCCTTGTCCTTGAAAGATACCTAGGGCCATGCTTACCCATCGACGGTAGTAGCATATGTTAGAAGGACCCACTCTGAGTCGATTACGACGTCGATGGATGGCTCTTCGTCAGGAGGTACCGTCAAAAAACGGTACTAAAAATTTCTTCACGAATGGTATGTTAGGATTTGGAGGCATTGTCCAACATAGGGGCACCTCATGGGGGAGATGATTGGCGTTGAGGGTCGGGGCTGCGGGCTTCATGTCACGTAAGGGTTTTACGAGCTTTTCATCGACGTTCGCTATCAAGGAACATCGTTGGGGAATTCCGGGAAGAGGCAGGAAGCAACATAAGAGATCCAAACATGTCGTTGGCACACCTGATCTGGTTTGCGGGTCTAGATATAGAGACGGGAGCAGACCCAAGGGGACGGTGGATGGCCTGGACAGATTGGTGGTGGCGTCGTTGGCGCACTGTTCGGGTTCCTTGCCTGTGTTGTGACACGACGTTCGTGGGACGAGTTCGTGTGGGAAGTGAGAATCTAGTCTTCAGTTATAGAGGATCCAGGGAAATCTGGCCAGGGGCCACGACCCGAGGTTCTTGGACCCGACTCTATTGGGGGGTGCAAAGCATAGTAGTGGTGGTAGATGGCGCAAATATTTCGTGGCGAAGACCTATAGGCCTGAATTAGTTGGGTATGAAGACTTCGATTGAGTGACATACAAACCGAGAGGAGTGTGTGTGTGGGGGGGGGGGGGGGTCGAGTCACAAACTCTCTCGTCTCGTCCAATAAGGGCTTGTAGAGCAGGTGAGGGATTAACAGATATCACCGCCTCACTAATTGTAGGGCGACAGAGGTTCCATCAAGTTTCAACACGACACTCCCCTACCATCTCAAGAGCCAGTATCTCCGTGTTTTTGGAGTCCTCATCTATCATCTGAGGGAGGTCGATGTCAACTGAAACCTCAAGAGAGTATTCAATCTGTCGTGGAGGCAATTCTATTCTGACAATAGGCACGCTCTGCACTAACTCTCCTCCATCAACATTTCTATCAATGTTGTTGGCCGCTATCATATCATTCTAACGATAATTATGAAGTGGTTTGACAACTAAATGTCTTTTTTTTTTATTTTTTTGTTAGTCTTACTATATTTTAGACATCTTTTACTAATTTTATGCATGTTGAACGTTTTAAAAATCGTTTGAACAAACTCCTATTCGGTTGGATTGAACCCTAGGGTGTTTTTGGACGTACGCGTCTTTCTCAGCCATCACTGGCACCCAGCCACTTCCATGACTTCCGACCACCCTCAAACACCACGACCTAAAAACCAGACCACACCTACGCTCAACCCCATGGACCCCCCCCCCCCCCCCCATCTTCTTCCTCCTCGGGTGATCTCCATAGTCAACCATGCCCCATCGCTTGTGTTCAACCCCATGGATCCCGATCAATCAAATCTACAGAACCCCACCGCTCCAACCGCTCCTCCATCAGATTCAATACACTCGATTCTTTTCCTGACGTCTCCAACCTTGCAAGACCACTCCACAGTCACAGGGGCTGAGCCGGAGCACTTGCACAAACTCCCCGGTCTCGACGCTCCGCAACAGTGCAATCACTGGTCTGGCCGACCCAACGGCTACCTCATGCTGAGTCGGGGAGGGAAACCCCGTGCCCACGTGGCACACTGAAGTACAATACCGTGTTCACGGCGCTACACTAGGGGCGGACAGTTTCCATGCAGGATCCGGCGAACCCGAGGGTCAATCTAGGTCGCCGCCGCCATCATCGTCGTCCACTAAAGCGGAGGAAAATAAGCTAAATTACAAGGAGGAAATACAGGATCCACAGACGGAGGCGCTTCAGCCTCCTTTGGAAAAATGAGAAGACCCGGCGGGGGTGAAGGTCCGTCTACGAACTATACCCACATACCCGGGACTACCGGTGCTAGGAGTGTTGGAATTCTAAGAAGCAAAACACAGAGGAAAATAAATAAAAACTTCACTAGAATAGCCTCAGGATCCATGTAATTCCGAGTAAACCGACAAACAAAATTAAATGAGAGATTATCTCTTTCAATTTTTTAGTTTGGTTCGAGACAGGGACAACCTTTCAGCTCGTATATCTCAGCAAATAATTGTTTTAATCTGATTCCCTCTGGTTAGATTGAACACCAATATGTGTAGAACATTCACTCCAAAAATCAGCAAGATCGGAACTTGTATGAACCTCCGATCGGGATCTTCACAGTGGCTGGTAGGACAGATTCTACGCAGAAAAATCTGCCCAGATTTTTCTTCTCTTCTTGCAAACAAACAATACCCAAAACAAATGGACTTGGCTTGAGTCTTCAAGACGCCTACGTATCCTCTTGGAGGAATCAAATTCACGTAGTTCTTGAACAATCATTCCCAAAATCGTTTGTGTGCTAGCACAAGATGAGGAACACTTCTTCCTCTCTCTTTTCTCAACACACCCTTGAAAAATATGATTTTTCCTCTTATTTAGCATGTATACCTAACCCCCAAAAGTAACCACCTTATCCTAATCCGAAAATCCAACACATGGCATTTCCAAACATGACTAATGAAGACAATTTAGGTTTAGTGGACATGCAAGATAACCATCTTTTAATTTCTGAAATTAAATAGTTATTTTGCATTTAAATTGCCTAACATAATCTTATTACATTAGATATTGAAAAACGAGTTAATGAATAAATAAATATTATATCAAATATATTATTTTTTTTATTCACTTAATGGACTTCCAAGGTCCAATACGATTTTGGGCTTGTTGTTGGGTGCGACCCTATAGGCTCATACAACGTTTGGTAGTGGGCACGAAACCCCGTTCCGTCCACATGCCATAGTTGGCCTCTAGCAAGGCATTATTATTACCTAAACGTGTATGATGATCGTCAATCCGACTTAACCTTTTACCGCTAATATTTTAATAACTTTGTCATCGATATCTCGATCGAATAAGGCATAAGACCGTCATCCTTATTTTATTCGATCAATGTTTCTTGATGTAGACGATAACTGATAACTCTTTATCAAATCGCATGGCCATGCATTTCCGCAATCTCACTCATCAAGGGGGACAAACGATATCTCTCATATTTACATGAGTGACAAATCCCTTATCAGTCAACCACGTCTGTCATATAGACAACTATGTGTCCAACAACAATCTTTATTATTGTCCGGTTAAAGACAATGTTGAATTGTGTCAAGACACACACCCATCTATGTCGAAACAATAATCACTACAAGGTCAAAAGACTTAAGCCATATTACGGTATTGAGAAATACTCATGACAGTTCTTATGTAGCATTCTCACAGCGGGTCATCCAATGCCAATTCTCTAAATGACATCTATGATTTGGATTCATATCCAATATGTATGATTAGTAAAATGTGATCATCAGCCAACATCATACTAGCCTTAGTATATCAGTAAGACCAGGGATCAATGAAATAATACTCTTTTACTTCTAAGAGTTTTACTATCAAATCACGTATTTGATGATCTTAGAAAGAGTTGATTATTCACGCTACTAACATTTCACAAATGATAATAGTAGTGACAATGTATTAATGAAATGATAATGTCGTCCAAGATGATGATTTTTGTAGGGCACGAAACCAACAAACTCCCACTTGCACTAGGTCCAATCGACATTACAAGTAATGCCTATTGACCTGACATGACGCTCATGTCTAGACTGTGGAAGCACTTTGGTTGGAGGATCAGCCACATTATCATTTGTAGGTACTTTTCATATCTTAGCGTATCCTCCTCAATGAATGAGATGGTAACGACTTATGATGTGTTTTGATTTCTGGTGCGATCTAGGCTTCTTTCCCTGTGCTATCGCCCCACAGTTATCACAATACAAGTTTACCGGATCTGATATACTAGGAATAATATACAAGCCGGATCCAAACATTTTCTTTAGCTGCATCCGATGCAGCTAAGCACCCAACTTCTGTTGTAGAAATAGTATATAGTATTATGCTTCGAGCTTCTCAAGCTGAACACACCTTCACTCAAACATAACCAGAATGTGATCTAAAATCACTTATGTCGGTCGGGAATCTAGCCCTTACGTAAACCTTTACAACTAGTTCACCTTTCTGACCGCCATACAGTAAAAAGGCATCCTTAGTGCTTCTCAAGTACTTAAGGATCTTTTAACTGCCGTGCAATGACTTTCACTTGGACCTACCTAGTATCTGCTCGTTGCACTTAATGCATACGAGTCATATGGTTTAGTACATAACGTCGCATATATGATAAATCCAATATCAAACACATATGGGATCTTACTCATGAAGTCTCGCTCATGCAATGTCATAGGGCACTAAGTCTTGCTGTGTAAGAACCACTCCCGGTCAACGCCAGTCAAATCGGCGAAAAACATGAAAAATTTAGACAGACACTTAAATGAACCTAAATCTGACCCCAAGGGTCATATCGGACTTAAGTTGACCCCGATATCAACCAAAGTGAGTTCCGGGGGACTCAGGGCAACTTTCTGACCAATTTGGGAAAGGTTGACTTTTTGCTGGAAAAGTCAACCGAGCGACGTTTTGGTCCGTTCGAGGTCCGTTTCGGATCCAAAAAGCTTAGCCGTCGTCACAGCGGTCTTAGTTGAGCCGTTTCCTTGTAGCCCGTGAAGTTTCGTAATTTCTTGAAAAAAGTGCCCGTTCGGGGCCCGAGACGGCCGAATTTCGCGAATCTGACTGAAAAATATCTAGAAGATATTTTCCAAAAGGTGTGGGACCCACTTGCCACGTGTCAAATATGTGGTGGTGTTAGGTTTTGGGGACAAAACAAGAGAAGACCTCAAAGGGGGGGGGGGGGGGGGGGTCAGCCATGGGTTTCAAAAAAGAGAAAAAATAGAGTTTTAGAGAGAGAAAAGAAGAGAGAAGAAGGAGAGAAAAGAGAAGGGAGGTTTGGGGTTTTTCCATTTTCCTGACTATCTAACCGGTGGATCGTCTCAACGATCAAGGAATCGAACTCCCATCGTCATTCCCTACGGTGAGCAACAATCCGATTTTCGTTTTGTTAAGTTTAAAGTTTAGGGTTTGGGTTAAAACTAGTAGTTTATGGATGATTTGAGGTGTGGGGTTCGTTGGGGACGTTTTGGAGCGAACATTGAACGTTTTCCGGTGACCGGAGGTGGCCGGACGGGTGGTGGCTGGCCGGAACTAGGACCGGCAACCACCATGGTGAACCGGCCCAAACCGGCCCAAGCCACCAACGGCCAAGGATGTCCGGGTGGGGCCCACATGCTCGGGTTTTCGTGTTCGGGTGGTTTAGGACGATCCCCAAGTCATTAATCCACACCCGGAACGAAGTTTGGAATTAAATTGTAAAGGTTGTAAATGACGGGTTTAGAAACTTTAAACGCGAATTAAATTACTCGGAAGTCGGAAAGTAATTCCGTCGAGTGCTTAGCAACCCTTGAATTATTCTAAGACCGTAGAAACAAAAACGGGAATTTTCGGAGCCCCTGAAGGACGTTTTCCAATCCCGGGCAGATTCGTCGGGTCGGGCGAAACGGGCATTTCCGAGTCCATTATCGACAATGTCGAGTAATTGGGAAGTTTGGGAGTGATCGACATTGTCGGGGTTACTTTTGGGCGTCAAGTATATTAAACTTCAGTTTACGATTGCGAACTTAAAAGTATTTTAAATTGTGTTCTTATTAGATCGTGCCACCGACAGAGGAAAGGGAAAGCTAGGCGAGTGATCGTGATCAGGCCGGAGCTTGATTGTGAGCTTTTGGAAAGCGTACGAGGTAGGGAAAAGTAGCCGGATCTCAGCCCTGATTAGGGAAAGTTAACATTAGAAATGCATGTGACATTTGGGTGTCGTGGGTTAAGTAAGTTTATCGAATATTAGAAAGGCATGCGACACCGGGTGGTGTCGTATGATACATGAATGTATCAAACAATAGAAATTCATGTGACACTTAGTAGTGTCGTAGGAGCAGTGAACTTATCGATATTAGAATTACTGGAGGCATTTGATTATGCCCGGAGGTTGATTGTTTAGTTTGTGTCTTGGGTGGCCATGAGTGCCCGTGGGGTCGTTAAACCCTTTATTTTACTTTTGGTGTGTCTTGGGTGGCCATGAGTGCCCGTGGGGTTGTTGAGCCCGTGAGTTACTGTTGATATCTTGGGTGGCCATGAGTGCCCGTGGGGTTGTTGAACCCGTGTTTTACTGTTGGTGTCTGGGTGGCCATGAGTGCCTGTGGAGTGTTAAACCGGTGTTGTTGTTGTTTGTTGAACTTTGCTTGTGATTGTGATTGTGGTTTCCTGAGGATGGGGTGTGACAGGTCGACCGCCTGATCCGATTGCGTGTCGGGAAAAGTGCGATAGGTCGACCGCCTGATCCGATTACGTGTCGGGAAAAGTGCGACAGGTTGACCGCCTGATCCGATTGAGTGTCAGGAAAAGTGCGACAGGTCGACCGCCTGATCTGACTGCGTGTCGGGAAAAGTTGCGTGGGCATTGAGCAGTTGGAGTGCGATCCCTTGCGATCTTGTTTGGTGTGCGATCCTTTGTGATCTTGGGTGTTGCGTGGTTATCTTTCGCGTCTTTGGAGGAAGTCGTAATCGTTGTGTCGGGTCTACATTACACGTCCGAGTGTTGAGTCAGTTGGGGATTGTAACAGTTGTGTGTCATTCGGGTTACTTGAGTTGGGGATAGTAGTCCCCGGTGTTGGGTTTGTTGTTGGTGTTTCCGGCATTGTCTGCTAGTATGTCGTAGTCAGTCTGGTATCCGTGGTGGTGAGCGAACGCTCACCCCTAGCTGCTTTTCCTACAGGTATTGGTCGCGGGACAGACTAGGTGAGCTCTCGAAGCTTGAAGAGCTGGGAGCGGGAGTCCGGGTTTCCTTTTGAGTTTAGCGACGTACGCCTTGTCTTTTGTCCGCTTTTTGGGACGTACTTTGAGTTGTAAATTGTTATTTTGATTAACTAAATGGTGATTTCAAGCGATTTATTTAAAAGGTTTGAAAATGGTTTTATTGTTTTACCGTTTGCGTTCTGGGTTCGGTTCTACTGAATTTGGGGCGTGACAGCTTGGTATCAGAGCTCGAGGTTTCACACCTCGGACTGTACGTCAATTAGGTGGGGAGAGTCGAGTCAGTAAAAGTCCCGTCGTGCGTTGGGTACGCAAGTCGGAAACCGTGTGTAGACCCGTAGGGACTTGAGTCCTGTTTGTGATTGTGTGTATGTGCAGTATTATTATTACTGGCATACTGATTGTGTGTTGTTGCGTGAGACGTTTTTAAGCTGTCGCGACTCGACTCAGGAGCGCTCCTATGGTCGAACGTGACGGTGTTGACATCAAGTGGGTACAATGTAGTTCGGGGACGCCTAGACCGGGTTGTAACTACGTGATGTCAAGAAATGAGGTTTTATAATGAAAAGGAAAAGTTTTGAAATTTGTTGGCCCTGTGGGCGTGTTTTTGATTTTGATTGGCCCTGTGGGCGTGTTTTGATTTTGTTTGGCCCGGTGGGCATGGTTCGATCTTGGTTGGCCCGGTGGGCGTGTGTTGATGTTGGTTGGCCTTGTCGGCTTGTGATTGAGGTTGGGTGACTTGATTTTTGTCTGTGAGTCATTGTGCGTGTGTTTGTTAAATTGGTGGTCAAGCGTGTGTGTCATTTAAGGCTATTTTTAGGGTTAAAACGGGGTAAGGTTCGAGTTTGAAACGATTTTGGAAAACAGGCATGCGCGAGTGTCACGGACCCCGTCACGGATCCGTGACGGAGCAACGCGTTTTGGCAATTTTAGGGCCTTCGTCACGGCTCCGTGACCCCAACCGTGACGGGGTCTGTCACGGATCCGTGATCCCGGTCTTTTCCACCGTCTTGTTTACGCAGTTTTCGTGTTGTTATTGCGTGACATGGTTCACGAGTGTGTCGGGTCGCCTTGAGGTTTCCCTTACGTGTTCTAGTAATTGAGGTTTAATGATGTGAGCAGTGTGGCGTTTTAGTGACGAGTACGCTAGAGTAGACATAGACCGTGTGAACGTCAGTGTATTTGAGCATGTCGTCGTTATATAAGTTCGCAAACTAAACGTTTGCGTGTATCCGTGCAGAGGATACCGACCACATGGCTCGTGGCAGGCGGGGACGATCAGCCGTGACACGGGGACGGGCGCCCACGCGTGGCAGGAGGGGACGGTTAGTAGGGGCACCAGGACGGATGCCCACCGTCGAACCCGCTGAGTCCGCGGAAGCCCAGGGTACTCCTATCGGAGAGGATAGGAGGAGCGACGCGGGACCATCTACGGGCACGCCCAGCGTCCCACCGGCCGCAGACCCTCCCACTACGACCGCTCTGGACGAGCTGACCAGGACGGTGCAGAGTTTGGTGGCGATCATCGCCAGTAGAGAGTCTGCATCGGCAGCTCCGGAGACAGCAGCCGTTCCAGCGAGGCCCGTTCAGGCCGAAGGCCATATGACCCGGACACTGCTGGACTTCCTGAAGCTGGGCATACCCACATTTTTCGGGGAGCCGAACCCCGACCTAGCCGAGAGATGGCTGGAGCAGGTAACTCGGGACCTGGACACTTCAGGCATCGAGGATGGTCGCAGCAGAGTGTCCTTTGCAGCTCATCAGCTGAGGGACAGCGCCTACCACTGGAGGGGGCATGTGAGGGACAGAGTCGGGCGCGACTACGGTATCTTCCAGACGGTCTTTCTGGCGCAGTACTTCCCCGAGTCGGCCAGGATGGACCGACATCGGTAGTTCTTGGAACTGCAGCAGGATGGGGCGTCAGTGGCCGAATATGAGGCCAGATTCACGGCCCTGACCCGATTCGCACCAGAAATGGTGGCGATAGAGCTGAACCGTTGCCGACGGTTTGAGGGGGGCTGAGGCCGGTGATTCGAGATCGAGTTCTCACCCTGAGGTTGCGGGAGTACTCAGAGCTCGTAGACACCGCAGCGACAGTGGAGCAGGGTCTCCGAGAGGCAGCGAGGACCCGTGAGGTTCGACAGCGGCCGACCAGTGTTACGGGGCCGTCTGAGTCCCGAGATCCGAGGAGACAGAGGACCACGAGGCTCTTTCGGCCACACGCTCAGCATGGCGGAGCGAGACAGATGGGGTCGGTGGCGTCAGTGGGGCCAGTTGCTTCAGAGAGGGGGCCGACATGCTTTACCTGCGGGCAGCTAGGCCATATGCATCGAGAGTGTCCGATGGGAGGAGGACCCGCGGTGCTGCCAGTGATCAGCCGGACAGGCCAGGGCACGGGGCCGAGGGCCGACGAGTTCAGATGTTTCCGGTGCAGCCGGTTTGGGCACACTAATACAAGGTGCCGTGAGCCAATTGGGGCAATGTCAGCGCAGCGACCGCAACAGTCGCATACCGTGCAGTCACCCAGGGGCCGCCAGCGTCAGAGTCAGCCGTCGAGGTTCTCGCAGCCGTCCACAAGCGCGCCAGTTTCGAGACAGCAGCAGAGGTCTGGATATCCAGCAGTCAGTACGCCGGGTCAGAGGCAGCAGGCGTCGCAGGGAAGAGTGTACGCAGTTACCGACTCCCGGGCTACAGGATCCACTACCTACCGCGAGACCATTCAGGGTACGTGTTTATTGTATCATTTATGGGCGTTGTTCTTATTTGATAACGGGGCGTCGAACTCGTTTATTTCGTTGAGTTGTTCTAAGAGGTTGGGACTGAGTTTAGAGTCGTTGAGTCCACCCATGTGCCTGGACACCCCAGTTTGGGGTGATGTGTTGTTGACTAGTGTCTGTCGTGCCTGCGAAGTTAGAGTCGCAGACTGTCCTTGCCCTAGTGACCTTCTCGTGCTGGGAATGACGAACTTCGACGTGATCTTGGGAATGGATTGGCAGGCGAAGTACCGAGCCATATCGACTGCTATAGGCGACGAGTGACAGTGTCAGCAGGCAACACGAAGGTGTCGTGTGTGCTGGGTAGTAAGAGCGGGGTTCTCCTGTCGGCATTGTCCGCAGTGGAGGAAGTATCGGCCGTGTAGAGCCGAGAGTTACCGCGAGTGGTGTGTGAGTTACCCGAGGTCTTTCCCGAGGAGTTGAGCGGGTTGCCACCAGAACGCGAGGTGGAGTTAAGGATAGACCTGGTGTCGGGAACGGCAGCGATATTGATGGCGCCTTACAGGTTTGCGGCGGAAGAGTTGACCGAGCTGAAGCGTCAGCTCGAGGAGCTTCAGGAGAATGGATTTATCCATCCGAGCGTATCGCCGTGGGGAGCACCAGCACTCTTCGTGAAGAAGAAGAGTGGAGAGCTTCGGATGTGTATAGATTACCGGAAGCTGAACCGGGTTACGGTGAAGAACCGATACCCGATGCCGAGGATTGACGACTTGTTTGACCAGTTGAGAGGGTCGACCTGTTTCTCGAAGATCGATCTGTGATCCGGATATTACCAGTTGCGAGTCCGAGAGGTGGACGTCGCAAAGACTGCATTCCGGACACGCTATGGGCATTAGGAGTTCTTGGTGATGCCGTTTGGACTGACGAACGCACCTGCAGCGTTCATGGATCTGATGAACAGTATATTCCGGCCGTTCTTAGATCAGTTTGTGGTGGTGTTCGTAGACGACATCTTGATCTACTCGCAGAACGAGGCGGCACATGAGGGGCATCTGAGGACTGTTCTGACTCTGCTACGCACGCATCAACTATATGCCAACCTGGAGAAGTGCGAGTTTTGGCTCGCTGAGGTGAAGTTCCTCGGTCACATTGTATCCCGTGACGTTATACGGGTCGATCCATCGAAGATCGACGCGGTTTCGAAGTGGGCACGGCCCACGAGTGTCTTCGAGATCCGCAACTTTCTGGGGTTGGCAGGCTATTATCGGCGGTTTGTCCAGGACTTTGCGCGACTAGCCGCGCCTATGACTCTGTTGACGCGCAAGGGAGTTGGGTTTGTGTGGACAGAGGATTGTGAACGTGCGTTCACGGAGTTGAAGACTCGTCTTACTACCGCTCCAGTATTGGTAGTGCCAGAGCGAGGGGTCGGGTATGAGGTCTATTGTGATGCGTCTGGGGAAGGACTGGGTTGTGTACTAATGCAGTTGGGTAGAGTTGTTGCTTATGGCTCCAGGCAGTTGAAGACACACGAGCGCAACTATCCTACCCATGACTTGGAGTTAGCAGCAGTCGTGTTCGCGCTAAAGGGATGGCGATATTATCTGTATGGCGAGGGATTTCAGGTGTTCTCGGATCACAAGAGCCTCAAGTACTTCTTTTCCAAACGATACCTGAACATGCGCCAGCGGCGATGAATGGAGCTACTTGAGGAGTACGACTTTGAGCTACACTACCATCCGGGTAAGGCGAACGTGGTCGCCGACGCCCTGAGTAAGAAGTCGGTTCCGAGTCTTGCTAGCATATCAGTCCGAGAGTGGGACATGATGGGGGAACTGAGCACGTTCGGGCTTGAGCTAGAGGAGATTACTGGTGGCGTGGCCATGTGCTCATTCGTGGCTCAGCCCTCACTACTTGCCCGAGTGTTGGAGGCGCAGTCAGAGGACGTCGAGACGTCAGAGATCCGAAGAGGGTCGTCAGCAGTGACGAGGTGGTAGGCTGGGAACTCAGTGCTGATTGGGGGTTACGGTATCGAGGAGGGTTATTCGTTTCGGGCAACTGTAGAGACGACGTGTTGCGAGAGTCACATCATTCGCGTCTTACAGTGCACCCGGGTGGCACCAAGATGTACCGCGACATCAGGCGGCACTTCTGGTGGAGCGGGATGCGGAGAGCGGTCGCGGAATTTGTGTCGAGGTGCCTCGTCTGTCAGCAGGTGAAGGCCGAACATCAGCGTCCCGCCGGATTATTGCAGCCACTACCGATTGCCCAGTGGAAGTGGGAGCACATTACGATGGACTTCGTGAGTGGGATGCCGAGATCGTCGAAGGGGCACGACGCCGTTTGGGTAGTAGTCGATCGGTTGACCAAGTCGGCACATTTCCTGGCGATGAGGATGACTGATCCGGTCGACAAGACGTTCAGATTTTGGCCGAGTCTGCAGATTGCGTTAGGGACCGAGGTTCTACTCAGTACAACACACCATCCCCAGACAGACGGTCAGTCCGAGCGCACTATTCAGATCTTGGAAGACATGTTGCGAGCATGTGTGCTGGACTTCAGGGGATCATGGGAAACCCACATGTCGTTGGTCGAGTTCGCCTACAACAGCAGCTTCCAGGCCAGTATTGGGATGACACCGTTCGAAGCGTTGTATGGTAGGCCGTGTCGGTCGCCAGTTTGCTGGGCAGAGGTGGGGGACAAGAGTCTGCTGGGGCCAGATCTTGTCCGAGAGACGACAGAGAAGGTCGCGCTGATACGCGAACGGTTGAAGACCGCACATAGTCGGCAGAAGAGCTATGCCGACAGACGACACCGACCTCTCGAGTTCGCAGTCGGTGATCACGTGTTCCTGAAGGTGAGACTGAGGAAGGGACTGGTACGGTTCAGACGCAGCGGGGGCAAGTTAGCCCCGCCGTACATTGACCCTTTCGAGATCTTGAGCAGAGTGGAAGAAGTGGCCTATCGTCTGGCGTTACCACCACAACTTGGGAGAGTTCATAACGTCTTCCACGTGTCCCAGTTGCGGCAGTACAATGCGGACCACTCCCACGTTATTGAGTGGGCAGATATCGAGGTGGCTGACGATGTCTCCTATGAGGAACAGCTGGTTCGAATCATGGACACACGGGAGCAAGTCCTGCGTGACAAGGTTATCCGCCTAGTACGGGTGCAGTGGAGGCATCACGGGGCTGAGTCGACTTGGGAGCGCGAGGACGAGGTTCGCGCGAAGTACCCCGATTTGTTCGACTCCCAAGGTACGTCTGTTTTAAATTTCGCGGACGAAATTCCTTTAAGGGGGGTAGATTGTAAGAACCACTCCCGGTCAACGTCAGTCAAATCGGCGAAATACAGGAAAATTTTTAAAGTTTTAGACAGACACTTAAATGAACCTAAATCTGACCCCGAGGATCATACCGGACTTAAGTTGACCCTGATATCGACCAAAGTGAGTTCCAGTGGACTCAGGGCAACTTTCTGACCAATTTGGGAAAGGTTGACTTTTTGTTGGAAAAGTCAACTGAGCGACGTTTTGGTCCGTTCGAGGTCCGTTTCGGATCCAAAAAGCTTAGCCGTCGTCACAGCGGTCTTAGTTGAGCCGTTTCCTTGTAGCCCGTGAAGTTTCGTAATTTCTTGGAAAAAGTGCCCGTTCGGGGCCCAAGACGGCCAAATTTCGCAAATCTGACTGAAAAATATCTAGAAAATATTTTCCAAAAGTTGTGGGACCCACTTGCCACATGTCAAATATGTGGTGGTGTTAGGTTTTTGGGACAAAACAAGAGAAGACCTCAAAGGGGGGGGGGGTCGGCCATGGGTTTCAAAAAAGAGAAAAAAATAGAGTTTTAGAGAGAGAAAAGAAGAGAGAAGAAGGAGAGAAAAGAGAAGGGAGGTTTGGGGTTTTGCCATTTTCCCGACTATCTAACCGGTGGATCGTCTCAACGATCAAGGAATCGAACTCCCATCGTCATTCCCTACGGTGAGCAACAATCCGATTTTCGTTTTGTTAAGTTTAAAGTTTAGGGTTTGGGTTAAAACTAGTAGTTTATGGATGATTTGAGGTGTAGGGTTCGTTGGGGACGTTTTGGAGCGAAGATTGAACGTTTTCCGGTGACCGGAGGCTCGGGGGAGCTCCAGCCACCGTGTATGGTGGCTGGCCGGACTGGTGGTGGATGGCCGGAGCTAGGACCGGCCACCACCATGGTGAACCGGCCCAAACTGGCCCAAGCCACCTACGGTCAAGGATGGCCGGGTGGGGCCCACATGCTCGGGTTTTCGTGTTCGGGTGGTTTAGGACGATCCCCAAGTCGTTAATCCACACCCGGAACGAAGTTTGGAATTAAATTGTAAAGGTTGTAAATGACGGGTTTAGAAACTTTAAACGCGAATTAAATTACTCGGAAGTCGGAAAGTAATTCCGTCGAGTGCTTAGCAACCCTTGAATTATTCTAAGACCGTAGAAACGAAAATGAGAATTTTGGAGCCCCTGAAGGACGTTTTCCAATCCCGGGCAGATTCGCCGGGTCGGGCGAAACGGGCCTTTCCGGGTCCATTATCGACAATGTCGAGTAATTGGGAAGTTTGGGAGTGATCGACATTGTCGGGATTACTTTTGGGCGTCAAGTATATTAAAATTCAGTTTATGCCTGCGAATTTAAAAGTATTTTAAATTGTGTTCTTATTAGATCGTGCCACCGACAGAGGAAAGGGACAGCTAGGCGAGTGATCGTGATCAGGCCGGAGCTTGATTGTGAGCTTTTGGAAAGCGTACGAGGTAGGGAAAAGTAGCCGGATCTCAGCCCTGATTAGGGAAAGTTAACATTAGAAATGCATGTGACACTTGGGTGTCGTGGGTTAAGTAAGTTTATCGAATATTAGAAAGGCAGGCGACACCGGGTGGTGTCGTATGATACGGGAATGTATCGAACAATAGAAATGCATGTGACACTTAGTAGTGTCGTAGGAGCAGTGAACTTATCGATATTAGAATTACTGGAGGCATTTGATTATGCCCGGAGGTTGATTGTTTAGTTTGTGTCTTGGGTGGCCATGAGTGCCCGTGGGGTCGTTAAACCCGTATTTTACTGTTGGTGTGTCTTAGGTGGCCATGAGTGCATGTGGGGTCATTAAACTTGTATTTTACTGTTGGTGTGTCTTGGGTGACCATGAGTGCCCGTGGGGTTGTTGAGCCCGTGAGTTACTGTTGATGTCTTGGGTGGCCATGAGTGCCCGTGGGGTTGTTGAACCCGTGTTTTACTGTTGGTGTCTGGGTGGCCATGAGTGCATGTGGAGTGTTAAACCGGTGTTGTTGCTGTTTATTGAACTTTGCTTGTGATTGTGATTGTGGTTGCCTGAGGATGAAGTGTGACAGGTCGACCACCTAATCCGATTGCGTGTCGGGAAAAGTGCGACAGGTCGACCGCCTGATCCGATTGCGTGTCGGGAAAAGTGCGACAGGTCGACCGCCTGATCCGACTGCGTATCGGGAAAAGTTGCGTGGGCATTGAGCAGCTGGAGTGCGATCCTTTGCGATCTTGTTTGGTGTGCGATCCTTTGTGATCTTGGGTGTTGCGTGGTTATCTTTCGCGTCTTTGGAGGAAGTCGTAATCGTTGTGTCGGGTCTACATTACACATCCGAGTGTTGAGTCGGTTGGGGATGGTAACAGTTGTGTGTCAGTCGGGTTACTTGAGTTGGGGATAGTAGTCCCCGGTGTTGGGTTTGTTGTTGGTGTTTCCGCCATTGTCTGCTAGTATGCCGTAGTCAATCTGGTATCCATGGTGGTGAGCGAACGCTCACCCCTAGCTTCTTTTCCTACAGGTACTGGTCGCGGGACGGACTAGGTGAGCTCCCGAAGCTTGAAGAGCTGGGAGCGGGAGTCCGGGTTTCCTTTTGAGTTTAGCGACGTACACCTTGTCTTTTGTCCGCTTGTTAGGACGTACTTTGAGTTGTAATTTATTATTTTGATTAACTAAATGGTGATTTCAAGCGATTTATTTAAAAGGTTTGAAAATGGTTTTATTGTTTTACTGTTCGCGTTCCGGGTTCGGTTCTACTGAATTTGGGGCGTGACATGCTGAGACCAATGTCATGGGACATTGGCAAGAACCCTCTCTTAGAGTTTTGCATACTAAACCTTGACAACACCTTGTCAACGTAAGTTCTCTGACTTAGGCCCAGAAGCATTATGGATCTATCTCTATAGATATTAATACCTAATACATAGGTAGTTTCGCCTAAGTCCCTCATTGAAAAACATTGCCCTAGCCATGCCTTAACATCTCGCAAGATATGAATGTCATTTCCAATGACCAGTATGTCATCAACATACAACACTAAGAATACGATCGTGCTCCCACTAACCTTCTTATACACACAAAACTCGTCTTCGTTCTTTGATGAAATCAAACTCTTTGACCAATTCATCAAAATGAAGATTCCAACTCCTATGAGCCTGCTTCAATCCATGAATGGATCTCTACATCTCATTAATGGTCTCTTGATAGGTTGTGGGTTTATCTTGAACCACAATTATCACATCATTATTCTCCAAGTGAGAAACTCATATCTGATAGGGGGTTGACGTGTCCTATCAGACCTCCTTTGTACTTGTGGTACAACTTCTGGTACTACATTCTCTTATTTATGTACTTGAGTAACCATTTCAGGCACAACGCTAGTTTATGGGTCTGTAACTTCTTTAAGTTCAACTGTCCTCCCACTATTTCCTTTGGAAATTAACTCTCTTTCCAAAACGACTCCATCCCGAGCAACAAACACTTTGTTCTCTGTAGCGATGTAGAAGTAATATCCTTTAGTTTCCTTAGGATATCTTACAAAGTGGCATGTCTCTGATTTGGGGCTAACTTATTCGTCATTAGACGCTTCACATAAGTTACACATCCTCGTATCGTTAGAAAAGATAAACCAGAAACCTTTCCTGTTCATATCTTATATGGTGTCTTATTTACTGCTTTTGATGGTACTTTGTTCAAGACGAATGCAGTAGTTCCCAAAGCATATCCCCAAAATAGGGTTGGGAGATCAGTGTTACTCATCATAGACCGAACCATATCCAATAGGGTTCAATTCCTCCGTTTAGACATACCATTCCATTATGGTGTTCTTGGAGGAGTTAGTTGAGAAACGTTCCCACAATCTTTCAGATGATCTACGAATTCTTGGTTAAAATATTCACCACTTTGATCATATCGTAGTGCCTTAATATTTTGGCCAAGTTGACTTTGTACTTCATTCTTGAAATTTTTGAATCTTTCAAAAATTCAGATTTATTTGTGAATGCTATGAAGTACCGAAATCCCTCTCTGACAGTTGCACTTACATGACCACATACACCCAATGTATGATCCCCAATAAGCCACAAGCTCTATCATCGTTTCTAGAAAAAGGTGTCTTTGTCATCTTGTCCATTAAACAAGATTCGCACGTTTCAAATGATTCATAACAGAATCCAAAAGTCCATGGAATTGGAGTTCTAATATGAGTTTCTTATTTACATGGCTCAAGCGACAGTGCTAGAGAAATGTAGGGCTTGTCTCATCAGACTTAAACCTCTCTGACAGTTGCACTTAAAGGACCACATACATCCAATGTATAATCACCAATAAGCCACTAGCTCTATCACCGTTTCTAGAAAAATGTGTCTTTGTCATCTTGTCCATTAAACAAGATTCGCACGTTTCAAATGATTCATAAAAGAATCCAAATGTCCACGGGATTGGAGTTTTGATATGCGTTTCTTACTTACATGGCTCAAGCGACAATGCCGGAGGAATGTAAGGTCTGTCTCATCAGACTTAAACCATTTTGTATCAATGTTACATATGGACTTCTCAATAGAGTTTTTTATGTTCAAAACATACAGACCTCTAACTCGAGAAGCAGATGCATAATGAACGTTATCATGAGAAAGACTAAACTTACTATTCTGAATAGAAAACTTATAGTCTTCTTTGTCCAAATAGGAAATGGATATAATACTCCTACAAAACGTACGTACATGATAACATTGTTCAAAATGAAAAACGAAGCCCACTAGAAAAGGCTAATTCCTATGTCCCCACAGCTAAGGCATTGACTCCATGGTCATCCCCAACTCGTTGGTCCAACTCACCTTCCTTCAATTCCCTCCTACTTTTGAGTCACCGCACATTTTTACAAATGTAGGATTCGGATCCAGTATCCAGTATCCAAGAGTCAAAAGTGGATGCATTGACTTCTATAACATGAATACCAGAAGAGTTGGGTACGCTACCCTTGTTCTTCCTCAGATCATCTGTATATTTCTCGCAGTTCCCATTCCCAGCGTGCATCTTGTATGATATGAGGTTTTTGACAATATTGAACCCTTCAATCCTGGATTTCTCTTGGAACATTTCCTTAAGTTGATCCATCATGTCATACAGTCTCCTTCATCAAATGATTTTGGAGATCTGCCTGCATGCAACCAAGCATTATACAAGCAACATATATCAAGTCGTTGTAAATCATGGTCCAACAATTTCTAATGGATTTCGAAACATTTGAAGCTGGTTCTTCAAAAAATGGCTTAGCTAGAATATACTCTTTTCTTTCATGCCTGAGAACAGTTCTCAGGTTTCTGGACCAGTCTAGAAAATTTGTCTTATTAAGCTTATCCTTCTCAAGAATCGATTGTATCGATAAATTATGTGAATTGTTTGAAGACATGATCTACAATAGTAAAGATATGCAAAATCATTAATACATATATACAACAATCAACCCTTAGTTGTATCTCAAAGATACATTAGGAAAACCAAGATCCATATTTCATTCCACTTAGAGTAAGCTTTGGCTTATCGCCCTAAGTGGAATTATTTAGGTAGGTAACTCTTTACCAACTGCACCCCTATGCAACTCTTGGATAGAATAAACACATCACATATGTTGGCACAAATTCTATCTGACGCCCTAGATTCAAAACTCTTTTGACAACCTAGTTAAGTTCAACCATATCCTGATATTTAATTTAGACAACTATGTGCACCTGACTTTGACCTAACCTACACATAGCAATCTAAGGTTCAATCCATTTTTATCTAATTTAGACAACTATGTGCACCTTGCTTTGGCATAACC
This sequence comes from Erodium maritimum, assembly GCA_963921825.1. Classification (NCBI taxonomy): domain Eukaryota; kingdom Viridiplantae; phylum Streptophyta; class Magnoliopsida; order Geraniales; family Geraniaceae; genus Erodium; species Erodium maritimum. Next base: position 39,704,270 of record OY997592.1, on the reverse strand, counting down.
TACACATAGTGATCTAAACTTCGACCCATCTAATCTTAGTCAACTGCGTGCACCACGCTTCGGTGTAACTTACACATAGTGATCTAAGGTTCGATAAGTGTTTAATCCGTCCTATCTAATTTAGACAACTATGTGCACCTGACTTTGGCCTAACCTACAAATAACGATCTAAGGTTCGATAGGTGGATAAATATGGAAGGCATCTCACTGATTTAATATTTAGTTCATGGTTGGTTTCACCTTATTGTATCATATACAAAAGGTCTGTTGTATCACATACAAACGGTCTAAGCACATTAACAACATATAAGTCATGCAATACCATGCATAAGCATAAAAGTAAACGTGTCATAGCATAGCCCATTACTAAGTTGGCCTCCGTAAGCCCATATGAAGACCAAAGGTCTCTTCTTCTTGAACCTACATCTTGGTGTTCCACCTCCCACTTGCTTTATTGACCTTCCTTCAAGAACTTGCTTTTCTTGAAAAACTCCATCTTCGACTTCTCTTGTTACAAAGTAAAGAAGCAAGAACTAATATACTTATTACAATAAAAATAATGACACACGAGACGTATTTAGATTACAAACCCAAATAAAATTAAATCAAGAAAATTGGTCGGGATGGGTATGTTATGCACCATGCATCAAACACATACAATATCAACATATCATATGCAATAAATTATCACACCTCCGAGTAAACAATTTACCCAATGACAATTGTAGCGCCTCTAACGGGGTCAAGGAACTGGCCTTTGTGGGGTTCAGAGATTTTTCCACTAAGGCATTTGAATTGCCAAGTAAAAACCTCACCGGAATTAATTCAACCATTGATTTACATGATATTCGATTTTTTTTAAAACAACTCGAATAACCACTATTCCTTCCAATAAATCACAATCATATTGTAAATTAAATCATCTGTTCATAACTGAGTATTAAATCATATATGTACCCCAACAAGGAAGTTATTAGCACCTAAACAAGCATGCTACCATCACTTGAATAAGGATGCTACACACACCTAAACAAACATGCTACCATCACTTGAACAAGGATGCTACCATCACCAATGCATGTATGCTATCATAACTTGAAAATAAATCCAAAACTATTAACACTTATGCATGTGGTACTAGGACCTTTAACATTTCATAATCATATTATGAAATCAATCATCCGTTCATAACAGACTATTTTCACACTTCATAACCGTGAACCCCATTAGAAAAATAATTTGCATAATCAAAGTTCATAACTATAACACATGTTTTATAACCCGATTATCAAACATGCCTAAATCATGAAAATTCGGCCTACAAAAGAACATGTATCAACAAAAACCTCTCAAACCCGAAACCAGATACATCAACCAAGCATGCATGGTCTGTTTAAACGAATTCAAGAGGCTCTGATATCGCTGTTGGAATTCTAGGGAGCAAAACACTGTGGAAAATAAAAAAACTTCCTTAGAATAACCTCAGTATCCATGTAATTAAGAGTAAACCGACAAACAAAATTAAAGGAGAGATTACGTCTTTCAATTTTTCAGCTTGTTTCGAGACAGGGACCAACTTTCAGCTCGTATATCTCAGCAATGAACCGTTGGAATCCATTTCCCTCCGGTCATATTGAAGACCGATATGTGTAGAACATTCACTCCAAAATCAGCAAGATCGGACCTCATATGAACCTCCGATCGGGATCTTCACAGTGGCTGGTCGGACAGATTATGGGCAGAAAAATATATCCAGATTTTTCTTCTCTTCTTGCAAACAAACAACACCCGAAACAAATGGATTTGGCTTGAGTCTTCAAGACGCCTACGTATCCTCTTATAGGAATCAAAGCCACGTAGTTCTTTAACAATCATTCCCAAAGTCGTTTGTGTGCTAGCATAAGATGAGGAACACTTCTTCCTCTCTACTCGTTTTTCTCTCTATACTTTGAGAAACATTCTCAACACACCCTTGAAAAATCTGATTTTTCCTCTTGTTTTGCATGTATATCTTACCCTTAAAAGTAACCACCTTATCCTAATCCGAAAATCCAACACATGACATTTCCAAAAATGACTAGTGGAGACAATTTAAGAGTAGTAGACATGCAAGATAACCATCTTTTAATTTCTGAAATTAAATAGTTATTTTGCATTTAAATTGCCTAACATAATCTTATTACATTAGTAATTGAAAAACGAGTTAATGAATAAATAAATATTATATCAAATATAATATTTTTTTTATTCACTTAATGGACTTCCAAGGTCCAATACGATTTTGAGCTTATTGTTGGGTGCGACCCTATAGGCTCATACGACGTTTGGTATTGGGCCCGAAACCCCGTTCCGTCCACATGTCATAGTTGGCCTCTAGCAAGGCATTATAATTACCCAAACGTGTATGATGATCGTCAATCCGACTTAACCTTTTACCGCTAATATTTTAATCCATTTGTCATCGATATCTCGATCGAATAAGGCATATGAACGTCATCCTTATTTTATTCGATCATTGTTTCTTGATTCTAAGTAGACGACAACTAATAACTCTTTATCAAATCGCATGGCCATGCATTTCCGCAATCTCACTCATCAAGGGGGGCAAACGATATCTCTCATATTTACATGAGTGACAAATCCCTTATCAGTCAACCACGTCTGTCATGTAGACAACTATGTGTCCAACAACAATCTTTATTATTGTCCGGTTAAAGACAACGTTGAATTTTGTCAAGACACACACCCACCTATGTCGAAACAATGATCACTACAAGGTCAAAAGACTTAAGCCATATTACGATATTGAGAAATACTCATGACAGTTCCTATGTAGTATTCTCACAGCGGGTCATCCAATACCAATTCTCTAAATGACATGTATGATTTGGCTTCATATCCAATATGTATGATCAGTAAAACGTGATCATCAGCCAACATCATAATAGCCTTAGTATATCAGTAAGACTAGGGATCAATGGAATAATACTCTTTTACTTCTAAGAGTTTTACTATCAAATCACGTATTTGATGATCTTAGAAAGAGTCGATTATTCACGCTATTAACATTTCACAAATGATAATAGTAGTGCTAATGTATTAATGAAATGATAATGTCGTCCAAGATGACGATTGGCGTAGGACACGAAACCAACGGGGAGGTCTCTGGAAATCCGCAATCATAGCTCATTATCCCTTTTTTTACGCTTTTCATGTTGTTAGGTTGGGATAATTATTTCGTTTCGTTTGTTGGACTATTTACATTATTCTCTGTCGTTTTAAGATGCTGGTAAGGGGATATCGTGAATTAGTGTTTACGATCAAAAATATACTATTTTTACGGGTCCATGAGCGCTGAGCTTGCTACGATCGTTCCGAACAAATATCTGAAACACAGAACTTTTACGTTCTACTTTGTAAGATTTTTTGTTCGTAAGTAATACACTTCCCTAATTATTCGTTTCAAAACAATATTTTGTTTGTGCTGTACAAACAGACATTTAAATACTCGCACTTGGGACAAAGGTGAGACACTTAGCCACTGGGCATTTTCTAAGGACCATGTGAAAAATATTTTTGAAGTAAAACGAATGATTGATTGATCTTTATCTGTTAGCTCTAGTCTTTGTCGGTATTGGCACGCAATTTGGTTCAGCGGAAAGCATTGCTTGTATTCCGCTCGGACACATTTTAGATGTAAATGAGAATGCAAATCAACTTGAAAATCGAAAGAGATGTTGATTAATACATTTATTTTAAGAGTTTCTGGTACGTCAACGAATAGCAAAGATGAACTGTTAAATAGAAAATTAATATATAATTAAAAGTCAAAGTCAAAGTCAACGTTGAATACAAAATGTAATCGAAGGCTAAACTTGTATCCCAACGCTCCTCCTCTATATATTATTCTCCCGAGAAAAAGAGGAAGTGATTACTTGAAAACATTTTCCGGCGACACCAGTTTCGTTACATTTCATGGCGGTCTCCGGATCAAAAGCCACTGTGCTGGTCCTGCTCTTCTTCTGCTCTGCCGCCGTGGCTTTCCGCTACGTCGAGCACGCCAAAGGCATCAATGGCCTCGACAAGCTCATCCTCCGCCACCCCTGCGGTGCCTCCGCCGAGGTACTCGCTCTCTTCTCCCTTCTCCGATCTGCATTTCTATACGGTTACTTGTGTTCATTGTTGATTCAATCTATTCTCTCAAGCCAGGTCTTCTCATGGATCGTTTCTTTTTGTTGACCTGGAAACATAGTTTTGGGTTGTGAGTTTATTGAAATGTTCTGATTTAATTTGGTTAATATATGGGCCTTCTATTATCAACTTGAGTTTTTAGTATCAAAGTTTGATTCCTCATGGACCCCTGTTTTAACCCCACTCTATATAAAAAAAAATAATTATTTTTTTCTCAATTTATCCATAAATGAGCCAGTTACGAACTTATCTGTGTGAGGACGCGTGTTAGAATATAATAATAATTGAGCCAACCACTAACTGCTTTGATCTCTGTCAACTTATGTACATCTGCATTACTTCGATTACTTTCTGAAAATCTATGCATTGCCTCCACTGTAACACAAAATTAGAGACTGTATGATTTTAAATTGAATAGATTCAGAAAAATATTTAATTAATCAAATAGGCTATGGAATGTATTATCTTATCATTCAAATTTGTAGCCGGCATCGTTGAATAGAAGTTTTTGCTTTTGTTTGGTATTTCAAGTTGCAGCCGGTATTGCTGAAATAAAAATTCTAGTTTTTGTTTAGTATTTAAATTTGCAGCTGTCGTTGTCGAACTAACAGTAATCTTCTTTTGGATTCAAGGCAATCCTATTTCAAAGTTTACTAAATTACTGGTATATGCTCTGTTGTTTTTTAGTATACAATATGCCAAGTGTTAGTTGGCATTTGTGATATTTTCATATCCAACAGTTGGCTTACTATGGAGTATGGACTCAAACATTTACTCAAAACCACATATTTACTTTCTGTTTTTTGAGAAATGTCTTTGTAAAACATTAAGTGATTGAGCTATCTCATTAGAAGTAGTGTCGATGCTTCAAAAGTTTAAGATGATATTTATAAATGATCTTTTTCTTGTGCTAAATGCTCTGGTTTTATGTTTTTGTCAGCAAGAATAGGGATAATAGCATACGTTCTATCATATTATGTCTCCAAGATAAAAAAAAACAAAGAGCTGTGTGAATAAGTGTAGCTTACGGAATAGGCTAAATTCTTTGTCCCTTTCTTTTGGTACTTTGTACTTTCTTGGCTTCTTCTCTATATTTCATACTTCCCAAGTCAACCTCCCAATCTAATGGATGTTTTGTACAGTCCTTTGATGTTGTTTGTCAAATATGATGAAGTATTCATGATGCTAAGGAATATAGTTGTATCTTATAAGTTTTAAAATGTGGGTATAGTTGCATAGTTGGCACTTTTCTAGTTTTTTTTTTTTGTGTGCAGAAAATTGTGTACCAAGTACAAGTAGCACACAATTGATTTTGATTATTAAGATTTATGTATAAAGGAGCTTAAGAGCCACCTTTATGTAAGAAAGGAGCTCTATTTTGTCACTTGCCATGAGTTTGAAGTGAGAAAGACCCAATATGAGTTGGAAGTGAGAAAGACCCAATATGAGTTGGAAGAGAGTTCAGCAAGAGTTGAGAGAGAGGCCCAACCCGAGTTGAAGAAATAATAAAAATGGATGAAAATACCGTTGTTGGGACTTGAACTCTGAGCCTTTGGACCTAAGTACAAGTGGTTAACTGGTTGGATAAGCAAGCTTTGGTATTGGACTCATGAGTGCATTAAATGTGGGGGGAATTGCTAAAATGTGCACAAATGAATTGGGCACAAATGAATAACAGCCTAAGTGCATAAAACGTGTTATGTATTTGACAAAACTAACAGAATAGGTGTTGTTAAATGAAATCCGCGGATAGTTAGATGTAGTTGAGTGATATTTTCCCATTATTTATTAATGGGTAAGAGGGCTTGAGGTTAGAGAATTAGGGGTTTAGGTTTAGGGTTATGTAATTTGAAACTAACTAGGGGTATTTTTGTCATTTGACCAAAAAAATCTTACAGATTTGGATGGAAAAGTCAATGGTCTTAACTTCCAGATACTTTGGTGTAGTTGGTTGATGCGTTTATACGTTTGTCTAGTCGTGTGTAAAACGCATATGGATTTCTGTGCGTATCCGTAATTATCCCTTTATTTTTTTATAGCAAAGTTGTTGCTTTTTGAATAGTGCAGAGATAAAATAGTCATTTTGTTTTAAACCTTAACGGGTGACCGTGAAGGCGTGAACGATTCAAAAGGTCTTTCATAGCACATGTTTTGCACTTGGACAGTTATGAGTTTGTGCCCAATTCATTTGGGCACGTTTAAACAGTCCCCCCGTAAGTATTTGGTACTGATCCGAAAGATGGAGAAAAGAACAGGAAAGGAAAGTTGATGAAAATGGATCGCACATTTTGATGTATACAGTATACCTAATCAATTATCGTTTCTTAATTAAATAAATACCTGATTTATTTTATTTCCTGAAGTTGTTTTGTCCACGATGATTTCATAGTTAAGGCAGACTGTTTATTCCATGCTTGATATCCTGAATATTGATTTGACCTTTTATGATATTTCTTTTCTCTGTAGATTAGTTCTCATATACTTGATTGACTATTTATCCATTTGCCGGTTTAGTTCCTTGAGTTTTTTTTTTTTTGTCATTCTACCTTTTAAGTTATGTGATTTGTATTTTTTTTTGTTGATTAAGTGAAGTGTATCATACTCATAGTATTTCGTCTCATGATCTTACTTACGTAGAAGTAAGGGAACACCAAACATTTTTTTTATTCTCAGAAAACATGTAATATTGATGTATCAAGCATGAACTCCCTTATGTAGAAGAGAGCTGTAGAGAGAGATCCGAAAAGTTGTATAGTGAGAAGCCTAACAGAAGTTGGTAAGAAATAAATGAGTGAGGTACCGCTAATGGGACTTGAACCCAGTTCCAAGACCTAGTGCTTGACCAGTTGGACAAGCAAACTTTGTTTTTACATATCTATTGATTGGATTTTGACGGTGAGCATTGCTAATGTCAGTTAATCTAGATATACTCGTTGCAATGAGCTTATTTCTAAGTACTGTCTGTAGTATTTGAGTTTTATAGGTATCCATATGGGTTATGTTTCAGGTGTACTTATATGGGGCTCAAGTGACATCTTGGAAGAATGCTCATGGAGAGGAATTGCTTTTCGTCAGTAGCAAGGTACTACCCGACAAGAAGTTGCTATTTTTCACTTAAAAGGGGCCATGGTTATTTTTAATCTTGCAATAATGTATCTTCAATCCTGTTTTCGAGCTCTACACATATCAGACATTGTCCTCATGTTATGTTATTTAGTCTGAAAGTCTGCATTACAGTGCCTCTAATGGGAAGGAGGGTTGGCACTGGCTAAATACAATGTGGGGTTTATTATATTCGTCTCAAGTCCCAACATTACTAAATCTTTACCTTTGTTGTTTATTTATTGATTTACTTGTGCAGGCAATATTTAAGCCTCCAACGGCTATTCGAGGAGGAATTCCAATAATTTTTCCTCAAGTATGCACTTTTCTTCTGTGCCCCTTACACTCGTGTTTATAGTATTTTCTCCATCAAACTAAACTTTTCCGTGTTATGCAGTTCTCTAACCTGGGCTCTCTGCCGTCACATGGATTTGCAAGAAACAGATTTTGGAGCATTGAGACTAACTCACCTCCTTTCCCAACAAACTCCTCTAGGAGGGCATATATTGATTTGCTTCTCAAGTCCTCTGAAGAAGATATGAAAATCTGGCCTAATAGGTTAATCCTGGAAATATTGCATACTTCAACTATATTTTGAAGATGTCTTGATACACGTGCTTTACGTTTATCTGCTACATTTTATATTGGGTATATGTTTTACTTGGGTATTTTATCTTGTGCTGTAATTAGTTATGAGTATCGACTGAGGGTGGCTTTGGGACCTGAAGGAGATCTGATGTTGACATCCCGCATTAGGAATATGAATGCTAATGGGAAGCCTTTTTCATTCACATTCGCATATCACAACTATTTTTCTGTTTCAGATATCAGGTAATCGGCTAACCCAGATTTCGTTATATTCAGTATCCCGGTTGCTCTAATTTTGCTTACCTATAGTTTTTGAGTATAAATTAGTGATGATGTTTGTCTATTCCAATTCCTTTGCCTATTCTAGCATTAGAGTTTAAAAACAATAACCATAGCATTGAAAGGCCAATGCCTTTTAACTTGGGTGGTCTTCTTTCATCCAACTCTACTTCTACTGTATTCTCCTTTGATATGCTGTGATGCTTGGCCACAAATTTTGGTTTTTAATTGTTTGTACCTGAACTCTTTTCAATTATAAATGACATATCACACATGTTTCGGGTTGCTTGGTTAATGTGTGAAATTGAGAACCTAATACTTTTAGGACTGCAATATGACAGTTTATTTTAGGTTGTTTTGTTACATTAAAAGTTGTGACTGGGATGAGTGACATTTAATGTCTCTCCAGACCTTCACTTTCAAGGCCATGACCGACTTGTTAAATTTATTCCATGTAAAATAAAACATATAAAGACGTATGATATTATCTACATAGCTTAGCATTAAAATACTATCTGGCCTTCTATCATCAACATCCCATCCAGTAAATGGATATCTCTATCATGTTCAATGTATAGCTTGTTTACTTGTTATTATCCTATTAGCCTGTAAAAGAAGGGTGCAGTTCTTTTTTAGGATCATAATTGATTGATGGTACTTATACGAGGGACAGTAAATCGATGTTTTACATTGCCTCATATTGTATTGGTTACATGCTTTCAGTGAAGTTCGGGTAGAAGGACTGGAGAAACTGGATTATCTTGATAACACTCGGAATAGAACACGCTTTACTGAGCAAGGGGATGCAATAACTTTTGAATCAGAAGTTAGTTCGGATTAAACAAACTATTTTTATTAATTTTAGTGCATTTCTAATCTAACTTTTATTGGTTTTGAAGGTTGACAGAGTATATCTCAGCACTCCGAAAAAGATTGCCATTCTGAATCATGATAAGAAGAGAACATTTATAGTACGTAAAGATGGACTTGCAGACGCTGGTGAGATTGACCATATCCATTGACCCTTGTAATTATTCATATTGTATTAACCTGAATATCTGTTGACTTGTGTATTGACTATTGAGACCCTGTTGTGCAGTGGTATGGAATCCATGGGCAAAAAGTATAGTAGATTTAGGGGTGGAGGACTACAAACATATGGTTTGTGTAGAGGCTGCTGCTATTGAAAAGCCCATCACGTTGAAGCCCGGAGAAGAGTGGAAAGGGAGGGAGCAACTTTCTGCCAGTTGATGCTCGGAAAGTGCACCTGAGAGTATAATGTAGAGGTAACTTGGCCTCTTAAATAACCTCTCTATCTGTCTAGTATTTGCATAGGATTCAGAATATTGCCTGTTTCCATTTCTGTTGTTTTCTTGAAACTCTGCTCTATACCAGTTCGGTTGTCTGTACATCAAAAGAAAATGTGCGGTCCAGTTTGATGATAATACAATGTCGATGATCTTATTCGCTGCTGCACTGCAGGTATTTGTTGCAACATTCGCAATCTACTATCCGTCAAATAATAATGCTGCCGACAGTTCCTTGGCCCTGTTGCCTCCGTAGTGGGTAACTGGCATACTGAATTTCACGCGCAAAGTGTATAAACGTTTAATTGTTATAGAATATTGGTGGGCAGCCAAGTAGAATTACACATTATTACTATAATTAATATATAGTTTCTTTATACAATACAGTTGTATAAGTTATTGAAAGTCTACAACTCTCCTAAATGTGTAAGTTTCTTCTCATAACGTTATTGAATTCAAACTATCCAACTCTCCACTGTATGGATACGCAGTTGTTTGGTTTACCATTGGAAGTGCTCTTAGAGAAAAATATTACAGGCTAAAACATAAATTGGGCAGATACCTCGTCAACAGTGGATGGGAATGTTCCGTCAATAGAACAGAACTTTTCAAAATCTACATTGTTCCTTGCTCTGGATCTAAACCTCTTGTCTTAGAAATTTCCATCTTTAATCAAGTATCATTTATAACGATTTAGTTTTCTTCCGCTCTCAGTACATGTGACTATTGGAGCTTACCCAGCTCGTTTTAATAAAACAGATGTTTATAATTATGAGGAGAGGATCACAAGACTGACATCACAATCACATGTGTAGTGGTAACAAAACATTTCTACATATAAAACATAATGCCAACCAAATGTATCTGGTATTCAAAACTTAGTAGTCATCGTCTTCATCGTCATTTCTTGATCTGGTGAATCTCCTGACAACAGCGGCCGCAGCACCAAGAAACAAAAAGAGAGCTAAACTATCGAATCCACCTCCGACTCCAACTGCAACACTTGGACCCGGTGCAAAGAAGGAAAACGGCGACCAACCCCACCCACCATAGCCGTAACCACCATAACCATATCCGCCCAAAGGTGGGGCGACCGGCGGATTGATATATATATTTGTCCTGTCCAAACCAACATCATCAGTGATGCTTTCTAAAAATAACATATCAAGAAAGAAACCAACTCATCACAATTTGCCTAACACTAATCCATAGACCTAGAGGACTTGGGTTCCCCTCATCCAGCATTGTCTATAGGGAAAACGTTATCTGCATACCCACTTTGACCTTCTGATGTAAAAGAAGAAGAAAAAACCTCCAAACGTGACAAGTTAATGAAATTACCCCTTGTTTATATACTTTTAGTTCCATGAAAATACATACGGCTTCATGTAAACTCAAACCCTAACATATTAGATCATATGGTTCAAAATTACATACAGTTATCACAGAAGCTACAAGGCACAAACACTCATCATGTATGCGAAAATCACCTTCCAGCAAGATATTGTAATCCTGTTCCTCAATCTTTCCAAGGAGAAGAGAAACTTAAATAGCAAAACATTCTAATTCAACTTCTAGGACTTGTTTAAATTAGCATACTCCCTCCATCCAAAAATAAGTGCATCATTTACTTTTTAGCAAAAATCAAGGATCGATTAAGTGCCTCTCTTTCCACTACATCCCATTAAGTGGTTCAAACTAACTTAAGTTCACCATGTTAATGATAATTCATACACAACTATCCAAAATTGATGTTAATCAATTCAGAAAACCAATTAACATATAATAGGATTAATCAATTTCCCACCTCCAAAGTTAATGAACAACAGGGTGGGAGGAAATGAAACATGAAAATTAAAAAGAAGCCAACAGCAACAGCAATTTAAAAAGTGAATCGAAGTCACCTAGAGCTGTTATTGGTTCTGGGCCTAGGAGCGGAAGGGCGAGGAGCAGCTGAACGGAAGGCCTGACCACCGACTCTACCACCACTTTTGGCGGCGAAAGCATCAGCAACCGAACCCAGAGTGAGTACCCCAGCAGCTAGAGTCACTACTGCTAGCTTAGCCAACTGCTTCTCTCTCTCCCTACACACAAATTAATATAATTATACACACGAAATTAACCCAACAAAGCATATATATATATATATATATACATACCTGGAATTGAAATTAGGAGAAGTGCCATCTGAAGATTGGTGTCTGTTGAAGGAAGCAGAATTGAAATTAACTTTTCTGGGCGCATGGGTTGCAGCTATGAGGACGCTTTGTTGAGATGAGGCTATGGCCATATTCATAACGAGCTTTCTACTCTGCTCGGAACTTGCCTTCGAGTATTTTCTGATATGGTGATACCAAATTTTATTTATTTTTTATCTCTACCATTTTTGTATATTATCTACCTGTGTTCATTATATCTCCACGTGGTAAAATGCTAATGGCAGATCGTTGGAAAAATAATAATATTAACAAAAAATGATTTAAATATGTCGATATATTATTAAATTTTGCAAAATATATAATTGAGGAGCCCAGATCTGGGCCCACGTTCAATCCAAGAGATGAAAGAGTAATCATTTCGCTATTGACAATATGATAGGCTTTGTCCACATCCGTATGAGCCCATAAAATCCGCTCAGCCCATCCCACTACTATTGTCTGCCCTCCTGGGCTACTGTATGCCCAGCCCATAAGTAGATTGTTAGTTGCTGGTACTATATATAGGTTAAGGATAAATATATTTTTTAGTCGTGAATTTTATTTTATTTTATTTTTACGTTGTGCTTCATTTTATTTATAACTGTGACTTTTTAAAATTTTGTAAAACCTAGAGTAAAGGTGAGGATTAAGTCATTCTTAGCCTTCACCTCTACCTTATTTGTAGTTTCCTAACTACGGTCGGCTTTTTGTTTCATAAACTACCAAAAAATGATGCATTCACAAGTGTATTTTAATGATTAGGGTACTTAAATAAATTCATCCACGAAGTTAGACGAATTCTGTCACCTTCACGCTATATTCTACAAATTTATTAAAAGTCTCAGTTAGGAAATGAAACCAAAGGTGGAACACAACTCGGAAATGCAAATGAAATGAAGATCAGGGCTATGAAATATATATTTATCCATTACACTATTTCCTGCCTAAGATGAAACTGTGTGTGCTTTGTTGTGTTCATGTCGAGTTAAAGGTTGACTCGTGTTTTATCAGTCACTAAGACATATTTTATTTTTGAAACCTGAAGACATAGATATTTTATTAAGCGTGCCAATCGATCATAACAGACAATGGGTCAAAGACTCGGCATTCTAGAATATGTACGAGACCCCGTATGGCTCTCGGCGCTCTTGGACCCGTAGAATACGCCTAATTTTCATCTTAGACAACATAGACTAAGACCTACGTACGAACAACTTAAACAAAAAAATATAAAACCACAGAAAACATAAATCATCCCAAAGTCGAAAGTACCTAAGAACACTTGACAAGAGTTCCATAGGTAATTGTTCGATCGCCTCCTGAAAAATCATATACTTCGGAATAGCCTGGGATGCTTCGCATGAGGGGGATCGATTGACATGACGTCTTGATTCTCCAAGTTAATATAATCCCGAGGTTTCGTGGAATGGTACACCATCTTACCATCCCGCCCTCCGGATCCCAAATCCATTGCCCGGCCAGGTCTGGTGCCTTCTGCAGCCGCGGTAACCACTACGTAGAAGTCGACGACGAAGGGGGAAGAGAAGCTTGTACCTGACATTCACTAGAGAGACGACGCCCAAATACTAGACCTTGACGGATGCTCATGGCTCTCCCTAGCCTTGAACGGATGTCCTTGCCTCTTATCTTGAGGAAGACAGACTTGACGACGCCGGAAGTTGGAAGATCACCCATAAAAGGATGACCGGCTAGTCTTTTAGACTCTCTCTAGTCTCTAAAACATATAATCCTAACAAAGCCAAAAACATAGGCCTAAAGAGAAGAACCATATAGGTTCTAAGAAGAAATGATGACTAAGACAATACTGAATCATTAAGGGACTACTAACGCAAATACAATTGATAAAAAAAAAACCCACCAAAACCCTATCAAACAGCTCCTATTGCAGTCACCAGAAGAAAATGACTAAAAGAAAAGAGCCTATAAGAACCATTATGCAAATGCAGAGGGTACTTGCAGTTTAAGCAAAGACAAAAGGTCCGATGTGTTGAACAATTCCTACAATATTTCTAATGTAGGATTGTTATAAGGTCGGTAATGTAGGCTTCGACCAACCAATGAGAATACTACCGAGGCTTGAAGAAGATCATCAGCAGCATTGGAGAGAAATTAGGAGCTTTCTAAGTTGGATGATAAAGTGGGACATCCGGTGAGATAATACATGCAAACTAAAATAAGATGATCACTAGCCATACAAAGCCAACACACTTAACCTTCAAAAAATCTACCCACTTAGGATAGGAGGACAAACGAGGAGAAGGGGGAAGAAGTAGAAACCCACACACAAGACCTTTTGAGTATAAAGGTCAAGAAGCTTGAAACAAAAAACATCATCAAACAACCTTACTAAACTCACCATAGTACATAAACCAACCCAAAAACCCTCCCCCAAGCCCTAAACCCAATAAAATTCAGGAGCAAAGGAACTCAGCTCAGAATCACATGAATTTCAAGATGCCTTGAGGAGCAAACAACTAGCAACAAACTTTGAACCAGCAAGAAGACTTCATATAAGCTGCCCAGGGCCATAAATATGACAAGATATCAACTGAATGAAATGAGGAGAGGCAGAACTGTTGTCATAAATTATGATTCCAAGGGCCACAAGTTTTTGGGGACAAGATCCAAGAATTGAAAGAGAAGAAATAGCCAGATGAGTTAAATTTTGCTCATTCCCATCCATAAGCTTGATTAACAATTCTGAGAAAGATCTCTTGAGAGAATAAATCTTGATTTTTGAAAACCAGTGCATTTCTGGTAAGCCATATCTGTCAATAAGTGATTAGGGCCAAATTCCTCTGGCTCTTCTTGTATTTATATCTTTATAGAGATGACCATGAGGTAAGGAGCTCTTTACAATTGCCAGAAATGACTCATTGAACTCCCCACAATGAGAGAATAAGACTCCAAACTGTCCATGCCTTCGGGCAATGAAGGATTGCATGAGACTCATCTTGTAAATCCCAGTTGCACCTTAAACATATAATTCCTTAAAGAGGAAAATTTAGGCCTCTAACATCTAAGAAACATTTTGAGGGAATTGCTTCCATACAAGCTAACCAGCATAATGCAGATATCTAAGGGGGAATGTCAAGGATCCAAAAGGCTTTAGTCTAAGGAGCATTAAGAGTTATTGCAGCTCCTTGATTATCAAATAAAGAATATAGCTTTTGGACAGAGAATCATTTCTCATCTTTAGCCCAAATTAACAGATCTTGTTGATCAGAGAGATGAATGGAGTTGAGGATGGTAGATAATGTCAACTAATCCAACTCAGCCCTTCCCCTAGAAGTTGTTTTGAAATTCAGGACCCATACCCCATCTTCTTCAACATCTGCTACCAACAGTTTCTTAGATTGAGAAAGAAGATAGAGCCTTGGAAATATGAATTTAAATGAAGCTTCTCCCCACTAGATATCAGACCAAAAAAAGATCTTATCTCTTTTCCCCAATTTCTAACTGAAACCTTTTATACCGAAAAGATCTGTGAATGCATGATCATTATTGAGAGCTAGTAGTTTGATTATGAAGATGGGGTTGTCAATTTCTGGAAATGAGGAAAGATCCCACTCATTGTGATCCCATCCATAGTTGCTGCATATTATAACTTTCATAAAGAGCTTTTTTCAGAGCAAATCTCCACCACCATTAAGATAGGAGAGCTATATTCGTATATTCAAATTTTTTTATTTCCAAGTCTCCCTCTACTTTGGATCTGCACACATTGCTCCATTTAGTTTTGCATATAGATCTTGCAGAAGTGCTACCATACCATAAAAATCTTCTCTTCCAAAACTCCATAGCTTTGATCTCCCTTTTTGGGGCTCCATAGTATAATGTAATTTGTTTGAGACGTTTCACCTTACGTTACCATACATCAATAGATAGGTGCTCTGTAATACTGGATTATTAAGTTGGAGCGTTGTTTCTAGGGTAAACTTCACTTCACTACCCTAAAAATACTTGTGTTTCGTCTCACTACCCTAACCAAACTTTGTTGCACCTCACTACCCTAGCGAAACTTTTAGTTTCACTTTCATACCTGCCGTCAACTTGACATCTATTTTTGGATGGAAAAAGGTAAAAAGTCCAAAATACCCCTCACTAACACTCAAAATTTCAAAAGTATGCCATTGGTTTTCAAAAATTCTTTTTATTTATTTATTTTATATAAATCAGTATTTTATTTTTAAAAAATCAGATTTTATTTTTAAAAATTAGTTTTTATTTTAAAAATTAATATTTTATTTAAAAAAATCAGATTTTATTTTTAAAAATAATTTTTTTTTATAAAAAATAGTTTTATTTTTAAAAATCAGATTTTATTTTTAAAATCAGGTTTTATTTTTAAAAATTAGTTTTTGTTTTTAAAAATCAGATTTTATTTTTAAAAATCAGATTTTATTTTTTAAAATCAACTTTTATTTGAAAAAATCAGTTTTAAAAAAACATTTTTCAAATACGTCCCTTCTTTAGAAAAAACTGTTTAAAAAAAAAACTGATTTTTAAAATAAAAATTGATTTAAAAAAATTAAAATCTGATTTTTTTTTAAATAAAAGCTAATTTATTTTTAAAAAAATTGATTTTTAAAAATAAAATCTAACTTTTTTTAAAATAAAAACTAAAATTAAAAAAAAATAATTTTAAAATAAAATATTAATTTTTAAAATAAAAACTTATTTTAAAAAATAAAATCTGATTTTCTTAAGAATAAAATGATTTTTTAAAAATAAAAAAACTGATTTATATAAAATAAATAAATAAAAAGAATTTTTGAAAAACAATGGCATGCTTTTGAAAATTTGAGTGTTAGTGAGGGGTATTTTGGACTTTTTACCATTTTCCATCCAAAAATGGATGTCAAGTTGATGCCGGGTATGAAAGTGCAACTAAAAGTTTCGTTAGGGTAGTGAGGTGCAACAAAGTTTGGTTAGGGTAGTGAGACGAAGCGCAAGTATTTTTAGGGTAGTGAGGTGAAGTTTACCCTTGTTTCTATGTTGATGTCAATTTTTGTGGGGTTATGCATCAATGGGTAGTCAGTGGGGCGGGGCGGGTAATCCCAACCCGGTTGGGTGAGAGCGGGACGGGAAGAAACCAGGATCGGGGTGCAGGTTTGGGGACCGGGGCAGGGATGGGTATCATGAAACCCGCCTCAAGTCCGCCCCGTTGCCATCCCTATTTCAATTCAATTTTGAGCCAGACCAGTATCCCAAGGAAGTTGCTGACCGTGATAAATATTAAATACTGATAAAACAATCACGAGTATATAAGAAATATAGAAATACGGCAAACTTGTTGGTTGAGCGAAACAAATGTTGGAATAATGTGATCACCACCATATGTATATCATTGCAATAAAAGAACACAAACCATTCAAGATGACAGAATCCTATAAAACCCAGCAGCTGGTTAATGATTTGCTGCTTGTTTGCATACAAAAGGCACACACAATGGTAAAATAACAGAGCCGAGAAACAACTCCAAATGGAGAAACCCGAGCTCATGTAAAATTAAAGAGTAAGAAACTTAATTCGCTATTAAAACTGGGGCAACAAGTAAATAACTGAACACAATCCTTTCTTCCGCCACTTAAACATACATAAGAAAGAAAGGTAAAGCACAAACTAATAATACCATCATGGAAATGTGAAAAGGTTTTTTTTTTTAGCTCTAGCTAACAAGGAAAGTTCTTTCGCTTCTTCATCTCGGCTGGCTTCCCTTTTTCCTCACACTGTGTAATGTTGTTGGATGGTCTCGATGTCCAGCCCCTTGAGCTTCACCACAGACTCGACGTGGCCCTTGAGTGTGTGCAGCTCCCGAAGTCTACAACATCATCGAAATATTTTCCTTGTTAGAATTACAAACGCCATTTCAGTCTAACAGTAACAATGTTGGCTTCTGAAAAGTTAAATACCTTGCAACTTCAGCTCGTCTCTTAGCCTGCTCAGCGATCTCAGACAGCTCTCTGTAGCTGCTCTTCTCGGGGAAGAGGTTGTTACTTTCTGCAGGTTGAAGACCATGTAGAGTCCTCTGAGCAAGAGCCCATTGAGCCTCTCTCTCTTCTTTTCCGTAATCTTTTTTGGTGGTAAAGGCCGTCTGTTAAGTAGAACAGACCGAATTAAAATGGATGCAAAGTTGCAGCTGTGTGTGTTATAATAGAATTGTATATATACCTTGTTATCGAACAAGTTAAGCCATGCCTTCCCGCTCAAAATGTAACGGGTGGCGAACTTGAGAACGTCAAGAGGGAAATAGGTAACGATACTGAAGAGCCAAATGGCACCAGCCCATCCCCAACCAATACCTTTTATCCTTGCAAAACCCCAGTTGGCATAAACAGCTATCAAGGTTGCAATCTGAAACACACGAAGCATTAGGCATGTTATCCACAAGTGTGTTGATATGTTCTTGTGGAAATGTTAATGGCTTTTAGTGCCTACCAGCTGCGCGATGAAAAAGGCGCCGAGTAGGAGAAGACCAGGGCGCTCAAGGAAGGACCAGCTACGTGACCTGGTCACAAAGATGAGTGCCTGACTAACAATACTGACTTGCAAGTATAGTGCAGCCATCAATTCATCTTCATGTCCTCTAATAGATCTCACACCAAATTTGTCCTGCAACAGAGTGATCATTAATTAAAACACAGCACAAATAAGAATAAAAAATGAAACATAAGCAAGAAATACAAAGAAAACTCTTACTGAGAAGAAGTCAGTTTTCTCCATCATCCAGAAGAATACAACAGTCATCAATGCTAGGTAACCACCAAGCACAACTCCAGTAGCGAAAATTTCCTTCAATTTCCAGCTATCAGGCAGGGGAGATGGCTTCACGCGATCCTTTGAGATGGTCATAATAGTTCCTGATATAAAAATGTCTCGGCCTCAATTTCATGGATATATCTTTAAAAAAGATAGTGAAATATGTGTAAAAGTGTATCTGAAAACAAACATTCAGAAAAAGAACTAACCATCATTTAGAATGGCAATGATCAAAACCATGAATGGGGAGAAGTCGAACTTCCAGATCAGAGCAATAAGCATGAAACCAAACTGTATAATTTGGAAGAGAACAGATATCAATTTAACAATCAAGATAACCAGTGAATCGCATTGTTTGAAGTCTTCATTCTCTACTTACCACAATACGGATAGTGATGGAGACTGCATATATCTGCACAAAGAGAAAAGCAAGGATTTCATGATTAGTCATACCATGAAAAAAATTAGCTCCTAGTTTTGGCCAGAGTTTCGGACACTAACTGTGTAGTTCTTCATCCTTTGGAATATAGCTCTACTGGTCAGCACTGCACTGATAATGACACTCAAACCAGGCTCTGTGAGGACAATGTCTGAAGCACCCCGAGCAGCATCAGTAGCATCATCAACAGCAATACCGATATCAGCCTTCTTCAAAGCAGGGGCGTCATTGACACCATCTCCTGTCATACCACAAATATGCTTCCTTTCCTGCAGCTTCTTCACAATTTCATATTTATGTTCTGCATGATCAGGAACAAAAGAAACTCAGCATTCCAAGAAATATGAAATGGCCAATTGAAACAGCATAGAAGAAAAATTATTATTCATGCTTAGTACTGATAATGATAAATACCCACCAGGAAAAACACCAGCAAATCCATCTGCCTTCTCG
The DNA here is from genome assembly GCA_963921825.1 of Erodium maritimum. Classification (NCBI taxonomy): domain Eukaryota; kingdom Viridiplantae; phylum Streptophyta; class Magnoliopsida; order Geraniales; family Geraniaceae; genus Erodium; species Erodium maritimum. Next base: position 39,684,930 of record OY997592.1, on the reverse strand, counting down.
ATCAGCTCCTCGACAGGGATGGAAGCAATGCTAGCATCCTTGTGGTTACCAAGTAAGCTAGCAGATGGATACATGTTGGTTCCCATTCCAAGTCTTCGGCCAGTTTCCTTTGCAATGGCGAGTTGATCACCTGACATCAGAAAAAAAAAAGAGTGAGTAACATGTGGTGATGATGATGATTATGATAATAGAAGCCACCTTCTGGAAGGCTGTGAATGAAACAAATTACCTGTAATCATTTTGACATTGACACCAAGGTCGAGAGCTCTGCGGATGGTTTCTGCACTGTCATGCCTTGGAGGATCAAAGAGGGGCAATAAACCAACAAACTCCCATGGAGTGCCAGGGCTTTCTTTTGTTCGCTCGGGCACTCTCTGTAAAGAATGGAAACAAAATCTATTAAGGCGGTGCTTTTAGATTTGAAAGGTGGAAAAACATACAAGTCAAGGGAAATACCTGACGCCCAACGGCCAATGAGCGAAGACCGCGCTCAGCAAACTTATCAATAACAGCATGAGCTTTCCTCCTAATATCTTCCTTGCAGTTGCAAAGATCAATGATCTATTTGCAGGATTAGATAGACAAGTAAGTAAATGATGTGTCAACTTCTATATAATGTTACAAAACAGGGGGTTGGAAAATAAATAAAGATTGCCAAGAAGAATGAGATATGAGATGATCACCTGCTCAGGAGCACCTTTGCTGGCTCTATGCCAGTTACCTTCGGCATCAATGTAAGTCAAAGCAGTTCTCTTTTCAACGGGGTTGAATGGTAAAAAGTGTACCTCTCTGATACCTGCTCTTGCCTACATTTTAAGTGGATTTACTTGGTCAAGACACATTTCCAGTTTGAAGAGAGAGAGAGAGAAAGAAAGTAGAGCATACCTCCTTTGGATCAGCAAGCATTCCAACAATGGCAGCATCTATAGCATCCTGATTTTCAGTTCTAGAAGCCCTTGCAGCTAGCAGCATCACATGTTCCTTTTCGACACCCTTGGCAAATACCTCAATCAGGTTTCTGTCAACACTCAGTTTGTTAAGGGTCAGTGTTCCAGTCTTATCACTGCAGAGGACATCCATGCCAGCCATCTCTTCAATGGCAGTCATACGCTTGGTGATAGCACCTTGCTGAGAGAGCCTGTGAGACCCTATAGCCATTGTTACAGATAAAACTGTGGGCATAGCAATTGGTATGCCTCCAATTAAGAGCACCAAAAGATTGTCAATTCCATCCCTGTACTTGCGACGTTGAATCGGGTACATAACCACAATCTCAATTAACATTCCAATTGCAATGGAGCAGATACAGAAATTTCCAATAGCAGTGAGCACTTTCTGGAAATGTCCAACATTGTTGGTGCTGTCCACAAGATGTGCTGCCTTCCCGAAGAAGGTATGAACACCAGTAGCAATAACAACAGCTTCAATTTCTCCTTGTTTGCAAGTTGAACCGGAGAAAACTTCATCCCCAGGGTTCTTTGTCACAGGAAGTGATTCTCCAGTGAGGGCAGACTGATCAATCTTTAAAGGATCACCCTCAAGAAGACGGGCATCAGCTGGAACAATATCACCTAATTTGATACTAATTATGTCTCCTGGAACCAGAATTGCAGCCTCCTGCTCACTCCATTTTCCATCCCTAAGAACCTAGGAACCACACCATGAGATGTCAGATAAATTAAATAGTACATATTTTTCAATGCTTAATTTACTCTTTTATTTAGTTTCTAACTTTCTATACAAGTTGAAACAACTCTGGTTACCTTGGTCTTAGGAGCAAGACCAGCCATGAGCGCAGCAGCAGCGTTCCCAGCATTGTTCTCCTCTATAAAAGAGATGGTGGAGTTGATAACCAGTAGACAAATAATACCCACAAAGTCTTGCCAATCCGGGGGCCTCCCATCACCATTTGCAAGCACAATAGCCATCAAAGCAGCTGCTTCCATGACCCATGAGAGGGGATTCCACATAAACCCCAAAAACTTGAGAAGTTTGCTCTCCTGATTCATATACCAATAACAAGCATTAATAACCAAATTTCTGGAAAACTAAACCAAAAACAGAATGAATCTCTAGAGCAAGACAAATCAAAAGACCTTCTTCTCCTCTAGTCTGTTGGGCCCAAATATCTGGAGCCTGTTGGCTCCTTCGTCCGAGGTTAGACCTTCTTTGGTACATTTCAGCTGCTCAAACACTTCATCGATCGGGATCCGTTCCTAGAAAATCCAATATATCAGGATTCTGAAATGCTAATTGCTAATCAGTTGTACATATACACACACGTAGCAACTAGTAAATTTCTAACTGAATCTACATAATATGTGCTATTTGGACACCATCAAAAGAAAACTTTACTGCATGCAAACATATGAAACATAATATAATAATAATCTGAAGGTTTAGGGTATTTTCATTATTTTAACTAACGATTTAGACTATTTGATATATAATAGAACATCTAAATGGATATCAATTATAAATTAAACGCGTAATCTACCTTATAAATATATACAATCTTGTCATGCGTAAGAAAAGAAATATATAAATAAAACAAAAATATTTATGGCAGCAAAACTGACTATAGGTAAATTATCTAATAGATATCTGGGTGTACAAAAAAGGTAAAATACGGGCCTAGGGGAAGGCGCCGAGCCAACCAATCAAAAGCGTTGACCAAGAAGAGGCAGTGACGAGGACTGAAAAGGTTGCGGTGACAGTTCGGAAGATGTCCACCAACATGAATGGAGCGTGTAAAGCACGCGACAAAAGTAAAAGGGGTATTTTCGAGAAATTAAAAAATATATATTATATATAAATTAGAGAGGAAAGAGAAAGGCTCGGGTGTCAAGATCCCGCTGAACGCGAGCGACAGATTTACAGAAGTAACCATCAAAAAGAAGGAGTGGCTGAAGTACCACGGAAAAGTACCTAAAAAGTTTTATCAGGCTGCCTCTTATCTTATTTTCCTTATTTGAAATCAATAAATACAAATGCTATGTTCAATTGTTTTATGGAAAAAGGCAAGTAGGAGAGACGTTGCAAACACTCTCTCTCACATCACATGCTCAGATCCATTTCGGAGAATATCTGGAAAAAACGATTTGTTTGGATGCCGAGAAAATAAAGGGAAAACGGTTTTCGCTAAAGCTCCGCGACCTGTGGGTTCATCATCATCGCAAACCCAACAGTTGACTTCCGATTCAAAATAAACTTCATCGAAATATGAATCCGATCAAAATAAATCGACATCGAAATATGAACATGCAACTAGCTCTGCTACGATATAAATCAGAACAGCTTTCTTAATAAAATTGCGAGAAAAACGACGAACGAAGGATCGATTTGAATCCGATCTGAGCGTCGGGGACAGAAACGAAATAGAAAACGAAAGGGAGAGAAATACCAAATCGACGGTCTCGTTCTTTATCTCCTCGAGACTGATAGCGCCCTTCTCAGCCGCCATTTCTGCTCCAAGAGCAAAACAGAGAGCTCCGCTCTAGAGCAGCAGTGGAGTTTGTAGCTGAAGCAGGAGAAGAGGAATCGAATGGAAGGTGCTTCAATGGAGAGGGGAGAGAGGAAGAGGCATTGATATAGAGAGAGATGAGGCGAGCTCTGGAACAGAGGCTCTGGTTTTATACAGCCCTCAGCAGCCCACCCTCCCCGAAGCCCTCGCCCCCGTTTAACCCTCCCTCGCTCTTTGTGGGCCCGCTCTCACCCGGTCGTTGATTTTTATTATCATCTCGCCTTGGAGTTTTAACCCTGCCTCTATTGCTGTCGCTTACACCTTCACGTTGCAGAAAGTTACCCAAATTTAAAAAAATCTCGAATTAATCTAAATGGGTCTATTTTGTAATTTTGTTTATTCTATTTTTATTTAACATTTTGACTCTAATATAATGTTTACACGTACTGGAAATATTCTAAAATATTGGTGGGGATGGTTTTGTTAGGGTTTTGTAGTAAGCCAGCGTCTTCTCTTCCTCCAATGCATAGAGTTTTACTTCGTTTTTGTGTGGAGCCTCCTCCTGTCAACCACCTCTACTAGTACAACAGTTCCCTCCATACTGTCCCCATTGTTCCGTTATCACACATCGCAAACGATCGAGCCTTACCAAGGTCGGTGTAACTCCGACATTATGGATCCCCCGTCTCCTGATGTTTTCTATGGATGCTCGTTATCCCGCCAACCGCCCCATATCAGATGTCTCGAAAATTTTCAGATCGAGAAAGGAAACGAACCTCGTGGCACTCAGGTTTTCCACTACAACTGAGGCACTGGCCTCCCGCCAACTATCCCTGGTATAACCATGATTTATGTTACAGATTTAGCGTTCGTTGTCCACGGAATAGAGCTAGGTCTTGCTCTTTTTCTTTCCAATTTTATCTATCGATATAATGTTTAAGTTTTACGATCAATAAAATTTCTCCTATATGCTCAAAAAAAATATATTGTTTATATTATTTACCATTATTTTCATCCAAAATTTACATGGCATACGTTGTACAAAATATGTACAGAATAAACCAAAGTGGTGTTGCGGGCTTTCTGTATTGACGATGGAGTGGTCGAATAGGGTGTGAAGTCCTTATATACTCTTAAAGCACGTACAACATTGTAGAGGACAAGATTAGAAGTCGAGGATCTCAACGTTGAAGAGGACGAGAACAACAGTGTCAAACACAATCATAGGAGACTAGAACCGAAATCTAGCGATTAGGTTCCTTTGACAAAAATGCCAATATCCAACTTCTGAACCAGTGCACGCCAATGACGCGGTGACACATGACCGTTGGAGGGTGGAAATAGTTGTTGGCTGTCAATGGCTAATTTTTTCCATAAATTAGTATATGTATATATGACTGATTTCGGGTGAGACCCGTGTGCTACAGTGCGACCATGCGATCTCTTATCGGAGAGCGCCACGTGTCGTGATCTGAAAAATGCATCTTTATTTTTCCACCAAGTTCACTAATTTAATCTTTCCCACTTCTTTTCAACTACGATTTTTTTTTTCTTTTTTGCACCAATGTTTTTCCTTTTCCAAGAGTTATCTAACAATATGCATATTCAATATGTTTTGAAGAACGGAAAAGAAAAGTAAGGATAAGTCCAATATGGGTATGTAAATATGGGTTGTGTAATTGTGGATATAATGCATGTAGATTATGGATATACAAGGTTTGGATTCTGGATATACAAGGTTTATATTTTAAAGGTATAGATAATGGATAAAAAAAATGTAGAGTCTGGATATACAAGATATAGATTTTGGATATACAAAGTTTATATTCTGGATGTACAAGGTTTAGATTTTGGAGATATAGACACTGAATAAAAAAATGTAGATTCTGGATATACAAGACGTAGATTCTAGATATAAAAGATGAAGATTATAGATATGCAAGGGTTCGATTATGGATAAAAAAATATAGATTATGGATATACAAGATGTAGATTCTGGATATACAAGATGAATATTCTAGATATGCAAGGTTTAGATTCTGAAAAAAAAAATCAATCTGAAATGGGTAATTATCCCTCTTTGAAGCTTTGAATCGTACCTTTAGAAGCTCCAAAGATCTTGTCTAATAGGTTTTCTAGGTAGAGGGGAGTGAGACCTTCATGCTGGTGGTCGGAACTCGTTGAGACGTTGCTAGAGTTGGGAGATATGTCTTCCCAAAGTTTGCTACATGAAAAATATTGTTGCTAGAAATTTCTTCAACCTGAAACGGGTAATGATCTCTCTTTGAAGCCGTAAATATTGTCTTCATAAGCTCCAAATATATTTTATAATAGTTGCTATAGCTATAGGGGAGTGAGACCTTCACGCCAGTGGTCGGAACTTGCTTAGACCTCACCAAAATTGGGAGATGCCATGTAGAAGGCCACAAATGACTAATGCGTGATTATTTTGCTAACGAGCGTAATTATGGCCCCGAGCTCTTTCGGTGTAGGTTCTGGATGAGCCGGCTCCTATGAAGAGGACCCACCAAACATACCTTATTGGACAACACCAAAATGATGGTACCACGGAGGTCCTTTATCCTACCTATTGTACATTGTCGTTCGAGGATACCTGAAAAGTGATAACATCAACCGACAACTCCGAGCCGACCTTGTTGACCAAATATGTGATCAATTTTGAGGAGACTAAGAATCAAAATGGAGATTTGATTTCCATTATATTTGTTGTAACATTGGTATTTGAATTTGGAATAAATATGTTTGAATTCTCTTCCTACTATATTTAGTGTTTAATCAATATAAATATTAACTATTGTTCTGTAATTGAAGTTATGCTTGTGCAAATCTGTTTCATTTTAGTATTTTTTTAAATCGGGAAGGAAAATTAATTATCCAATCAGTAGACAAGAATCCTTACAAGATCCTAACATTATGGAAAACATTAGTTTCAGACACCGATTCCAGGAACCGATTCTTATCACACATATTCTAATACAACCAATAAAATTCGGAACCTCTAATAAGATATTAACATTGTACGTGCTTTTAAAGTTCGGATTTTTGTTGTTAAGGGCAAAAAAACGTCATTTTACCATCCATTATATGACACTTGAGGTCATATGACTAACGGAATGGAAAATTCCGTCCATTTTTACTAACAAAATTGTGTGACCAATACTTAAAGGTAGTCTAGTGTTCATTTTGAAAACGTGGGTAGTATAGTGTTCATGACCAATACTTAAGAGTAAGTTTCGATATTTAACCCTTAATTATATTATAACATTATATGTGGGGACGGGTTTAACCTTGCGACATCCAAGAGATTCGTGACTATTTGAATATAAAAGGGATAACGCCGAATCCTAACGGTCTCAGAAAGGTCATCTGCAGGTCCTAACTACGCCCCACCTTTTATCACGAATCCTAACCAAAATGTGGTATACATTTATAAAAAGTAACAAAAGGTGGTATACATTTACAAAAAGTAACTATGTTTTTTACGCTATTTTATACAATTTTTGTTACTTTTTGTAAATGTGCACCACCTTTTGGTTATGATCTATGACAAAAGGTGGAGCGTAGTTAGGGCATGCAGATGATCTTTCTGAGACCGCTAGGATTCGGAGTTATCCCAATATAAAATTACAATTGAATGGGATGTGACTACTCTTTACAAACTTGGTTCCTCGTTCTTTTTTGGTCATATTATGTCTCTGGTATAGGATCCCAAGTTTGGAACTATATTTGGTGATCCAAGTCTTCACCGTGTGATGGTTGTAGAGACATGATTCGTTTCTTGGAAGACGTCTAAATTGGGAATACTTTCACCTGTTACCAATTCCCCCGTCTTTATCTTCTTTTTATGAGAAAGTGGTGAAGCTGGATGAGGTGTGGCATGATTGAGTTTGGTAGATTGATTATCGTCGCTCCTTACTTTTCTATTAGGAAAAGGATTATTCGGATTTTCTCATGACTCTTCTTGGTTCGATCCTACCCAAATGATTCTATCTAGTCTTAGAGGGATAGGGGGTTCTCCATTGCCTCCTCCTTCCTTATCCTCTCAAATGATGCTCCCATGCTAGTTCTTTGGGTTACTTTTCTCTTGATCAATAATCTTCCTCCTAAGTACAACTCCCTATTTTGGTTGATGGTTCATAATGTCATTCCTACAAATTCCTTTTTGGAGGATTGTGGTCTTTGTATTTTCCTGAATGACATGCTTTGTGGTTTTTGCTCCCTGATTTTTTAGGATATCACCCATCTTTTTCTTCGCTGTGATTATGCCTGGTTGCTTTAGTCAAATGTCTTTCTTTGGTGGTCCATTTTTTAGGTGATTCCCAGACATTGTATTTCCATGCTTTATATTTAGAAAGGCTTGGGGACAGCTAGTTGATGGAGATCTTAGGTGAAAGTTGGTTATCTATTGCTTTAACACATATGGCTTTAGAGGAACTCTGCTATTTTTCACCACAAGGTTGAGAATGTGGATGAAGTATTCAGGAAATTGAACTTTTCTCTTTCATTATTTGCAAGTTGGAACGATATTTTGTTGATGGGGTTGGCTTGTCGGATTGTCTTTCCTCTATATCTCATTGTTTCTTTTCTACTGGTTCCCGCATGAGGCTTTTTCCTTAACTGGTTTCTGTTTGTCACTTTTTTTTTCTTCTTTGGGAGGTTTCTTGAGATTCATCCCTCGGCTTTTTAGTTTCCTTATTCCAAAGGTTTAACCCTTATGTTCGGTCCACGAACGTTTTGGTACCCTTTTGTTTCAAATGACCAATTTGGTACCCTTATGTTTGGTCCACGGACGGAAGTGACATATTTCTTTAGAAACTTAACGGAATATTCTTTTAATGAAGTCATGTGACACCATGTGCAGTTAAGTGGAGTGTGAAATGACGATTTTCCCTTATCCAATTCAACCTTATGAATTTTTAAGGGGAAATTACCATTCTACCCTTAGTTAACAATAAATATAATAATAATATATATTTAATAATACTTGTAAAATAATAAATAAAAAACAAAATAGATCTATTATACAACCCAACAACTTCATCGCTTCATCCTTTTCCTACATATTTATTCAACACTTTCCTATTCAACCCAGATCCACTCATCGTTTTCAAAGCTGGTTCATCTTCACCAACGGTAGCAAAGGTAACCACAATGCGAGCCAAATCCATGGCAAGCCGTGATTCCGTCTTTAATTCTTGGTCCCTCTTCTCGATTTCGTCCGTCATAGCGCCGTCTGCAAGCCATGACACCAAGGTGTGTATCGTCTCTAAGTCACTCGGTTCCAACATCCAGGCGTGAGTTCTCGTCTGCCGGGCGGTGGTCTCCAGACCCATGAAACCATGACTTCCAGTGACCTTCAAGCCAGATATATGCCTCATCTCATCTCATACCTAATCTACACCATCAATCTATACCAAAATCGAGGACCTAGGCCACCGTCGAAGAATTATGTCCCTTCTGTTCGTGCTCGTTGGAGAGCTCAGCTCAGACTGAAGAGCTTCGGGGTGAAGCTTCGCAAATAAAATGGTCCGGCGTCGAAGAACAACTTTTTTTCAATTTTTTATTTTAGCTAGCGTAGGAGGATCTCCGGCGACCTGGGTTGAGGCAAGAAGAAGGTAGGGGAGCTGCTTGGTTCTCCTCTGTGTCTGAATATGGAATTGTAGGGTTGTTGTTCTTCTATTTTCAATTTCTTCGCTCAATCTGTAAATTGATTGAACGAATTTAAGGTTTGTTTTGGTTGAACGATTTTTTTTGAACAAAATTTGAACGGATTTGGGATGAGGGCCGTTTTCGTCGGAGAGAATTCTGCTCGGGGAAGAACAATCACGAAAAAGAGAACAGATGGACGTATGTAAATTTTTTAATTTGAAAATAATAATAAAATTAGAAAAAATATTTTTTGTATTAAAAAGGAAATTAAAAAAATATGTATAAAGATGATTAGAGTTATTATGAAAATTAAAAAAAAAAACAAAATATATTTATTGAATTTATATTTTAATTAATGAAAATTATTTAAATTTTAAAATAATTATGAAAATAAAAATATAATTATAAAAAACATTTTTATTATGAAATGTTATCAAATTAACAAAAATTTAAAAATTAAATATATTTTTTATTAAGGAAATTAGAAAAGTTAAATATTTAACAAAAATTAAAGAAACAAAAAGGTATAAAATTATTTTTAAAACAATAAATGAAATTTAAAAAAAAATAAATAAGAATAATTTAATAAGTTTTTTTTTTTTGATAAATGATGTTTTATTCAAAGTTTTGGAAATGAAAATTTTACAAAGCTGAGGGGATAAAGACCCCTATAATAACCTCCAAAGACAAATAACAACCAAAAAAGATTAGCTGCTGCGAGCACAAGTGAAACAAAGAGACGGAGAAGACATGCATAAGGATAAGCTCGCCCCCTCAAGAAGGTCCCCTGCCATTTTGCAAACACTATAGCTGTGTGTCTGCAAGTTGAGAAAAGTTGCCTCAATAGGCTCAAACTGCTGCCTGAATACTGCAGAATTTCTCTGCAGCCAAATGTGCCAGAAGCATAGAAAGGCCACCTTGACCCAAACCTTCCACCATCTCTTGCTATTAAGCCCCCTCCAAGCGAACAAACAGGATGCGCAATCTCCCGGCATAGTCCAAACAAGTGACCACCAAGCATAAACCTTCGACCATAACCGCCAAGCATACTTACAGTGCAGGAACAAATGGGAGGAATCCTCAAAAATCAGAGAGCATAAGCTGCATAACATGTCCTGAATCGAAACCTGTATACCCCTCTCCTCCAGAAAGACCTTAGTAGGAACAGCATTATGAGCTAGTAACCATACTAAGGAGCTGTATTTGGGCGGAAGGTTCTTGACCCAAAGAATACCGGCCCAAGAAACTGGAGACGGGTCAGAATCTGAAAGTAAAAGGTAAGCAGAAGCTGAGGAGAATCATGCTTCCCTTTGTGACCAGGTTACCAAATCAGGAGAGTCCGGGCGAACCGATACCGAACTAAGGAGGTCCATGAGTAAAGCCGATTCATCCCACTCATAAGAGAACAGGAAAGAGCGACGATAGACTATGAGCCAGGTATCAGCAGACCGCAGTTCACCAACTCGTAACCACTTCCCTGTGCAAATAAGATAAAGACGAGGGAAGCGGTAGCGAAGGGCCATAGGACCAACCCATATGTCTTGTCAAAAACGAATATGGTCGCATTTCCCAAGCTTCCAATGAAGACTCTGATTCCTAAAGAGGTTCTTGAAAGGTTGTTCTGCAGACAAAGCCATAATGTGACTGAAAAGAAAAGAGGAACCTGGTTTGTATAGTACAGTGAGGTCCCATTCACTCTGATCCCAGCCAAACTTGGCACACAAAACCTGCTTCCATAGAGAGTCTTTTTCAGAAGCGAAACGCCAAAACCATTTTGCTAGCAGACTGTTATTCACCCTCTCCAGGCCTCGTATACCCAAGCCACCTTCAGCGTTTGGCTTACAAACAGAGGACCATCGGACCTTACAAAACACTCGGGTCCGAGCCCTATTGTGCCAAAGGAACCGTCTTCTCCATGCTTCCAGTTCCCTTATGAATCCCTTGGGAGCCTTGAACAACGACATAAAGAAAATGGGCAACGCCGAGAGAGTGGACTTGATCAGGACTAACCTCCCTGGCATGGAGAGATCCTTTGTCTTCCACAAGGCAAGAGATTCCTTGAATTTTCTGATAACAAGGTCCCAGAAAGACAGTCGCCTCGGGTTTGCTCCCAAGTTAAAACTAAGGTATTTGATTGGTAACGAGCCAACCAGACAACCCAAAGATGAAGCCAAAGAGTCTGAACACAAGGTCCTAGCGTTCAAGAGAATGGCAGTGGACTTCTCAAGGTAAGAAGGGTGCTCTTGAGTCTCAAAAGGTCATTCACGGACCCTTGCACAAAAAGAAGAGTATCATCTGCGAACTAGAGGTGAGAAATGATAGGACCTGCAGAGCCAATCCGAACTCCAGAAAACTCTCCCAACCTGATACCCTCCTCAAGAACCTGATGCAGCCCCTCGGCAACGATCAAGAAAATAAACGGGGAGAGGGGGCAGCCTTGCCGAATCCCATTAAGTATAGGGAAATCACGGCTAGGCGATCCATTCACCAGAACAGCTAGAGAAGCCCGAAAACAGGATGCCATCCAAGAACACCAGGTCGGCCCAAAGTTCATAGCCACCATCACCTCCTCAATGTAGTCTCAATTGACCTTGTCGAAAGCCTTCTCAAAGTCAAGTTTGAGGACAACCGTTTCTTCACCAGAATGACGGACGAGATCAATAACCTCCGAGGCAATCAGGACCCCATCAACTAGATGTCTGCCCACTACAAAACCTGATTGAGGATCGCTGATAACATCATTCAGAACTTGACGGAGGCGATTAGATAGAACTTTTGCTACTATCTTGTAGGGGCCTGAGATAAGACTTATAGGTCTAAAGTCCTGTATTTTGAAACAAAGAATTCAGAGAAAAATCGAAGCAAGTCATCCTTGATAATATCCCAGCAGACTTTGTAAAAAAGCATAGAGAAACCATCAGTGCCAGGTGCCTTTTCAGGACCACAATAAAAAATAGCAGCATAGATATCCTCAGATGAGAAAGGCTCCTCCAAAAAAGACGACTGAAACCCAGAAAGCCTGGCGAAAGGTAGCTGTGGAAGTGGGACACGAACTCCTGCAGGTTTCGAAAACCGAGTGCTAAAATGATCTGCAGCATGGTTCAGAATATCAATAGGCTCAGAAAGCATAACTGATCCCGAGCGGAGCTGGGGATTTTTTTTTCCTTAAAGCTCGGAGATTAGCAATCTTATAATAAAAGCGGGAGCAAACATCCCCAAGTTTATGCCAACGTAAACGGGCCTTTTGACTCCAAATTCGAGCCAACACCTTTTGCTTGCAGATCAAAGCTACCCGAACCAAAGACCGTGATAAACATTCCTCCCCTGATAGCTCCCGGTCATCCAGAACCTCATCAAAATAGTCGATCTCAGCTGCTAGAGCTTCGACCTCTAGGTCCACCCGTCCGAACACATCGCGACTCCATCTCTGCAAGTCATTTCGCAGACACTTTAATTTGAACCAGAGAACATAACTCGCAGAGCCTTGACAGATATAAGAATTCCAGAAGGCCCGAACGTCTAACAAAAAGAATTTGTGTTCAGTCCAGAAATTGAGGAATCTCCTGGGTTTAGGACCCAGTTAACGTCGGTAGAAGACAGGGTGACCGGCCGGTGATCGGATAATGAGCGAGGATGGCTCTGTTGTGAAAGAGCTCCAAAGAGGATAAGTGCAGAAGGGGATAGAACAAACCGATCGAGGCGTGAAGCCTTTGATCCACCACCATACCAGGTGTACTTCGAACCTGAGAGGTTAATATCGACAAGCTCCATACGCTGTAAAAAATCAGCAAACAGGGCACAATCTGAGACAGAAGAAATGGAGTTGCGACGTTCCTCGGGGCATAAGACTGAATTGAAATCTCCCCCTGCTATTATGTCTTCACCGAGGGATGCTCTATCAGCAATCAACAGATCCCAAAGAGAGTGGCGACCGGACGATGTCGAAGGACCATAGACATTGAGTAGTGTTAAAACAAAACCTGAGGGAAGGTAAGTGTCAGACCAAACTAAAGCAGTGCCAATCGGTTTGGAGGATGTGAGATGAAACACGGACGATTTCCATGCTGACAGGACCCCTCCTGAAGCACCATCAGATGGAATAAAGATGAATTCCCAACCTAAGAACAAGCCACAGTCACGAAGAAACCCATCCGATATGTCAAACGCCTTTGTTTCTTGAAGCATAACAAAATCAGGCCGGAGAAGAAGAAGTACTCTTCTAATGTCTCTCCTATTGTGAGGAGAGCCCACTCCTCTCACGTTCCATGAGAGGAGCTTCATGCTCAATCCGAGTTATGAGGTGTGGAGGCAATCCGAAATGGAGTGCCACCACCGGAATCCAGCACAGGGTCTGAAAAATCACTGTCCTCAAGTTGGAGTTGCCCCGAGACCTCGGCGTCCAAGTTTTCAAATTGTTCCTTTACTTCTCCCCCAATTTCAAGCGCCTTAAAACCCAGTTTCTTAAAATAATTCCACTTACCAAAACCAGAGGGAGAAGGTTTTGACGGGCCTGAAACCTGAAAATATTTCTGGGAAGAGGACGAGCGTTTCCTACGAGAAGGAGGGGTGTCGTGCGTTCCACACAAACCAGGGATCAAGGGTTGTGAGGCGAGAGGTATTGCAGATAAGCCCAACTCAGATTCAGGAACAACAACAATATCCCCAGAGCCCAAAAAAGAGTCCTCAAACTCTTGGAAACCTTTAGTGGATAGAGGAGATCGATCCAAATCAATTTCGGAATTCAAATTTTGGGCCTTATCGTTACGCGCGTCTGCCACATGACTCGTCGGCAACGAACCCGATGATTCAGATGATGGTTCCGATGAAACGACTCTCCTGGGACGCAGAGGCAGAGGAACAAAGGAGGCCTTGACTTCCTCAGCCCATAATTCGAAACACTCGCCATTCAAGCAAAAGGAAACCGATTGTGCAGAGAGACGGGAGACTGAATGCACCAGAACAAAAAATCCCTCGAAGTCCTTTCTTAGAACCTGTAAAACATCCCCAAGAGTCTTCCCAATCGTAGTGAAATTCTCAAAGCTCCAGCCTTGGACCGGCATTCCAGTAATAGATACCCATTGGAAGAAGCCTGGTTTTGTGAAGAGCTCACCAGCGGTACGAACAATGTCGAACCAAGGATTTAAAGAGGCCCAATCTACATCAGAATCGGTGTGGGAGATCATAAAAACTCTATTTCCGAAACTCCTTAACTCGGAGTTAAGATGTCCTGCAGAGATCATGGCTTCTAAGAGAGCTTCAGTTGAGGAAAAGGAATGTGAGATCCCGATAGCACTGGATAGGGCTTTCAATTTCAGATCAGGGACCTCAACACCCACAATTAGAGCCAATGGTTCAACAGGTTGAGGGGGAACGGTGGTAGTAGGCTTCCAAGTGGACCGTGATCGACGATTTGGAACATGCCAAGCCGGCACCACAAGGAGCTTACGACCAACAAAAATGTTTGCCGTTCAAAGAAGCAGCCATCCTAGAGCAATCCTCGGTCGAGTCAGAGTGAACAAAACAGAAGGGTCGGCCTGATGCGATAGATCTCTGGCTGAGATAAATGCCCGTAACGTTGCCATGCTCAGAGAAGATGCATAGAGCCAAGGTTCCTTAGCGAGAGGGGGGAAGTTGCTGATAAAGAGCTTACAAGGATCTACCCGGCGTTGCTGATCAGAGGAGCGTGGAGGAGAAAGAGGGACAGAGGTTCTATCGAGAGCGACAATGGCCTGAGAAGCCCGAGAAGAAGATTCGAACCTAGTAATCAGCGACGCTACTTTTGGAATAGGAGGTTCTGAGGGAGACCTGTGAGAGGGGGTGGAGACGGAGCGGCCGGAGATGATGCTTGCCGCCGAAGTCCAGGTCCCAGAGTCGCCGGCTGAAGAGTCACGATCGGTTCGAACTCCTCTCAGAGAGAGAGAGAGAATCCATTTTACAAATTTACCGGTTATCAATCATAAGTTAATAAGTTTAAAATATTATTGAATCAAAAGTCAAAGTCAACTAAAACAACAAAAGGTAAAATAGTCTTTTCACATATAAGTCAAAAGTCAACTAAAATGACAAAGGATAAAAAGGTCATTTCACTTTGGTGTGTTAGTTTTTTAACCCCAATGGCTCAAAACGTCTGGGGACCAAACAATAGGGGCCAAAATGAAATAAAAAAAACATAAGGGTACCAAAAGGTCCGTGGACCGAACATAAGGGTGCCATAATGTATCTAACCCTATTCCAAAGCTCTTAATAAAACCATAATTTATCAAAAAAATCTATAAGTTCTTTAACATGATCCAAAGTTTAAATCTTACTATCTCCGAAAACAATCTAATTTCTTCTCTATTTTTCATACCCTTATTGTTTGATCTTGTATTCAAAGTCATTATCTCTCTTCCTAATCAGTTAATCTCTTCTCATAAATATTCGATGTCCAACTTCGCATCTTAGAATATAAAATCATAATTAGTCATTCAACTATTAGTTTAAACTTTTAGTCGAGTTGATTCTCTGGGAGACATGAATGTTTAAAAGATATCATTTCTCATCTGATTTTTAACAACCGGGTGCTAAGGTTGTCTGGTGCGCTTCACCTTTTAAGGTTTGTATATATTATGTCGCATCCTTGCCTAGTCGTGCCATTCTTTTGTTTATTGGTGGGATAGTCAGCTATGGTCGACCTTCTTATTTTGGTGCCACAAGCGACCAATAACTTTTTTTCCTTTAAAATGACACGAAGTTTTATTCGCTGTCATACTTAATACTCACACATTTCATGTCAATCTTATGACTCTTAAATAGATGTTTAGGTTTAATAATAAAAACATGTAAGATTTATTTTAATCAAATTTTATTAGATGTTTACCTTGTTGCTTTTGCTTGTTAGGCCAGTTTTATAGGACCTTGTTTTTTGGTGTGTGGTTTATATCTTAGGACCCACACCTACCTTTTTAATGCATTCCTTTCTCTCTAATAAAAAAAGATGTTTAGGTTTAATAATAAAAATATGTAGATTTATTTCAATCAAATTTTATTGATTTATATTCTTGCACAAATAACATAAAAGAATAAACGCATACAAAAAATTAACACTGGATTTAGAATTATTTTTGAGCATATAGTTATTTTATTAATGAAAATATAAGACGACACATAACACATATATGGTAAGAAATAAAAAGATGAGACAAAAGTCCTAACTCGTAAATTCTAGAGGCTAACTCTATAACTAGATATCGGACTATTCAAAGGACAACTATTCGTGGATAATCTCCATGCGGGTGGCTACTTAGCTGCAGCTCATAGTAATCATTTTTTGACTCGACCTGAAAATGCTTGTGATAATTGATATGGATATTTAAAGGGATAGCGAGCATCTAAGAAAAACACCAGGAAACGGAGGAAACAAGATGTCGGGTTTGCACCGACCTTGGTAGGTCGAGATGTGCGTCCCCACACACCTCGAGGGTGTTAGAGTCCGAATCCAGTGGATGGGGTTGGGACATGTTGTGGCTCCTTCATGACTACCCGCGATGCCCTATCAGTCTCAACAATTTTTTATTCCAGTCACCTTGACCCCAAGCGGGGGTGTCGGAGTCCAGATCTAGCAGATGAGGATGGATCAACCGTGCATCGGAAGGCGAGTGTGGTAGCTCTTGTGGAAGAGGAGGGTGTGGCGGTAGCGGCTTCGGTGGTAGCGGAGGAAATGGAGGTGGCGACTCTTGTGGTAGGGGAGGCGTGACGGTGGTGGATCTAGTGGCAGCGGAGGGGGTTGGGGTGACAACTCTGGTTCAGTGAAGGCTGCGTCCGATTGACGGGTCCACGAGCCTTGTCGCACAGACCGGACCATGGATGGCCGACGGTCGTTGTATCGAGGATGGATAGTGGTCGACGATGGAGAAGGTGGTGTCTCCAAGGGCGAACCGATCATTGGTTCTTCCAACAAATTCCATCCGCGCGGGACCGGTAGGGCAGTATAGAGGATGAAGGGGAT
The DNA here is from genome assembly GCA_963921825.1 of Erodium maritimum. Lineage (NCBI taxonomy): Eukaryota > Viridiplantae > Streptophyta > Magnoliopsida > Geraniales > Geraniaceae > Erodium > Erodium maritimum. The sequence continues at coordinate 39,667,810 of OY997592.1, read as the reverse complement.
TGCTGCACCAATGAAGATGGTGGTGATGACGAAGATGGTGGCCAATGTGATGGATTTAAAAAGCCCGATTGAGGGGGACTTGGAGTCTAGAAAGAGGGTGAGATGATCATTAGCGTATCGATGGTATCTCCACACATAGGATCGGTCGAGACAATATGGGGGAGGAACGTCTGTTGCGGTGATGGGTGTGGCGGACAAGGCGATGCCCCGAAAGGCGGTCGCCATGATCGGAGAGGATTTTTAGTTCTCTAAATCATTTCATTCCATATCAAAGGGGATGGTTGGTACCTGGTCATCACGTGGTTGGGTTAAGGGATGACAGTGACATCAGTGGACGTGCTGGTGAAGGGAGCTGGTAGTTTTGGGGGCGGCGAAGGTGGATTTGGTGGTAACTGTAGTAATGGCATCATGTTAGTAGGATTAGGTTGCGGCGCAATCACAATTGCCTTGGGACCGGTTAAGGCTTCTTGATATTGCCTCACCATTCTCCAAATCATAATGTTCCATCTTGATGGGGTTGGTTGAGAACAAGTCGTCCCGTGGGTAGAGGCAAGGCTAGCGGCGGCGTGATCATGATTGTTGGGTAAAGGATCCATGGAAATTACAGAAGGGTTGAGTCGGTTGTAGAAGAAGAGATGTTGGGGGCAGAGAAGCCCTAGGCTCTCACAATCAAGCGATTAACGTAATATTTCACTTGACGAACTAGATTTAAAATTTGTTTCACCAATAGCTCAATATTTATAAGCATATAAAAAACATTGTGTCAAAACTCCTAACCTCAAAATAAAATACAACATGAGAATATATAAAGATTACAAATAAAAATAGAAGTCACAACAAGATTTAAAGTCTTTAAAATAATAGTCTTACAAAACATTATGTAGTTAAAAAAATAAAAAGATAATTATATGTTCATTAAGTTATTGAGATATAATTAAAATCAACTTTCATCTAAATTTATTATTATTAGTTTATTGAGCTACTTAGGCCCAACATAATTATTCTAATTATAATCTAAAACCAAAGTAATATAGTGGAAAAATACCTCACAAACTCTTTGAGTGGGGTTAGGGTTGGGGTTCAGCCGCCGTAAGTACCGACTTGGTGATCCATACCATTGTTATGGTGACCTTTCATCATGGATGGTATATGGGATGTATGTCTTTAGCTATGCAAGGGTATCATGTTGTTGTGGGTTGGAATAGGCACGTGAATTGGTGTTTTGATCACCATAGTTGATCCGTGTGTTTGGCTCTAGAGTTCATACTGGCGCACGAGTCTTTTGTAGTACAATTTCAGCGACATGCAAGAGGGTACATATGGGTAAGGGTGTTGGGCCTTCGCTTGTCTCGTCGTGTTTAGGGTGGAATTGGCTCCCAAAAGTGCTCGATCTCTCGATTATGCGAGTAGGGTTTGTAGTATCAACTTGTCTACTTCGAGTGATGGTGGTAGCGACATCAATTTGGTGATGGCGATGGCCACCTCCAACAATTACGAGGCCAAATACAGCTTCTCAAGGGACGGGGTCCGCCATTTTAAAGATGACACTAGAGGCCGATGGCTTAGGAGGACGACCCTGAGTCCGAAGGTGAGGACAATGGTGGGAGCAGCTTGTCGGACCAGAGGGCGTTGCGGAGATTCTCTTCGAGTGGTGGTGAGGAGCAGAGACTACGGGGGCATGCGTCTATGCCTGGTTTTAGGGTTCTTGGACCAGTCATGAGCTCATAGGGGATTTTTAGGCCGAGATGTAGAGGTCAAATTGTAGTTTAACTGGTGTGGTTGGGGACCTAGTGAGCCAAGGGCCCTGAAAGAGATGGGAGGATCAGGCCTTAGGGACATTATGCTTTATACGCTTTGATTAGGTGTACCGAACATCGACGAGGGGCTACAAGCACCCTCGCCTCATTCAATGAGGAACTCAGGGTGCAATGGGGGGTCGAGCAGTAACACCGCCTCACTAGACGTAAGGTGGCAGTGGTTCCACCAAGTTTTGGAATGGTACTCTCCTACCATCTCGGAGGCCAACAATCTCGCGTTTTTGGAGCCCTACTCTATCATTTAGGGAGGACGATGCACACTGGAAACCTGGGAGAGTTCTTAGTCCGCCATGGTACTACCCCGGAAATGGGTTGGCTCTACCCTAGTTCCCAGTTCAGTTCTAGTGTATCATTGTCTTTGGGCGCTACCGCAACGTTAGCTCCTGAACGCCTCTATGGAGCGGTTCAGTTACCTGAGTATATTTTTATTCAACTTAGTCTAGCGACGTTCTGACCTTATATTTAGTATTTCACATTACACTATTTGGTTGTGTCCACTTTGGATTGGATTTTTTATTTTTTTGGTAATTCCACCTCACTATCCTAAATCTTTCATATTTCATTTAGAGTACGCTAAACCTTTTTTGTGTCACCTCAGTACCCTAAACTTTCATTAATTCATTTAGAATACCCTAAATCTTTTTCGTGACACTTCAGTACCCTAAACTTTCATTAATTCCATTTTAGTACCCACTGTTAGCTTTTCATCTGATTTTCCATCCAAAACAGGTAAAATGACCATAATACTCTTCACTAACAACCAAAATTAGGGTAAAGTTAACGGTGGGTACTAACATGGAATTAATGAAAGTACAGGGTATTGTGGTGACACAAAAAAAGTTTAGGGTACTCTAAATGAAATAATGAAAGTTTAGGGTATTGAGGTGACACAAAAAAGATTTAGGCTACTCTAAATGAAATAAGAAAGATTTAGGCAACTGAGATGGAATTATCCATTTTTTATTACTTAATATATTACCTTGTATTCAACTAATTTTTTTATTCTAACTATATATATACCCGATATCAAGTGAGAACCATGTCTTATTGTGCAAACTACGGACGCACGAGAGGACGACACGTGTCCTATTTGCGCGCATAACTCCTAGTCACGCGCGCACACGCTTTGGTACCCCTCATGCAAGACGCTAGTACCCCTCGATACAAATGCTAACACATGTCATTTTTCGTGCATACAAAGTGTTGGTACGAACACGTAAGTATTGGTACATGTGGTACCAGCACCCGTGTATATGAAGTACCAGCGCCTGTGTATATGAAGTACCAGTATTTGTGCATGTAAGGTACCAACACTTGTGTAGTCCAAATCGTATATATATGGAATTGACCGTTTGAGAACCTAAAAGAAGTCAGTGTCTGAATTTGACAAAACCCTAGCATTTTTTGGGTGGAAACGGAATCCCGAGCAAGACTCACGATTATTCCATTATGCACGATGTTTTTCGGCCATCCAGGGTCATCTAGAGGGTCAAAATCGTACTTTTAGATTCTGGGGGTTTATTTCCGTTTTTTTGGGTTTTCTTATTTCCTTTATTTGTATTAGAACTTTGGGATTACTTTACTTACTATATTAGGACGTTGGGGTTTAGTTTCGGTATATAAACACACGAGGCTTTGATCGTAAATCAATTTTTCTTATTTAATAAACCTTATACCATCACTTGTGTGCTTATTGTACCAACACCCGTGTATATGAAGTACTAGAACATCTGTGCGTATTGTACCAGTACCACGGGCGCGTGCCACCAACAGTGTGTGCACGCGAAAAGGACACGTGTCACCCTGTCGTGCGTCCGTAGTTTGCACGATAATGACGGTTTTTACGTTATCTCGTCCTTATATATATAAAGCATACTCACATGTTATTATATATTAAATTATAATATATTATCAAAATCTAAACCGTTCTATTTTGAAATCTAATTGTTATAGATTTTTATGCTCAATTATCCACAAATTAAATAGAACAATCAACAAAAGGATAGTTTGATAACTCCATCTCCTCTATTTTGTTTGACTCTAAATTATTTTTCTACTACCATAATATGATAATATTTTATTATTTTGATTGTTTCATACATTTCATGCGTGATATTACAAAATATTATGTATGATATTTCATAAATTTATATCCCGTGTTACATAAATTTATATCAGTTATTCAAAAAATTTAAACTGATCCTCCAAATTTTAAATCAATGTTACAAATCTCATGATCCAGTATAATAAAATTTTGAATGTGATGTTACAAATTCCTAACCATTTGATCCATATTCTAAATTGATGCTACACATTTTTCGTTTGATGTTACAAATTTTCATTTGTGTTATTACAAATTCCTAGACCAACAAAACAAACCAACAACCCAATGTTACACATTTCATATTCATATGTTCCAAATTTAACCAAAATAATATTAACAAACTAAAAAAATACATAATAATGAAGTACATATCACATAATTTTACACGCAAAATTACAGAATTACTATATAGCTACAAAAAGTTTTCGATCTAAAAAACCAAAAAAGTAGCCCAAAAATAAATTTGATTTATCCAAAAATCAACATAAACTTACAAAAAAATCATAAAAATTGTGCCAATCATAAAACTCGAGCACTAGATGTCCATGATTTGGCATGGGTAGACCACGACGATGACATCAAAGTCAATCACCGCATCGTCGATCGGCAAACATGCAAGACGTGCAATGTTGGAAAGATTGGTTTCAGATCCTCCTTGGGCATGACTACGACGAAAGAGCACTAGATCTGCCCAAGTTTTAGTTGACCAAGAAGATCTGGAATCGTGAGCGGCATGAATTGTGAGCGCATCTCCAGGTCTGGTCCCTAGTGGCGAGCTCTCGAGGACCCAGCTCCTCAGGTTCACGACGATGATCTAGTGGCGACAGCCTGATATGCACGAGCTCGACTATGCCTGGGATCTGGGTTGTCGTCTCTAGCGAGGAACACCATCGCACGGGTTTCGCAACAACACGCCGCCGCACGGCTCCGCCTACCGTACTAATATTTTTCGATCACTTCACGACAATGACCACCAGAGAATTGAGGTCGTCATCGTAGAGATCGATTGTTGGAGAAGATACTCCCACCACGCCATGCTCCACGTTGCTGATGCTCACAAGATCTACACGTCCCCCGTTGAGCTCCAGGGAGGGAGGAGAGCGACCGAGGATTTTCATGTCGTCATTGAGCTACGGATAGGTAGAATCTCATCCCTTCTCAGGCGAGGAACTCTGTTTCATTCCAGATCTAGATCCATATAGAGGAGCGGAGATGTCTTTTCAACGAGAGGAGCGCAGGCGGAGCTCGGGAGTTGCAGCGAATGTTGAACATATGAGGGAAGTAGAGATGGGTTGGGGTTGGTTATAAAATTATGAGTGAGGATAAAGATGTGGGTATGATTAGGTTATGGTACAAAATTTTTGAAAAAGATGTAATTGGTTTTATTCACGGCGTTTCGATCGCTAGGGGAGCCCCTGAGGTATCACACATATTCTTTTATGATGACTGTTACATCTTATGCATGGCCACTATAAGAGAAGCACATCATATTCGTGACATTTTAGGTGTTTTGGGGCGGTTATCAGGGCAAGTCCTAAACCTGAATAAATCATCTATATTTTTTTAGCACAAATACTCCGACCAGCGTGTGCCAAGAATACCGCAGGATACTCTCTATTACAGAATCCTCAACTACATCTATGTACCTTGGGGTTCCTAATATGATCGGTCGAAACCTAAATGCGACTATGGCTTATCTAGCAGATCTGATCCTTATGAAAATCAGGTCATGGGATGGAAAGCTCCTCCCGCCGATAGGAAGGGAGGTGAAGATCTGATCAGTTCTCACATCCTTACCGGTTTATGTTATATCAGTTTTTAGAGTCCCCCGTCACATTATGGACCATATTCATGTCGCGCTAGCCCGTTTCTGATAGGGGGTGTAAATCGACTCGCCCGATTATTTTGGAAAGACTGGGATAAACTATGTATGCCTAAGGAATATGGGGGTATGGTTTTTTGGCATCTGCAAGATGTGAATACAGTGCTTCTCAGGAATCTGGCTTGGGGCCTTATCCATCATCTACAATCCCTAGTATCTCGGGTCCTCAAAGTCATATATTTCCCAACTACCGACTTCTTACAGGCACAAATCGGCTTAAACTCAAGCTTTACATGGGCTAGTATCTTTTCAACATAGGAACTCCTACGTAATGGACTTTGTATTGCTATTGGAGATGGACGGGATACGATGATCAAGGGTACACCGTGGCTGATTGGGACGATCTTAGAAAACAAATCATTTAGGGTCACTCTAGACGGAGCCCCTATGTCGGGCCTCATGATCCCTGACCCTCGTTGCTAGGACGTTGACCTTATCTACCGTCTGTTTTACAATGCGGATCGAGATAATATTCTTCAGGTCCCCCTTTCTGACACTAGAGTAAAGGTTGAAAGGTAATGGGTGAGTGATAGACCAGGTTTTTATTCGACCAAATTAGGGTGCACATTATTATCCTGTATTTCCCACCAGGCTCGACAACATAGTGAGGCAGTCACATGGGTCTCCTCACGAAACATCCCTGTACCACCATGCCTACAGATCTTTATGTGGAAATGTCTTACAAATACTCTACAAGTTCCATCTAATCTAATTTGACGGTATGTTTCGGCCCATCCGATATGTGCTATTTGTGGTCAGGCTCAAGAAATTGTGGAGCGTATATTTCTATCATGTGGATTTGCGAAGACGTGATGGGAACAGTTAGGGGGGGGGGGGGTTCTCCATATGCGAATAATGTTGTACTTGAGACGTGGTGGGAATCTATAACAGTGGGCACGACCATATGATGGATAACAGAGGTTCTTCGCATTCTTGGGAAATTTGGAAGGCCTGAAATGCCCTAGTGTGGGGGGACATCACGCCTACTGCTCTTGGAGTGATTTCGGTTGCAAAAACTAATTTGTTAGCATGACGGGAACCAAATGCTAGTCTTTTGAAACCACACCCGGTGTCCCCTAATTGGTAGTCTAGATGGCTATCTCCTCCACTAGGCACAAAGGTCATTAATGTGGATGATGCTTATTTCCAAGACACTTAGAAATCTGTGTGGTGACTTATAATTCGATCGGTTGGGTAGATATTGAGTCTAACTACGAATGGGGTCATTCCGGAAAGGTAGTCCCCGATCGTGATTGAAGCATACACCTTAGGAACAACTCTCTGGAATACACTCTCTCTAGGGGTAAGGGCGATCATTGTTAGATCTAATGCTCAGGTCTTCCTTAATATGATTAGGATGGGTGAACCACCACCGGTGGGTACTATCATCAAGGATATTCGTCACATGCTTCTCCAAAACGAGAGGATAACTTTCGAATTTGTAAAAATAACTACGAACAAAGTTTCTCACTGGATAGCTAGGGAGGCATGTTCTATACCTACTCTTCAATGGTCAGGGGTTCTCCCTGATGCACTTTAGTGTATTCTCAATTCTGATTGTTGTTACATCTTGATTGACTATTTAGTTGTCTAGCAAGATGTTGTTTTAGATGTCTGTCAACAAAGGTAGAAAAGATGTCAGATCGCATGTTGATGGACATCCTGTGTGTGTCGCATGTTGACAGACATCATATACGTGTGTTTCCTAATTTGAAGATACTTTTACTCTAAGTATCGGATGTTTCCGAATATGAAGATAACTCTATGATAAAGATATGTTCTAGTTAAGAATTGTTCTAGTATATGGAAACTTGGAGTTTGAGTTAGATCGCGACTCTAAGGTTTAAGGAAACCCTATGGAGACACGATTCAAAGGAGGAGCAGTTATAAAAAGCCAAGAGGCATACCATTAGCTGTTGTTAATCTCCATTGTTGTTATTCTCCAATCATTGTTGTCATTATTGACAATTGTTGTCTTTTATACTATTTGTTCGTTGTTCTTTATTTATGGCTTCAGAGCTCGTAAGCATGTTGGACTAGCGTGTTGGGAGGCTGAATGTGTTGAACAAATAAGAATGTTATTGTTCTCAAACACTATTAATAACTGAATGAATGATTGGGTTGTGTTTGCGTGATTGAAGATTCACAAAGAACTTCTACAGAACAAGGACTGATTCGAGACAAGTGAAGAGCTCGAAGAGTGGAATCAAGAGAGGATCTCGAATTCAAGGGGAACCCCTTGAGATAGGTTTGCACTTGTAATAGTAGGATAAGGTTTGATCTAGAATATTCTGAAACTTGTATGTTCTGATTGATTATATATAGTGAAACGTTCCAACTAGCAGAGTACCCCCCAGATGTAGGTGATGTTGCACCGAACTGGTAACAAACTTGTGCGTCCTTTTTGTTCTTGTTTGTTATTATTATTGTCTCCATACTGTTCTAAAGCTAGGTGTCTGTTAGTAAGTCTAAATATCATGTGAGACATCTTGCTATTACACCTAACTAAAATTTCACTGATAATTAATGAAATTCGTACCTTTTAATAAAAAAAGGGAAGAGTTTAGATTTTAGTTACTTGACTTTTGAGATCGAGTTTGATTCTATAGATATTTAGTTTAAGGCGCAGTGATACACTTTTAAGGTATCATGTATATGGAAAAACAATCACAAGCATGACTAAGCACCTAGTTGCTAAAATATGATAAACACGTTCTCTTTCTCGGTACTTGTGTCGCTGCCCTAGTATCAACCTAGCCTTCGTCAATGATTGCGCTGCCGCCCTCGTCTACTGTGTCGCAACCCTCAGCCACCGACAAGTCTCCATCCTCAAGGGATTCTCTCACTCCTCTTACCCTAATCATGCCTTCACAGCCGCCTATTGGTTTTGTTAATCCAATAAAGGAGAGGAAGAAACACTGGCCACAGATCCCACTTTTGGGTACGACTCCGCCATCCCCAACCGAACCGTGCAACCTTCGTTGTTGAAGGACTAATCGATGGTGGCTTACTCTTCGGGAGATACCACATCGACTTTGATCACGACCAAGGTGAAACGAGGTCTGCCTCTCAAGCTGCTCAGTCAAGCCATATCGTCGAGTTCCATGGGAGATCCCCATCCTCTTCTATGTTCACCGGAGATGATCTCACCTCCTTCTTTGTTCCCACGGTGGTGGCAACTGCTGCTAGGGTTATGGAGCCTCCTACTTCTTTGGCTCCAACAACCCCTCCTCCTATGGTTCTGATCCCGCCTCTGGTCACCAAGGCGATGGCCAACTTCGCTAGGGTTTCGGCTTCTCTGGTTTCGTCATCTTCGATGAGGGATCTCCAAACCACCTTTTCTGCGTGTTTCCTTACAAAGGAAGAGGCGATGAAGTTCGTGGTGCCGTAAAACCCACCGGATCCTTAGGTGTCTTAGCGGCTCCGCTTTGGTATAGTGGGCTGTCTAGTGCCTCCTAACCCTCCTCGAAAAGAGATGTTGCTCTCGGTCATCACGTGTGCATGGGGTCGTGTCGGTGTGGGGTGGTGGTCTTGGATCTCGAGCCCGGAACGTTTGCATTCTACTTCGTGTCCTTGGAGGCTCAGGTTTGGGTTCACCATAACAAGCCGTGGTGCTTCCACAACCATGCACTACTACCAGGGGAAATCATCGACTGTTTGGCTCAAGACCTCTTGCATCTGAACCATATTCAACTTTGGGTGCATGCAAGGGGGATACGGCCCCTCGTTAGGACAAGGGTGACCGGGGAGATTATATGTGCTACATTAGGCGATCACATGGAAACCCCATGTGATCAATGAGGCCTCTGTTGGGGTGGGACGGTGATAGTCCGATACTGGATGGACATTCACCAACCCTTTCGACGTACCATGAGCATGCGCTGTCGAGAATACCTGGAACCCGTCAGGGTTAGTCTGACATATGAACGATTTCCCGCTTTTTGTTTTAATTGCGGGAGGATCGGTCATATGGTCCGAGACTATGACTGGGAGGTGTCAGGGGTGTCCCGTTTTGATGACTCGATCTTGGAATTCAAGACTGCCAATGTGGATAGACCGTACGCCATAGATTGGGGGAGAGAAGCACCTCCACCACCGCCAAGATTTGCACCATTGGTCTCGAATACGCTACCTAAGGATGGGCCATCTCGAGGGAAAGAGCCCCTTGTGACCACATACATGGTACCTAACCCAATCCTCGGGTATCAGGGTCGGTCCGGGGTTGCGCCTTACCTTCGAGGTCCTGGCCAGACTTCAGAAATAAGCCCTCCTGGGTGTTCAGAGATAGGCGCCCCTGGGTCTATCCAATTTGGGAAGCTGCAGGGCTCGATGTGTTAGAAGAGGGATACAGCGGAGGAGCCGCGAGAAGACTAAGAGAGGGCGGGGAAGCAGCCCCGCCACGAGGGATGTTAGACAACCTAGGCTCCAGGGACTTACTCTAGGAGGAGTCTCTTAGACGAGTCGGTACTCCCAGTCACACTGTCAAGTTCAAGTTCGATAGTTCATTTGAAAAAAACGAGTCTTTGCAGAGTGGGGACCAAGCAACGTTTATGCCTTACTTTGAGCGGTCCTTGACAGTTCACACCTTTTGGTTTTACTTTCTGTTTTAGCTTTGGTTTCCATTCTTGTTTTAGTTACATTTCTTATCCTAGATATGCTTGCTATAACCGTTTTTTATTGTATCGGTTTGTTTCCGAAGGTTATTGGTTTCTGAAGGTTATTGGATCACTACTCTTTCGAAGATATCGACCATTATAATGACTATTTTTTATTTAATAAAATATACTTCTTATTCTAAAAAAACAATATCATTTATATGTATGGTATGGTCAATTAAAGTGCCACAAAATGAAATGAAAATTTAGGAAAGGCTCCGTTGTATTTGAAAAAAATCAATTCTTTAATTAAGTCTTGAAAATGGTTAAGCGTTTTTATTTTCTTATAATAAATAATGATTGACTTCCTTTTCAAAGAAGCATATTATATTTTTTTGATATATGATCTCTAAACCTTATAATTTATCGTGTTTGTGATTTTGTAACTTATTTCCTTTTTGTTTTCCCAGTGTTCCACTTATAATGTCGTGGTTACGACCACAAGAACTAAAAGAAGGGGGAAATAATTGCTACATGATGGTTTATTTAAATAGAAGTTTTATGGGGGCTATGAACTATAAAAACATTGACATTTCTATTATTCATAGTATTTTACCTAAAATGGATTTAACAACTCTTAAATAAAGATGAATACTGATTCAAACTTACTTTTTCGAGTTACATGATCACACACTATCGTTTCATCCTATAATGAAAAGGATCCATTTAAATTGACAATTTATATAAATTTAATTAAAACCTATCTTGATAGACATATATCATTTCTAAATTTTAATTGAAGATTTTTGCATATACATTTAATGAATATTTATCTCAACAATTTTTTAAAGTACCTTACTTTTATGTTATTAATTTTATTTTTGAGGATATGTAATTTCAATCATGGCTTTTTTATAATTTCAGTTATTGTATTCTATATATCGAGAAATACACAGCGGCTAGGGCTTGTAGCTTTCATTCACGCCTCCTTTTATGGACAACGACGACATGATACTTTTATCGATTCATAGTGGTAGTATCGAACCAGTGTCTCTGCTATCTGGTCCACTTGGGGAGTCGCCCCTATCGGCTCCGACGATCGGACCTTTCGAGTCTGAACCAGTGGTGATGACAAGGATGGTCTTCGTAGCCCAGGCGGCGACGAGGCCGTCTATGATGGGTTGTCCAACGGACGAAATGAAGCTTCAGGAATGGCCCGAGGTTTGGTACGTGGGGTGTAGGCACAAGTTCCTCATCTACTCCGGGTACCTATAATGCTGGTGGAACGTCGATCCTCTCCAGATTGGGTCGAGCAACCACCGGGAGGCGTTGAAGTCGGGAACTCCGGATCCGATCTAGATCTCATCGGCGAACATCGTTCATTGTTGTGGATCCTTTACCGAGGAGGGGGATTCTAGTTTCGAACCGAGGCCAAAACGTTGGAGCATTGGGGTTCCTCCAGAGTTTCAATAGCCAATGGCGAAAACGTGAAGGAAGCGGCGCGAATGGGCAAGGAGCCGAGGACTTCATTTCTCAGGGATGGTCCAAATGATGAAGGTCGTGGGCTTGGGTTAGTGAATTGGGCCATAGGAGGCCTGGCGCGACAAGGTCCATGGGAAGTTGGCCCCACTATGAGCCTCAGGCCGGGAGTGGGCCAAATGGAGGTAGAGGCCTAGGGGGTGTGGGTCAATCCAGACCGACTTCGCTGATGCAACGGGTGATGGACGACTTAGGAGACAGACTAGGAGGTCTAGGCATTCAGGAAGTGGTGGTCCCTACAACGGAACTTTGTGGTCGAGAATTGAATTTCGCATGTGCTATGGGGGCTCGGGTGATGTCATCCTGGAAGTATTATTGGCAATCACTTGTGTACTAGATGGCGAATCTATGGAAGATCCTGGATGTGGTAGCTAGGTCGTTTGAAGATGAAGTAGTGGGGTTCTTTTTTCGGTCGGCACATGAGAGAGCTCGGGTACTAGTAGGGGTACCCTGTGATTTGAAGAGATCATTAGTACCGCATGTGGATAAACGCCGTCAAATGCGTCCTCAGGATATGGTCTTCTCGCATTTCTCTGTTTGGGTCTAGGTGTCAAACCTTTCAATCGGGGCATGGAACAAGGGAGTTGGTTTCTGATTAGGGAACTCAATAAGTGTCTTCTAGGAAGTGGATGGGGATGCACATGGTATAAACTGGGGGACTACATGAGGATCCGCGTTCGTGTAGACATTCGACTACTGATGTAGAGTCAGATTTGGTTTAAAATCTTTGAGTCGAATGTACGACCTTTACTGCATATTTCATACGAATGATTATCGGGCCATTGTTTTAATTACAATTGCGTCGGACATCTGGTTTGAGCCTGTCTCGTGGGGGCAAGGGAAGGGAGACCTTCTCTCGGATCTATAGTAGACCCGAGACCGGTAGGTTCTAGGGCCAAGCATAGTAGACCAACTGGTCCTATTTAGGGGGATCCTTTGGTTGACCTACCCTTACTTTTTCCCATATTGGGCCTCATAATAGGGATTGTAAAGGTAATGGGAAAGTAGTGGAAGAGGACACATTACCATTTGGACGAGCCAAATTAATTTTCGTCGGACATACCGACCAGACCCGGGAACCTAGACCATAAGCCAAGTCATTTTCCGTCGAGGGGAGACACAGGGGTTTTCCGAGAATCTTCCTCCTGATAATTCAGACCTCGGGTTGACAGGGACCAACCTCGGGTATCCTCTAACACCTTCCCATGGAGCTGGGCGGAGGAGAAATCAAAGAAACCTCGCGAGCAGGTAGCATGCTCTCTTCCATGAGGGAGGAAGTGTTAGGCAGCGAACACCCAGGACTTGAAGTCAGAATGTTCATCACGCACCACTGCGGCATATACGCACCCTCGCCTCGATTAATGAGGAGGTCGTGGTCCATTGGGGATCGACCAGCAACACCGACTCAAAGGATGTAAGGTGGCAGTGATCTCACGAAGTTCTGGTACACAACTCTCCTACTATCTCGGAGGCCACCATTCTCGCGTTTTTGGAGCCCTACTCTATCATTTTAGGGAAGACAACACACGTTGACTACCCGGGAGAATTCTCAGTCTACCATAGTACTACTCCAGAAATGGGTCGGCTCGGTCCTAGCTCCCAGTTCGGTTCTGTTGTATCAGTGTCTTGTGATGCTACCACAACATTAACTTTTGAGCGTCTCAGTGGAACGGTTCGGTTATCTGAGCATCTTTAAATTCAGTTTGGTCCCAAGATGTTAGTACCGTCTATTTCAGTACTTTTTATTATGTTATTTGCTTGTGTCCAATTTGTGTTGGACATTTTTAATTAATATGTTACCTCGTATTCCACTAAGAAATATATCGAGAAAATCCGGTAGCATATCTTCTTAAAATGATAAAATTAGAAGGTTTTGGATATGAAATAAAAGTAAATGAAGAAAGTTTTTTTAAAAAAAGTAAACAACAAATATATGCAATTAAGTCCCAAGTTTGTAGCTCCCCTAAACCCTAGTTGCGTGTCCCCCTCTCTGTTGTCGCCGTCGTCGCCGTGCAAAGCCAGGCCACCACACACGATCTTTGTGTGTTTCGTGGTGTGGCTCATAGGAGAAGTCATGCTTTACTCCCCCGGGTCTCCAAGTTTCAACGTTGTTGAACTCGAATGACAGGTCTCTCTAGAGGCGATCCGCGGCTACCAGTCGCGTTGGTTCTCTCCCCCACGCCTCTGAGTCTCAGCCCACCTGTGTTTGAATGATAGGGCATCTCCACGGGTGATCCACGACTACCTGCTCCGGTGGTTCTCTCCTCTACACATCCGGCTCCCAGACCTGTTATATTCGCAAGATGGGACGTTTGTCGAGGCGATCCGCATTTACTTACTATAATTGTTCTCTTCTTAATCGGGATATCTTCGCACGCCATCACGATTGTAGCCATAGCCGGACCACAAATTCTTATCTCCAAGGACGATTGAGGTTCGGTATCAGGTGCTTTTGTTGGCCCACACAATCAGGCGAGGTCTGCTACACAGCTTTGCCAAATACAATGAGTCACTTGCGGGGAAGCGGGACGTCAGGGAGGAGAAGCGTCTCACCCCTACCACAATTGGTTGTAGTTGATCATCCCCATCCACCAGTTATAAAGCTACTTTCCCACACCGCACACTTTACCGAGACTTTTAATGAGCCTCATGGGAGGTTCCAATTGCTTTTAGGCACCTTTGGTGGGATTCAGGTAAAATCGAGATTGGTTTTGTTTTCTTTTAAAAGCTTTATTTTTGCATCGGGGTTTAGCCATTTAAACATGAAAACCAACTACACCTCGGTAATTAGAGGATTTGGTGTAGGATTATTTCCGAATGGTCCGCTCTCCCACTACTCTCTTGTATGTTACCCTTGAATTATTAATAAAATACGTCCCTTTCGCTCAAAAAGAAGTAAAGAATTAAATAAAAACATTTACTAATATTATACACAAGTACTAAACTATGAAGAAAATTTCCAGTTTATTAAAAAGTAGGAAACAATGCTCGGGTTTGGTTTTGAGATTGTACTTGTCTTGTAGATCTACCATTCAGATTTCATTTTCCTCGACTTTTCACAGTGGCTGTTGGTAAAACCTCTTTTATTAGTGAGTATTGGATGAATGGATGGTGGGTTATAGACTTTCGTTATGACCTTTATTCTTAGGAAATTGGGGAGGATATAAAGTTAAAGGGCTTATCATCTACTGTTCGTCTATCCGAGACAATTGATAAGGTGGTATGAGTTAAGGGAACTCGGTTCTCTGGGGTGCTCTTTATAAACTTTTGGCGCCTCATTTTGATCATGTTCCATGGGCATACTTTTTAAGGATAAAAAGATTACCTCCGAAGTATAGTACCTTTATTTGGTTGGTCATTCATAAGACCTTACCTACCATGTGTTTTTTGGAAGCAAGAGGTTGTCAGGTTTCTGTAAACGCTATGTTGTACAATCTTTGTAAGTTGGTGTTTGAGGATTCTAATAACCTCCTTCTACACTGTGTCTATGTTTGGGAATTGTAGAGTAGAGTTCATTGTTGGTGGTCTTTGTCTTGGGTTGTGCCCAATGATTTTGCGATAGCTTTAATAGGATGGAAAGAGGTGGAGGCGTTTGGTCGGAGCAAGATTTTCTTGAAAGTAGCTACGTCACTTGTTGACATATCTGGCTCCAATGTAATGGTGATGTTTTTAGGGGTAACGTGGATCTGCAATATGAGCTCTTGAATAAGTTGCAACCCATGCATTTAGCGTGGCAAGGCTGGTAGGTGATTTACATCAGATTTTTCATATCCTCTTTGGGGTTCGTACCGGGGGTTGTGTGTGGTTTGGGGTCGTACCAGGCCATGTTGATACAGTTTTTTTATTGAATAAGTGGTATGAAGATTATATGGGTTAACATCTGTTGTTTTTAGAGGTGTTGCACAACATCCGTTTGACATGATCGGATGGTTGAGGTTGCTACTATATCTTGTGTGCTTTGAATTACTTGTTGGAGCTGACAATGGGAGTGGCGAGTCTCTCTCAGTTGCTAGGCCGTGTTTGGTTTCTTCGTGGCCTTGGTTTTATGATTACTTATTTCATTGTTGGTTTTATTTTGGTTTCATGCTTTTTCCTCTCTGTTGAGAAGGTTTTTGATTGATCCTTTGTCTCAGGTTGTCTTTCTTTACTTTATTTTCCACCTTGGAATATTGGGTGTATAAATAAATTCATCGCCTAAAAAAAATGATCAAAGATCACCCAAGGAACTCGATTGCTGAGAAAAATGTAGGAGGAAAAGTGCATTATTCATATAAGTCTCACATGGAAAGATTACAAAGATTTTATTGGGTTTATATAGAGAAGCCTACCTTAGCATATGTGAATTTCTTAGAAGGATCTCTCGCGCGCGTAGGCGTAAGGCAGGTGAAAATGTAGGGTTCGTTAAACCTAACAGGCTTAAACTCACGTGCGCATGCACGACGTGAGGGTCGCGAATGCTGCTCCAGATTTAGGTCCGTATGCTAGCTACGTTTTGCTCCGTCCTGTAGTAAAATTTCAACAATAAATTTCCAATTTCAGTTTGGAAATTTCCGATATTGATATTAATTTCAGTTTTGTGAATTGATGTATAATAAGGAAATTTCAGAAATATAAGATTTTAATTTCTGAAATTTGATATCAATTTCCAATATTTGATATTTCTGAAATTTAATGTTTCCAAAATCTCACTCTCAACTCTCTCCCATTTTCCCTATTTAAGCTCTACTCTATTTATTATTCGTTGCACGAAAATATCCCAAATAATTATCCTTTTTTCTTCGGTGGCACTTCTCGTGCACGGTTTGAGTTCGCCAGATGTTGTCGTTGTAGTTGGGAGACTTGCTTATACGAGGTAATAAAAAGTCTTAAGGAAACCGATCCGCGGGCCTCGACAAACTAGTTTCCTCTCCAATCATTGTGTGAGGTTATTGTATCTTATTTAAATAATTATTGCGATTATGTTTTCACTTGCTCAGTTTAGTTCCGTTATTTCACTAATAATACATGCTTGTGTTTATCTGTTCTCTACTATTTACGGAATAACCATTATAATAATCTTCATACTTATTTTTATTGTGACGCTCCGTAGACGAAGAACAAGTTATCCTTGACTGAGTTTTGTTTCAAAATAAGTTTGAACGATCCAAGCAAAATCGGTCTCTTCTTCGTCTTGTTCTGCATGCTAGAATAAATCTAGTGATCGATATTGTTTCTTAGAAACTTGTAAAGATGGTCTAATCAAGCTCTCTATATGGATTCGTGTGGATTCCGTAGAGCTACAACGATTTAGATATCTTCTTATTCGGTTCTAGTTAGAACATGTACGGACAGATTAAAGTTTTCCAACGATTGGAAATTACTGACAAATTATATCTAGTTTTTTTTGTGAAACAGCGTGAATAATCGCAAATAAATACTGATTATTTGTTCTCTCAAATTTCAAACATGTCTTACGAAACTATGAAAAAAAATTGAATTTGTGGGTTGTTCTGGTTCAACTTGTCACCAAAGAGTGCCTATGCCTTTGACACACACTAAGTAACTATAAAAAAGTTCTCTTGAGCGGACATCAAGACATGGAAACAAAATATGATGTGCTACCTGATTGTGCTGAACATGACAAATCTTATTAAGAAGGATCCTCTCATGCTTGGAGAGGATGATGTCAGTTCAACCACACATTTGGCTCTTGATATATGGAATCATCTGGATTTCATGTGTCAGAATGTGATAATGAATGGACTGTCCAATGCACTCTATCATGTGTACAGTACAACGAAGGCATTTAAAGAATTATTGAATTATTTAGAAAGGAAGTATAAGAATGAAGATGTTGGATCTAAAAAGTTTTTAGTTTCCAAATTCCTTCGCTTTGTAATGGTTGATACTAGAGCCATAGTTAGTCAAGTTTACCAACTCCAACTAATTATTCAAGGAATTTTAGCTGAGAACATGGTGACCGATGAACGCTTGCAAGTGGATTCTATCATTGAAAAGCTACCACCAAGCTAGAAGGAGTTCAAGAACTACCTAATGCATAAGCGAAAAGAAATGACTACAGAGGACTTGATTGATAAACTTCAAATTAAGGAAGACAACAAATGTGCTACCAAGAAATTCTCCTATGATAATGGTCCCTTTGATGAAGTAAGATTGAATGTGATGGAAATCAAGAAGGACAATTGGAAGGGAAAACCGTCTAAAAATAGGTACAATCTAGGAACAAAAGGAGGCATTGCTAAAAAAACCTAAGTTTACTAGGAAGTGTTAGAATCGTAACAAGATAGGGAACATGTCCACTGAATGTAGACTACCAAGAGAATCAAGCAATACGAGGCAAATATTGTGGAAGTCATTGAACGAGATGTATATGAAATTGACTTGTGTGCCTAGGCCGAGGATTTGTTTTTTAACGTGTTATGGAAGTTTAATGTTATTCCATGTAAGTCAAACGTGATGAATAATAAAAAGAAAGAGGTTTCTTTTGCTTATATCATCGAGTCATATTATGTATGACATAGTAGACTTGAACACGTTAACTACGAAGCGCTGCGTAGATTAACCAACTTGCAACATATCCCTAAGTTTCAAATACATTTCAAACATAAACGTGAAGTTTGTGTTGAATCTAAACAAACGAGGTAATTATTTCATAATGTCCAAAGGAACACTCACCTTTGTGACTTTAAGTCTACTCCAACAAGAGGAAGAAATAAGTATTTTATTACATTTTGATGATAGCTCAAAATATTGTTATGTGTATTTGCTAAAGAGAGAAAAAAAATAAAGTTTTAGATAAATTTATTATCTTTAAGAAGGAAGTAGAAAACCAAATTGATAAAAATATCAAAGTGGTAAGAAGAGATCGTAGGGGAGAATATGTTAAACCATGTGCAGAGTATTGCTCCCAACATGGAATTATTCATGAGATAACCTCATCATACTCTCCCCAGTCAAATGAAGTAGCAAAGCGTAAAAATGCTAAACACCTCTGAGTTTCCATTGAACATGTAGGGAAGGAGGGGAGCTATTTTGTCAACTAGTTATAACAAATTAGACAAGACTCCACACAAATTATGGAAAGGAATAAAGGCTTATAATAATTACTTGAAAGTGTGAGGAAAATAGTGAAAACTACCACAAGAGGGCGAGATCAATAAATCTCAACAGATGCTTCAACATGAAGGAAAGGTTGAAGATGAGGTTGAACCTAAAAGAAGAAAAAGAGCAAGGATGAAAACATCATATGGCCTAGACTTCATGACCTATATGGTAAAGGCAGAACCTCAACCTTATACTCAGTTATAAGCTAAACAGGAAGACCTCTGTGGAAAGAGTCTATAAAAAGTGAAATTGAGTCCATCTTGCAAAACCATACATGGGGACTAGTGGACCTTCCTTTGAGAATCAAAACATTGAGTTCTAAATGGACTTAAAAATAGAAAATTAAAGGCAGATGGAACAATAGATAAGCCCAAGGTCGGATTGGTTGTGAAAGGGTACATGTGAAGACCGCCTCGATAAAAAGTTTTAACTTTTTTAAGTTATCGGTTAAGGCGTCGTGGTTGAAAACCGGATCGAGAAATTTTGATCGAGCGCGAAAAAAAAATTATAAAAAAAAAAAGTTGGGCCGGTCTGACCCGACAGGACCGGTAGGCCCAGCCAGGCCAGGGCTGACCCAGCTGAAGGCTGTTGGGCCAGTGGCCCAAAACCGCAGGCCTGTGCTATTTAAGCAGGAAAATTAGGGCAAAACCCTAATTTTCCATTCGCGCAGCCTCCCCCTTCCCGAACCCTCTCCCTCCTCTGCTTCGAAACCTCCCCCCACGACCACGCCGCCCTCGCCAGATCCTCAGGCTATCGCCGACCCCTCCCTCATCTTCTCCTCTCCTCTCCGTTCAGACCACGAGTCGCCGCCCGCACCCATCTCCGAGCTCTGTCGCACCTCCCGTCCAAGCTCGGGCATTCCCTTTGAACCCGAGTTCTCCCCCACCGCCTCTCTCTCCCAACCTCAACGCGCCACCGCCTCCCTTCCTCTTCCCCATTCAGTCGCCGCCGTCCTTGGTAGTGGCAAGACCGAGTCCCACCCCTGTCGTTCACGGGCAGAGGCGAGGTAAGATCGTCGGCGCGTTCATAGATCCGAGAGCCGCGTCCGGATCTGAGGCGGAGTGCCCCGCCGCGCCTATGACCCGAGCTCCTCTCGTCTCTCTCCCGAGCCTCCATCGCCGGCCTCACTCGAACCTGAGCCGCCGCCGCCCTTGCTTTTCCCCCTACGGTTAGCCCCTACCACCGGGCGACCCTGGTCGGCCGGATTAAAATCGAGCCCTTTTCCTCTTGTTGTTTTCTGTAATCGAGCTCTTCACCTGTTTCTGGTTGAGTTTGAACAGATTTGTATTGAAAATAAAATGAGAAACGGGATTAAAACCTAACCGGTTGAAGACCAAAAACTGAGTTCCGAATTAGATGTGATTTATTTTTAAAACGGTTTTAAATCTGGTCAGTGTTGAAAGAAGCGATGTTCTGGATCTGGGATCGGTTGAAACCGATTTCCTTTTTGATCTTAAATGTTTAGTTGTAAAATCAAAAGATTTGAAAAGGAATTTTAATTGAATCGAGACACAATTTTCTAAAGGAAAAAGGGAAAAAGAAATCAGTTTTAAGGAAAAGGGATTTAAAATAAAAAGGAATTAACATCAATTTGGTTTTAATAACGGTTTTGAGTCGAGGAGTTTTGAGAAACAAATTTGTAGGAAAATGAACTAAAACGACTTTGGTTTTAAAAAGGAATTAAAAAGAACAATCAGATTTGATTTAAAATGGGCCTTGAACTGTTGAGCGTGGAACGAATAATCGGGCTGTTGAAACGGACTTAGGATGGGTTTAACAACGGAACGCGGAATCAGTGCCTCGGTAGCCGTGTCTCGAAATCTATGCACCGGGTTTTGTGCTCGGGGCTCGAGTACTCGAACCCGATTCGTCGTAACCCCACTTTTAGCCCGTCCGAGTTTAAAAGACAACTATCGGTTTTAATTTGGACAAATCGTCACCACTAATTTAACATCGGTACCGTTTTAATTTGTGGCTTCGTGTTGAATTTAGAGTGCGGCTTCGATCGAAGAGAAAACCGGAGCTACACCCAGACGCGGACTTCGCCCTGGAAGACGGCGTTGGCCCGGTCGTCAGCAACTAGGAGACGCTGCTGTGGTTTCGTCGTGAGGGAGGGAAAAGTAGCCGGATCTCGGCCCTGACTAGGGAAAGTTATAAGTAGAATTGCATGTGACACCGGGGTGTCGTGGGTTGAGTAGGTTATCGAATATTAGAAATGCATGATACGGGATTGTAGCGTTTATGAGAAAAGCTTGTGACACTTAGTAGTGTCGTAGGATCAGAGAACTTAGCGATAATTGAATTACTGGAGGCATATGACCATGCCCGGAGGTTGTGTGTGAAATTAGTGATCTTAGGACTGTTGGAGGCATCGTTTATGCCGGAGGTTGTTGTGCGTTATTTATTTTCGAGTTTGGGTGGCCTTGAGAGCCCGTGTTATTTATTGTCAAGTTTGGGTGGCCTTAAGAGCCCGTGCTATTTATTGTTGAGTTTGGGTGGCCTTGAGAGCCCGTGTTATTTATTGTCGATTTTGGGTGGCCTTGAGAGCCCGTGCTATTTATTGTTGGGTTTGGGTGGCCTTGAGAGCCCGTGATATTTATTGTCGAGTTTGGGTGGCCTTGAGAGCCCGTGTACTAAGGTTGGTGTCTTTGGCTGGCCTGACCGAGTTAGAGTCTCGGGGGGGGGGGGGGGGTTGCAAACATTTCTTTAGCTGGCTTACGAGTTAGAGTCTCGATAAGTTGCAAGTGTGGTTTATTGTTGAGTTTGGGTGGCCATGAGTGCCCGTGGGGTCGTTGGACCCGTGTCTTTACCTTTGGTGTCTTGGGAGGCCGTGAGTGCCTGTGGGGCTGTTGAGTCCGTGTTCTACTGTTGGTGTGTCTTGGGAGGCCGTGAGTGCCTGTGGGGCTGTTGAGTCCGTGTTTTACTGTTGGTGTCTTGTGTGGCCATGAGTGCCTGTGGAGTGTTGAACCTGTGTTGTTGCTGGTTGTTGAACTCGCTTGTGATTGTGATTGTGGTTACCTGAGTGAGAGAGGTTACTGAGACAGGTCGACCGCCTGGCCCGGCTTTGTGTCGGGGAAGCGCGTGAGTGAGTGAGGTTAGTGAGACAGGTCGACCGCCTGGCCTGAGTGGTTCGGCAAAGCGCGTGAGTGAGACAGGTCGACAGCCTGGCCTGAGTGGTTCGGCAAAGCGCGTGAGTGAGACAGGTCGACCGCCTGGCCTGAGTGGTTCGGCAAAGCGCGTGAGTGAGAGAGGTTACTGAGACAGGTCGACCGCCTGGCCTGAGTGGTTCGGCAAAGCGCGTGATTGAGGGAGGTTACTGAGCAGCTGGTATGCGATCCTTTGTGATCTTGTTTGGTGTGCGATCCTTTGTGATCTTGGGTGTTGCGTGGTGGTCTTGAGTCCTTGGAAGAGGTCGTGATCGTCGTGTCGGGTCTAGTTTACGTGTCAGAGTGTTGAGTTGGTCAGGGAAGGCAACAGTGGGTGTATGTTCAGTCAGAGTACTTGGGTTGGGGATGGTGTTCCCCGGTGTTGAGTTGTTGTTGGTGTTACCTGCTTTGTCCGTTAATTATGCCGTAGTAAGTCTGTTATCCGTGGTGGTGAGCAAACGCTCACCCCTAGCTGCTTTTCCTACAGGTACTGTTCGTGGGACGGACTAGGTGAGCTCTCGAAGCTTGTGGAGCAAGGAGCGGAGTCCGAGTTTTGTCTTTTGAGTCTAGTGACGGATACCTTGTACTTTTGTCCACGTGTTGGGACGTATTTTAAGTTGTAGTTATTATGTTGTTGAACAAAACTGGTATTTTAAAGTGATTTAATGAAAACAGGTTTCAAGTGTTTTTATGTTTTTAAAACGTTCGCGTCCCGAGTTCGGTTTACTGAAATTGGGGCGTGACAGTTTGGTATCAGAGCTCGAGGTTTCACACCTCGGACTGTCCGTCAATTAGGTGGGGAGAGTCGAGTCGGTAAAGTCCCGTCGTACGTTTGGTATGCAGGTCGGGAACCGTGTGTGGACCCGTTGTGTTTTGAGTCCTGTTTGTGTTTGTGTGTATGTGCAGTACGAGGTTACTAGCATACTGTTTGTGTGTTGCTGCGTGAAACGTTTTTTAGCTGGCGCGGGTCGACTCAAGAGCGCTCCTGTAGTCGAACGTGACGGTGCTGATATCAAGTCGGTACAACGTAGTTCGGGGACGCCTAGACCGGGTTGTAACTGCGTGATGTCAAGTATGAGGTTTAATAAAAAAAAAGTGGAGAAAGTTTTAAAAATTGGTTGGCCCGGCGGGCGTATTTGATTTTGATTGGCCCTGTGGGCATGTGTGTAAGTTGGTTGGCCCGGTGGGCGTGCTTTGATTTTGTTTGACGCCGTGGACGTGTGTGCTTGATTGTGTTTGGCCCGGTGGGCGTAGTTCGGTGTTGGTTGGCCCGGTGGGCGTGTATTGTTGTTACTCGGCCGTTTTGGCTTGTATTTGAGGTCGGTCTGGAGTTGCCGTAACTGTGTTATGTGTTTGGTGGTCGTTGTCTGCGACGTACTTGTGTACGGGTCGCTATTAGCCGGGAAAGTTACGAATACCCTAGGGTGGACATAGCGGGTGTAAGTAGTGTGAAATCATTACCGCTATATTATCGGGGTCACTGGTTTGGTCTGGTAGGTAGAATGGACCGGTTTGGTTGCCGGCCCGGTAAGGGGCCTGGCAGGTATTGGACGCCGGCCCGGTAAGGGGCCCGATAGGTTTTGGGTTCCGGCCCGGTAGGGGGCAAGGCCCGGCTAGGTTACCGGCCCGGAAAGTGGCATGGCAGGGGTCGTGTACCGGCCCGGTACAGTAAGCCGTTTTCAAACTTTTGGTGGTTGTTGCTTCGTTGTACTTTTAGGGTTGTGGTTGTGTGACTCGGTTCACGTTCGTGCGGTTTGAGCGTTGGTTTTACGTGTTTGTGTTCGCGGTCGTGGGTTGTAGAATCCATAGGCTCGGTGTCAAGGGATGAGGTCTTGGGTTCGGGACTCATCGATAACGTACGGTAGTAGTACAGTGCCTCGGTGTGAGAGTCTCACCACGGAGAGAGGTTAGGGTTAGTGCGTTGCAGCGTCATACGAACCGGGTTTTTCCCTATGTAAATGGGTGTTCGAGTTTTCCCTCGCCTGAACGGGTGATTGAGGTTTCCTTCACGCGAGTGGGTTATTTGAGGTTCCCTACACGATCGAGTAACTGGGGTATCGATATTGTGAGCAACAGTGCTGGCTTAGTTGAGAACATGATCCCCGTTTGAGGTTTCCTTACGTGATCGGGTCTTTGGGGTATTGAGGTTGTGAACCATAGTGATTGCTGAATTGAGGAAGTATTTCCTGTGTCGGGGTTTATCTTACATGAGCAAGTACTTGAGGTGTTGTTAGCGTGAGCAGTGTGACGTTTGGCATCAGGTTCTGAGGTAGTGGTTTGCCCTAGCTAGATCGGTAAGTCTTTAGTGCGTTACTAGTATGCCATAATCGAACGGGTGTCCGTGGAGGTGAGCATAATGCTCATCCCCTTTACTACTTTTCCCGCAAGGGACGAGTAGCGAACACTGGTTTGGTTGCGGAAAGCTACAAGTAAATGCCTAGAGGACCGTGTGAGGGTTACACCAGACCTTACCAGGGTGACAAATGGAGTGGGTGTTCGTCTTCCGATTTTGGGCATCAGTTTCATTGGATGCCGGGATATCACACTCGTTTGTTCGTCGAGTTGTGCTGAGAGGTTGGGGCTGAGTTTAGAGCCGTTGAGTCCACCCCTGCGTCGGGACACGCCGGTTGGGGGTGGGGTGGTGTTAACTAGGGCTGTCGCGCCTGCGAAGTTAGAGAATCGAGCTGATACAGGAGGTTCGAGAGAGGGCTCAAGAGCCCTGATGCTGGATCGAGTCCTCACCCCGAGGATTCGGGTGTGTTCGGAGTTGGTAAGCACGATAACGGTGGAGGAGCGAGGTCTTAGTGAGACCGCGAGGTTCCATGAAGTTCGGCAGCGACTAAGCTGGTACCTGTGTCCGTGGGAAGGATACTACGAAATGACAGCAACGTGGTTGTGGGAATGGATTGGCTGGCGAAGTGCCGAGCCAATACCGACTGTTACTGGCGACGAGCTGCGAGTGTCGCAGTATTCACGCCTGACAGTGCACGTGGGTAGCACTAAGAGGAGCGCGACATCAGGTGGCATGTCTAGTGGAGTGGGATGCGGAGAGCGGTCGCGGAGTTAGTATCGCAATGCCTCACTCGTCGGCAGGTGAGAGCCGAACAACAGCGTCCCGCTGGATTATTGCAGCCACTGCGGGTTGCACAGTGGAAATGGGGGCACGTCACGATGGATTTCGTGAGCAGTTAGCCGAGTTCTCCTACAACAACGGCTTTCAGGCCAGTATCATGATGGCACCGTTCGAAGCGTTGTGTGGTAGGCCGTGTCGCTCGCCCGTGTGGTAGGCAGAGGTGAGAAATAAGAGGATACAGGGTCTAGAACTGGACCGAGAGACAGCTGAGTCGGTCGTGCCAAAGCGTGAGCGGTTGAAGACCGCGCAGAGTCAGTAGGAGTTATGCTGACTGACGGCGCCGACCTCTCGAGTCAGCAAGCAGTGGTCATGTATCCCTGGAGGTGAGCCCGAAAGGTGGACTATTGCGTTTCAACCGCGGCGGAGGCGGGTTAGCCCCGCGGTGTATCGGGCCTTTCTAGGTCTTAAGTACTTCATTGAGTGGGTAGATGTCGAGGTAACGGGTGATGTCCCGTATAAGGAGAAACCGATGTGGGAAAGGGATCCACGAGAGCAGGTTCTGCGCGGAAAGGTTATCCTCTTAGAACTGGTGTTGTGACGACGCCGCGAGGCCGAGTCGACTTGGGAACGCGAGGACGAGGTTCGCGCGAAGTACCCCGACCCGTTCGACTCCTAAAGTGCGTTGTTCTGAATTTCGAGGACGAAATTCTCTTAAGGGGGTAGATTGTGAAGACCGCCTCGGTAAAAAGTTTTAACTTGTTTAAGTTATTGGTTAAGGCGTCGTGGTTGAAAACCGGATCGAGAAATTTTGATCGAGCGCGAAAAAATATAAAATAAAAAAAAGCTGGGCCGGTCTGACCCGACCAGACCCGCAGGCCCAGCCAGGCCAGGCCTGACCCAGCCAGGCCAGGCCTGACCCAGCCAGGCCAGGCCTGACCCAGCTAAAGGCTGTTCGGCCGAGAGGCCCAAAACCGCAGGCCTGTGCTATTTAACCACGAAAATTAGGGCAAAACCCTAATTTTCCATTCGCGCAGCCTCCCCCTTCCCGAACCCTCTCCCTCCTCTGCTTCGAAACCTCCCCCTACGACCACGCCGCCCTCTCCAGATCCTCACGCCATCGCCGACCCCTCCCTCATATTCTCCTCTCCTCTCCGTTCAGACCACGAGTCGCCGCCCGCCACCCATCTCCGAGTTCCGTCGCACCTCCCATCCACGCTCGGGCATTCCCTTTGAACCCGAGTTCTCCCCCACCGCCTCTCTCTCCCAACCTCAACGCGCCACCGTCTCCCTTCCTCTTCCCCGTTCAGTCGCCGCCGTCCTCGGTAGTGGCAAGACCGAGTCCCACCCTCGTCGTTCACGGGCAGAGGCGAGGTAAGCTCGCCGGCGCGTTCACAGATCCGAGAGCCGCGTCCGGATCTGAGGCGGAGTGCCCCGCCGCGCCCATGACCCGAGCTCCTCTCGTCTCTCTCCCGAGCCTCCATCGCCGGCCTCACTCGGACCTGAGCCGCCGCCACCGCCCTTGCTTTTCCCCCTACGGTTAGCCCCTACCACCGGGCGACCCTGGTCGGCCGGATTAAAATCGAGCCCTTTTCCTCTTGTTGTTTTCTGTAATCGAGCTCTTCACCTGTTTCTGGTTGAGTTTGAACAGATTTGTATTGAAAATAAAATGAGAAACGGGATTAAAACCTAACCGGTTGAAGACCAAAAACTGAGTTCCGAATTAGATGTGATTTATTTTTAAAACGGTTTTAAATCTGGTCAGTGTTGAAAGAAGCGATGTTCTGGATCTGGGATCGGTTAAAACCGATTTCCTTTTTGATCTTAAATGTTTAGTTGTAAAATCAAAAGATTTGAAAAGGAATTTTAATTGAATCGAGACACAATTTTCTAAAGGAAAAAGGGAAAAAGAAATCAGTTTTAAGGAAAAGGGATTTAATATAAAAAGGAATTAACATCAATTTGGTTTTAATAACGGTTTTGAGTCGAGGAGTTTTGAGAAACAAATTTGTAGGAAAATGAACTAAAACGACTTTGGTTTTAAAAAGGAATTAAAAAGAACAATCAGATTTGATTTAAAATGGGCCTAGAACTGTTGAGCGTGGAACGAATAATCGGGTTGTTGAAACGGACTTAGGATGGGTTTAACAACGGAACGCGGAATCGGTGCCTCGGGATCCGTGTCTCGAAATCCATGCACCGGGTTTTGTGCTCGGGGCTCGAGTACTCGAACCCGATTCGTCGTAACCCCGCTTTTAGCCCGTCCGAGTTTAAAAGACAACTATCGGTTTTAATTTGGACAAATCGTCACCACTAATTTAACATCGGTACCGTTTTAATTTGTGGCTTCGTGTTGAATTTAATGGGCGGCTTCGATCAAAGAGAAAACCGGAGCTACACCCAGACTCGGACTTCGCCCTGGAAGACGGCGTTGGCCCGGTCGTCAGCAGCTAGGAGTTGCTGCTGTGGTTTCGTCGTGAGGTAGGGAAAAGTAGCCGGATCTCAGCCCTGGCTAGGGAAAGTTAACAGTAGAATTGCATGTGACACCAGGGTGTCGTGGGTTGAGTAGGTTATCGAATATTAGAAATGCATGATACGGGATTGTAGTGTTTATGAGAAAAGCTTGTGACACTTAGTAGTGTCGTAGGATCAGAGAACTTAGCGATAATTGAATTACTGGAGGCATATGACCATGCCCGGAGGTTGTTTGTGAAACTAGTAATCTTAGGACTGTTGGAGGCATCGTTTATGTCGGAGGTTGTTGTGCGTTATTTCTTGTCGAGTTTGGGTGGCCTTGAGAGCTAGTGTTATTTATTGTCGAGTTTGGGTGGCCTTAAGAGCCCGTGCTATTTATTGTTGAGTTTGGGTGGCCTTGAGAGCCCGTGTTATTTATTGTCGAGTTTGGGTGGCCTTGAGAGCCTGTGTACTAAGGTTGGTGTATTTGGCTGGCCTGACCGAGTTAGAGTCTCGGGGGGGGGGGGGGGGGGGGGGTTGCAAACATTTCTTTAGCTGGCTTACGAGTTAGAGTCTCGATAAGTTGCAAGCGTGGTTTATTGTTGAGTTTGGGTGGCCATGAGTGCCCGTGGGGTCGTTGGACCCGTGTCTTTACCTTTGGTGTCTTGGGAGGCCGTGAGTGCCTGTGGGGCTGTTGAGTCCGTGTTCTACTGTTGGTGTGTCTTGGGAGGCCGTGAGTGCCTGTGGGCTGTTGAGTCCGTGTTTTACTGTTGGTGTCTTGTCTGGCCATGAGTGCCTGTGGAGTGTTGAACCTGTGTTGTTGTTGGTTGTTGAACTCGCTTGTGATTGTGATTGTGGTTACCTGAGTGAGAGAGGTTACTGAGACAGGTCGACCGCCTGGCCCGACTTTGTGTCGGGGGAAGAGCGTGAGTGAGTGAGGTTAGTGAGACAGGTCGACCGCCTGGCCTGAGTAGTTCGGCAAAGCGCGTGAGTGAGACAGGTCGACCGCCTGGCCTGAGTGGTTCGGCAAAGCGCGTGAGTGAGAGAGGTTACTGAGACAGGTCGACCGCCTGGCCTGAGTGGTTCGGCAAAGCGCGTGATTGAGGGAGGTTACTGAGCAGCTAGTATGCGATCCTTTGTGATCTTGTTTGGTGTGCGATCCTTTGTGATCTTGGGTGTTGCGTGGTGGTCTTGAGTCCTTGGAAGAGGTCGTGATCGTCGTGTCGGGTCTAGTTTACGTGTCAGAGTGTTGAGTTGGTCAGGGAAGGCAACATTGGGTGTATGTTCAGTCAGAGTACTTGGGTTGGGGATGGTGTTCCCCGGTGTTGAGTTGTTGTTGGTGTTACCTGCTTTGTCCGCTAATTATGCCGTAGTAAGTCTGTTATCCGTGGTGGTGAGCAAACGCTCATCTCTAGCTGCTTTTCCTACAGGTACTGTTCGTGGGACGGACTAGGTGAGCTCTCGAAGCTTGTGTAGCAAGGAGCGGAGTCCGGGTTTTGTCTTTTTGAGTCTAGTGACGGATACCTTGTACTTTTGTCCACGTGTTGGGACGTATTTTAAGTTGTATTTATTATTTTGTTGAACTAAACTGGTATTTTAAAGTGATTTAATGAAAACAGGTTTCAAGTGTTTTTATGTTTTTAAAACGTTCGCGTCCCGAGTTCGGTTTACTGAAATTGGGGCGTGACAGTACACAAAAAATTCTTGATTACTTTGATACATATTTTCTTGTGTCGAGAATAACATCCATTAGGACGGTCCTCGATATGATCACCTTGTGTAATCTTGACATACGTCAAATGGATGTTAAAAATGATTTTCCCAATGGATATCTAGATGAATAAATCTATATGGTACAACTTGAAGGGTATGTATCTTTAAGATAAGAAAGGAATGCATGCAAGGTAGTAAAGTCCTTATATCAAATAAATTAAGCACCCAAGTAATGGCATAAAAGGTTTGATGATGTCATGATAGTTAATGGTTGTAAGTTGAACGAGTATGACAAATGCGTATATGTTAAGACCGCAAATGAGGAGTATATGATCTTATGTTTGTACGTGGATGACATAATCATATGAAGGAACACTGAGATGGGAAAGAGGACCCAAGACTTTTTAAACTCTAAGTTTGACGAGAAAGATATGGTACTCGATGATATGATTTTGGGCATCCAAATCAAACGTTCATCCGATTGTATCATATTAACCTAGTCACACTTCATAGACAAGATAATGAACAAGTTCAGTAAGAAGGATACTGGTAATGCTAGAACTCCAATAGACATTAGTCAACACTTGTCTAAAAATAAAGGTGAAAGCATTGACCAAGTAGAATATACACGAACTATAGGAAATCTCAGGTATCTCATGAATTGTACTAGACCTGACATTTCATTCACGATAAGTACATTGAGCATATTCACGAGTAATCCAGGGAAATACCACTAGTGAATGATCATAAGAGTAATTAGATACTTACAATACACTTGTGACTATGGACAACACTATATGAGAGAACATGTTGCTCTCGAAGGATACTTTGATGCTAACTGGATATCTGATATTAAAGATTCATAAAGAACGAGTGGATATGCCTTTACTCTAGAAAGAGCAACAATATCGTGGAAAATCTCAAGACAAATGATTATAACTAGATCCACCATGGAATCTATGTTTGCAGCCTTGGATAAAATCAGTGAAGAAGCGGAGTGGCTACGAAACTTCTGGGAGGATATTCGAGATTGGCCAAAGCATGTGCCTAAGGTATGTGTGCATTGTGATAATCAAGAAACAATTAATAGGGCACATAATCTGATGTACAATGGTAAGAGTCGACACATGCGTCGTTAACACAATTCCATTAGACAATTGATCTCAACATGAGTTATCACTATTGATTTTGGATAATCAAAAGATAACATCTCGTATTCTCTAACCAAAGGGTTAAATATAGATCTAGTTGAAAAGGCATCCAAATAAATGAGATTAAAGCCCGTAAGGCATTATGTGAAGGAAAACCCAACGTAGCTGGCCGAAGATCCCAAGATCTAGGTTTAGTGGGACAACCTAATTGCATAAATCTTGTGAGGTCACTATGGGAGGTCAAACATGTGTCCATTCCTATGGTGTAAAAAAAGTGATCAGAAACATGTTAGGGTTAAGCTATGCTTTTAATGTTTCTTTGTGCGTCAAGAGATTGAGCAAAAGAAATCACTTACGTGGGAGTGAAGTGGGGTCGCTTCAAGGTAAATTAATATGGCGTAGTTATCTTAAACTCTATTGAAACCAAGAGATGTTCATGACCATAACGAACATAACCATGAGAACCAAAAGTTGTGTTTGTTGGTGTCTATGTGGAGTATATCACCATTTACATATAAGACATAATATTTCAAAAATAGCGCGTGTGCTAGTCAGTCAGTTTAGTAAATATATTTTCACAAGGGAAGGTTCAAGGGTGTTGTCTACCTATCCTATACAGATAACAACCATAAGAAGTCACCATCCTATCACTTTCCTCTCGTGTTAATTTATGTTCATGCGGGGGATTGTTGGACAAAAGTTAGTTTCAACGAAGAAGGAACGATCAATGTGATGCTCAATTTTCTATCAGGATAGGCTCATCCTAGAACTATGGAAAGATTAGTTTCGTGTTCTAGGAAGTGAGACCTATCCAATAAGATATCACGAGCTCTAAACGGAGAATATGTGAAGGAGAAATTAAAGCTCAGCGATCACCCCTTGAACTTTATTATTGATGAAAATGCAAGTGGAAAAATGCACTATTCATATAAATCCCACATGGAAAGATTACCAAACTTTTCTTCAGTTTATATAGAGAAACCTTCCTTAGCATATTTGAATTGATTAGAAGTTTGACTCTCTTTCGCGCGCAGGCGTGTAGGAAGTGCAAATTCAGGGCTTGTTCAACCTGACAGGCTTGAACTCATGTTTGCATGCACAACGCGCGGGTTGTGAATGTTGCTTCAGATTTGGGTCCGTACGCCAATTGCGTTTTGCTTTGATCCATAGTAAAATTTGAAATTTCATATTGATTTCTAAAATTTGATATTTCCAAATTTTAATATTTCCAAAATATAACTCTCAACTCTCTCCCACCTTTTCCCTATTTAACCTATGCTCTATTCATTATTTGTAGACACAAAAATTACCCCAAAAAATTCCCCCTCTCTCTCCAGATCAGTGCGTTCGTTTTCCTCTCCTTTGTTGACACTTCTCGTACATGGTTTGAGTTTTCGGACGTTCTCATTGTATCCTAGCAGAATTTCTCATATGGTGCAATAAAAAGTCTTAAGGAAATTGGTTCGCGGGCCTTGACAAACCAATTCTCTCTCCGATCATTGTGTGAGGTTATTGTATCTTATTTAAATTATTATTGCAATTACGTTTTCATCTTGCTTAGTGTAATTCCGCTTTTCTACTAATAATACATGCTTGTGTTTATCTGCTATCTACTGTTTATGGACTAACCCTTCTAACCAGAACATTGCATAATTGAGATTGAAGATGATGTATCCTAGCTGCGGGGAATCCATTGAGAACCGACTACGGTGATAAAGGCGGGTATTATGTATACCTCGATCTAGCCATTATATCCTTCCACAATAAAATATTCCCCTTGGAAGCCGCTTCAATCCCTAGAGCAGTAAGAGTGATCGTACCTTAGACTTACACATTCCGGGATTTCAAGATCTCCTAGAGCCAAATGACCGTGAATGTGATCCTATTGGCCAAGGCTCTTTTCGTGACAGACTCCTTCAGGTCTGGAAGGTGAGTTCCTCATGAGTGGAAGGAAGATGGTCATGCATAGTCCAATATGTCTTGGTGAAAGGGGATGTAACCAATAGGCGGGTTGTTGTCTCATGGTTGTTTCCCCAGATCAAAAAGAGAGGGGAGACAAACACAAACCTCTATTGATGTCGATTTTCAATTTCAAGGCAGTCTATTGCCCTCCATAGAAAGATAACATATGAGAGGTTGGGCTGAGATGCTCTAGATGGTGGCCCATTCTAACGGAGAGATTCATGGTACAATTTGGGCCCGTTCCTCTCGGAAAAGCCTATATTCGGCCCTGTTTGTGTATGTTCATGTTCTATTTGAGGCCCAGTACCACCCATCTAAGGCCCGGGTAGCCAATAAATAGAGGTCTAAGATGTCGGCATGCACCCGTGGGTCTAGAATGTCATGAATAAGTTCACATGTACTAGGCATCATCAATTGTACTACTATGTCCTAAAGTAGGGTCGAGGACTCGGTATGGATCAAATGTTCATCCCCTAACATCCACGAGGTGTGAAGAACATGAGTGTCAAAACCTTGTCTAGAGACCCGATAGCATGAATCCCAGGCTGGTGAACAAACTAACCCAAATGTAACAAGGGTTAAAATCAAATTTTACCGAGAGAAAACCCCTTTAGGATAGTACCTGGCCTTAACTACATGAGCAAAGAAATGAATCCGGTTGGGTGACAAGAGATTATGATTTCTTTTTTAGAAGAGAAAAATTAGTTGACCCGAAAGTTGCTTAAAAGTATGTAACATATCCTAAACCCGAGCCACTTCCTCCATGTCAACCCGATATAAAATTTAGTAATCATCAACAAAGAACATGTGGGTGATTATAGCCCCCTTTGCAACAAAACACCCATGGATACGTCTGTCTCGCTCCGCCTCAATTATTAACTGAGATAGGAATTCATATAGAACAAAAACAATTAAGTGCGAGAACATGTCTTCCTAACGTATGCCTCGGGTAAAAATAATAGAGGGCATCACCTATTCCCCCAGGCTTACTTTGTACAAGAGCAAACCTAGCCATTCCACCGTGAATCCAAACTTCTGCATGATCGATAAGATGAAATGCCATTCCTCCTTCTCGTATGCCTTAATGCTATTGCCACATGCAAGTAATGTATAATTTTGAGAGAGATAAAAATATTATCATGAACATACCGAGTTGGGACGAAAGTGCCTTGAGTAAGGACGATGATAACCAGGACAATGATCTTGATTCTGTTGATAAGAACCTTGGATAAAATCCAAAAAATAACATTATTGAGAGAAATTGGGCGCATGTTTGTCACCAGACAGGGATTTGGCTTCTTGGGAATCACGCCTAGGGTGGTCTTATTTAGAATAGGCTCAAAAGTTCCCCTGGAGATCATTTGTTGAAAAAAACCTAGTGATCGCCCCTTGGACCGTAGGCCAATATTGCTGGAAGAATTTCGGGTTAAGGCCATTCAGACTTAGGGACTTATCTGGGCTCATCTGATCATGATCTCCTCAACTTGTACCAGAGTAAAGAGGGCCGCATTCTGCAAGCCTGATATGCCTTCTGGGAATGATAACGGAAAGGTGTCTGGTATCAGTATGGTAGTTGTAAACAGTTCTCGGAATTTCCCAGCACAAGCTCCTTTATACTTGTATCGCTACGACCTCATTCCCTTCCGTGTCCGCGAAGGTGCAAAACCTGTTAACCCATCAACAAAAGGAGGCAGTCGTATGGAAAATTTCCGTATTGAGATTTCCCACCATTAGCAACTGATGTTTGGCCCATTTGACGCAAAAAAAACTTCCTGCTTCACTAGAGCAGTCTCGTATTGGCGTTGGATGGCCTCTTATTTATGCATATAGATTATGTCCATACAAACGTTAAGGATGGTAATGTGTCTTGACACCATCATATATGGTTGATATTGGTCCAAAATACATCCCTACCCCTATGATCAAGGGCCTGGCCAATGCCCTGGAACAAGTTGCCACCCGAGAGGTGGGGGTACAATCCCCCTTGGCCTGAACGAACTAGCCACATGAAGTATTATAGGTCTATGAGTTCTCAAATCGAAATCATCATGGGGGAGGACGAGATCCGAAATGGAAGATCCTATATTTTGAAACTTTAGGGAGGGAAATGAATGAAGAAGAGGTGGGACACCAAAGCCCTTTCCAAGCGAGATTCTAACTGGTCCCATGTCTCCTGCCCCTAAAGTATGTGAATTTGTGACCTTATAGCGGGACATAAATCACTCTGATATTTGTAATAGTGTCTTGGAAGGCCTCAATCAGTTGGGACGGATACAATGGCTCGGATTAAGGATCCATTGAAGTCCCTCATACGCACCCAATGCTCTTGATCCTGAATCGCTAGGAACCGTAAAAGGTCCCATGCCCAGCGTTGTCGTTCCCTCATTGGCTCCCTATATATTCCAGTTAGGCGGATCTGATTGCGAAAAGGGACGGTGATCGAAGAATCCATACGACTCTTTGAAAAAAGAGCCTGTTCCACCGTAAGTCATGTCGCTCAGAGTATAACAAGATCACCCCATGGCCCTCCATTGGGGCATTGTTCCTCCATGGAAGCCTAGGTTCTTTCTTAGGATAACAAGTCTGTCTCCCAACATCATTATTTCCGAGAGAATGGATAGTTGTGATCGATATTATTTGAAGAGTTGTCTAAGATGTTGAAGGAGAATGCTAGACCATAATCCGTAACAGTTCTAGGCCAGAAGATGGAGATCAATAAAAGCTGGACGGAGGGAAATGGGACGAAGACTATAGGCCGTCCAAATGGACGACGACGGAAGCGACATGAAGCCCTAAACGAGCGTGGAGGCGCAACAAACATTTTTTTTACCGTACTTGTATTTTAAATAAGTTTATCAGGTATAGAGTACCGAAAACCTACAAAAATCAGTGGATGATGAAATCATTACCATTTTCTTTTCTTTTTTGACTTAAAGGTGCAATTTTATTAATTCATAAAATCAACTAGATAGATGTACAACAAGAAAATTCCTGACCACCAAGGCAAGAACAGAAATCGAACATAATCGTTTGTAGTTCTTTTAAAATTAGAGCCGTCACAGACGGTATTGAGATGCCACGTAGGCAAGAAAAAAATGTAGGGGTTAAGAAAGAGAAACTGGAATTCCTACTCAAAAGCGGGAGCATGGACTGCATCATTAGTAGGAGGGGGTTTAGAAAACAAAATTGGAAGTCCTGTTCACGGTAGTGCCTACACGATACATATAGGAGGCAAAGCGACCGATCTTGTACCGCATCAATTGTATTGGGAGGAGATATATGAATTAGGGTTCCCTCCCAAGAGAAGCCTCTGAATCTCTGTTTGCTAGTTTTTGACCCTGCAAAAATGAAGTCAGATAAAAAGGTACAGAAAGCGGGGTGCTTGAATTTGTATGTTTGTCGCATGCATCAGTGGACGCCAGTGAGAAGGACGCGTCGACGACGGCTGTAGGGACCGCTTTAGAGACGGCGGCAGCTTCAGAGACAACATCGGTATCGGAGACGACGGTTGCGGCATCAGAGACACCGGTCACGGCTTTAGAGACGACGACGACTATACCAGAGACAGAGGTTGCGGTTTCGAGATCACGTGGCTCCGAGGTGAGCCATACGTCAATTATCGAAATTGTAGAGGGGGGACCAAATAAGATTGGTTGGTGGTGGGAGGAAGACAACGAACTGGTGACTGGAAGCTGCTCGAGAGAAGCCCTAAAAGAAAAGCCTCTCGCAAATCGTATAAGAAAAGTGTGGGAGAGAAGATGTACCGAAAGGAAAGGTATAATCATACATTCATAACATAGATCATGATAATAACTATAACTATAGTCGTGGTTTTTTCTTCGTGCGCCGGAAGAGAACTCTCTAGGTAGTGTCTGCTTGCATTAAAGTCTTAATCTATCAAGTCATCACCATTTTCTTTGTATTTGATCACAATGATCAATGAATTATTTTTCGTTACAAAAGAACAAATACTCAAGACATGGCGTTCATATTTAACTTAATAGCACATGTCTTGGTAACATTTGTACTGGCTTGATAATTATAATTGGTTTGTACCAACGATATGATTAGTAGCTTGAAAATAATTACATATAAATTAATATGTATATTAAATTAGTTATTTTCCTCATTATTCTTCCGAATAATAATCCATTCTTCCACAGCACATGACAAGGACGGTTATCGCACATGGGTTGAGTTACGTCTGAAACAAGTACTAATTTTTTTTTTATATAGCTTAAACCACGTATTAAAGGAGCTCTCCGTTAGGGTTTCTGATCATTGCGTAACGCTCCTCCACGGTTCAGCCGTAGATCTTTCTTCCAGCGTAGTTTCGGTTCGTCCCCCCGTCGCAATAGTGTTCTCCCCACCCTTTGTCTCGTTCGATCCCCCCTCTGGATTGGAGGGGATTTTCTCTCAAAGAGGCGAGATACCTTGGCTCTCTTCCCCAGCAAGTCCTCTGGTTAGTGGTGCTCTCCGAAATGATGATTTTCCGTCTTCGATCCCCTCCCCCCCCCCCCCCCCCCCCCGAGTCTTCAATCACCATCTCCGGTGCATTCTTCGTCTTCACCATTACTACTCCCTGGTCAACCTCGTCTGTCTCCGAAGCCGCAACCGGTGCGTCCATCTCTGTGACCTTCACCGATGCACCCTACGGGCTGTGCTAGGGTTTTTTGAGCTAGGGTTCCTATCAAACCGTCTCTGTTCACTACGACATTGGCTTTCTTCTACCACCAACGTCGTGCCTTGATCTCCATGTATCGGATCATCTCTCCTGATTAACCCTCGTCGTCTCTAAAGCCGCCACCGATGCGTCCATCTCTCTGGCCTCCACCGACGTACCCTCCTCGACCCCTCTCTCGATTCTGGGTCAGACTAATCGAGTGGGTCTTTTTTCTTTTCCCTGATTTCGTTTTTGTAGGGTCAAAGACTAACGAGCAGAGAATTAGGGAATTTTATTGGGTGGGAACCCTGATTCGCTTAGATCCTCCCAAAACAACTGATGTAGTTGAAGCTCGGTCGCTTCGCCCCTAAGATGCAGCGCTTAGGCACTATGAGCAAGACTTCCAGTTTCGTTCTCCAAACCCCCACGTTTCCTTCCTGCCCATGTGGCGTTTCATTACTGTCTATGACGGTTATAGTGTTAAAAGAACTGCGAACAAATTTGTTATGTGTCTTTTCTTCTTTAGTTGTCAGGGAATTTTGTTTTGGAAAAACTCCAGGTACTAACTATCCCCGACTTGTACATCTCAAGAACTTGCTGCTGACTTATTTGTCAATCAGATTCGCACTCCTGACTTAACGTAATTACACAAACTAACATTTTCCGTTAGAGATGACGGAGATAGTTAGGAAAAACTCCAAGAACTAACTGTAATATGACTATTGAACTCAAAAACTAACCGTATACTTGTTAGTTTTTGCAACTTTTCCTAACTTTTTCCATCATCTCTAACGGAAATGTTAGTTTGTAACGGAAAAAGTTACTTTTTATTAAATACCTAAGTCAACCGTGAGTTTCTGGTCGACAAAAAAGTCAGCAGCAAGTTCTTGAGCGGTACAACTCGACAATAATTAGCTCCTAGTTTTATGTCACACATCTATATAAGTGAACTCTTATATTAATACAATTCCACCTTTTAGTAAAAAAAAAAGGACAAAACTAATACAAAATTTTTTATCCTAAAAACGGTAAGAATTTGTTCTATACACATTTTTAAGATCCAACATTTACCATGATGTCATATCATCGCCTCAATCTCACCCAAAATACACGTCACTTTCATCATTTCTCACACAAGCAAAGACAAAATTGTAATAGCATGGTGCCATGTGAACAATTGTGCATTTTTTTCTTGACTAATTCACTAATTTAATTATTCTCAATTCGTTTGAAATCCAATTAGCTTCAAACTTGCGCCAATATTTTTCTTTTTCCAATGGCTATCTATCAAGTAGCATATTAAATATATTTTGAAGCACAAAAATAAAAGGTTATATTGGGGAAATAAAAACAATGTTGAGTGTTCATAAATCTTCAATAATAAATGTTATATATCGGGGTGATCAAATTAGTGTTAAATGTTGATAATAAAACATATACTTAGGTGATAAAAAAAAGTTATGAGCTGACAAAAATCATATTCAATTTTGATAATTAGGGTCAAAAGAGCATGTACAGTGGAAATGCTTAGATGTAAGGTTTGGATGTGAGGCTTGGATGCTGACTGTACAAAATAGTGGGACTCAGGACTCAAAATAAGTTGGACGTGAGGCTTGGATTGTTAGTGGATGCTGACTGGATGTTGAGTGATTAATTAATTGATATTTTGCTGTTTTATTTAATACTTTATCAAAACTGTTTAAATTATATAAAATTGAAATAAAATTAAAAAAAATAAACAATGACAATAAAAAATCATAATCAAGTAAATAAAAACTGATAATTTTATTTATTCCCGAATAGGAGCATCAAGTACAAAAACTAATCGTTGGCATTTAAACCAGCTCCATATAAACCCCATAAGTGCTCAATAAGATCATTTTGTAGTTGCTGGTGGGTCTGATGACTTGTGACACTGTGTTGAGCATCCCCTCGTTGTCGGTATTGCAATGGCCCTCCTCGATGCCATCGTTCCGGTGGTGTCCAATTCGGCATTTCTGGAGGTTGCTCGTACAACAACTCCTCATCTTCATATTCGTACCGGTCGCGTTCATCCTCTACAATCATGTTGTGTAGAATGATGCAAGTGTGCATGATATCAACCAAAGTGTGTTTGCTCTAAACACGAGCGGGACGGGAAATGATGTGCCACCTTGCTTGAAGTACTCCAAAAGACCTTTCTATATCTTTCCGAGCACCTTCTTGGCATTTAAAAAACAACTTCTCGTTGGATATGTAGGGATGCCGAATACTCTTCACGAACCATCCCCATGATGGGTAAATGCCGTCCAACAAGTAATAAAGTCCGTCGTACCAATGCCCTTTTATATGGTACTCCACGGAAAGCTCACGACCGTAATATGTGCGGAGGTTGTTGAGGACGTTGAGGTCGCTCTTCAAGGAAGTCATCCAAAAAAAGCATGCCAAATCCATAAATCACGGGACGCTACAACTTCAAACATAACGGTACTTACCCCGTGGTGATCTCCCCGTCCATTGGCTCCCTGCGATGCGATTGGGAAATTCTTCCACTCCCAATGCATGCAGTCAAGACTCCAAGCCATTCCGGGTAACCCTCGGTTGTACCCTTCTCGGAGTAAGCGCTCCATGTCAGCCGGTATGGGTGTACGCTCGTACTTGGCTCTGAATACCTCAATGACGGCCTTGCAAAAATTACGTAAACATTCAAGTAGTGTGATTACCCCAAGGTGTAGAGTTTCGTCCAATGAATCGGCGAGCACCAATACGCAAGCATCCGTATCGCGGTGGTGCACTTCTATTCCGTTGATAAGCCCAAGCGTTCGGCCGCGTCATACTTCTAAACGAAGTAATTTTCGTGTTCTTTGATCTTGTCCATAATCCGTTGAACAAGTGGTTTGCACATACAGAACCGACGCCTAAACATATTTGGGCCATATATGGGTTGATCAAAAAAATAATACCTCATTAATTGGTCGTGGGCTTCAACACGACCTCTGTGAATCTCTCGTCGCATTGGTTCCCTACGGTTGAGCCTCTCCCTCAGAGCGTTGATCCTTGGCATTGATCCTTGTATGCCCCTCTCAATCCTTCGCCGGACTTGTTCCTCAACTATCCGCATTTGGACTGCCAACTCCTCATATGTCGGACCCTCATCGTCGGTCATTTTTTATCGAAATATATAAATGACATTTGTAGAGAAGTTGTAGTATGGTTTTTGGTTTGAGAAAAGAGTTTGGGGGGGGGGGGGTTATTTATAGGGTTAAAACGTAGGAATTTTGAATTAAAAAATAGAGCCGTTAGCCAACGTACCGTGGTTCAGGGACGTGGGACGCGGGCCTCGCCTGGCCCGCGTTTTTTCGGGACGTGGGACGCGTAAAAACCGTCCCACAATGTGACGGCCCGCGTCTTGCGGCCCGTAAAAACGCGAGCCGGGCCGAAAGACCGGTCCACTGTTCATGCTCTAAACTAGAGTTTAGTGTTGATAAAAAAAACATGAAATGAGGTGATAAATCTAGTGTTAATGTTGATAAAACTAGTGTTCAATGTTCATAAAACAATAGTGATGAGTTGATAAAAATCATGTTCAGTTTTGGAAAATAGGGTGATAAAATTAGTGTTCATTGTTGATAAAACCAGTGAAAAGTGTTGATAAACTCAGTGTGAAGCGTTGATAAAAATTACCCAGATATATATAAAAAAATTAAAATCAACCCCAAAATAATTTTTTTTCCCGTGCTTCAAATTTCATTTTTCACTGATCTTGATAGAAAGTTAAATTAGTGAATTTGTAAAAAAAGATAATAGGATAGTTTTACTAAAAATTCCATACCACTTACCAAAAAGTGTTGTTTTTTTTTTGCAGCCACCAACTCAATTTCATCGCATTCATCCATTTATGAAAGGGATGACTTGTATTGGTTCTCATATTTTTAGGTTAAGGATGAGTTTTCTATTTGATTTCTTCTCCGATGAATTATTATTAAATGTCGGAAATAAGGATATGGTGGAATGACTCTGATATAAACCCTCATTCCCATTGTCAAGCAGGGAGGAACATGCCGCTCTGGTAAGTATGTGAGTTGCTATGTTCGTTGTCCGTTTAACGAAATTGAGTTGCACATACTCGAGTCTAGATACAAGGGAATTACAATCGCTAACGACTATCCCTAATAGAGAGAATGATTTTCTCCTTTTGTTGATCATATCCACTGTGACCTTGCAATCACTTTTGATGATGGCTCTGCGACACGGTTCCTACACGAGCCACTACCAACCCTGGATTTTGGGGGCCATAAAACGAGGAAGATCGGGCCTGAGTGATTTGACCCGTTTCGTCCCTGTACACCCGTCATATTCCCAACTATCCCGTTGAAGCGAACAAAGCTCCATCCTATTAATGGCCCAGGTCCCTTGAGGCGGGTAGGTCCATGTGGTTTCTACTCCACTAACTGTCAGAAATGGGGATGATGATATTTTCCCTTCCGACATTTAGCTTCCACCGACCCTGCATTTAGGAGAGATGATATATATTGAATGAACGATACACTAGGGGTGACATTCTCCCATACCTTCTTGCTTCTAGCTTTCCGAAGTTCTCATAAAAGGCTTCCTACCTCTCCTTCCCTGGTCGGAGGGTTGATAACTAGAATGGATCGCAACCATTCTGTGATGTCCCCAACTTCAATTGGGAGAACTAAACCGCTTAGCCGCTAGCATTCCGCCGCCACCGGACATGTGACCAAGAGATGAAATTCCGATTCCTCCCCCACCTGACAAATAGGGAAAAGTGACTCCATTTCTATCTTGCGCGAACGAAGTCTGATCGCTACTTGGAGACACCATGCACATGTTCGCCATAAGAAGGTGCACACATTCGGAAGAACTTCGAGAGCCCATATTGAAGTCCAGATGTCTAAGTGGATATTTTGGGTGGTATGGTCATGATTGAGCATGTCGTAGGCCGACTTGACTGAATATTGGCCAAGATGTTCCACGGACCAGTATCAACAGTCCAATAAGGCCGAATTACTCGTTGGCACTGCAAGAATGGCTAACCTGTGTCTTTCGTTAAAAATATTTTGGACCATCTCCTCATTCCATTGTCTCGTTCCATGTGCCATAAGTCCTGCCACATTCAAGTGTTCTAGTTCCGAATTTGTCGTGGTTATCCAGGGTTCCTTTCCTATGAGCCAGGGGTAGCGGAGGAGTGTAGTTGATGATCCCGGGCCTATGGATCTTCTCGCCCCTTGTTTGAGTGCGTCATGGGCCGATAAAAGACTTTGCTAGACAAAACTCTGATGTAGCCCTCCTTTTGCTTCCAGCGCCGAGGAGTCCGGAAAGTATCTTGCTTTTAGGACACGAGCTACTAGGCTTGAATCTTCCGTCTTAATTTTCCATAGCTAATTTCCCAATAGAGCGGTATTGAAATCATGGAAGTTTCTGAACCCAAGACCTCCTACTTCCTTCAACCGAGACATAGCCGACCAAGACTACCAGATTATCTGCTTATCACTACCTCACGAAGATTTCCATCTAAATCGCGCCAGAGCCACGTTCATTTTTTCTATTGTGCCTCGCGGAAGACGCATGACACACATGGCATAAGTCGGTATGGATTGAAGAACTAACTTAACCAATACCTCCTTCCCTGCCCTGTTGAGGAGCTTACTGTCCCATCTTTGGATCCGTCTCAACATCCGATCCAAAATGTACTACAATCCTTGTTTCCTGCTTCGTCCTGTCATGTTTGGGAACCCAAGGTATGGAGATGGATTTTGGAGATCTGGAATCCCCAATAGCCGTACCCCCTCCCCTCGAGCATCCACATGAGTATATGTACTGAATAATAAAGACGACTTCTGAAGGTTCACAACCTGACCCGAAGCTTCCTCAGACATCTTGACGTAGTTTTAGACCCTCCCTATTTCAATGTGGGAGGACTTACAATACACATAACAGTCATCCGCAAAGAAAAGATGGGCAAAAGATGGAGCCAAAGGCGCGATACTAACCCCGTGAATGTGGCCCCAACTCTCTGTTGCTTGTAGAAGCTGAACAAATCCTTTCATACAAAACAGGAACATGTATGGGGACAGGGGGTCCCCCTGATGAATACCTCTTTCTAGTTGGACAAATCATGTATGTTGAGCTCCTTCCACAATATTGTATGTGACCGAGTAGGTACATCGCCTCAGTAACGATATTCACTCCTCCCTGAAGCCGAACGCTCTCATTATGTCTCATAGGAAGCCCCACTCTACTCTATCATAGGCTTTGCGCATGTCTAACTTTGGTGCTACCCACCCCTCTCAACCTTTCTTTTTGTTCTTCATGAAATGGAGGGTTTCGAACGAGATAATGATGTTGTATTGAATTGAGCGTCCCGAGGAAAAAGCATCATGTGAGGGTGGTATGATTCCTTGCAAAATAGCCTTTTGTCTATTTGCTGCAACCTTCGAGACTATTTTGAACATCACATTACATAAGGAAATGGGACAAAGATCGTTGAGACTTGTTGGAGCCTCCACCTTCGGGATAAGTACCAGTGTAGTTTCATTAAGTGAGGGCG
The DNA here is from genome assembly GCA_963921825.1 of Erodium maritimum. Classification (NCBI taxonomy): domain Eukaryota; kingdom Viridiplantae; phylum Streptophyta; class Magnoliopsida; order Geraniales; family Geraniaceae; genus Erodium; species Erodium maritimum. The sequence goes on along the minus strand of OY997592.1, from coordinate 39,624,060 downwards.
GTACCTCCCTCCTTCAAAGATCCTACGAACGCAAGAGGTGACATCTTCCACTATTGTAGCATAGTATTTTTGGTAGAAGAACGGATTAAGGCCATTCGGGCCTAGAGACTTGTTGGGACCCATTAAAATGTGGTTTCTCTTACCTCTTCTGATGTTACGGGAGCCATCAAAGAGACGGTTTGTGCTGCAGTGACCTGTTGTGATAACTGAGGAAGATAGGAAGAACTTGAACGCTCCGACCTTGTTGAGAGAGCTTTGTGAAACGAGAGAATGTGATCTCCTAGACCCGTATCCTAGGTTATCACCGTGCCATTTACGTCTTTAATTTCTGTCACTTTGTTGATATTCTTTTGTTTGGATGCGAAGGCTATAAAAACTTGGTATTTCAGTGTCCTTCTATTAGCCAATGTGTTTCGCCCTTTGCCTCCAGAACGCCCCTTTTCTATCCAACACGACATCATACTGTATTTGTAGAGCCCTGCGTTTCCGAATACTGGTACGATCTCCTTTTCCATTCAACCAGACAATGTCCCTTTCATATCAAAAGATCTCTAGGGAAAGAGCATTGTAGACTTCTTTACCCCACTTCTCCAACGCCTCGCTTGTTTCCTTTGTCTTATTCAGAATAGGTCGATCATCGTGGTCACCCCACCAACTCTGGATGATATAGCCACATTCTGGATCCTCCGCCCATATGTTTTTGAATCGAAAATGTCGGGAGCTAATGGGTTCAATTGCATTCTGAGTCGAACAAAATGGGGAGATGGTCAGAGGTGGATATCCCTACGTTATCTAAATGGGCTTGCATCCACATTAATTGGAGATCAGGAAAAATAATAGCTCTGTCTAGGTGCACCTCCATCTAAGTAGATGGCTCACTTCCGCTATGTCAAGCATACTCGTATCCTTGTAATGGCACATCAGAAAGGTTCAGCTCCTACAACACCTCCCGAAAAGAGGAGATGATATTTTCAGGTATGGGTGGTCTCCTCTCTTCTCCTGCTGGTTGAGGATGCAATTAAAGTCTCCCATTAATATCCACTTTCCTTCTATGGAATTTGATTCCCCGAGCGACCGAAGAAGGTCCCAAGTTTTCCACCTGAGTTCTCGATTGGCTTTCCCGTGAATCCCAATGAAACGAATTTCTCCACACCAGCACCCTTGATACTGGCATCGATAAACCTGAGGACCGAATCTTGACTCGAGACTTGTACCTCATCCGTTCACAACAACACCATCTCCCCCTGACGACCATTTGCCAATACTTTGCAACCTCTCGTCAGACCCAACTAAAACTTTAATGTCTTCACCCGCCCCACTTTAGCTAGTGTTTCGCAAACAAAAATCACTTAGGGCTTCCTACATCTATAACCCCCTTAAGATATTCCACCGATGCCAGTTTCCCAAGACCTCTATAGTTCCGAGAAAGCAATCTCATAGTTTGGTCGTACACTCCCTAGAAATTCTACTCAGATAGATTAATGACACATGTAAATAGGGTTATCTTCCTTGTGCTTGACCCTCTTCTCCACGAACTTCCCAGCCTAAGAGAACCGACTTTTCTACCGGCGTGCTCCTGCCTCCGAAAGCTCCACCTCTGATGTCAAGAAACTGTCTCCCGAAAATCCCAACCTACGTGCTCCAAAAATGAACTACTCCGGAGCCAAAAGATACTGGAACAGATCGCTGACGTTTGCTGGGACTTCATCAATCCGCCACGATCTCCAACCTACTCGCAGAGGACAAACAACCAACCATCGGGAACCAGCGTTCAACCATAGTAGGGCTGCAAGGACGACGGATACATCGATTGTTTTCTCCACGACACAAGCTCGGACCCAAACAAAGTAGAAGCTAAGCGAACAAAATTGAAAAAACAGAGATTGAAGGTCTAATACCTTCCTGTAGAAACGTACCAGGAAGTCCACGCACCATCGTCACCCCTTGAAACGATGTGGAGGAGCCTCGCTGTCTCCAAATCTCCGCAACTTAGGGCCGGCTTGAAATTTCAACTTTAGAACAATTATGTCTATAGTTCACCAACCAGATTAGGACCATAAATAAGAACTTAAGTTATTTTTTGAATAAACAAGATCCAAAGTTAAATGGTAAAAGTATTAATAGTTACCAGAGAAAAAAACAAAGAAAAACAAGATTTGACTTTAAATAAGGTGGGTCCCGTGATTATAAGAAGTCATCGCTTCTCGGCGGCCTAAACAAGTCGAGTCATGCGAAAACAGTTTCTCCTAATTACCTGGCCAAATAGTATTATGAAAGAAAATTTAAAAGACGAAGAGGCCGTGGGTGGGTGGCCCACCAATTGCTTGATTAAAATATGGTAAAAAGGCCAGCTCATATATTGACCGTTGGATTGCCTTAAAGGGTTTGCAACGCTTCAGATCTAATACGAGCCAGTTCAACGAGTCGACATTAAGAGCCGGTGATCAGATTTCATTTCTGTACATCAGGCCGTTATTCTTGGACTGACGAGATCGTGACAAATGTCACTGTACAGAAACATGTTTTTTTTGAACGATGGTGCAATTTCATTGATATTAAAAGATTACATATGTGTGGCCCGAAAAATGAATTCCTCGCCCACAGGTGAAAGATTAGAACAGATGAACAAAGCTTCTCTAATTCTTATCGGAACATAACCGATAAAATCGATATTTTGATGCCTTATAAGACATGACAAAAAGCAGAGGGGGGAGTAGGAGACCGAAGACCTCGACGGTAGAGTTGAAGTAGGGAGGCAGCGCATCATACATGGACCACTCCCAGAGCCAGTCCCCGATGCATAACACGCCACTCATTTCTCTTGGCGGGGCTGCTTCCCCGCCCTGAACTGTTCTTCCCTAGGAACCCCAGCTGCTGACCGTTTTAGCGGGATTCGGGCGTCCTCTGCTTCAGACCTTCCAGGGGTATCATCCTCACAAGCTTCCCCCTCCGTCCCCGTCTCCCCGGCCAGTTGGTCCATATGTTGTAGCGTAGCTCCTAGCCCCAGGGGGCTATCGGTCTAGGCGGTGTTCCACTCGCCGAGCCCAAGAGGCTTGTCCGAGGGGACAGACTAGGTCTCGGCCCCCAGTTCAGGTGACCGTTCCGATCAGGAATCGGTGGAGGACTGACCGGAAGGTGGACTGGTTCTCCCCAATCTGTGGCGTACGACTTGACCTTTCTCTGTTAGTTGTATTCCAGCATAAATTCCCCAAACCTCGGGGGTCCCTAACAACCCACGGACAGTTCGTCAGGATGTGGCTTAGCCGACCACAGTTATAGCAGAAGGTAGGCAGTTTTGTGTACGTGAGGTCGACAATGATCGGGTCCGGAAACTCCTTGAACCTCAAGACCAATCCTTTTCGTAACGGCCTCTCCAGGATGTGCCAGAAGCGGATTTTGATAGTTCCACCCCAGCACATCCCTCATTGGTCGTATGGGACATACACACACAATCCCAACGCATTGCCAATGGAGAAATTTGTCTCCCTCGTCCGAACCAGCGGCGATAGCCGTTTAGCATGCACCCACAGTTGTACCTGGTCCAGGATGTGCCAGAACCTTGCCATCAAAGTACCAGGGTTCATTGTTCCGAACCCAAGATCGCGATTCTGTCGTCCCAAAGTAGAAACCGAACAGGCCCGGTCCTAAGTCCTTGATCACCAGGCCCTCCACGGCTTTCCCCCATGCATTGGTGATGACACACAAGAGCACCTCCTTTCGTGGGGGCTTCGGGGTCAAGAGACGTCCCAGTAAACCCCATTGTTGCCTAGCAAAAGCCGCCGACGCCGTCGCCCGGGACGCCGGAATCAAGACTTCAGCTTCTTCCTCTTCCTCCAAGTAACAGGATGATAGGCCATCTTGTAGGCCCTCTAGAGAGCATTGGTGGTCTGCCCTCTATTAGTCAAGGTTGGGTGAAGCTCGGCCGGAGCAAGGCGCCGCGCCTTATCCCACGCCATAACTGGTTGAGTAGTACGGGCCGCGGGAACGGTTGGCACCTTGGTCGGAGCAGGAAGGCAACACCCTAAGCCTAAAGCTATCGCTCCTTTCTATGGCAGATCCTCCATGGGAGCTTTGCCTTTCGTCGGGTCCCTCCGGAACGGAGGAAGCGTACTAGCACCACCCAAGCCCTCATCCGTGGGGATGCGAACCTGGTCCCAAAGGATCTTAGGAACCGATTCTCTCGTAGGGACGTGATCTATAGAGGCCCCAACAACCGGCCGGATAGAGATACTAGCAAACGACGCCGTGACCTTGGCCTCTCCGCCGTTAGAAAGTGGGGCCAGAGCAAGGTCATGACGCACATGGGTTCTGCCCGTAGGAGTCACCGAGGTCTTACGGTTGAGGGGAACCCTAACAAGAGCGGGGGTTCCGCTACCGGACCTTGGTGCCAGAGCTAGGCCATGCCAACTAAGTGGGTTGCTTGCAGGAGACGACATTGTATTAGGGTTTAATGAAACCCTATCAGAATCTGCAGACGACTTGCTTAGGTTTGGGGAAACCCTAGCGTGGTTCTAAAGGCACACCAGCCCCTTAGGCTTCATGGTATCTAGGAGTATACGACCCGTCACGCCCACCGGACCACAAGGATTTGGAGGCGGCAGGGCGAGGGGGCCTTTACTAGAGGGAGAAGGCACCGGTGGACAACGCAGAGGCCTCCCCCTTTTCGGTCTAGCGACCATGATCGGGGAGGTCAAGCCCACCGAGAAAAGGGGTTCATCCTCCTTTGCAACCCAAGAGGGAGAGCCAAGTGGTAGCGGCGGAAGGGGCGAGGTCGCCACCGAAGCCATGTGGGTAAGCTTCGGTTTACGCCGACGCCGAATTTTGACTGTTAGTGTTAGTGCCCGTAGTTAAATCCTAAATGTCCAAATGTATATATCATTGTTAGCAATAAAATTAAAGCGGCTTTATATTACTTATGTGTTGGAGTAATATATCGATGTGTGATCAGATCTATGCCCACAATGCGAATAGAACCATAGATCGAGATAGATCACACTCGATGGGTCCTTAGTCAACAAAGCTTCATTAAAAGCGACTCATATGAAAGATGGCTCTTTATGGCTTACGTTCTGTTAGTCATTGGAATGAGATTCCGAAGTCTGATCATAGATATCATGTGGGACATGATATTGGACGACCCGCCCTGAATATGTGCCATAGATTAAGTCATGAACATATTTAGTGTCGTAGCTTGTCATGTACCCTTAGACCAAGGAGTCTTTGTGATCGCTATGTAGTCAACAACTGAGTTTGACCTGAGCATAACGTTGTTCGTAACAGGGCTTCCATAACGGCCAGGATTGGCTTGGGGACGGCCTACATGAGTGACACCAAAGATGGGTAAGGGATTTATCCCTCATACTGAGGTATGGGAAATATATCGGTTCTCGACCGCTTGATCGAGAGTGATTGAAAGAATAGCATGACCATGCACATGATACTGGGTATCATATATTCAGTCATCTCACATATCAAGGAACAATGATTGAGAATAATAAGGATGACGGCTCTATGCCTTATCTCAATCAGGATATCGGAGATAAAAGGATAGTGACTTAGACGACGGAAAGGTTAGAATCGACATGGTCGATTCGTTATGCAGTGTCAGGCAATACTAAAGTCTCGTTAGTTTCCACTAAAATAGGATCAAGTAAAATGAGATTTTACATTGATCTATTGACATGCATAAACCTAAGGGTCACACCGGAGGGTGAAACTTATTGACACATTTATGGAGAATGGCCAAAAGGGAGTTGTCTCGGGACATGACGAAAACTGGGTTTTGGGTCATATGCTCGTAAGTGAATAGGACTTTACGGATCGAGACAAGGCTTGTAGTCTTGGGATTGATCGCGTCGGATAATGTTGGACATTTCCGGTATGGAAGACTTGGAGGCGATGAGCGAATCACGGGACCTCGTTGGAAAGCCACGGGCCATGTTCCATGAGGCCCGTGAAAGGCCCATGCAACCAAGGCCCATGCAACTAATTAATCAAGTCTTGATTAATTAGTACTAAGTAAGCATGACAAGGATTAAGGTGTTGGTGATTCACCACCTAACCCCATCTTATCTAGCCATACTTTTTTCTATTTACACCTTACTTGTCACCATGCTTGTCTCATGCCTTTAGTTGGACAAGTATGAGGTTTGTTATGTTTAAGTTATCTTTTTTCAACATAACAAACACAATACAAGAATAGAAAACACAATTTCTCTCCCTCTCTCCCTACAATTTAGGGTTTGGCAAGCTCCCACCTCCATTTTTGTGTTCTTGAGTCCTCAAAGAGAAGAACTACGTGGCTTTGATTCCCATTTGGATACGTAGGCGCCTTGGAGACTCAAGCCAATCATTCGTTAACCGGTGTTCTTGTTTTGGTAAGAAATAGTGCTGAATTTTTCTCTTGTGAATCCATTTTTTGTTAGTTGTCTCATGGTTTTAATCGTCTATTGGTTTTCATTGATTTTCCGCTGTGAGTTGGTTCATCTCCAACCCTACGCAGAGACCCAACAGTGGTATCAGAGGCGTGCTACCTTCGGGATTCACAAGACGGTGTTGAAAGTTTCGGTTTTGACATGTTAATTTGCCAAATTGTTTGTAACATGTTTTAAATTCTTCTTTATTGTTTTAATGCATGAAAAATGATTTTTTGAAAAGTTTTTCAAATCTGGAAATTTTGATTTTTTTTTTATTTCTCGGGTCTCGGGAGTGGGACTTTCCGGGAGCCGAAACCGGGACCGAACGGGGCTCCGTTGGACGGAGCTAGGTCAAGCATGACCATTGGATGGTTGATATGCCAAGGCTAAACCGTTTTGTTAGTTATGACGAGTTTGGAACCGTCATGACGAACTTGACGATCAAATGTTCAAAAGTTTCATTTTTGAACAATTTCGATAAACCGAGCATCAAAAAATTTCGAAACTTGGCTATTTATTAAAACCGGAAAATCATATGATGTTTGGGAACATGCTTGTTTGATAACACGATGTGTGATGTGATGTTGGCATGGTGTACATAATAGCCCCGAGCTCGATTTAATTATTTATCGCTTTTCACGGCCTACGAGCCGTTAAAGTTAGCGTCCAATTATTCTTTCAAGGTGTGTTCGTTGAACCACTTGTTTGTAATATTTATTTATTCTCGACCTGCGAGTTGTGTATTAAATTGTAATATATTGCTCAAGACGAAGAAAGGGGAAATGGTCATTTGGTGGCTTTTCGGGTGTTGACATCGGCTTGGAGTCGGTGAAGCTCAAGAAGCTAGTGGGAGTTAGTTTAGGGGACTATTATGTGCACATTTATCGATTTATGCTTGGTTTAGTTTATGCATGATTAATACTATGTGTTGGATTAGAATTGCATGCTTAACTTTATTTACCGAGCATATCACCTCACATGCAAAGATAAAATTGGAATTTTAATCCTTGTTTGTGAGCCATTACATTGGAAGGAATAATTACATTGGATGTAATTGGAGACATCATTACATTTGGAATGTAGTTGACGTGCTCATCGCATCTAGGATGTGCCAAAAGTTTTACACACAATCGGACGAGTAAAAACGGGTCATGTCCGATACCTCACAATTATCAACACCTTACTACCTCCTCGTCCTATGGGTGTCGTGCGGCTCAGCGGAGCATCCATGGGAAAGCAGGGTAGTAGGTTTGGACGACATATGTGGGTGTCGTGCGCCTCAGCGGAGCACCTACATAGTGGCGGGTCATAGTTAAAAATTGGTGGACCCGACTACGATTCTCAGCTAGGGTTGAGCTAGGGTATCAGATATGGTAAGCCGTGTACTTAAGTAAATACTCTATCCAAGAGTCACATTGGATGTGATTGGACGGGGTCCTACCTACATAGCTCGATTGAGTGGTGAGCGTTCTTTCAGCTTGATCGAGTGAATCAAGGATCTTGGTTTTAGATTCTAAAGGTATAGAATCGATTGTTGGTGTTTAAGCTTGATCTTCATAAAATTTATTCAGTTTACTGATTGAATTTTATCTTTTGTAGATCAAATGGAAAATTCAGCGAACATTAATAGTTTGTCATTAAAAACCATTCTTGACAGGGTCAAACTAAATGGGACGAACTATTTGGACTGGTACAGAATTTTGAGGATAGTTCTCAAGTTTGAACGCAAAGAATATGTCCTTGACAAGGCTGTCTCTAAGACCATATCAGAGTTACATGAAGTGTCATTAATTGCTAAGAAGAATATCAGGGATCTGGGATCCAAGGATATTCTGATGGCAAGGGCGGGGCCCATGCGCACTTGGCGGGAAAGATGAGACACCTGAAAATGTCTGCTTCTACTACCAACAGCCTGGTCATTGGAACCGAAATTATAGGAAGTTCACGGCTGATCTGAAGAAGGGCAGTGGGACTGCGCCTTCATTAGATAGCCTGGATGATCTGAAGAAGGGCAGTAGGACTGCGCCTTTATCAGGAAACCTGGATGATCTAAGGATGGGCGGTGGGACCGTGTCTTCATCTGGTATTAACTATATAGAGCTACATCTCTCTACTTCCAAAGATTTATGGGCATTAGATACCAGGACTGAATCTCACACATGCACTAACGTATAGTGTCTGAAAGTATGAGAGGTTTGGAAAGCATGAAGTGGACCTCAGAGTTATGCCAACTACTGTAGGATCCATGAGTCCTGCTTTACCAAGTGGCCTTGTCTTAGTATTGTATAATGTATATTGCATAACTACTTTTAGTACGAATATTATATCTGTATCCGTGTTTGACAAGGAATGATATAATGTTAATATTGGAAATGGAGTTTTCAATGTTCTATGCAATGATATGTTTTAAGCTAGTACTAACTTGGTTGGAGGATTGTACATATTAGATATGGGTAACAATGCCTCAAGTTCTATATATTAGGTTAATACCAAGAGGTCTAAATAGTACGATTTAAACCTAACTCAGTTATGGCACTGTCATTTGGGCCGCATAAACAAGAAATGCCTATCAACACTTCAAAAGTGCGGGCTTTCAGGTCCATTCGAATTCCATTCGATCGATAGGTGCAAGGCTTGTTTGATTGAAAAAATGACTAAAGCGCCCTTTATCGGTCGCGGTAAAAGGGCGGGTGAATTATTGGGGCTGATACACTCGGATGTGTGTGGACCAATAGGTTCGCTAGCCAAGAGGGGTTTTAGCTACATCATCACATTTACTAATGATTATAGTAGATATGGTTATGTCTGTTCAATAAGACATAAGTCTGAAGCCTTTTGATAAATTCAAAGAGTTTAAGACTGAAGTAGAAAACCGGCTCGGGAAAAGTAATAAGACATTTCGATTGGATCGAGGTGGAAAATACTTAACCACAGAGGTTTTAGATCATCTGGTGAAGGGCGAGATCTTTTTAGAATGGACTACTTCCGGAACACCGCAGTTGAATGTTGTGTCCGAGCGGAGAAATCAGACTTTATTGGATACGGTCCGATCCATGATCAGTTGACTGATCTCTCAATCTCTTTCTGGGTTATGCTCTAGAGACGACCACATTCATAGTGAATCGGGATTCGACGAAAGGTGTGGAAGGGAAACCATTTTAAAATGGTACGGGATGATGCCCGCTTTGTCCTTCCTAAAGATTTGTGGTTGCGAGGGTTATGTGAAACATTTGGTTTCGACTAAGCTCGAACCAAGATCTGAGATATGCACCTTCGTGTGGTATCCCAAAGCAACAAGGGGATACTATTTCTACAATCCCAGTGAGAACATGGTGTTCGTCGCTTGGGGTGGGGTCTTTGTGGAAAAGAAGTTTTGTTTCCAAAGACGTCATTGGGAGGACTGTGCATCGCGAAGAAATTCAAGATGGTACAGATCCGTCTAAACACAGTAGAAAGGGAGCCAGAGATGGTCGTAGAGTAAGAACCAATTCCTATTACAATTCCGGAAGGTCTAAGGCGATCTGAAAGGATCAGTCGTCCACCTCCAAGATATGGTATCCAGAGGAGACAATGAAGTCATGGTTGATCACGATGATCCAGCCACCTTTCAGGAAGTCGTGGATGGCCCGACTCCAAGTTATGGCTGGGAGGCATGAGGGAGGAAATGCAATCCATGTCAGACAACCAAGTCTGGGAACTGGTTGATCCCATCAATGGTGTGAGGACCATCGGATGCAAATGGATCTTCAAGGTGAAGATGGACATGGGCGGCAACCCTCTGACCTACATAGCTTGACTGGTGGCGATAGTTATAGGTAGATCCAATGGATTGACTATGAGGAAACCTTCTCCCTAGGGGCTATGGTCAAAATCAATCCAAATTCTTCTTGACATAACTGCGTATCATAATTATGAAATATGGCAAGTGGATGTCAAAACCGCTTTCCTAAATGGAAGTTTGACTGAGGACGTTTTATTTCTCAGCCATAAGGTTTTGTCTATCTGAAGAATAAGGGAAAGATTTGTAAGTTGTTGAAATCCATTTATGGATGGAAACAAGCTTCACAGAGTTGGAACCTTCGTTTTGGTGAAGCTGTAATTGGATTTGGCTTAATCAAGAACGAGGATGAATCTTGCGTTTATAGAAGGCTAGTGGGAGCAAGATTACCTTTCTGGTTCTCATTGAAAACGACATCCCAACCTTGCACGAGACTAAAGCTTGGTTGAGGAAGTGTTTCTCAATAAAGGACTTAGTCGATGCTCTTATATCTTAGGGATTAAGATATGTAGAGATCGCACCAAGAGGGTCTTGGATTTAAGTCAGGGAACCTATGTGAACAAGGCATTGAGTAGGTTCTCAATGCTCGATTCAAAGAAAGGACTCTTACCCACTAGTCATGACATTCATTTCAACAAGACTCAGTGTCCTAAGACACCTGATGAGCTGAAAAGGATGATGCGAATCCCATGCGCCTGGAGGCAGGATCGATCATATATGCCATGACATGTACGAGTCCAGACGTCTCGTAAGCCTTATGTTGTACCAGTAGGCATCAGTCTAACCCGGGAGAAAGATGATGTTGAACTACTTGTCGAAGGATGAGTAGACGCTAGTTTTCCAAGACAAATCCAGATGACTTTGGAAGTCAGTCAGGATATGTGTTTACGCTGAATGACGGAGCTTTAGCTGGGAAAGCGCAAAGCAAGATACCGTCGCTGAATCTATGACAGAGGCCAACTACATGGATGCTGTAGAAGCAGCTAAGGAGGCTATGTGGATTTGGAAATTCACGACAGGGTTGGGTGTAATTAAAAACCCATCCAGCCCGGTGAATCCATTTTGCGACAACACAAGGGCCGTTACGCAAGCTAAAAGCCCAAATCGCATAACAAATCCAAACATGTACTACGGCGTATCCACCTCATCAAAGAAATACTAAACCGAGGTGAAGTGAAGATTAACCTATATTGCAACAGATGATAACATAGCCAACCCTTTTACCAAGCCACTGTCGCTGCCTAAACATGTTAGACATGTAAAGTCGATGGGGACATATTGGAGTTCAACATCATCTTTCCCCCGGGTTAGAATGATGTCTACTGGTACAACATAAGGCTTACGAGACGTCTGGTCTCATACATGTCATGGCATATATGATCGATCCTGCCCCCAGGCGCATAGGATTCTCATCATCCTTTTCAGCTCATCATGTGTCTTAGGACACTGAGTCTTGCTGAGATGAATGCCATGACTAGTGGGTAAGAGTCCTTTCTTTGAATCGAGCATTAAGAACCTACTCAATGCCTTGTTCACATAGGTTCCCTGACTTAAATCCAAGACCCTCTTGGTGCGATCTCTACATATCTTAATCCTTAAGATATAAGAAGCATCGCCTAAGTCCTTTATTGAAAAACACTTCCTCAACCAAGCTTTAGTCTCGTGCAAGGTTTGGGATGTCGTTTTCAATGAGAACCAGAAAGGTAATCTTGCTCCCACTAGCCTTCTTATAAACGCAAGATTCATCCTCGTTCTTGATTAAGCCAAATCCAATTACAGCTTCATCAAAACGAAGGATCCAACTCCGAGAAGTTCGTTTCAATCCATAAATGGATTTCAACAACTTATAAATCTTTCCTTTATTCTTCGGATCGTCAAAACCTTTTGGGCCGAGACATACAAACGTACTCAGTCAAATTTCCATTTAGGAAAGCGGTTTTGACATCCACTTGCCATATCTCGTAATTATAATACACAGTTATGTCAAGAAGAATTTGGATCGATTTTGACCATAGCCACTAAGGAGAAGGTTTCCTCATAGTCAATCCATGCATATAACCTTTCGCCACCAGTTGAGCTTTGTAGGTCAGAGGGTTGCCGTCCATGTCCATCTTCACCTTAAAGATCCATTTGCATCCGATGGTCATTACCCCATTGATGGGATCAACCGGTTCCCAGACTCGGTTGTCCGACATGGATTGCATTTCCTCCCTCATGGCTCCCAGCCATAACTCGGAGTTGGGCCCATCCACGACTTCCTGAAAGGTGGCTGGATCATCGTGATCCACCATGACTTCATTGTCACCTCCGGATACCATATCTTGGAGGTGGAAGATTGATCCTTTCAAATCGCCTTGGACCTTCCGGAATTGTAACAGGAATTGGTTCTTACTCTACTACGACAATCTCTGTCTCCTTTCTACTGGGTTGCCAATTGGTTTAGACGGATCTGTACCATCCTGAATTTCTTCGAGATGCACAGTCCTCCCAATGACGTCTTTGGAAACAAAACTTCTTTTCCATAAAGACCCCACCCCAAGCGACGAACACCATGTTCTCACTGGGATTGTAGAAATAGTATCCCCTTGTTGCTTTGGGATACCACACGAAGGTGCATATCTCAGATCTTGGTTCTAGCTTAGTCGAAACCAAATGTTTCACATAAGCCTCGCAACCACAAATCTTTAGGAAGGACAAAGCGGGCATCATCCCGTACCATTTTTAAAATGGTGTCCCTTCCACACCATTCGTCGAAGCCCGATTCACTATGAATGTGGTCGTCTCTAGAGCAAAACCCCTAAAAGAGATTGGGAGATCAGTCCAACTAATCATGGAACAGACCATTGTCTAACAATGTCCGATTTCTCCGTTTGGCTACACCTTTCAACTACAGTGACCTAGGAGGAGTCCATTCCAAAAGGATCCCATTCTCTTTTAGATGATCTAATAACTCTGTGGTCAAGTATTTTCCACCTCGATCCAATCGAAGTGCCTTAATACCTTTCTCGAGCTGGTTTTCTACTATAGTCTTAAACTCTTTGAATTTATCAAAAGCTTCAGACTTATGTCTCACCGAATAGACATAACCATATTTACTGTAATCATCAGTAAATGTGATAAAGTAGCTAAAACCCCTCCTGGCAAGTGAACTTATTGGTCTACACACATTCGAGTGTATCAGCCCCAATAATTCACCCGCCCTTTCATCGAGATCGATAAAGGGCACTTTAGTCATTTTGCCCATCAAACAAACCTTGCACCTATCGATCGAATGGAATTCGAATGAACCTGAAAGCCCGCACTTCTGAAGTGCTGATAGGCGCTTCTTGTTTATGCGACCCAAATGACAGTACCATAACAGAGTTAGGTTTAAATCGTTGGATTTAGACCTCTTGGTATTAACGGAATATATAGAACTTGAGGCATTGTTACCCATATCTAATATGTACAATCCTCCAACCATGTCAGTACTGGTATAAAACATATCATTGCATAGAACATTGAAAACTCCATTTCCAATATTAACATTATATCCTTCCTTGTCAAACACGGATACAGATATAATATTCCTACTAAAAGTAGGTATGCAATATACATTATACAATACTAAGACAAGGCCTCTTGGCAAATCAAGACTCATGGATCCTACAACAGTTGCCACAACTCTGAGGTCCATTTCGTTCTTTCCAAATCTCTCCTACTTTCAGCCACCATATATTAGTGCATGTGTGAGATTCAGTCATGGTATCTAATACCCATGAATCTTTGGAAGTAGAGAGATGTAGCTCTATAGAGTTAATACCGAATGAAGGCACGATCCCACCGCCCTTCCTTAGATCATCCAGGTTTCCTGATGAAGGCGCAGTCCTACTGCCCTTCTTCAGATCATCCAGGCTATTTGATGAAGGCGCAGTCCCACTGCCCTTTTTCAGATCAGCCGTGAACTTCCTGTAATCTCGGTTCCAATGACCAGGCTGTTGGCAGTAGAAGCAGACATTCTCAGGTGTCTCATCTTTCCTGCCAAGTGCGCATGGGCCCAGCCCTTGCCACTTCCAATTCCCTTGTTGACCATCAGAATATCCTTGGATCCCAGATCCCTGAGATATTCTTCTCAGCAGCTGATGACACTCCATGTAACTCTGATATGGTCTTAGAGACAGCCTTGTCAAGGACATATTCTTTGCGTTCAGACTTGAGGACTATCCTCAAAATTCTGTACCAGTCCAAATAGTTTGTCCTATTTAGCTTGACCCTGTCAAGAATGGTTTTTAATGACAAACTATTAATGTTCGCTGAATTTGTCATTTGATCTACAACAGATAAAATTCAATCAGTAAACTAAATAAATTTTATGAAGATCAAGCTTAAACACCAACAATCAATTCTAAACCTTTAGAATCTGAAACCAAGATCCTTGATTCACTCGATTAAGCTGAACTAATGCTCACCACTTAATCGAGCTATGTAGGTAGGACTCCATCCAATCACATCCAATGTGACTCTTGGCTAGGGTATGTACTTATGTACACGACTTACCCTATCTGTTACCCTAGCTCAACCTCAGGCCGAGAATCGTAGTCGGGTCCACCAATTTTCAACTATGGCTCGTCACTATGTAGGTGCTCCGCTAATGCGCACGACACCCACATATGTCGTCCAAACCTACTACCCCGCTTCCCCATGGATGCTCCGCTAATGCGCACGACACCCATAGGACGGGGAGGTAGTAAGGTGTTGATGATTGGGAGGTATCGGACATGACCCGCTTTTACTTGTCCAGTTGTGTTCAAAACTTTGGCACATCCTAGATGCGATGAGCACATCAACTACATTCCAAATGCAATGATGCCTCAAATTACATCCAATGTAATTCTTCCTTTGAACCCGTCAACTACATCCAATGCAATGACGGTTCTAAGGGTTCACACACAAGGATTAAAATTCCAATTTTATCTTTGCATGTGAGGTGATATGCTCGGTAAATAAAGTTAAGCATGCAATTCTAAAACACATAGAATTAATCATGAATAAACTAAACCAAGCATAAAGCGATAAATGTGCACATAATAGCCCCCTAAACTAACTCCCACTAGCTTCTTGAGCTCCACCGACTCCAAGCCGATGCCAACACTCGAAAAGCCACCGAATGACCTTTTCACCCTTTCTTCGTCTTGAGTAAAATATTACAATTTAATACACGACTCGCAGGTCGGGAATAAATAAATATTACAAACAAGTGGTTCGACGACCACACCTTGAAAGAATAATTACACGTTAACTCTAACGGCTCGCAGGCCGTGAAAAGCGATAAATAATTAAATCGAGCTCGGGGCTATTATGTACACCATGCCAACATCACATCACACATCGTGTTATCAAACAAGCATGTTATCAAACATCATGTGATTTTCCGGTTTTAATTAATAGCCAAGTTTCGAAATTTTTTGATGCTCGGTTTATCGAAACCGTTCAAAAATGAAACTTTTGAACATTTGATCTTCGAGTTCGTCATGACGGTTCCAAACTCGTCATAACTAACAAAACGGTTTAGCCTTGGCATATCAACCATCCAATGGTCATGCTTGGCCTAGCTCCGTCCAACGGAGCCCCGTTCGGTCCCGGTTTCGGCTCCCCGAGAGTCCCGCTCCCGAGACCCGAAAAATCAAACTTTTTTCAAAATTTCCAGATTTGAAATAATTTTCAAAAATTCATTTTACATGCATTAAATCCATAAACAAGAATTTAAAACATGTTATCAAACAATTTAGCAAAACAACATGCCAAAAACGAAACTTTCAAGCAAAACCGAAACTATGAACACCGTCTTGTGAATCCCGAAGGTAGCACGGCTCTGATAATACTGTTGGGTCTCGAGGTAGGGTTGGAGATGAACCAACTCGCAGCGGAAAATCAATGAAAACCAAGAGACGATTATACCATGAAACAACTAACAAAGAATGGATTCACAAGAGAAAAATTCAGCACTATTTCTTACCAAAACAAGAACACCGGTTAACGAATGATTGGCTTGAGTCTCCAAGACGCCTACGTATCCACATGGGAATCAAAGCCACGTAGTTCTTCTCTTTGAGGACTCAAGAACACAAAAATGGAGGTGGAAACTAGCCAAACCCGAAATGGCCATGGAAGAGGGAGAGAAAATGTGTTTCCTATTCTTGTCTTGTGTTTGTTATGTTGAAAAAAGATGACTTAAACATAACAAAACCCATACTTGTCCAACTAAAGGCATGGGACAAGTATGGTGTCAAGTAAGGTGTAAATAGGACAAAGTATGGCAAGACAAGATTGGGTTAGGTGGTGAATCACCAACACCTTAATCCTTGTCTTGCTTACTTAGTACTAATTAATCAAGACTTGATTAATTAGTTCCATGGGCCTTGGTTGCATGGGCCTTTCATGGGCCTCTTGGAACATGGCCCGTGGCCATTTCCAACGAGGTCCCGTGATTCGCTCATCGCCTCCATGCCTTCCATACCGGAAATGTCCAACATTATCCGACGCGATCAATCCCAAGACTCCAAGCCTCGTCTCGATCCGTAAAGTCCTATTCACTTACGGGCACATGATCCAAAACCCAGTTTTGGTCATGTCCCGAGACAACTCCCTTTTGGCCATTCTCCATAAATGTGTCAATGAGTTTCATCCTCCGGTGTGACCCTTAGGTTTATGCATGTCAATAGATCAACGTAAAATCCCATTTTACTTGATCCTATTTAAGTGGCAACTAACGAGACTTTAGTATTGCCTGACACTACATAACGAATCGACCCTGTCGATTCTAACCTTTCCGTCGTCCCTGTCATTATCCTTTTATCTCCGATATCCTGATTGAGATAAGGCATAGAGCCGTCATCCTTATTATTCTCAATCATCGTTCCTTGATATGTGAGATGACTGAAGATATGATACCCAGTATCATGTGCATGGCCATGCTATTCTTTCAGTCACTCTCGATCAAGCGGCCGAGAACCGATATCTTTCCCATACCTTAGTATGAGGGATAAATCCCTTAGCCGTCTTTCGTGTCACTCATGTAGCCCGTCCCCAAGCCAATCCTGGCCGTTATGGAAGCCCTGTTACGGACAACGTTAGGCTCAGGTCAAACTCAGTTGTTGACTACATAGCGATCACAAAGACTCCTTGGTCTAAGGATACATGACAAGCTACAACACTGAATATGTTCATGACTTAATCTATGGCACATATTCAGGGCGGGTCGTCCAATATCATGTCCCACATGATATCTATGATCAGACTCCGGAATCCCATTCCAATGACTAACAGAACGTAAGCCATAAAGAGCCATCTTTCATACTAGTCGCTTCTAGTGAAGCTTTGTTGACTAGGGACCCATCGAGTGTGATCTATCTCGATCTATGGTTCTATTCGCATGGTGGGCATAGATCAGAGCACACATCGATATATTACTCCAACACATAAGTAATATAAAGCCGCTTTAATTTTATTGCTAACGATGATATATACATTTGGACATTTAGGATTGAACTACGGGCACTAAGACTAACAGATACTGGGTATCATATATTCAGTCATCTCACATATCAAGGAACAATGATTGAGAATAATAAGGATGACGGCTCTATGCCTTATCTCAATCATGATATCGGAGATAAAAGGATAGTGACATAGACGACGGAAAGGTTAGGGTTTCGTTATGTAGTGTGAGATAATACTAAAGTCTCGTTAGTTGCCACTTAAATAGGATCCAATAAAATGGGATTTTACACATTTATGGAGAATGGCCAAAAGGGAGTTGTGTAATAACCACTCTCGGTCAACGCCAGTCAAACCTGCGAAAAACAGGAAAATTTAAAAATTTTAAGACTGACAGCTAAGTGAACCTAAAATGACCCCGAGTGTCATACCGGACTTAATTTGACCCCGTTATTGACCAAAGTGAGTTCCGGGGGACTCAGGGCAACTTTCTGATCAATTTGGGAAATGTTGACTTTTCGCTGGAAAAGTCAACCGAGTGACGTTTTGGTCCATTCGAGGACCCTTTTGGATCCAAAAAGCTTAGCCGTCGTCGCAGCGGTCTTAGTTGAGCCGTTTCCATGTGGCCCGCCAAGTTTCGTAATTTTTGGGAAAAAGTGCCCGTTCGGGGCCCGAAACGTCCGATTTTCGCGAATCTGATTGGATTTTAGCTAGTAGATATTTTCCAAAAGGTGTGGGACCCACCTTGCCACTTGTCAAACAAGTGGTGGTGTTAGTTTTGGGGGGAAAAGGAAGACCACGCCCTTAAGGGTGGCCGACCACATTTTAAAAAAAAGAAAAAAAAAGGAAAGTGAGTTAGTGTTTTAGAAAGAGAAAGAAGAGAGAAGAAAGGGAGAGAAGGAGAAGAAGGAAGAGAGGAAACTAGGGTTTGGGCACTATTCACGTCATATCCAACCTTTGGATCGTCTCAAGGCAAGGAGCAATCTCGTTCCCCTCGTTCTCCTCTACGGTATACACCGAACCGATTCTCGTTTTGATTAATTTTGGAAGTTAGGTTTTTGTAAAACTATTAGTTTGATGTGGTTTTGATGTTGGGGTAATTGTTGGAGACGTTTTGGAGGTGTTGGAGGTTTGTTTGGACGTTTTCCGGCGACCGGGGGCTCGGGAGAAGCCCCGGCCACCATGGGGGGTGGCCGGCCACCATAGGAGGTAGCTGGCCGGAGCTAGGGCCGGCCACCACCATGGTGGCCGAGCCTCATTTAAGCCCTAGGGGCTCTCGGCCAAGTGGGTTGGTGGGGCCCACGTGCTCGGGTGATCGGGTTTTGTGTTTCGGGTGGTTTAAAACGTTCCCCGGACCATTTATCCTTAACCGAATCGAAAATTGGAATTAAATTGGAGAAGTTGTAATTTATCGGGTTTAGAAACTTTAAACGTTAATTAATTGACTCGGAAGTCGGAATTCGATTCCGTCAAGTGCATTGGGTTCCTTGAACTATTCTAAGACTGTAGAAACGAAAACGGGGGCTTTTGGAGCCCAGGAAGGCAATTTACAAAACCCGGGCAGATTCGCCATGTCGGGCGAATCGGGCCTTTACGGGTCCTTTATCGACAATGTCGAGTAATTGGGAAGTTTGGGAGTGATCGACATTGTCGGGGTTAAGTTTGGGCATCGAGTTTAATGATTTTCAGTTTATTCCTGCAAGTGGTTAAGTGCCTTTAAATTGTGTTCTTTTAGATCGTGCCATGGACCGAGGCAAGGGAAAGCTGGGTGACTGACTGGGATCATCACCGGAGCTCGTGGTTTGGCTTTTGGGAAAACACGCACAAGGTAGGGAAAAGTAGCCGGATCTCGGCCCTGACTGGGGAAAGTTAACAGTAGAATTGCATGTGACACCGGGGTGTCGTGGGTTGAGTAGTTTTATTTAATTATTAGATAAGCATGTTACGGGATCGTAGTAATTATTGGAAAAGCATGTGACACTTAGTAGTGTCGTAGGAGCAGAGAACTTAGCGATATTAGAATTACTGGAGGCATATGACCATGCCCGGAGGTTGTTTGTGAAACTAGTGATCTTAGGACTGTTGGAGGCATTGACTATGCCGGAGGTTTTGTGTTTTATTGTTGAGTTTTGGGTGGCCTTGAGAGCCCGTATTATTATTGTTGAGTTTTGGGTGGCCTTGAGAGCCCGTGTTATTATTCGTGTTTGGGTGGCCTTGAGAGCCCGTATTATTATTGTTGAGTTTTGGGTGGCCTTGAGAGCCCGTGTTATTATTCGTGTTTGGGTGGCCTTGAGAGCCCGTATTATTATTGTTGAGTTTTGGGTGGCCGTGAGAGCCCGTGTTATTATTCGTGTTTGGGTGGCCATGAGAGCCAGTACTTTACTGTTGGTGTTTTAGCTGGCTTACGAGTTAGAGTCTCGGTAAGTTGCGAGCGTGTTTTATTGTTGAGTTTTGGGTGGCCATGAGTGCCCGTGGGGTTGTTGAACCCGTGTCTTTATCTTTGGTGTTTTAGCTGGCTTACGAGTTAGAGTATCGGTAAGTTGCGAGCGGGTTTCATCGTTGAGTTTTGGGTGGCCATGAGTGCCCGTGGGGTCGTTGAACCCGCGTCTTTACCTTTGGTATTTTGGGTGGCCGTGTGTGCCCGTGGGGTTGTGAACCCGTGTCTTTACTGTTGGTAGTTTGAGTGGCCGTGAGTGCCCGTGGGGTTGTTGAGCCGTGAGTTACTGTCGGTGTATCTTGGGTGGCCATGAGAGCCCGTGTTTGACTGTCGAGTCTTGGGTGGCCATGAGAGCCTGTGGTTGACTGTTGAGTCTTGGGTGGCCATGAGAGCACGTGTTTGACTGTTGGGTCCGTGTTTTGTGGTTGGTGTCTTGGGTGGCCATGAGTGCCTGTGGAGTGCTGAACCTGTGTTGTTGCTGTTTGTTGAACTTGCTTGTGATTGTGATTGTGGTTACCTGAGTGAGAGAGGTTACTGAGATAGGTCGACTGCCTGGACCGACTGGGATCGGAAAGAGCGAGGGACTGATAAGTTGTAAGACAGGTCGACTGTCTGGACCGACTTTGTGTTGGAAAGAGCGAGGGACAGAGAAGTTGTAAGATAGGTCGACTGCCTGGACCGACTTTGTGTTGGAAAGAGCGAGGGACAGAGAAGTTGTAAGACAGGTCGACTGCATGGACCGACTTTGTGTTGGAAAGAGCGAAGGACATAGAGGTTACTGAGACAGGTCGACCGCTTGGACCGACTGGGATCGGAAAGGGCGAGATACATAGATGGTTACTGACAGGTCGACCGCCTGGCCCGACTGGGATCGGAAAGGGTGAGAAATAGAATTGATTACTGAACAGCTGGTTTGCGATCCTTTGTGATCTTGTTTGGTGTGCGATCCTTTGTGATCTTGTTTGGTGTTGCATAGTTTCTTTTGATTCCTTGGAAGAGGTCGTGATCGTTGTGTCGGTCTACGTACTTGTTTGAGTGTTGAGTCGTGTCTTCGAGGAAGGTCACCGTGGGTGGTTGTCAGTCATAGTACTTGAGTTGGGGACAGTGATCCCCGGAGTTGAGTTTGTTGTGGGTGTTACCGGCATTGGCTGCTAATTATGCCGTAGTCAGTCTGTTATCTGTGGTGGTGAGCGAACGCTCACCCCTAGCTGCTTTTCCTACAGGTACTGATCACAGGACGGACTAAGGGAGCACTCGAAGCTTGTGGAGCTAGGAGCGAAGTCCGGGTTCAGTCTTTTGAGTCTAGTGACGGATACCTTGTACTTTTGTCCACGTGTTGGGACGTGTTTTTAAGTTTTAAATATTATTTTGATTAATTAAATGGATATTTTAAAGTGTTTATCCAAAACAGGTTTCATTGATTTATTGTTTTTAAAACGTTCGCGTCCCGAGTTCGGTTTCCTGAAATTGGGGCGTGACAAGTTGTCTCGGGACATGACCAAAACTGGGTTTTGGGTCATGTGCCCGTAAGTTAATAGGACTTTACGAATCGAGACAAGGCTTGGAGTCTTGGGATTGATCGTGTCGGATAATGTTGGATATTTCCGGTATGGAAGGCTTGGAGGCGATGAGCGAATCACGGGACCTCGTTGGAAATGGCCACGGGCCATGTTCCAAGAGGCCCATGAAAGGCCCATGCAACCAAGGCCCATGTACCTAATTAATCAAGTCTTGATTAATTAGTACTAAGTAAGCATGACAAGGATTAAGGTGTTGGTGATTCACCACCTAACCCCATCTTATCTAGCCATACTTTGTCTTATTTACACCTTACTTGTCACCATGCGTGTCTCATGCCTTTAGTTGGACAAGTATGATGTTTGTTATGTTTAAGTCATCTTTTTTCAACATAACAAACACAAGACAAGAATAGAAAACATAACTTCTCTCCCAACAATTTCGGGTTTGGCAAGCTCCCACCTCCATTTTTGTGTTCTTGAGTCCTCAAAGAGAAGAACTACGTGGCTTTGATTCCCATGTGGATACGTAGGGGTCTTGGAGACTCAAGCCAATCATTCGTTAACCGGTGTTCTTGTTTTGGTAAGAAATAGTGCTGAATTTTTCTCTTGTGAATCCATTCTTTGTTAGTTGTTTCATGGTTTTAATCGTGTCTTGGTTTTCATTGATTTTCCGCTGCGAGTTGGTTCATCTCCAACCCTACCCAGAGACCCAACATTGGCCCCACCCTTACCAACGGATTGTGGATCACAAGGCGGACGGAGGAGCGCATCACCGGGATGAGCAACAACAAGTACCAGAGCCCGATTGTAGCAGAGAACACAACGGCGGCGGGAGGAGACGAGGGAAGCACCATGGTGTCGCGCGACTAGGGTTAGGAGGAGCTCTCAAATTGAGAGAGAATTTTTTTAATAAGAATCATTAGTGTTTTTTTTACATAAACATATTAAGTACCATTTTTTAAAATAAGTATCCAAAATTTTCAATGTTGTAGTCTTGAGCCTGAGAGCATGTGCATCAAGGGGGCAAGATGTAGCGTTTAGCATCTCTATGTTGATTATAATGAATTGTGATCCGTTTTTCTAATATTGAGAATGTTCCACATCAAGAAGGCAGATATGAGGATCATGGTTTGCAGAAGAGTTGACTGGATAATTAATTATGTTTTGTTGAATTTTTTAAATTCATATTTAATTAATTAAATACTAAATAATATTGAAACAAAATGCATAAAATTTATTAATAAATAAACAAATGATCTAAAATACAAAACTAATCAATAAAATTGAAATTTCATTAATTATCAAATAAAACAAACTACAATGCTTTTGGTAATATAAATTTATTAAGGAATCATCTCACTCGTTCGAATCTGAGTCGTTGTCCGAGCCACGATAAGTCGCTCCAAACCGACTCCATATGTGCTCCATAAAGTCATGTTGAAGTTGCCGATTGGTTACTTCATTCGTGACGCTGATTTGGGCACACAACTCTTGTTGGTACGACAAGGGCCCTCCTTGATGATATCGTTGAGGTGGTGTCCAATTTGGTATTTTCGGAGGGAGCTCGAAATACAATTCGTCATCCCCTACTTCGTACCGGTCGCGTTCATCCTCCATAATCATATTTTGTAGAATGATACAAGTATGCATCATGTCAACAAAAGTCGTCTTCTGCTAAACACGAGTGGGCTTGAGATTATGTGCCACCGTGCTTGGAGGACTCCAAAAGCCCGTTCAATATCTTTCCAAGCAGCTTCTTGGCATTTTGCGAACAACTTCTGCTTGCGAGAATGAGGATGGTGAATCAACTTCACAAACCACTCCATGTGGGGTAAATAGCGTCAACTAAATAATATGGGCGGTTGTATCGATGCCCGTTGAGCTCGTAATCCACAGCGAGGTCACGACCATGGAAAGCGTCATCGAATAAGTGGTCAGCGTGGAGGACGTTGATGTCGTTGTTCGAGGCAGACATCACAAAAAACGCATGTCAAATCCACAAATCACGGGACGCCACCTCTTCCAGCATAACGGTTGGATCCCCGCTTCGACCCCTTTCGTGGGCTCCTTGCGATGTGAATGATCAATTCTTCCACTCTCAATGCATGCAATCAAGACTACCAATCATTCCGGAGAACCCTCGGTTGTACCCCGATTTGAGTAATTGTTGCATGTCATTTGATGTTGGCTTCCGTTCGTATACCTCCATGAAAACCTCAATGACGGCCTTACAAAAACGTCTAGTACATGTGAGTATAGTACTTACCCCCATATGTAGTGTTTCGTCCAATGAATCGGCCGAGCACCCGTATGCTAGCATTCTTATAACGGCAGTGCATTTCTGGTGCGTTATTAACCCTAAGCGTCCTGCACCGTCCCACTTCTGAACAAGTAATCATCGTAAAATGCTACCGCATCCATAACCCTTTGAAAGAGTGGCTGGGACATACGAAATCGACTCCTAAACATTTTGGGCCCATATGTTTGCTGGTCGACGAAATAATCCTTCATCAGTTGGTTGTGGCCTTTGGCACGACTTCTGTCAATCTCTTGTCGAGAACCTTCCCCTCTTTCGATCATTTGTCTTACTGTGTTGATCTATGGCACTGCTCTTTGTAGCACTCTGTCGTGCCTCCGCCGGACTCCTTCCTCCCAAGCACAAAGTTCGGTTTCGACCTCGCGACGTTCGGCTTCGAACACCTCCATCGTTTGAGCCTCGTCGTCGGATATTTTTTCTCACAAAAATAGGACAATTGGAGAGAAAATGTAGAGATAATATTGAGAGAGGCGTTGTGGAATGGATTAATAGGGTGAAGGTATTTATAGGTGTGGAAAATTTGTTTTTTTGATTAAATTTGTATTTATTTTGATTTTGAAAAACTATCCGTTACTGACCGTTGCTCGGCAACGATCATGTTTTTCTCTCACAACACCATGTGGCGTGGCCAGATTGGCCGAGCCCGCTCCCCCACACCCCGCACCCGCGATCCACATTTCGGGATCAATGGCCGCACCCAGCATCGCGCTTAATCGTTCCCCCACACCCTGCACCCGCAGTTCAAGCACGCCACACCGTGCGAACCCACCCCCGAGTGCGTGCTCTGGGTACGGCCTCCTACCCCGCTTGATGTGGATGCTCTTATGTGCCTACGAAAGACACCGGTCCACTCAATACACAGAAAATAAATTCAGAGCAGATTAGTATATATCTGGAGAAATAAAATTTAAATGATGAGAAGCTTTCTCCCAAAACGTTCATATTTTTAATCAGACAAAGTATTAGGAATAAAGAAAGAGTTCCATAACAATCGTGCAAATAATGTATTTGACTTTGGATAGTGATACTATTTTGGATTTTCGAGAGGTGCTAGCATAGTATGGAGGCTACATGTCTCTTCGTCGCTATCGCTTGCTCTATTTGACTCTTTATTTCCGCATAAGATATGTTTACTTCCAATGATTCACAATATTAAAATATAAACTATATTAGTCTACCAAAATATATGTTATTCACAGCGTGAAATATAATTGGACAAGTAATTGATTTGGGTCATGTCAAAAAAGAAAAAAAAAAGAGTAATGATGTGGTTGAGTATAAATGATAAATTAGAAGTATCTATCATACCCGTGCATCTCCGGTATTTGTAAGGGTTGTAGTAAAGCGTTGGCGGAGAGGAATCGACAACGGAGAGCTGGCAGAAAACTGACGAGTTAATGTTGGCGGTGAGTGTTAACGTTGAGCTAATCGTTGGCTTTCAGTACTGGCGTTGAGAGTCGTTGGAGCTTCGAAGACAGCGCCGACCGTTGGAGCTCTCCCTGTTGGCGACACATGGCAGCGTCGTCAGACCCCCCCTTTTTCCCTTCTCTTTTATATAAACAACAAACCTCCTTTCATTTTCACACACCAACAAAATTCCCTAAAAATACTACTCTATTTTCTCACTACACTTGTTTTTTTGTTCGCAATATGAAAATTCTGGTTATGTGTAGTGGCAAGATGTCGTCCAAGATGTTATGACATGTTGATTGACATCTTGCGTCAGAACAATATGGAGAAATAAACAATAATAAAAAAACAAGCACAATAAAGACACACAAGTTTGTTACCTAGTTCGGTGCATCATCACCTACGTCTAGGGGCACTCTACTAATAGTTAGGTTTTCACTATCAAGTAATAAGTCAAAACATACAAGTTTGGATCCTCTAGATCAAACCTATGCTACAATTAAGAAGTGAAAAACCTATCTCAGGGCTCCCCTGAGTCCGATCTCCTCACTCGATCCCACTGTTCAAGCCCTTCGGTCTTGGATTGCTTCGAGCCTTTCAGTCTCGATTTAGTGCTTGTTCTTTAAAGGTTCGTGAATCTGTAATCGCAGTTCACACAACTCTATCACACATTCAGTAATGAGTGGATTTTGAGCATAAGAACGTTCTTCTTAGTTCAATTCACCTAGTCTCCCAACACGCTTACGAGCCATGGAATCATGAATAAAGAATAACGAACTAAGGATAGTTATAGTAGATATGCTTGTAACAACTAAGGCTTCGAAAAATGTCAATTCTCATGTTGACCGGCCAACAATGATCGGTTGAATGATAACAATGACAATCAACATCTAATGGAAACCTAGGGTTTCTCAAGCCTTAGAGTCATGATCCAACACAATCTCCAAGTTTCCATAACCTGGAATAATTCCTATAGCAAACAGATATCTTTAGATATAAGTCTATTCAAGTTATGAAACAATCCCTAAACGAATCTGGTGCTTGGAATAGAAGTATCTTTAAAATATGAAACATTAGATACTTATCTTTAAACGCGTGATACTTATCTTCAAATTATGACACGTGCGCGCTCAAGATGTCATTGACATTCAGACTGACATCTTGGATCAAACAACGATCAAGTGGAGCTGTGAGTATCTTCATGAGTTATATGGCTCCTAAAGCTTGTAAACGTGCCTACTTAGGTTTCCTTCATCCTTGGAGTCGTGATCTTGCTGAATCATTAGGTTTCCTTGTGCAAGAATATACCTTAAATCAAATAGATCATTATCACCGAAAATCTTCATGTTTGGAAAACAAGTCTCCAAGCTAGGAAACCTAAATCTCTTTGTTTCCTTATGTTAGAATGTTTCATAGATAGATCTGATATCTATCACAACTGTATTTTCAAGGAAGGAAACAAATCGCAGAAGATATCAAAACTAGGAAACAAATCTAGAAAACGTATCTTCAAGTTTCCTTGTGATATAATACTTCCTAAAAGATAAGATATCTATTAGATAAGTATCTTTAAGTTTTGGAGACGTATCTTACTTCCTAAAATGAATACAATATATATTCATTAATGTATATTCGTTTAGTAAGCAAATCTGCAGCACCAGATACGCAGATGTCGGTTGGCATCTAGGTTGCCATCTATTCTATTCTTTGCTGCTGGGCACACACATGTTGTTTACTGACATCTCGATTAACATCTTGCTTGATACAAACATTTCCAATTTAGATGTAACAACACAATGGATCTCAATTGGAGTGACATGTATACCGAGTTGACCAACAACATTTTCGTACCGGCAACCCAAGAATAATTCCCCCAGAGCCGAAACTCCAGAGCGACAATTCAAGAAAGTCCCATGCATACCAAAGATGTCGCCGTGGTGTCGAACGCTTGTGCTACCAGAGGGGCGAGAGGACAACGAAAAACGACGACATGAAGACTGTGGAGCACCGATGAGGATGAGTCTTTTTCGCGCTTAGATGGTGAATTCCTATGATTTTATTCACTTGAACCAAAAGACGAACGTGAGGTATTGAGGGGCCATCGAGAAAGAAGTCGCTGACATGCGTGGACTAGATGATGCATTGCGGACCGAGAAGCAATGCAAGGACCACTGGCACAAGTGAACTCTAAAGTGACGAAGTTCCAAGGGTACTATGAACGGATTGAGAAGGATCATAGGAGCGGCTGGTCCGATGACGAAGTTACACTGTTGGCCGAGGAAATGTTTTTGAAGAATGAAGGGAAACCCTTTGTGTGGAAGCGTTGGTGGAAGCTCATCAGAAAAGAGCAGAAGTGGACGTCCAATCACTTTTTCGTAGACATAGAGGAGGGTGAAGAACAAGGAACACCAGCATCGATGTTCAAACCATCGAGCGAATCGAGAAAGCGCACTCGTGAAGAAACACCTAGGGAGGAAAGTGAGCACACCAAGGGATAAGCCAAAGTTTGGGGTACAACCGACCTATGGGTAAGAAGGCTGCTAAAGATGCAAGGCTCTAAGGGAAAGGGAAACAATCAGAGAAAAAGGAGCTTGTCGCGGGTGTTGCGGAGGCCCATGAAGCCATTAAAAAATCACTCGAATTGAATCTGAAACTCATGGCTACCAAGGAGAAGTACTACGATCGGTGGGTGCAAGAGGACTCCAAGAAAAAGTCGAGCATGGCTCATGCTGAACTTGAGGCCCACTTTGCGACCCTTGTGATGTTGCGTCATATGATGAAATAGTGATACTCTGGTATTCTTCCTTGTGGTTTATCTATTTTGTTCCCCAGCGTTCGTATATGTTTTTCCATTAATGAATTGTTGGTCACCTTTTATTTGCGAATTATTTTTTTCATCATATTTTATCGGTTTAGTTGTCGTTGCTTATCTGTTATTTAATTAAGCGGTTAAATTACACTTTGAATTGCATTTAGGAAAATTTTCATTCCAATTTGGTCTTCATTCCACATTCATTGGTTTGTGTGACATAATTGCACTGCATGTCTAGAATGTCCAAATTTCCCTTGGGAGATCCGGCGGTTAGTGACTATAGATACCACCACCTCCTAACTTTATCCTCACCACTTCACACTCCAACTCCTCTCTTCCTCCAAAAAAACATCTCAAAACTTTTCTCCTCCACCGAACACCTCATGGCCGGAAACTCAAGAGCCTTCCTATGGCCACACGATGAGGAGATGGTGTTGGTCCTTGAGTGGCTTCATCACGCCTGCCCGGGTCCAAACATCCGGTATTGGCCGGATGTCTACTCTAACTACGTCCAAAATGCCCCTGCATCAGCCCCGACGCGGTCCGAGAAGCAGTGCAAGGACCACTAGCAAAGGGTCTCCGACAAGGTACAACGTTTCAATTTAATATGCAATGAAAAGTTTCATGCTCGCCTCCCGGGACAAACCGATGACCAACTTATAGCCTTGGTTGCGGTAGAGTATAAGACCCAACATCGCCAACCTTTTACCAAGTTTGCGATATGGAGTATGCTCAAAGACCACCCGAAGTGGCTATGATACATTCACAAAATATAGATCATGTTATGCTATGTCTTATTTTCCTATTCCGTGATAATAAGTTGTGGTGAATGTATGTTTGTTTAACGTATAATATGTATCGTGTAACAAGTTTCGGTTATTTTAACGTGTAATATGTATTGTGTAATATTAATGTGTGTTTTGTTTTTCTAAATAAAAGTGTTATATTTAATATTATTTTATTCCAACGGTCAGCAGCTAACAATCAGTAGAAAAATTAGCATTGGAGGTTGCTGACAGTTAGTGTTGCATGTTGGTTGAGAACGTGTTGAAATATTAATTTTTTAATCCAATAATCAGCACGAACATGCAACACCAACGTGTTAGACTGTTCGTGTTGGTTGTTTGAATAAAAAATATTAAATTTTTTTATCAACCAACACGAATAGCCAGCAACCTCCAGTGGTAGGCTGATAGCGCCGACGGATAGAGCTATTTTCTTCACAATTTTCTAACAACCGACAATTAGCGTTGATGGTGAGCTTACCACCAGCGCAATGTGTCACCGACTGATGGGATTATTTAATTATTTGTTTTGGGTTTCGCTGTCTTACTTTTAATTTTCTCTTACTTTTGTTCCATCAGCCAACACGAACAACTACCACTGAAGATGCTCTAACTACAGCTAAAGTTAGCTATCTCCATCGCTGCAGGCGTGTTTGGTGATTTATCACTATTGTTTGTTTGATGATTGATCACCATGGTCTGTATATTTGGTTCGTGGTTTGATTTGTGTTATGCGGGTCTCTATAGCTACTACTCAACATTAGGAGGATGGCAAGAACATGATGTCTGCAATTTCTTTAATTATCGATGTAACATCCAATCCATCGTGAGATTCATGGAGGCGGCCCGTTTTAGGGTTGGTGATGCCGCACGTTTGTGTATGGTCTCCTAGTGGTCTCGGTGCTTTACTATTATGGATTGCTTCTTTATAGTCCATGGGACGACGAAGATGAGCCAAGTGGCGTTACGGGTGGGGATTCGTTGCTGACATGTATGGTTCTCTGTCCAATCCCCAACGTGTGCGGCCAAAGCAGAGGTAATGTCCCTTCCGCTTTCCACGTAGTACATGATCAATTTGAGCAGTGATGAATGGGGCTAGGAGTGTTCAATGATAGTTGGAGGGGACCGGGACTCAAGGGTAAGAAGGAGAGTGCGATCAGCACTCTCTTGATCCCATATAGTTCACCGATGATTAGGGTTGCGCATGACGATATGGAGATCGCAAGTAGAGTGCGATCAATTTTTGTCATGATTGTGGCGGAGGGAGGTGGGACCAGTAATATCGTAATCACGAGTTAAAGTGCATTACGTAGCCCGATTATGCAACATGATTATCGACGAGGGGAAGCAAGTACCCATCAATGAGGTCAAGTAGGGGGTCATCCATCAACACCGCCTCATTGAACGTATGGTGGATGTGGTCTCACCAAGTTCTGGCACGATACTCTTCTACCATCTCAGCCGCCAACACTCTTGCGTTCTTGGAGCCCTTTATTATCATTCAAAGGAGGACAACACACGCTGGATAGTTGGGAGATTATACAATCTGCCTAGACACCACTTCTTAAAGGGGCATGCTCTGTCCTATCTTCCTGTTTGGATTTGTGGTACTGTTTTTTTGGATGCTATTACAACATTGACTTCTATACATTCTAGTGAAGTATTTCTTCCTTTGATCTTCTACATTATGTTTTCCTCGATGTGGTTAGGAATTATTTCTCATAACTTTTTCTTTAAGTGTTTGCTTTTCTTGCTTTGGGTCAGATTTTATTTCTCTGTTAATATATGTTAAGTTCCACTTCAAAAAAAAAGTAATTAATTGATGTGGTAACAATGCATAATGTGTCACAGGCTCACATATAGTTATGTATGAAAATTTTTATTTACATACTTGAAATTGTGATTTTTTTTTGTATATTAACGTAATTGAAAATTGAAAATTTACGTTTCTTAAATATTTCATGAAAAATATCTCTTCTAGAAACGTAGGGTTTCGTTTCTCTCTTCGTCTCCATCTCCATATCCTCACTCTCTTCCGCGTCTTTTGTGGCTCTTTCTGCAATCACTCCTCTTAAGGGTGCTGACAGGTATACTCCTACCCACATGCTCGTCTGCCCCCGTCTACCCACACCCCCTTATGCATACCCGATGCCCGAGACGCCTTAGGCCATGCCTCGGGCCCCCACCAGTATGCTTTATTAAGCTGACAAGACCACAAAAGAAGGCACCACAACCTTCTCTTCTCCCTCTTCGTCGACTTCCTATGATGGCACAACCCGCCAACTTATCCGAGCCTTGACTACGGACAGCTCCTGACAATGACATCCGGCTCTGATGAACCCATTTCCCCCCACTTCAGCTTCCCGCGCTCCTCAACAAAGGTGACATCGCCCATTCTTGTCTTGGCCTACTGAATGAGATGTCGATGGCAAGGGCTTCCTCCGAAAACATTTCGACCTATTGTCCTATGGGATTCACGGAGGACCGTGTCCCACCAACCTCGATCGATACCCCGACCATATTTTGGTCCAGACCACGAACCCTTCTCGTTGAATCCGTCACCATGGTCGGCCTATCCTCAGGGATCGCCATGGAGGCAGTATCTCGTCTTCCGATGGAGGACCTCCCTTCTATCCAAGAGGGTTTTATTTCTTTTACGATGGATGCAGAGGAGGAAAAGTTCATCTATATCCCGCAGGACTCAAGTACGGACCATTGCCAACACCAAACGACCTTTGTTTTGGTAAGAAGCCTATTCACGTCATGCCAGTATGACTAGACGTCCATGGAGGGGCTGATGATGAAGTTTGGCATCATGATGGTCTCTTCATCGAGGACCTCGATTGAGGGATCTTCGACTTTTTCTTTACTTCCTAGGTGGAGAAGGATCAGATTTGTAGAGGGAAGCCATGGTCTTTCAAGCAGTCACCCCTTATTCTGGGGGAAATTCGGCTGTAGGTCAACCCGGCTACGCTCGCATTCTCCCTCCTCCAGATGTGGGCCCGTGTATCCAACCTCCCTCCGACTGGCCTCATCACCGAAACGGTATTCCAGGTGTGGGAGGCACTTGAGGGCTTCAAGGCTACTTAAACGGACTCGGCGGGCCTCTCTGTTGGGGTTTTATGCCCTAGGACAAGCCACACCATGTACATTATCAATTGAGTTAATAGCAGTTGGCAAACATTTTATTAGTATTGAAACCATGAATGAGTTACTTTTATGACGTATTGCGGAACATTTTAGTAATAGTATAATCCTCAAAAGGAAAATGAGTTAATCCATTCATTCGTCCCTAGACTAATCCGATAGTTAGATCTAAAGTGGTTTTTGACGAGCATATCTCGTTGTACTGATCATACATGTAAGGATATGAGTCAAAGTCATGAATGCCATTTTTTTTGATATTCGGACAACCCACCTTGAGAGTACTTCATAGAACTAAGACATGGGTACATCTCAACTACTCGTGTAGTCCTTAGCCCTACGACCATGGCACCACCATGTGATCTACATGACGGGAACTCATTTTTGAGCTAACCAAACACTTATCCTAACTGATAGCTATAAATGTTGTGCTTGGACATGAATGTACACATGTGAGACACATGAGTGATGGTCATAAGGACTTGTTGGTTGTGGTCACACAAGTCAGATGTCATTAAAACATACCGCTCTTGATGAGTAAGAGGATATGCGTGTGATTTGTCACCTACATTCCCCATTCACAATCAAGAGAACGTGCTAAGATTGAATTAGAAAGGATGATGGTTCTATGCTTTTATTCAGTTGTGACAATCACTAAATGAAAAGAGGATAAGACTACACGAGGTAACAAGACTTGATGAAGTATTGGTCATTAATTTGTATGGCTTGGGTAGTCATGAGACTTGTTAGAGGTCACCATGACTTGTTGATGAAATGTCTTGTTGTATTTCACTACTAACACTCATACGAATCCTAAAGAGTCATACACAATAGAAAAAGACCACAACGAAGTGAACAAAATGATTTTAATTAATTAAAGTAGCATACAAAGTATATTTGATATAATGTACCACTTTAATTAAATTAAACACTCACGAGGCAAAATTAAATCGACATTTAATTATTAGAAAGTATATTAATTAAATAAACAAAATGAAGAGAAAAATAAAGTAAATAAATAGGGATTGGCCGAACACTCTTGTGGGCAGATAGGGGGTTTGTCCAAACCAATTTATTTGATATATTTTAAGTCCTTTAATTGTTTCAATAGGATTAAAAGAGGAAATACTTTTTTTTGATAAGCTAAAAAAATTTATTGAGCAATTATTCTATAAGGTTATAGAACAAAGCAAGAAAAGATCCAAAAATATCTTTTCCTCAAACCAATACAGCTACGAAGAGAAAAAAAAGAACCAGAACAAAACAAGATGTAAACAAAACACCTTGCCTATTTCTTATTCGGGTTCAAACAAGCAAACCGGTTAGACACTAGAACAGGGTTAGGGCTTGATCAGAAATCGGATCCAAATGATCCCTGTCCTTCCTTCCCTCAGACTGATCGAGGACTAAAGAACATAGATCAACAACTTTTCTACCAATTTTTGATTTGTAGTTCCAATTACCCGAGCTATCTTTTTTGGCTACGTCCACCAAGAACCGTCCCATTTTATCCCCTTTATCAGCAGAAGTCCTGGCTCTAGTCTGATACACTACAACTGGTTGTGCAATCACCTTTTCTTGGCCTTTGTTAGGACGACCACGTCTTTTTGGCTCAACCCCGGAAATCGGTTTTTCGAAGGCGTTCTTCCACGGACTTCCTTGAAATACAACCTTCAAAGTCAGGTCATCACCTCAAAGCTGATTGGCTTGAGCATCTAAACCCGAGCCCAAAACTGCAGGGCCCAGGTCATTCTCCATTCGCTTAAAAACGGTACTCAAACTCGGATCCTCTCGGCCCAACAACTTGGCCTTTCCAGATAGACCAATTGTATCTAGCCCAACAAGCCCGTTTGGCAGGCACGGCCCGACCAGATCAGGGGATTGACCTGCCTGGTTGAGACCAAGCCCAACCTGATCACCTTGGCCCAAGACTTTCCGAGGCCCATCTACAAGCCCAGCTCAACAACTCACAGCCGCCACCGGAGACGACGATGCGTCTTGGAATGCGGCGCGATCAAAGCAGAATCAATACGATTTTCAATCCCCTTATTCAAAATTGGAAATACTTAACTCGAAATCCTTGGAATCATGGGATCACCTCCTGAAATGGTGGAGAATGGAGATGAGCACGGAAGCTCGCCGATCTCCTTGACAAACGTCGTCGAAGCTGCCGCCGGCGAGGAAATACTATTTCTAGAAAGTCTAGAAAAACAATGAGAGCTAGTTGGACTAGTTCAAAGTTTCCTATTCCTACTTGGTTTGTGATTTAAGTAATATTGTCACGCCCCGAATTCAGTAGAACCGAACCCGGAACGCGAAAGGTGAAACAATAAAACCATTTTCAAACCTTTTAAATAAATCGCTTAAAATCACCATTTAGTTGATCAAAATAATAATTTACAACTCAAAAGCACGCCCAAAACAAGTGGACAAAAGACAAGGAGTACGTCGCTAAACTCAACAGGAAACCCGGACTCCCGCTCCCAGCTCTTCAAGCTTCGAGAGCTCACCTAGTCCATCTCGCGACCAGTACCTGTAGGAAAAGCAGCTAGGGGTGAGCGTTCGCTCACCACCACAGATACCAGACTGACTACGGCATACTTGTCACGCCCCAAATTCAGTAGAACCGAACCTGGAGCGCGAACGTTTAAAACAATAAAACACTTTCAGACATTTTAAATAAATCGCTTTTAAACCACCAGTTACTTAACAAAATAATTGTTTACAACTCAAAAGTACGTCCCACAAGCGGACAAAATACAAGTGTACGTCGCTAGACTCAAAAGTAAACCCGGACTCCCGCTCCTAGCTCTTCAAGTTTCGGAAGCTCACCTAGTCCAACCTGCGACCGATACCTGTAGGAAAAGCAGCTAGGGGTGAGCGTTCGCTCACCACCTCGGATAACATACTGACTACGGCATACTTAGCAGACAATGCCGGTAACACCAACAACAACCCAAACACCGAGGATCACTATCTCCAACTCAAGTAACCCGACCGACCCACACACACTGTTACTTTCCTCAACCGACTCAACACTCGGACACGTAATGTAGACTCGACACAACGATTGACGACCTCCTCCAAAGACACGACAGACAACCACGCAACACCCAAGATCAAAAAGGATCGCACACCAAACAAGATCACAAAGGATCGCACTCCAGCTGCTCAGTAACCCTCTCTCTCTCTCTCGCCCTTTACCGATCCCTGTCAGGTCAGGCGGTCGACCTGTCGCGCAACTTCCCCGATCTCAGTCGGGAGGCTAGCCCACAACCTCTCCCCTACCCCCGATCCCTGTCGGGAGGCTAGCCACACCCACGCGCACCTTCTCCCGATCCCTGTCGGGAGGCTAGCCCACAACCTCGCCACTTCCCCCGATCCCTGTCGGGTGGCTAGCCACACCTCACGCAACTTCCCCGACACAAAGTCGGGTCTCCAACCTCAGGTAACCACAATCACAATCACAAGAAAAGTTCAACAAACAGCAACAACACCAGTTTGACACTCCACAGGCACTCATGGCCACCTAAGAGACCAACGGTAAAACACGGACTCAACAACCCCACGGGCACTCACGGCCACCCAAGACACACCGACAATAACTCACGGGCTCAAAAACCCCACGGGCACTCACGGCCTCCCAAGACACACCAATAGTAACTCACGGGCTCAACAACCCCACGGGCACTCACGGCCACCCAAGACACACCGACAATAACTCGCGGGCTCAACAACCCCACGGGCACTCACGGCCTCCCAAGACACACCAACAGTAACTCACGGGCTCAATCACCCCACGGGCACTCATGGCCACCCAAGACATACCAACAGTAACTCACGGGCTCAACAACCCCACGGGCACTCATGGCCACCCAAGACACACCGATAGTAACTCACGGGCTCAACAACTCCACGGGAACTCATGGCCACCCAAGACACCAACAATAAAACACGGGCACTCATGGCCACCCATAACACCAACAGTAAAACACGGGCTCTCATGGACACCCAAGACACAACTACACAATTAACCTCCGGGCATAACCAATGCCTCAAGCAGTTCTAATATCAACAGACTCACAATCAACCTCCGGGCATGGTCATATGCCTCCAGTGATTCTAATATCAACAGTTCACTGCTCCTACGACACTACTAAGTGTCACATGCAATTCTAATGTTCGATACGTTCCCGTATCATACAACACCACCTGGTGTCGCCTGCCTTTCTAATATTCGATAAACTTACTAAACCCACGACACCCAAGTGTCACATGCATTTCTACTATTAACTTTCCCTAGTCAGGGCTGAGATCCGGCTACTTTTCCCTACCTTGTATGCTTTCTCCAAAAGCGCACAAATAAGCTCCGGCGTGATCTCGGTCTCTCGCCCAACTTTCCCTTTCCTCTGTCTGCGGCACGATCTAATAACAACACAATTTTAAAGCACTTTTAAACTTGCAGGAATAAACTGAAATTCACTAAACTTGACGCCCAAAAGTAACCCCGACAATGTCGATCACTCCCAAACTTCCCAATTACTCGACATTGTCGATAATGGACCCGGAAAAGCCCAATTCGCCCGCATGGCGAATCTGCCCGGGTTTTTGTAAACGCCCTTCCGGGGCTCCGAAAATTCCCGTTTTCGTTTCTACGGTCTTAGAATAATTCAAGGGTTCCTATGCACTCGACGGAATCCAATTCCGACTTCCGAGTAATTTAATTAGCGTTTCAAGTTTTAAACCCGTCAATTACAACTTTCACAATTTAATTCCAAATTTTGATCCGGTTGTAGATTAATTGCTTGGGGAACGTTCTAAACCACCCAAACACGAAACTCGAGCACCCGAGCACGTGGGCCCCACCCGGCCAACCTTGGCCGTGGGTGACTAGGGCCATTTAGGGCTCGGCTCACCAAGGTGGTGGCTGGTCCTAGCTCCGGCCAGGCACCCCAAGGTCCGGCCAGCTCCGGCCAGCCACCATACACGGTGGCCGGAGCTCCCGCGAGCCTCCGGTCACCGGAAAACGCCTCAAGCCCGCTCCAAAACGTCTCCAACGAGCCTCACACCTCAACACCACCAAGAACCACTAGTTTTACTTAAACCCTAAACTTCAAACTTAACAAATCGAAATTTGGTTATATGCTCATCGTAGAGAATGTCAATGTGAGCTTGAATCTTCGAACTTTGAGACGATCCAAGGGTTAGATGAACGGGAATAGGCCAAACCCTAGAAAACCACCTCTCTTTTCTCTCTTCTTTCTTCTCTCCTCTTTCTCTTTCTAAAAAACACCAAACTCTCCCTTTTTGAACAACATGGCCGAACCCCCCTTGCCTTGTACTCATCTTGTTTTGCCCCATAAACCTAACACCACCACTTGGTTGACAAGTGGCAAGTGAGTCCCACACCTTTTTGGAAAAATATCTTCTAGATATTTTCCAATCAGATTCGCGAAATTCGGACGTTTCGGGCCCCGAACGGGCACTTTTTCCAAGAATTCACGAAACTTCACGGGCTACTAGGAAACGGCTCAAGTAAGACCGCTGTGACGACGGTTAAGCTTTTTGGATCCAAAACGGTCCTCGAATGGACCAAAACGTCGCTCGGTTGACTTTTCCAGCGAAAAGTCAACATTTCCCAAATTAGTCAGAAAGTTTCCCTGAGTCCCCCGGAACTCACTTTGGTCGATAACTGGGTCAACTTAAGTCCGGTATGACCCTCGGGGTCGAATTTAGGTTCATTTAAGTGTCTGCTTAAACAATTTTAAATTTTCCTTTTTTTCGCAGATTTGACTGGCGTTGACCGGGAGTGGTTATTACAATACTAGCAGACAATGTCGGAAACACCAACAACAAACCAAACACCGGGGACTACTATCCCCAACTCAAGTAACCCGACTGACACACAAACTGTTACTTTCCCCAACCGACTCAACACCCGGACACGTAATGTAGACCCGACACAACGATTACGACTTCCTACAAAGACACGAAAGATAACCACGCAACACCCAGGATCACAAAGGATCGCACACCAAACAATATCGCAAAGGATCGCACTCCAGCTGTTCAGTGCCTGTTGCTAACCGGCTGGGCTCGAGCCTGCCACGCAATTTTCCCGATCCCTGTCGGGTCAGGCGGTCGACCTGTCAGCGATGTATAAAGCCATACTTTTCCGATAGTTGGTCGGAAGGGGAGCCGCCCTCATCTCCAAAGAAGACGCTCAACCTTACCGATCCCTGTCGGAAGGCTAGCCAATACCCACGCAACTTTTCCCGACACGCAGTCGGATCAGGCGGTCGACCTGTCTCCCCCAACCTCAGGCAACCACAACCACAATCACAAGCAAAGTTCAACAAACAGTAACAACACAGGTTCAACAACCCCACGGGCACTCATGGCCACCCAAGACACACCAACAGTAAAAATACGGGTTTAACAACCCCACGGGCACTCATGGCCACCCAAGACACACCAACAGTAAAATACGGGTTAACAACCCCACAGGCACTCATGGCCACCAAAGACACCAACAGTAAAATACGGGTTAACAACCCCACGGGCACTCATGGCCACCCAAGACACCAACAGTAAAATACGGGTTAACAACCCCACGGGCACTCATGGCCACCCAAGACACACCAACAGTAAAATACGGGTTAACAACCCCACGGGCACTCATGGCCACCCAAGACACACCAACAGTAAAATACGGGTTCAACAACCCCACGGGCACTCATGGCCACCCAAGACACCAACAAAACAATCAACCTCCGGGCATAACCAAATGCCTCCAGTAATTCTAATATCGATAAGTTCACTGCTTCTACGACACTACTAAGTGTCACATGCATTTCTATTGTTCGATACGTTCCCGTATCATACGACACCACCCGATGTCGCCTGCCTTTCTATTGTTCGATAAACTTACTTAACCCACGACACCCAAGTGTCACATGCATTTCTACTGTTAACTTTCCCTAGTCAGGGCCGAGATCCGGCTACTTTTCCCTACCTCGTATGCTTTCCAAACAGCTCACAACCTAGCTCCGGCGTGCTCACGATCACTCGCCTAGCTTTCCCTTTCCTCTGTCGGTGGCACGATCTAATAAGAACACAATTTAAAACACTTTTAAGTTCGCAGGCATAAACTGAATTTTAATACACTTGACGCCCAAACGCAACCCCGACAATTACTAGACATTGTCGATAATGGGCCCGTAAAGGCCCGTTTCGCCCGACCCGGCGAATCTGCCCGGGATTGGAAAACGTCCTTCCGGGGCTCCGAAAATTCTCGTTTTTGTTTCCACGATCTTAGAATAATTCAAGGGTTCCAACGCAATCGACGGAATCAATTTCCGACTTCCGAGCAATTTAATTCGCGTTTAAAGTTTCTAAACCCGTCATTTACAACTTTTATAATTTAATTCCAAAACTCGTTCCGGGTGTGGATTAACGACTTGGGGAACGTCCTAAACCACCCGAACACGAAAACCCGAGACCCGAGCATGTGGGCCCCACTCCACCATCAAGGGTCGTGGGTGGTTGGGCCGGTTTTGGGCCGGTTCACCACCATGGTGGCCGACCCTAGCTCCGGCCAGCCACCCCCAACTCCGGAAGCCACCATACACGGTGGCCGGAGCTCCCCCGAGCCTCCGGTCACCGGTAAAAGATCATTTTTCGCTCCAAAACGCCTCCAACGAACCCCACACCTCAACTCATCCAAAGTCTACACGTTTCAACCCAAACCCTAACTCTTAAACGTACCAAAACAAAAATCAAAAGGGTACTCACCGTAGGGAATGACGATGGGAGCTCGATTCTTCGATCGTTGAGACGATCCACCGGTTGGATCGTCGGGAAATAGCAAAACCCGAACACTTTTCTCTTCTCCTTTCCCTTTTATCCTTCTCTTTCTTCTCTCCACTTTCTCTCTCTACTTTCTCCTTTTTTTCTAAATGGCCGAACACCCCCTTTCATTTCCTTTTAATTGGTTTTAAAAAAACAAACCAAACTCTTCTTATTTACAAACTACCACTCATTTCCCCTTTTTGTTTTGTTCAAAAATACCTAACACCGTCAGATTCGCGAAAATCGGCCGTCTCGGGCCCATTTTCCAAGAAATTACGAAACTTCACGAGCCACAAGGAAACGGCTCAACTAAGACCGCTATGATGACGGCTAAGCTTTTTGGATTCAAAACGAGCCTCGACCGGACCAAAACGTCGCTCGGTTGACTTTTCCAGCAAAAAGTCAACCTTTCCCAAACTGGTCAGAAAGTTGCCCTGAGTCCCCCAGAACTCACTTTGGTCGATATCGGGGTCGACTCAAGTCCGATATGACCCTCGGGGTCAAATTTAGGTTCATTTAGGTGTCTGTCCAAAATTTTTAAATTTTCCTATTTTTCGCCGATTTCACTGGCGTTGACCGGGAGCGGTTCTTACAAATACCTACACTTACAAATGTATGAGCATAAGGCTAGACGAAAAACACAACAAGGGAGCTTATCTCTTGCAATTTTCAGCCACCATAGTGAGGACTAGTGAGTTTTCTTTCAAGGGCTACTAACGGTTCTAGTTGTGGATCAAACTTTTTCCTGTGGATACCGTTAGAGGGAGAACGGTTGAGCGCCTATAGAATAATACCGAAGGTACCCGTATCGAACCAATTAGTTCCAAAGTAGCCGAATCCAAGGAAATCTCTATTAAATTATGCATAGATTAGAAATTGTATGAATATGTGATCTAGGATACATGTATAGGTTACCGACAAAAGTTTGCTATTTTTTTTATATTTCGAAGACGTGCTATATATTTCGAAATTTTATATACTTTTGGAAGCTGAATAAAAGTTATTCATGGTGAATTTAAAACGGGAAATTCATAAAAATATACTTTATAATAACATGTATTTCTTTTCCCAATGATAGTATAATTTTTAATTGGATAAGTATGCGTTCATACTTTTTGAGACAAAAATAACCTTTTATTTTATGAATCTCACTCTCTATTTCTTATCTTCTTCAACTATCGTTTGAAAATAAATTCATGTTTGATAAATTTATAATGTTGTGTAAATGGCATTTGTATGCCATATGTGGCCACCAAAATTTACATGACACCACTTCTTGCATGCAAAGAGTTATATGGAAATCCCTTATCACTTGTTATCTCCTATATATAAATGTACCAACTCCTTGTATTACATACCCAACACTTAACACAACACATCTTGTAACACATTCAAGACATGAATGAAATGCTTTCTTCTTCTCTCTATATTCTTAAGTTCTTGTTCTCTCTCGTCCTCATGGTATCAACCTTTTCCATTGTTGTTATTGTATTTGGGCCATCGGTGTCTTCGTGTTGCTTCCATACAACTTGAATCACATCACCTTGTGAGTAAGAGTTTTACGACATGTTATCAACACGACTTGCTCTGTTGTCCAGGTATCAAAGCTTCATATTAGCATGAATTTATTTATACTTGAGTCATGCTTATTTATGCATTTTTAAGTTATGGCTTTTCTAACAAGTATGCTCTATGATCACTAATTTATATTGGATATTTCACATAAGAACTTTGACGTTTATTGTATACTTGTGTTTTATTGTTAATACTAAAATTTGAGACTTGTTGAAACCGAAGCATTTGGACCTGAAGTTCCAAGATGCAAAACTGCTTGCATGCAATATGCAGCTTGGCTTAGGGCCTGAAGCTTGCAAATTTTATATGCGGAATATATGAGTAATTTGGCTAGTCTATGGGTTCGCTCATCGCCTGGTATGCTGGGCCAGAAGTTCAAAATACCATTGGACCGATGTATGTTGGATCAGAAGCTCCAAATACACAGTACCAGGAACCCGATGTATATTGGACCAGAATGTCCAAATACATAGTACCAACAACCCGATGTATGTTGGACCAAAAGTTCTAAAGATAGACTACCAAGGACTAGAAGTCGGGTGAGATAAAAATCAGTTTTTTCATATTATCCTGACATACAATTATCGATATCTAGGATGGAGAACTTGGCGAAACACGAGTATGCACCCCTCAAAATAGATGGGAAAAATTATTATGAATGGGCACTGGACACAACTCTCTATTTAAGATCTTAGAATCTTCGAGACGTCATAGAAGGGAATAAATAATCTGTGAAAAACAAATCCACGACCATAATTATCGTCCATCATCATATGCATAAAGATCTACGGGTAAAGTACTTGGTTGACGAAAACCCACTTGAATTATGAGTTAAGGTCAAGGAGAGGTTTGAGCATATGAAAGCAATAGCTCTCCCTCGAGCAGTATATGACTGGTCTAACCTCAGGTTGCATGACTTTAAGTCTAGAAATGAATACAGCTCAGTCATGTTTAAAATTGTATCCAAGCTTCGAAGTTGCGGAGAAACCATCAAACCCGCCCTGTTTGAAGTGCTCCATTTGCATAACTGAATGTGACAAGATATGATAATAGATCTAGACCCAAGCAAGGCCGAGTACCCTTTCGTGGTTGAGGTCATGGTCATGTTCGTGGACGTGGTCGTAGTCGTGGTCATGGTCATGGTTATGGCCATAACAATTTCCATCCTTATGGAATAGACAACAAGGTGTACCACCAGAAGTGGAACCGATATGATAAATATGAGAAAGGAAATGTCCTACATAACCAAACTCCCACAAATGTTGAAACCAAAGGTTATCGATGTGGTGGTACTGATCACTGGTCACGTGTCTGTCACGTACCAAACCACTTGGAAAAATTGTACAAAGAATCGATCAAGGGAAAGGAGAAGGTCGTTGAGACAAATTTTATTGATCATGTTGATGCTCCAATCAATCTTGTTGTCTCCGATCAAGCTTATTGTCTCCGACTTCTTTAAAGATGATGACGGGGATACAGGTTGTTATGAAAATATGGCTTTAACTATTGTTTACCAATAAATCCCTTATGGATGATATATATTTATATATTTATATTTTTTTTCAACTATTATAAGCTGATGAAATGTTTTTGTGTCATGATAGAATATGGATCCAAACTATTGATTACGTGCTTGTAAAAATGATGGCGATTTGTGTTTAGTTGATTGTGCTACTACACGCATAATCTTGACAAACAAAAAAAATATTTTTCTTGTTTAACCTTGGTTGAAGCAAATGTTAACACAATTATGGGTACTGGAAACTTGATAGAGGGATCCAAAAGGGCTACCTTGATATTAGAAAATGGAATAAGGTTGAGTACCAATAATGCTTTATATGCAAGTTGATCCAGAAAAAATATACTTAGCTTTAAGGATATTCATGACAACGGATATCATGTCAAGACCAAAAATGAAAATAAAATTGAGTTCCTCTATATCACCCTTGATAAATGTAGTGAAAAGTGTGTAATTGAAAAATTACAGGTTCTATCATCAGGATTATATTATACAACCATAAGGATAATTATAACCTACGCTACTATTAACTAAAAGTTAATTAATCCAGATATCTTTATGTTCTGAAATAATTGTCTTGGTCATCCTAGATGAACGATGATGTGTATGATTGTTGAAAACTCGTGTGTGTTGGGTCTCGAGGTAGGGTTGGAGATGAACCAACTCGCAACGGAAAATCAATGAAAACCAAGAGACGATTAAAACCATGAAACAACTAACAAAGAATGGATTCACAAGAGAAAAATTCAGCACTAGTTCTTACCAAAACAAGAACACCGGTTAACGAATGATTGGCTTGACTCTCCAAGACGCCTACGTATCCACATGGGAATCAAAGCCCCGTAGTTCTTCTCTTTGAGGACTCAAGAACACAAAAATGGAGGTGAAAACTAGCCAAACCCGAAATGGCCATGGAAGAGGGAGAGAAAATGTGTTTCCAATTCTTGTCTAGTGTTTGTTATGTTGAAAAAAGATGACTTAAACATAACAAAACCCATACTTGTCCAACTAAAGGCATGAGACAAGTATGGTGTCAAGTAAGGTGTAAATAGGACAAAGTATGGCAAGACAAGATTGGGTTAGGCGGTGAATCACCAACACCTTAATCCTTGTCTTGCTTACTTAGTACTAATTAATCAAGACTTGATTAATTAGTTCCATGAGCCTTGGTTGCATGGGCCTTTCATGGGCCTCTTGGAACATGGCCCGTGGCCATTTCTAACGAGGTCCCGTGATTCGCTCATCGCCTCCAAGCCTTACATACCGGAAATGTCCAACA
The DNA here is from genome assembly GCA_963921825.1 of Erodium maritimum. Lineage (NCBI taxonomy): Eukaryota > Viridiplantae > Streptophyta > Magnoliopsida > Geraniales > Geraniaceae > Erodium > Erodium maritimum. The sequence goes on along the minus strand of OY997592.1, from coordinate 39,579,741 downwards.
TTATCCGACGCGATCAATCCCAAGACTCCAAGCCTTGTCTCGATCCGTAAAGTCCTATTCACGTACGGGCACATGACCCAAAACCCAGTTTTGGTCATGTCCCGAGACAACTCCCTTTTGGCCATTCTCCATAAATGTGTCAATGAGTTTCATCCTCCGGTGTGACCCTTAGGTTTATGCATGTCAATAGATCAACGTAAAATCCCATTTTACTTGATCCTATTTAAGTGGAAACTAACGAGACTTTAGTATTGCCTGACACTGCATAACGAATCGACCTTGTCGATTCTAACCTTTCCGTCATCCCTGTCATTATCCTTTTATCTCCGATATCCTGATTGAGATAAGGCATAGAGCTGTCATCCTTATTATTCTCAATCACCGTTCCTTGATATGTGAGATGACTGAAGATATGATACCCAGTATCATGTGCATGGCCATGCTATTCTTTCAGTCACTCTCGATCAAACGGCCGAGAACCGATATCTTTCCCATACCTCAGTATGAGGGATAAATCCCTTAGCCGCCTTTCGTGTCACTCATGTAGCCCGTCCCCAAGCCAATCCTGGCCGTTATGGAAGCCCTGTTACGGACAACGTTAGGCTCAGGTCAAACTCAGTTGTTGACTACATAGAGATCACAAAGACTCCTTGGTCTAAGGATACATGACAAGCTACGACACTGAATATGTTCATGACTTAATCTATGGCACATATTCAGGGCGGGTCATCCAATATCATGTCCCACATGATATCTATGATCAGACTCCGGAATCCCATTCCAATGACTAACAGAACGTAAGCCATAAAGAGTCATCTTTCATACTAGTCGCTTCTAGTGAAGCTTTGTTGACTAGGGACCCATCGAGTGTGATCTATCTCGATCTATGGTTCTATTCGCATGGTGGGCATAGATCAGAGCACACATCGATATATTACTCCAACACATAAGTAATATAAAGCCTCTTTAATTTTATTGCTAACGATGATATGTACATTTGGACATTTAGGATTGAACTACGGGCACTAAGACTAACAATCTCCCACTTGCCCTAGTTTCAATCTAAACTCCAATATGTCCCCATCGACTTTACATGTCTAACATGTTTAGGCAGCGACACTGCCTTAGTCAAAGGGTTGGCTATGTTATCATCTGTTGCAATATAGGTTATCTCCACTTCACCTCAGTTCAATATTTCTCTGATTAGGTGGATACGCCGTAGTACATGTTTGGATTTGTTATGCGATCTGGGCTTTTAGCTTTCGCAATGGCCCTTGTGTTGTCGCAAAATGGATTCTCCGGGCTGGATGGGTTTTTAATTACACCCAACCCTGCCGTGAATTTCCAAATCCACATAGCCTCCTAAGCTGCCTCTGCAACATCCATGTACTTGGCCTCTGTTGTAGATTCGGCAATGGTATCTTGCTTTACGCTCTCCCAGCTAAAGCTCTGTCATTCAGCATAAACACATATCCTGATTGACTTCTAAAGTCATCTGGATTTTTCTTGGAAAACTAGCGTCTACTCATCCTTCGACGACTAGTTCAGCATCATCTTTCCCCGGGTTAGACTGATGTCTACTGGTACAACATAAGGCTTACGATACGTCCGGTCTTATACATGTCATGGCATATATGATCGATCCTGCCCCCAGGCGCATAGGATTCTCATCATCCTTTTCAGCTCATCAGGTGTCTTAGGACACTGAGTCTTGCTGAGATGAATGCCATGACTAGTGGGTAAGAGTCCTTTATTTGAATCGAGCATTAAGAACCTACTAAATACCTTGTTCACATAGGTTCCCTGACTTAAATCCAAGACCCTCTTGGTGCGATCTCTACATATCTTAATCCTTAAGATATAAGAAGCATCGCCTAAGTCCTTTATTGAAAAACACTTCCTCAACCAAGCTTAAGTCTCGTGCAAGGTTGGGATGTCGTTTTCAATGAGAACCAGAAAGGTAATCTTGCTCCCACTAGCCTTCTTATAAACGCAAGATTCATCCTCGTTCTTGATTATTCCAAATCCAATTACAGCTTCATCAAAACGAAGGATCCAACTCCGAGCAGTTCGTTTCAATCCATAAATGGATTTCAACAACTTATAAATCTTTCCCTTATTCTTCGGATCGTCAAAACCTTTGGGCCGAGACATACAAACGTACTCAGTCAAATTTCCATTTAGGAAAGCTGTTTTGACATCCACTTTCCATATCTCATAATTATGATACGCAGTTATGTCAAGAAGAATTTGGATCGATTTTGACCATAGCCACTAGGGAGAAGGTTTCCTCATAGTCAATCCATTGGATCTGCCTATAACCTTTCGCCACCAGTTGAGCTTTGTAGGTCAGAGGGTTGCCGTCCATGTCCATCTTCACCTTGAAGACCCATTTGCATCCGATGGTCCTCACACCATTGATGGGATCAACCAGTTCCCAGACTTAGTTGTCCGACATGGATTGCACTTCCTCCCTCATGGCTCCCAGCCATAACTTGGAGTCGGGCCCATCCACGACTTCTTGAAAGGTGGTTGGATCATCGTGATCCACCATGACTTCATTGTCACCTCCGGATACCATATCTTGGAGGTGGAAGATTGATCCTTTCAAATCGCCTTGGACCTTCCGGAATTGTAACACGAATTGGTTCTTACTCTACGAAAATCTCTGGCTCCTTTCTACTATGTTGTCAATTGGTTTAGACAGATCTGTACCATCCTGAATTTCTTCGAGATGCACAGTCCTCCCAATGATGTCTTTGGAAACAAAACTTCTTTTCCATAAAGACCCCACCCCAAGCGACGAACACCATGTTCTCACTGGGATTGTAGAAATAGTATCCCCTTGTTGCTTTGGGATACCACACGAAGGTGCATATCTCAGATCTTGGTTCGAGCTTAGTCGAAACCAAATGTTTCACATAACCCTCGCAACCACAAATCTTTAGGAAGGACAAAGCGGGCATCATCCCGTACCATTTTAAAATGGTGTCCCTTCCACACCTTTCGTCGAATCCCGATTCACTATGAATGCGGTCGTCTCTAGAGCATAATCCCAGAAAGAGATTGGGAGATCAGTCCAACTAATCATGGAACGGACCATTGTCTAACAATGTCCGATTTCTCCGTTTGGCTACACCTTTCAACTACAGTGTCCCAGGAGGAGTCCATTCCAAAAGGATCCCATTCTCTTATAGATGATCTAATAACTCTATGTTCAAGTATTTTCCACCTCGATCCAATCGAAGTGCCTTAATACCTTTGTCGAGCTGGTTTTCTACTTTAGTCTTAAACTCTTTGAATTTATAAAAAGCTTCAGACTTATGTCTCAGCGAATAGACATAGCCATATTTACTGTAATCATAAGTAAATGTGATAAAGTAGCTAAAACCCTCCTGGCAAGTGAAGTTATTGGTCTACACACATTCGAGTGTATCAGCCCCAATAATTCACCCGCCCTTTCATCGCGATCGATAAAGGGCACTTTAGTCATTTTGCCCATCAAACAAACCTTGCACCTATCGATCGAATGGAATTCGAATGAACCTGAAAGCCCGCACTTCTGAAGTGCTGATAAGCGCTTCTTGTTTATGCGACCCAAATGACAGTGCCATAACATAGTTAGGTTTAAATCGTTGGATTTAGACCTCTTGGTATTAACGTAATATATAGAACTTGAGGCATTGTTACCCATATCTAATATGTACAATCCTTCAACCAAGTCAGTACTGGTATAAAACATATCATTGCATAGAACATTGAAAACTCCATTTCCAATATTAGCATTATATCCTTCCTTGTCAAACACGGATACAGATATAATATTCCTACTAAAAGTAGGTATGCAATATACATTATACAATACTAAGACAAGGCCACTTGGCAAAGCAAGACTCATGGATCCTATAGCAGTTGCCACAACTCTGAGGTCCACTTCGTGCTTTCCAAACCTCTCATACTTTCACCCACCATATATTAGTGCATGTGTGAGATTCATTCCTGGTATCTAATACCCATGAATCTTTGGAAGTAGAGAGATGTAGCTCTATAGAGTTAATACCGGATGAAGGCACGGTCCCACCGCCCTTCCTTAGATCATCCAGGTTTCCTGATGAAGGCGCAGTCCTACTGCCTTTCTTCAGATCATCCAGGCTATTTGATGAAGGCGCAGTCCCACTGCCCTTCTTCAGATCAGCCGTGAACTTCCTGTAATCTCGGTTCCACTGACCAGGCTGTTGGCAGTAGAAGCAGACATTCTCAGGTGTCTCATCTTTCCTGCCAAGTGCGCATGGACCCCGCCCTTGCCACTTCTAATTCCCTTGTTGACCATCAGAATATCCTTGGATCCTAGATCCCTAATATATTCTTCTCAGCAGTTATTGACACTTCATGTAACTCTGATATGGTCTTAGAGAAAGCCTTGTGAATGACATATTCTTTGCGTTCAGACTTGAGGACCATCCTCAAAATTCTGTACCAGTTCAAATAGTTTGTCCCATTTAGCTTGACCCTGTCAAAAATGGTTTTTAATGACAAACTATTAAGGTTCGCTGATTTTGCCATTTGATCTACAATAGATAAAATTCAATCAGTAAACTGAATAAATTTTATGAAGATCAAGCTTAAACACCAACAATCGATTCTAAACCTTTAGAATCTGAAACTAAGATCCTTGATTCACTCGATTAAGCTGAACTAATGCTCACCACTTAATCGAGCTATGTAGGTAGGACTCCATCCAATCACATCCAATGTGACTCTTGGCTACGGTATGTACTTATGTACACGGCTTACCCTATCTGTTACCCTAGCTCAACCTCAGGCTGAGAATCGTAGTCGGGTCCACCAATTCTCAACTATGGCTCGTCACTATGTAGGTGCTCCGCTAATGAGCACGACACTCACATATGTCGTCCAAACCTACTACCCCTCTTTCCCATGGATGCTCCACTAATGCGCACGACACCCATAGGACGGGGAGGTAGTAAGGTGTTGATAATTGGGAGGTATCGGACATGACCCGTTTTTACTTGTCCGGTTGTGTTTAAAACTTTGACACATCCTAGATGCGTTGAGCACATCAACTACATTCCAAATGCAATGATGCCTCAAATTACATCCAATGTAATTCTTCCTTCGAACCCGTCAACTACATCCAATGTAATGACGATTCTAAGGGCTCACACACAAGAATTAAAATTCCAATTTTATCTTTGCATGTGAGGTGATATGCTCGGAAATAAAGTTAAGCATGCAATTCTAAAACACAAAGAATTAGTCATGCATAAACTAAACCAAGCATAAAGCGATAAATGTGCACATAATAGCCCCCTAAAATAACTCCCACTAGCTTCATGAGCTCCACCGACTCCAAGCCGATGCCAACACCCGAAAAGCCACCAAAGGACCTTTTCGCCCTTTCTTCGTCTTGAGTAAAAAATTACAATTCAATACACGAATCGCAGGTTGGGAATAAATAAATATTACAAACAAGTGGTTCGACGACCACACCTTGAAAGAATAATTACACGCTAACTCTAACGGCTCGCAGGCCGTGAAAAGCAATAAATAATTAAATCCAGCTCGGGGCTATTATGTACACCATGCCAACATCACATCACACATCGTGTTATCAAACAATCATGTTATCAAACATCATGTGATTTTCCGGTTTTATTTAATAGCCAAGTTTCGAAAATTTTTGATGCTCGGTTTATCGAAACCGTTCAAAAATGAAACTTTTGAACATTTGATCTTCGAGTTCGTCATGACGGTTCCAAACCCGTCATAACTAACAAAACGGTTTAGCCTTAGCATATCAACCATCCAATGGTCATGCTTGGCCTAGCTCCGTCCAACGGAGCCCCGTTCGGTCTCGGTTTCGGCTCCCCGAGAGTCCCGCTCCCGAGACCCGAAAAATCAAACTTTTTTCAAAATTTCCAGATTTGAAATAATTTTCAAAAATTCATTTTACATGCATTAAATACATAAACAATAATTTTAAACATGTTATCAATCAATTTAGCAAAACAACATGCCAAAAACGAAACTTTCAAGCAAAACCGAAACTTTGAACACCGTCTTGTGAATCCCGAAGGTAGCACGGCTCTGATACCACTGTTGGGTCTCGAGGTAGGGTTGGAGATGAACCAACTCGCAGCGGAAAATCAATGAAAACCAAGAGACGATTAAAACCATGAAACAACTAACAAAGAATGGATTCACAAGAGAAAAATTCAGCACTAGTTCTTACCAAAACAAGAACACCGGTTAACGAATGATTGGCTTGACTCTCCAAGACGCCTACGTATCCACATGGGAATCAAAGCCACGTAGTTCTTCTCTTTGAGGACTCAAGAACACAAAAATGGAGGTGAAAACTAGCCAAACCCGAAATGGCCATGGAAGAGGGAGAGAAAATGTGTTTCCTATTCTTGTCTAGTGTTTTTTATGTTGAAAAAAGATGACTTAAACATAACAAAACTCATACTTGTTCAACTAAAGGCATGGGACAAGTATGGTGTCAAGTAAGCTGTAAATAGGACAAAGTCTGGCAAGACAAGATTGGGTTAGGTGGTGAATCACCAACACCTTAATCCTTGTCTTGCTTACTTAGTATTAATTAATCAAGACTTGATTAATTAGTTCCATGAGCCTTGGTTGCATGGGCCTTTCATGGGCCTCTTCGAACATGGCCCGTGGCCATTTCCAACGAGGTCCCGTGATTCGCTCATCGCCTCCAAGCCTTCCATACCGGAAATGTCCAACATTATCCGACGCGATCAATCCCAAGACTCCAAGCCTTGTCTCGATCCGTAAAGTCCTATTCACGTACGGGCACATGACCCAAAACCCAGATTTGGTCATGTCCCGAGACAGCTCCCTTTTGGCCATTCTCCATGAATGTGTCAATGAGTTTCATCCTCCGGTGTGACCCTTAGGTTTATGCATGTCAATAGATCAACGTAAAATCCCATTTTACTTGATCCTATTTAAGTGGAAACTAACGAGACTTTAGTATTGCCTGACACTGCATAACGAATCGACCTTGTCGATTCTAACCTTTCTGTCATCCCTGTCATTATCCTTTTATCTCCGATATCCTGATTGAGATAAGGCATAGAGCCGTCATCCTTATTATTCTCAATCACCGTTCCTTGATATGTGAGATGAATGAAGATATGATACCCAGTATCATGTGCATGGCCATGCTATTCTTTCAGTCACTCTCGATCAAGCGGCCGAGAACCGATATCTTTCCCATACCTCAGTATGAGGGATAAATCCCTTAGCCGCCTTTCGTGTCACTCATGTAGCCCGTCCCCAAGCCAATCCTGGCCGTTATGGAAGCCCTGTTACGAACAACGTTAGGCTCAGGTCAAACTCAGTTGTTGACTACATAGCGATCACAAAGACTCCTTGGTCTAAGGATACATGACAAGCTACGACACTGAATATGTTCATGACTTAATCTATGGCACATATTCAGGGCGGGTCGTCCAATATCATGTCCCACATGATATCTATGATCAGACTCCGGAATCCCATTCCAATGACTAACAAAACGTAAGCCATAAAGAGCCATCTTTCATACTAGTCGCTTCTAGTGAAGCTTTGTTGACTAGGGACCCATCGAGTGTGATCTATCTCGATCTATGGTTCTATTCGCATGGTGGGCATAGATCAGAGCACACATCGATATATTACTCCAACACATAAGTAATATAAAGCCTCTTTAATTTTATTGCTAACGATGATATGTACATTTGGACATTTAGGATTGAACTACGGGCACTAAGACTAAAAGTGTGGACATTCATTAAACGACTATAATATCCTTTTGTCCCATGAGATATCTTGTACAACTTTTTCACAAGGGAAATTATTGGTGCGATCATCACAAACCAAGGTCAATATTGAATCTCAATCTTTATTGCAGAGGATTAAGGGAGACATATGTAGCCCTATTCATCCATCAAGCAAAACATTTAGTTATTTCATGGTCATGATAGACGCATCCAATAGATGGTCTCATATATGCTTATTATCAACGCGAAACGTTGCATAAGCTAAATTGATGGCACAAATCATTAACCTTAGGGAATATTGCCCTGATCACCCAATTAAGTCTATCCATCATCATAATGCTGGTGAGTTTATATCAAGAGCATTTGATAATTATTGCATCCCGTTTCACATGTCCATAACCAGAATGGTTTAGCAAAATCTTTTATTAAACGAATACAGGTAATTGCACATACATTATTACTGGAATCACAATTACCTATTTCTTCTTAGGGACATGAAGTATTACATGATGCATCTTTACTTCGTGTAATACGAAGTGCATATCAGTAATATTCTTCTATACAACTTGTGTGTGGTCATTAACCTAATATATCCCATTTAAGAACTTTTGTATGTATTGTTCAAGTTCTTATCGTAGTTACTCAACATACAAAAATGGGACCCCAACGTCGATTGGGAATATATTTTGGTTTTGATTCACAGTCCATTATCAGGTATCTTGAACCTCGAATGGATGATCTGTTCCCTGCAAGATTTACATATTGTCTTTTTGATGACGCAACATTTCCACCTCTAGGTGAGAATGATAAGCCTCCTGAAATAAGACATGAACTTTCTTGGAAAATGAATTCTCTTTCTTATTTAGACCCACGCACATCACAATGTGAAACGAAAGTACATAGAATTATTCACTTGCAAAATGTTGCAAATTAAATGCCTAATGCATTTGCAGACACATCAAAAATAACAAGGTCATATATAGATGCTATCAATGTACCAGCTAAAATTAAGATCATTGGTGATAGTGCAAAGAAATTTATCGATTTCTCTACTACACGGCTGAAGCGTGGAAGGCTAGTTGGATTAAAAGACATTGTTCCCCAGAAGTGGAAATGTCAAACGAATAGAGAGGATGAGAAAGCCTCATTACTAGAGGTAGTTCCGAGGTAACTATCAGATGCAGTTCTAGAAGAACCGGTCGTTTAGGAAATACCAGAAGGATCTAATACTCTTGATAAGCTGCAAGAGAAAAGAAATGAGGAAATTCATATGAATTATTCACACATAAAAGAAACCTGTGATCGAAAATCAATTATTGTTGATAAAGTTTTTGCGTTCGCAGTGGCTAATGAGATAGTCAATGAATTTGATTTTGAGCCCCAAAGCATCGACGAAATCCATCACAGGACTGTTTCCAAATTGGCTTGGAAGAAGCCGTTCAAGCATAATTAGCAAAACGCTAAGTCTTTGAGTCTGTTTCCAAAACACCAGAAGATGGTACACCTGTTGGTTACGGATGAGTGTGTACAAGAAAGCAAAATGAGAAAAATGAAGTCGCCCGATATAAGGATAGACTCGTGGCCTAAGGATTCTCTCAACGACCAGAAGTCGGTTTTGATGAGACATATTCCATAGTGATGGATATGATCACTTTCAGATATTTGATCAACCTATCAGTCTTTGAAGGAATTGATATGTGCATGATTGACGTTGTTAATGCTAACTTTTATGGTACTCTGGACACTAATATTTATATGAAACTTCTTGATGGGTTGAGATTTCTTGCAGCAATGATAGATATCCCTACAGATCTTTGTTCGATAAAGTTACAAAAGTCTCTATATGGACTAAAGCAATTTTATAGGATGTGGTACCATCGCCTTAGCGAGTACTTTACAAGAGAGGGGTATAAGAATGATGTCATATGTCCATGTGTGTTAATAAGAAACAACATCTAGGTTTGTTATTATAGCAGTATATGTTGATGACATAAATCAGACTGAGACTCTATGGGAGATCCACAAAGTTGTAGAATACTTGAAAGGGGAATTTGAAATGAAAGATTTGGGGAAAATTAGACATTGACTCGGCCTACGGCTCGAGCATCTGCTTGATGGAATTTTGATCCATTAATGTGCATATATTGAAAAGCTCTTGAAGCACTTTATCATGGGTAATGCTAATCCACTCAATACTCCAGTGTTCGTCCGATCTTTAGATCCCAAGAGGGATCCATTCCGCCCCAAAGAAGTTGATGAAGAGATACTTGGTCCTGAAGTACCATATCTAAATGCTATTGGGGGTTTGTTATATTTGGCACGGAGTACACGACCTGATATAACATTCGTAGTAAATGTACTTGTCAGGTTCAGTTCAGAACCTACTAGACGACATTGGAATGGTATTAAGTGTATATTTCGTTATCTGAGTGGAACTTGATATTTTGGGATATTATATTCTATATCCAGGAGGAGCGTTGTCCTGGTTGAATATGCAGATGCATGATATTTATCAGATCCCTACAAAGCTCACTCCTAGATATTATATATTTTCACTTACAGTGAAACACCCATTTCCTAGCGCTCTACGAAGCAGACTTTGGTTGCGACATCTTCGAACCACTCGGAAATTATGGCGCTCTACATGAAGCTAGCCGAGTATGTGTATTCTTGCGATCCGTTATCAAGCACCTGTAATGCTCAATTGGCTCTCCTCCGCCAAGTCTCCTTCCATTATATATTATGACAATGCAACTTGTATTGCTCAAGTCAAAGGAGATATATCAAAGGAGATAGGATCAAGCACATCTCTCTAAAGTTCTTTTATACTCATGAGCTCCAGAAGAGTAATCAGATAGATGTCAAGAAAATTCGGTTCTGCGAGAACCTGCCTGATTTGTTTATTTAAGCCTTGCGGACCTCTACCTTTGAGAAGCTAGTACACGTAATCGTCTTGCGCCGCCTTAGCAAGCAACCAAAATAGCCCACTTTTTCCCTTATCCAAGTTTTTTCCCATATGGTTTTCTTGGAAAGGTTTTTAATGAGGCAACATCCAGCATAACGTCAAGCACATTTTGTGCATTCCACTCTTTTCCTTACAAGTTTTCATATCACCGAGTTTTCCTGAGGAGGTTTTTAACGAGGCAACCTGAACTTGAAGCACATTATGATGTCTAAAGGGGAGTGTTGTGGAAATGGCATGTGTGGCCACCACAATTTGCATGGCATCACTACTTATGTTGTAATCTCTCATCACTTGTTGGCTCCTATAAGAGCATCTCCAATGATCGTGGCAGGCGGGTCGTTGCAAGCGCTGCCACGACTCGTTGTGTCAAGGGGTCGTGTCAGGGGCGGCGTATCAGGGGGTCGTTGCAGGATCCTGCAACGACGCGACACCATGGTAGGAGCTATTTTAGAGGAGATAGAATGTCATTTTGCTTCAAAAACAACTACAAACCATGACTCCCTACCACTAGTCATGGCAGGCCATTGGAGATGCCATGGCAGGAAGCCATGGTAAGGAGGAGAGAGAAATCCAAAAAACACCTCCTACCATGGCTTCTTGACACTAGTCATGGTAGACCATTGGAGATGCTCTAAATAGATGTACCAACTCCTTGTATTACATACTCAACACAACACATCGTGTAACACATTCAGGACATGAATGCAATGCTTTCTTCTTCTCTCTATGTTCTTAAGCGCTTGTTCCCTCTCGTCCTCATGGTGACCGTGACATGGACATCAACCTCTTCCAATATTTTCATTGTATTTGGCCCATCAGTGTCTTTCTGTGGGTTCCATCCAACTGGACTTACATCACATTGTGACATATTAAAGTATTTCTTTCGGTCCCAATTTTTAGAGGCAAATAAACAAAATACTAAAATACTATGCATTCAAAAACAAAATTAGGCAAATAAACATACTCACCACCATAAAGGTCATTTGATTTGTGTAAAATTTCTTTCGGTCCCAATTTTTAGAAGTCTCCACCAACCTGTCCACAGCATACTGACACCAATTGTAATCTTTGATTTTTTCCACATCTTAAACGACATCCAAGATGTATTGGTTGACAAGCCTGGTTGTACTCCCGAAATCAATCATGAGTGTGGTGAAAAAGACCATGAAAGTTTGCCTGAAATGGTCCCCTCCATTCTCCAATGACAGTAGATGATGGTAGAGATCATCGTGTGATATATCATATTCAGACGTTGTGTCTTTCTTCTTGCCCTTCAGGTGTTTCAGTTTTGTTTCCTCCCTTCATTTAATACGAGCTTCTGAAAAAGACTTACTTTTATTCAATTAAACCTTCTTCCTGCCTCGAGGAATACCAAGAACGTGCTGCACATCTGAATCGTCGATGTGTAAGCGATCCCCAAAACCAAGTACGAGGGACATAATCCTAGGCTTGAAGCTTTCAGCGAGGTACAAACACAGCCGGGCGGGTAGAAATTAAACTCTAAACTTTAAAATAGATCCAAACCCAATATCATCAATATCCTTTCTCTGAGCTGGACTTAATTGCACTATGAAGTCAAATAACCTAGATGGTGAAGTTCTTAACAAAATCTTGGGTAGACGGGCTTTCCTTTCCCTGATAAGCTGAGCATCGTCCCTCTCCTGTGAAGTTCGATAAAATCTCCTCTTAACTTCACCACCAATCTTTACTTTTTTGGCCTCCTGATCTGAAGATAGTATATCTGTCTGTTTCAGCATACCAAGGACATCAACCCTTTGTTTTCGCTTCCGAAGTCTCTCATATACCTGAAGTTTCATAGCCCTTTTCCTTAGAATGCCAATAGGCACATTATCTTCATCACTTTGCCCTTCTAAACGATGCAACGAGCTAGTGCCAGAATCAAGTACAACTAACTCTGCAGCTAGAGATGCTGCAGCTGGTTCTTCTACGAAATACAAAATAATTGAATTGAAAAACTCATATTACTGAAACATAATGCACCGAAAAAACTCATACAAAAGTAAGAGTGAACACTAATAGTTTACAACACACACTACTAAAAGTTTACAAAACATACTACTAAAAGTTTACAATTCATACTACTAATAGTTACCACATTCATACTAACAAACATATTACTGACCATTATAAACACAAAAACTGAATAGGATTAACATGATATTGTGACAAAATGTCTAAAAATATACAAAATTAACAGAAAACACATATACAAGTCAATTTATAAAGTACTAATACTTTACCATTATTTATAAAACATTGTGCCAAACAAATACAAACCAAACAATCTCACAAACATATCAGTGAAACATTCTAAAACTCAAATCTGCAAATAGATTCAGCTTAAGCAACTAGCTCTTTTATTGGCTTTTAACCCAAACGAAAGAGTCTTAAGAAATAAACAAGTCACCACTTTCTGGAGATGTAGAATCAATCACGCATTAATCTCATATATGAAAAATCCGCATTTGAAACCCCAGACAAAGCGAGTTTCAGGCATAAAAGCCCAGGAAACAACACACAGACACCCTCAACTTCACCAGACGCAATAGACAACTACAACATTCAGATTACAGAGCTATGAAAAGGATACTACTAAGGCAAAATAAGATTGAGTACATACCTGATTTACCGTATTCCAAAAAGCTTCTGTCGAACTCCCTAAACATATTTGAACTCATTTTGCAGATGAAAATCTAACACTAAGTTCTTCTTCTTCTTTGTCTTCGTCTTCGTCTTCGTCTTCTTACTCTGGTTCGAGAAACGAACTGAAAATATGAAATAACAAATCGAAACACGTTGATTAAATGGGAAAATAAAAAATGAAAATCAGAAACACGTATATTGAATGGGAAAGATCGAATCGTTTCGTTTAATTTATCGCGTCTTTTCGTCTGAATCGTTAGAATCGTTTGGTTTAATTTGTCGCGACAAATAGACAAGTACCACTAGATTCAGCTTTATACGATGATTAGTTTTAAGTTTATCAAGTTCATCAAGTAGTCTTATTTGGGTACCATCCCTTTTATATTCCTCTTTTCGGAGGTCACCATATCTAATTAAGAACTCCCCCTTTCTATAACTAGTACGACTCTATCGGTTGTTAGGAAAGGTCTTCCCAAAATGATAGGAGTCACACGATTGTTCTTTACTTTCAGTCAACGTAGTCAGTATTGTAATAACCACTCCCGGTCAACGCCAGTCAAACCTGCGAAAAACGGGAAAATTTAAAAATTTTAAGACAGGCACTTAATTGAACCTAAAATGACCCCGAGGGTCATACCGGACTTAAGTTGACCTCGTTATCGACCAAAGTGAGTTCCGTGGGACTCAGGGCAACTTTCTGATCAATTTGAGAAATGTTGACTTTTCGCTGGAAAAGTCAACCGAGCGACGTTTTGGTCCATTCGAGGACCGTTTTGGATCCAAAAAGCTTAGCCGTCATCGCAGCGGTCTTAGTTGAGCCATTTCTTTGTAGCCCATCAGGTTTCGTAATTTCTTGGAAAAAGTTACCGTTCGGGGCCCGAAACGTCTGATTTTCGCTAGTCTGATTGGAAAATATCTAGTAGATATTTTCCCAAAAGGTGTGGGACCCACCTTTCCACTTGTCAACCAAGTGGTGGTGTTGGGGGCGGGGAATGAGTGGTGGTGCCTTATAGGGTTCGGCCAAAGGGGGGTTTTAGAGAGAGAAATCACAAATGAAAAAAGGAAGAGAGTTAGAGAGAGAAGGAGAAGAAGAGAAGAGAGGAGCTAGGTTTGTGGTGCCACTATTCACGTCATCCATCCATTGGATCGTCTCAAGGCTAGGAGGAATTGAACTCCCCTCATCCTCCTTTACGGTTAGTACTAAACCGGTCGTCGATTTGATTAATTTTGGAAGTTAGGGTTTGAGTAAAACTGTTATTTTAGGTTGTATTGAGGTTGGGGGAATTGTTGGAGACGTTTTGGAGATGTTTGGAGTTGAAGGGGAACGTTTTCCGGTGACCGGAAGCTCGGGAGGAGGTGGGACCAGCCACCACCATGGTGGCTGGGCCCCAATTTGAACCCTAGGGCCTATGTCCAAGGAGAGCCGGGTGGAGCCCATGTGCTCGGGTGCTCGGGTTTAGTGTTCGGGTGGTTTAAAACGTTCCTCGGACCATTTATCCATAACCGAATCGAAATTTGGATTTCAATTGCGAAAGTTGTAATTATCAGGTTTAGAAACTTTAAACGTTAATTAAATGACTCGGAATTCGGAATTGAATTCCGTCGAGTGCTTAGAAACCCTTGGATTATTCTAGGACCGTAGAAACGAAAACGGGAACTTTTGGAGCCCCGGAAGGGCATTTCCAAAACCGGGGCAGATTCGCCATGTCAGGCGAATTGGGCCTTTACGGGTCCTTTATCGATAATGTCAAGTAATTGGGAAGTTTGGGAGTGATCGACATTGTCGGGGTTACGTTTGGGCTTTAAGTTTATTGAATTTCAGTTTATTCCTGCGAGTTGTTAAGCGCCTTAAAATTGTGTTCTTTTAGATCGTGCCGCGGACCGAGGCAAGGGAAAGCTGGGTGAGTGACTGAGATCACACCGGAGCTCGTTGGTTGGCTTTTGGAGAACTTATACGAGGTAGGGAAAAGTAGCCGGATCTCGGCCCTGACTAGGGAAAGTTAACAGTAGAATTGCATGTGACACCGGGGTGTCGTGGGTTAATTAGGTTTATCGAATATTAGAAAGGCATGATACGGGAACGTAGCATTTATGAGAAAAGCATGTGACACTTAGCAGTGTCGTAGGAGCAGAGAACTTAGCGATATTAGAATTACTGGAGGCATATGACCATGCCCGGAGGTTGACTGTTTAATTTATGTCTTGGGTGGCCATGAGAGCCCGTGTATTATTGTTGGTGTCTTGGGTGGCCATGAGAGCCCTTGTTTTATTGTTGGTGTCTTGGGTGGCCATGAGAGCCCGTGTTTTATTGTTGGTGTCTTGGGTGGCCATGAGAGCCCGTGTTTTATTGTTGGTGTCTTGGGTGGCCATGAGAGCCCGTGTTTTTATTGTTGGTGTCTTGGGTGGCCATGAGAGCCCGTGTTTTACTGGTGGGATGTCTTGGGAGGCCATGAGTGCCCGTGGGTTGTTGAGCCCGTGAGTTACTGTTGGTGTGTCTTGGGAGGCCATGAGGGCCCGTGGGGTTGTTGAACCCGAATTTTTACCGTTGGAGTCTTGAGTGGCCATGAGTGCATGTGGAGTGTTGAACTGGTCTTCTTACTGCTTATTGAACCTTGCTTGTGATTGTGATTGCGGATCCCGGTAGGTTGCAAGCATTCTTTGGCTGGCCTGACCAAGTTCGAGTCTCGGCAGGTTGTGAGCATTCTTTGGCTAGCCTGATCCGTGTTCGTTGTCTTTGGAGGAGGTCGTCAATGGTTGTGTCGGGTTTACAGTACGAGTTTGAGGTTGAGTCTGTTGAGGAAGGTAACGGGTTGTGGGTCAGTTGAGTACTTGAGTTGGGGATTGTAGTCCTGGTGTTGGGTTTGGTTTTGGTGTTACCGGCATTGTCTGCTAAGTATGTCGTAGTGAGTCTGTTATCTGTGGTGGTGAGCGAACGCTCACCCCTAGCTGCTTTTCCTACATGTACTGATCACAGGACGGACTAGGTGAGCTCTAGAAGCTTGTGGAGCTAGGAGCGAGGTCCGGGTTTTATCTTTTGAGTATAGTGACGGATACTTGTACCTTGTCCATTTTGTTGGGACGCTTTTTGTGTTGTAAATATTATTTTTGGTAACTAAACAATAATTTCAAAGTGTTTATTCAAAACAGGTTTCAAATGTTTTATGTTTTTGAATGTTCGCGTCCCGAGATCGGTTTACTGAAATTGGTGCGTGACAGCTTGGTATCAGAGCTCGAGGTTTCACACCTCGGACTGTCCGTCAATGAGGTGGGGAGGGTCGAGTCAGTGTAGACCCGTCATGTCTTGAGTCTAGTTTTTTTTGTGCGTATGTTGCAGCATTTTGTTGCTGGCATATGGCCATGCCCAGAGGTTGACTGTTTAATTTATGTCTTGGGTGGCCATGAGAGCCCGTGTATTATTGTTGGTGTCTTGGGTGGCCATGGGAGCCCGTGTTTTATTGTTGGTGTCTTGGGTGGCCATGAGAGCCCGTGTTTTATTGTTGGTGTCTTGGGTGGCCATGAGAGCCCGTGTTTTATTGTTGGTGTCTTGGGTGGCCATGAGAGCCCGTGTTTTATTGTTGGTGTCTTGGGTGGCCATGAGAGCCCGTGTTTTTATTGTTGGTGTCTTGGGTGGCCATGAGAGCCCGTGTTTTACTGGTGGGATATCTTGGGAGGCCATGAGTGCCCGTGGGTTGTTGAGCCCGTGAGTTACTGTTGGTGTGTCTTGGGAGGCCATGAGGGCCCGTGGGGTTGTTGAACCTGAGTTTTTACCGTTGGAGTCTTGAGTGGCCATGAGTGCCTGTGGAGTGTTGAACTGGTCTTGTTACTGTTTGTTGAACCTTGCTTGTGATTGTGATTGCGGATCCCGGTAGGTTGCGAGCATTCTTTGGCTGGCCTGACCAAGTTCGAGTCTCGGCAGGTTGTGAGCATTCTTTGGCTAGCCTGATCCGTGTTCGAGTCTCGGCAGGTTGTGAGCATTCTTCGGCTAGCCTGATCCGTGTTCGTTGTCTTTGGAGAAGGTCGTCAATGGTTGTGTCGGGTTTACATTACGAGTTTGAGGTTGAGTCTGTTGAGGAAGGTAACGGGTTGTGGGTCAGTTGAGTACTTGAGTTGGGGATTGTAGTCCCGGTGTTGGGTTTGGTTTTGGTGTTACCGGCATTGTCTGCTAAGTATGCCGTAGTCAGTCTGTTATCTATGGTGGTGAGCGAACGCTCACCCCTAGCTGTTTTTCCTACAGGTACTGATCATAGGACGGACTAGGTGAACTCTAGAAGCTTGTGGAGCTAGGAGCGAGGTCCGGGTTTTATCTTTTGATTATAGTGACGGATACATGTACCTTGTCCATTTTGTTGGGACGCTTTTTGAGTTGTAAATATTAATTTTGGTAACTAAACAGTAATTTCAAAGTGTTTATTCAAAACAGGTTTCAAATGTTTTATGTTTTTAAATGTTCGCGTCCCGAGTTCGGTTTACTGAAATTGGTGCGTTTCAAGTATGGTATATAAACCCCAACTTTATCAATACATTCTATATAATGCCCCTCGGTTGTCTATTAGAACGATCCGTTAATTGAAGCACTATAGAAGATGGAAGTGGTTCTTCCCAATGACCAAACTTCCAAAATATAGATAAGAACAAGACATTTATGCTAGCTCCTAGGCCACAAAGAGTATTTTTAACAAAATGCTTATCAATGACACATGATAAAGTGAAACCACGTAGATGTTTGAGTTTGAATTGTAACCTATTGTTTAAGATGTTGGAGTATTGTTCAGTTAAGCGGATCATGTCTCCATCCGAAAACTTCCTTTGGTTTATTGCTAATGTATACACTGTTTCTATGGTCTATAGATAATCAGCTGGATCCTCGAGGAGAGGATTACTAACTTTTAGAGTTCTGAAATAATCCAACAACTTCAAAGATGTTGAATTAGCATCAGATACCTCAGTTACTACTGAATGAGATGTAGTAAGATCGATTGCATCCAACTCCTTCATAATCTTATCATCTGAGATATACTCCTCGCCTGAGCTATATTGCTCATTTAGGATGTATATGTAGGCTCTTCCATCATAATGAAGGGTGTAATTTCATGGAACTAATATGAGTCATCTTCTTCCCAAAGACAACGGTATCCTTATGCGAGTCAAGGGAAAACCTTATGCACTCATCGTCATCATCAAAGACAGCGTTAATACTTTGTTAGGCTTCTCGACGATGTTACTAGTCAATGTCCTAGAGTTTCTTAAACTTAGGGTGGTGGATAGCTGATCTACTTACGTCTCTACATATTTGTGTAGGATTACGTGTTTCGCAAACACGACGGAAAACAAAAAAAATGGTAATCATATTCAAACATAGAATCACATACATCACAAAAAAAAATCTAAACATGTATTTAAAGTGATTACCTCGATGAAGAGCAACAAATGATACTTGAGCTTACTAGTAACAGTATCCACAAGCATAAGACGAATCCACAACTAAATCTTGCTAGTAGCCTTCAATGTTTTCACTCTTGCTCTCTGTAGTAGGCGGCCGAAAATTGCAGCTCAATGGATTGTTATTTTTTTTCCTCCCCTTAGTCTTTTACTTAAAGGGTTTAGTTTACAGTAAACCAACTATAATTAGAATAAGGGTTAATGTCATCCGACTACCCTAAAAGTATTTAGTTTTCACCTGAGTACCCTAACCAAACTTTGTAACACATCAGTACCCTAACGAAACATTTTCTTTCAACTTAGTACCCGTCGTTAGTTTTCCATCCGTTTTGGATGGAAAATGGTCATGTGCTTAGCACATGACCCTAGTTTTTTTTTATACCCAAAGTACCCCTTATTTCTTTAAACCCTAATTAATTGATAAAATGAAATCTGATATTTAAAAATAAAAATTGATTTTTATAAAACAAAATCTAGTTTTTAAAAATAAAATTTGATTTTTTAAAAATAAATCCAATTTTTAAAATAAATTTGAAAACTAATTTTTATAAAATAAATAGATGAAAATAATTTTTGAAATCTGATTTTTTAAAAAAAATTAAAAAATAGTTTTAAAAAAATAAAAATTAGTTTTTTAAAAATAAAGATTTATTCTAAAAATAATTAAGGAATCTGATTTTTATAAAATAAAATCTGAATTTTTTAAATTAAAATCTGAATTTGATAAAATAAAATTTGATTTCTAAAAATAAAAATTTATTTTAAAAAAATATTGATTTTTTAAAATTAATTTTAATTTTTATAAATTTAAAATTAATTTTTATAAAATAAATAAATTAAAATAAGTTTTGAAATTCAATGGCATGGGTTTGAAAATTCGACTTTTAGTGAGGGGTATTTTGGACTTTTTATGTGTTTGGATGGAAAAATGGATGGAAAATAGACAGAAACTAATTGCGGGTACTAAGTTGACACAAAATGTTTCATTAGGATACTGATGTGTCACAAAATTTAGTTAGGGTACTCAGGTGAAAACCAAGTATTTTTAGGATAGTCGGACGACATTAACCCTTAGAATAAGGAAACCTACGAAAAGGAGGTGTCTTGTTTCCTTAATTATAGTCAAACTAGGATTCCCTTTTATGTCAGACATTCTAAAACATTATTTTTCTTCTTCAAATGTAATGAATAAAAATAATATTAATAATAATATATATATATATATAGGCTCACACTCAGGTGCGAACCATCATTTTTAGTGTGAACATGCGAACTCAACCAGATTGCGCCATGTGTCGCGGTCAGAAAATGCCCCCCATTTTGTTATAATCAAGTTTATTAATTCGATTTTTCCCGTTTCGTTTCAAATCCGATTTCATTTTTTCTTGCACCAATATTCTTATTTTTTCAACAGCTTTCTAACAAGTAGTGGATTGCATATGTTTTGATGTGTTTTTTGATACGTGTGTGGATATGTGGACATAAGTGCGAAAAGTGTGATGTGGTTTGCAAATATAGGGTTTGTGGTTTGAGAATATGGTATATGTGATTTGAGAATATGGTATATGTGGTTTGCGAATATGACATATATGATTGGCGAAAAGTGTGATGTGGTTTGTGAATATGATATATGTGGTTTGCGAATATGACCTATATGGTTTGCAAATAACAATGACATGGTTTGAGAATATGATATATATTGTTTGAGAAAAGTGTGGTGTGGTTTGCAAATATAGGGGTTGTGGTTTGAGAAAAGTGTGGTGTGATTTGCAAATATAGGGGTTGTGGTTTGCAAATATAGGGGTTGTGGTTTGAGAATATGGTGATGCGAGTTGAGAATATGAGGGATATGGTTTGAGAATATGAGGGATATGATTTGAGAATACGAGGTATGTTGGTTTGAGAATATGAGGGATATGATTTGAGAATATGAGGTATGCTGGTTTGAGAAAAGTGTGGTGTGGTTTGAAAATATATGAGGTTGTGGTTTGAGAATATGGTGATGCGAGTTGAGAATATGAGGGATATGGTTTGAGAATATGGGGGATATGATTTGAGAATATGAGGTATGTTGGTTTGAGAATATGAGGTGTGTTGTTTGAGATTGTAAGTGAAGTGGGTTGAGAATATTAGACACGTGAGTTGAGAATATGAGTGATATGAGTTTGAGGATATGATGAATGTGGTTTGAGAGCATAAGTGGGGTGGTTTGAGGATATAAGGGATGTGGTTTGCGAATATATATGTGCAATGTATGATTATACATGTATGAGACAGTTTGCAAATATTGCATATATGGTTTGCAAATGAAAGTGACATGGTTTGAGAATATGATATATGTGGTTTGCAAATTGTGTGTTTATTATAATTTTTTCGTACATGTTTTTTCTTCCTTCAAAACATATGCAATACACTACTTGATAGATAGATCTTGGAAAAAGAAAAATATTGGCGCAAAAAAAAATAAATCGGAGTTGAAACGAAGCGGGAAAAATTAAATTAATAAACTTGGTGGGAAAAAAAAAGATGAGCAATTCTAAGTGTGACACGTGTCATGTTGTTGTTGAGTTCACATGTTCACATTTAAAGAGGGGTTCGCACGTGAAAGCTTCCCTATATATATATGGAAAACCGAATAACCCTAATTGTCAATTAGAGTGTTCGGCCAAGCCCATATATAAATAAATTATTGGGCCTTTATTTGTTCTATTTAATTATTATACAAGAGAATAACTAAATACATATAATGACATCATCCTATGAACAATTAATTAATTAAGTAGTCTTTCTTATATCAATTACAACTTTATTGATTTATTGAAGTCCAACCTCTAAAGTTTACTTCGTCGTGCTCTTTGCTGCATTGTGTGTGACCTTTTAGGATTAATATGATGTTGGCATTGAGTTCGAAATTATCATTTCATCCACAAGTTATGGGTAACTCATGGAAAGCCCATAACTACCCAAGTCATACGAAGTCTCGACTTTGTTTTAGCCAAATCCAGTTACCATAAGTGATCTCATCCTGCATCATTTGGAAAAGTCATGACTGAACAAAAGGTATCAAAGCATCATCCTTTCTTAATTCAATCCACACATTTTCTTGATCTCGAGTTCGGATTGTAGGTGGAAAATCCCACGCATGGCCATACTTCTTTTACAATCCTCCACTTATCAAGTAGGGACCTAATGACATCTGATTTGTATATACACAAGTGACAAGTCCCTATAACCTTCACTCATATACCTCATATGTGCGTAAAATATGATCATAACCTAAATAATTATCTTGTTAGTAGTAGATTTTGGTTATGTGAAGAAATGAATCAGCACATATAGATAATGTCACGCCCCAATTTCAGTAAACCGAACTCGGGACGCGAATGTTTTGAAACAATAAACCATTTGAAAACTTTTTCCATAAATCACTTTAAAATCACCCTTTGTTCATCAAAATAATATTTACAACTCAAAATAAGTCCCAACAAGTGGACAAAACAAGGTATCCGTCACTAGACTCAAAAGTAAAACCCAGAATCCCGCTCCTAGCTCTTCAAGCTTCAGAAGCTCACCTAGTCCAACCTGCGACCGGTACCTGTAGGAAAAGCAGCTAGGGGTGAGCGTTCGCTCACCACCACGGATAGCAGACTGACTACGGCATAATTAGCAGACAATGCCGGTAACACCAACAACAAACTCAACACCTGGGAACACTATCCCCAACCCAAGTACTCCGACTGACACACACCCACTGTTACCTTCCTTGACCAACTCAACAATCTGACACGTAAAGTAGACCCGACACAACGATCACGACCACTTCCAAGGACTCAAAAGACCACCACGCAACACCCAAGATCACAAAGGATCGCACACCAAACAAGATCACAAAGGATCGCATACCAGCTGCTCAGTAACCTCCCTCAATCACGCGCTTTGCCGAACCACTCAGGCCAGGCGGTCGACCTGTCTCAGTAACCTCTCTCTCTCTCACGCGCTTCCCCGACACAAAGTCGGGCCAGGCGGTCGACCTGTCACACTCACAACCCCGAACCACACACGCGCGGCCAGGACCCCTTTACTGACGGGCGGGCCCCCTACCCCGTCTGAACATGCAGACGCGTGTGATCGAGGACCCCCGTTTCATGAAGCGGGCCCACAACCTCAGGTAACCACAATCACAATCACAAACAAAGTTCAACAAACAGCAACAACACGAGTTCAGCACTCCACAGGCACTCATGGCCACCCAAGACACCAACCATAAAACACGGACTCAACAACCCCACAGGCACTCACGGCCTCCCAAGATACACAAACAGTAACTCACGGGCTCAACAACCCCACGGGCACTCACGACCACTCAAAACCACCAACAGTAACTCACGGGCTCAACAACCACACGGGCACTCTCGGCCACTCAAAATCACCAACAGTAACTCACGGGCTCAACAACCCCACGGGCACTCACGACCTCTCAAAACCACCAACAGTAACTCACGGGCTCAACAACCCCACGGGCACTCACGACCTCTCAAAACCACCAACAGTAACTCACGGGCTCAACAACCCCACAGGCACTCACGGCCTCCCAAGACACACCAACAGTAGAGACATGGGTTCAACAACCCCACGGGCACTCACGGCCTCCCAAGACACACCTACAATAAAGACACGGGTTCAACAACCCCACGGGCACTCATGGCCACCCAAGACACAAAATACACAATCAAACCTCCGGCATAACCAATGCCTACAACAGTCCTAATATCAACAGTTTCACAATCAACCTCCGGGCATGGTCATATGCCTACAGTACTCCTAATATCGATAAGTTCACAATCAACCTCCGGGCATGGTCATATGCATCCAGTAATTCTAACATCGATAAGTTCTCTGCTCGTACGACACTACTAAGTGTCTCATGCTTTTCTAAAATTCGCTATGTTCTCGTATCAGGCCTTTCTAATATTCGATAAACCTACTTAACCCACGACACCCCGGTTTCACATGCAATTCTACTGTTAACTTTCCCTAGTCAGGGCCGAGATTCGGCTACTTTTCCCTACCTCGTGCGTGTTCCCCAAAAGTGCCCAAATAAGCCCCAGCGTGATCTCCGTCACTCGCCTAGCTTTCCTTTGCCTCGGTCCGCAGCACGATCTAAAAGAACAGAATTTTAAACGCTTTTAAGCTTGCAGGCATAATGCTGAATTCTAATAAACCTGATGCCCAAAAGTAACCCCGACAATGTTGATCACACCCAAACTCCCCAATTACTCGACATTGTCGATATTGGACCCGGAAAGGCCCGATTCGCCCGACATGGCGAATCGGCCCAGGTTTTGAAAACGCCCTTCCGGGGATCCGAAAATTCTCGTTTTCGTTTCTACGGTCTTAGAATAATTCAAGGGTTCCAATGCAATCGACGGAATAAATTTCCGACTTCTGAGCGATTTTATTCGCGTTTAAAGTTTCTAAACCCGAAATTTCTAACTTTCACAATTTAATTCCATAATTCGTTCCGGATGTGAATTATCGACTTGGGGATCGTCCAAGACTACCCGAACACGAAAAAACCAGAGGCCCGACCAAGTGGGCCCCACACGGCCACAACGAAAAATGTTCCTTTTCGCCCCAAAACGTTCCTAACGAACCCCAATCCTTAACCCAACCTTAATCAACTCATTTAAACTCAAACCCCAAAATTCAAACGTACCAAAACGAAAATCGGTTAGGTGCTCACCGTAGAGAATGACGGTGTGAACTCGATTCTTCTATCATTGAGACGATCCAACGGCTTGATCGACGGGAAAAGCCAAAAATCCAAACACCCCCTTCTATTTTCTCTCTTCTTCTCCTTCTCCTTCTCTCTCTATTTTCTCTCTCCAAAACCCACCTTTTTTTCCAATATGGCCGAACATCACCATTTGCTCCCTTTTGTTTTGTTTAAAAAAGTAACAAAATAATACTTAAAAAGCAAACTAACCATCATGTGGTCTTGTCTTGTTCTGTCCAATAAACCTAACCCCGCCACATTGGTGACATGTGGCAAGTGGGTCCCATCCCTTTTTGAAAAATATCTTCTAGATATTTTCCAATCAGATTCACGAAATTCGGCCGTCTCGGGCCCCGAACGGGCACTTTTTCCAAGAAATTACGAAACTTCACAGGCTACAAGGAAACGGCTCAACTAAGACCGCTACGACGACGGCTAAGCTTTTTGGATCCGAAACGGTCCTCGAATGGACCAAAACGTCGCTCGGTTGACTTTTCTAGCGAACAGTCAACATTTTCCAAATTGATCAGAAAGTTGCCCTGAGTCCCCCGGAACTCACTTTGGTCGATATCGGGGTCAACTTAAGTCTGGTATGACCCTCGGGGTCAATCTTAGGTTTAATTAAGTGTCTGCTTAAAATTTTTAAATTTTCCTGTTTTTCGCAGATTTGACTGGCGTTGGTTATTACAAACCCTATATTGAGGATCTTTAGTTACACATAAACATATTATATGCAGATAAAATGGTGGTCAAGAAAATTGGAAATACATATAGAATGGAAACAAATGAAACTAAGAATACCTTCAAGATGACAAGAACTTCTTGTATTTCAGTAATGGTCGCCTAACACTTTCCTCAACGATTTACATTTATCGGTTTTTACTTTGTATTCTTATACAAATATACTCCCATATTCTTAAGCCCTAAAGAGGTATTTATACAAGATAGTTCGAGCTTAATCAGTTGAAAATAACTTCCACACTTCCATCCATCGTGATCCCACCAATCTGTAAACTCGGAGCACATTTCTGGACAATTGAAGATGTTATCCACTCGACACATTTATGGGGGTATTTGTTCGGGTATTGTGGTATCCGATGCCCCTACTATGTCGGGTGTGTCATCAAGTGATCCCATAGTTGATGCCTATACTTAGTCTGGTGTCTGGTCGGACATTGAGTCTCATTTCACATTTCTATAAAAGTTTAACAAGACGCAAGATACTGAAAAAGAAGAAAATTTGAAGTAAACCTTATTACAACATGGTGAAAATATTACTAAAGGTGATATAAAACACTCTAAAAAGAGTGTATAATGCATAGACATCAAAAATCATCTAAAGGAATTAGACTAAAGCTTGTAAGCATATATGGCGCTATGTGAAGGAAAGTCCGACCTAGTTGTTTGAAGATCCCAAGACTTCGGTTCTATGGGACAACCTAATTTAGTTAACCTTGTGAGGTCACTGTTGCGGCCACCTACGTGTCTATTCCTATGATGTAGAAAAATTATATAAAACGTGTTAAGGACAAGGTTTAATTTTAATGATTACTCGTGCATCTAGAGTATTGAGCAAGGGAAATCACCTATGTGAGGGTGAAGTGGGGTCCCTTCAAGGTAGACTAACGGCGATAGTTATCTTAAGCTCTTATAGAACGAGGAGATGTTCATGATCTTAACGAAAATAATCAAGAAAACCAAAACCGTGTTTGAGGGTATTTGTGTGAAATATATCACCATTTTAATTAGTGACGGAATAGTTCAAGGACATTTTGGCTACTAGTAAGTCAAAAAGTAAATATACTTTCATAAAGAAAGGTTCAAGGGTGTTACCTACCTATCCTATGCATGTATATGTGATGAGAAGTCACAACTTGCACATTTTCCTCTCATCATCCATCATATTTTTGTGGGGAATTGCGGGAGAAAATGTGTTGGAATATGTTTAAAGTAATTTAGTGGTAATCTTATGTGTACCACATCGGAAAGAGAGAAGATAATAAGTGGATTCATTATGTTCAATTTCCCACTTATTGTACAAGAACCTATTAGGCTAAACGAGTAACCAGGGAAAGCCCACGCGTTTGTCTTCGTCATCTATCTAGATAAAGTCGGGCTCTGGTTCTTGGGTAGTACCTCGTACCCCTGCGAGTACACGAAGCACAATCTTCTATTACCCAACACAACTCATTTTAAAATCAGATTTGAATTTTTAAAAACGGTTGAATGAGTTAATGAGAATCAATCGGAAATGATTGACATCCAGTTATTTGATCATGGTAGTGATTGTTAGGCAGAAATCGTGGGAGTTGTCTCTCCCGATATTATTCTTTTTCCCTTGTAAGAGTCTATGTATTCTTGTCTCTTGAATCTCAATTTTCATACAAAAAATAATATGATATTTCTCTCTTTTCGAGTTTCTCTCTTATTCACGTCTAGCAACTTCCTTGTAAAGAGCTTTAAGTTCGATAAAAATTATTTGTGGTATCCTAGGAGACCTTTATCCATACGGGAAAATAAAGTTTCTTGAGGACACTGGACTATCGGTCTCAATTAAGACTATGAGTTCAGTACAGTGAGCTGATTCTGTTACTTCAATTTAAGTTTCCTTATTTAAATATTTGTATTCGCTTATGCACTAACGATCTAACAATAGTGACCAACTCGCCATAACTAGAATCGCACACTGCAAACCTAGCCTCCCAAACTCTAACATAGAAAAATGCCCTCTAGGAGCTACAGTAACTTCAAGGAGAAACATGAAGATCATCTTCCAGCTACAATATTCTTCTTCAAGGTATTGACGGTCTTCAAGGTTGAGTACCTACGATTCTGCAAGAGAATTTTTCAGTGAAGTATCAATAAAGCATCAGTCTAATTTTAATCTCTAATGGGAAAATACAAAAAAGAAGAGTTGAGAATCTTGGGTTGTTCACCAATAGTAGAATCTTGGTCACTTGGAGGTGCAACGAAATTAATTAATGGGAAAAAGGATTGGGGTCGTATTCTCCCACACAAAACCTTTCAAAAACTCAACGTTGAAGACAAACAAAGAAAACCAGCCTCTTCCTCATCAGGTCCACCACCGGGTTCGAAGGCAATACAAGAATAATGCTGGAAAAAGGAAAGATACTCAGGAAAGGAAACACAGACGAGGTCTAGAACATGATATCATCACAGACTTTGGGAGAAGATGGAGGAGAAGACTACGTTCACTCGTGCGTCAAGATGGAGATGTAGGGTAGTCAAATGTGAACCAATGGGAGACAAAGCATTGAGCTTTCATAAGTAATGTGCCCCCAAATGGCTCTTCTCTGTGGTTAGCAGAACAATTCAAAGAAGCTGGGGAAATCTTATCAGTGGAAGCTGCAACAAAACCAAATATGAGGGGGGATGGTTTGCCTTCATAAGATTCAAATCTGAGGGAAGCCTGCTTTCAATTATAGATAATTTCAAAGGTTTGCACTTATGTGGATACAAGGTGTTCATAACTAAAGCTTGGGGGAAGATAAACAAACCTTACTAGCAATCCTTGAATAACCTATAATGGAGAGAAAAGACAAAAACGGTTCAGGAACCAAAAGCACCTAAAATTCATGAGAAAGTTTTGGAGCAGATTTTTCTCATTCATGTAGGTTCACTGGTTACTACACATCTCCAGAAACTACAAAGATCACATGTTGCTATCTCTCTGAGAAACCTTAGTGCTCAAGAAATCTTAAGGGAGATGGTTTTGGAAGGCATATCAGAGATATAAGTGAGAGATTTGGGAAGTAGATGTGTTCTACTTACTTTCCCAGATGATGAGTATGAGAGGCTAATGTTGAAGGAAAATACAAAATGAGTGAAGAACTTGTTTATAATTCTTCCTGATAGTCAGAAATGGTATAAGAGGAATGGAAGATTTCAATGGGTGACAATCAAAGGCATCCCCTACCATGTTAGTGTGAAGAAACTATGGCCACAACCTTGCAAGGAGTAGGAGAATTAATCTACACACATCCACAGTCATTCAAAGGTTTAAATTTGGAAGTGGCATATGTTTTGATCCACACTCCCTTCATCATATCCTTCAGTAAATCCACCAATTTCAGATTTCAAAATGTGAGCTTTGAAACACTGATTGTCTCTTTTGATAAAAATCTACTTCCACAATGGGAGGCTCTTTCTTTTATAGGTAATAGCTCCAATACTGGAACATCCTTATCTAGCCAATTTACTACTCCTACTCAATCTATAAAGGGGCCTTAGCCACAACCTATTGCTCCTTCAGTATCTTCTTAGAAAGTTGGAGATGGTGGGTTTGCAAAGCTAGAAGAGATTTTTTCTTGTCAAGAATCGAATTGAAGTTCTTTTTATTCTCTCTTTTCTCTCTCTTGTTCTTCATTTGTTCTTAGCTTGTTCTTCAAGTTTTGAGCTTTTTCTACCATCTAAAGCCATAACTAAGACTATCCAAGGAGGCTTCAAGCATCCATGAGCCTCCCACTTCAAGCATCCATGAGCCTCCCGCCATCTTCAACTTCTCCATTTTCATGAGTTGAAACTTTGGAGAGTTGGAGATGGTGGGTTCGCAAAGCTAGAGGAGTTTCCGATTGAGTTCTTCAACCCAATCCCGGTTCTAATCTCTACCCTTCTCTAGTATTGTTGTAAAAATTTGTTTTTTTTGTATGCTTGAGTAGGATTTGGATTGCATGACCTTGGATTCCAATCTTTGGTCATGGGTGTTATGTAAATGTTGATTTCCTTTAATTTGATGCATGAGTTTATGGTTAATTTGAGTTCGATGATGTTTTTG
This sequence comes from Erodium maritimum, assembly GCA_963921825.1. Taxonomy (NCBI): domain Eukaryota; kingdom Viridiplantae; phylum Streptophyta; class Magnoliopsida; order Geraniales; family Geraniaceae; genus Erodium; species Erodium maritimum. The sequence goes on along the minus strand of OY997592.1, from coordinate 39,550,294 downwards.
GCATGATTTGGGGTTTTTGAGCTAAATTTCATCCATTTGCTTGTATGGGTATTCATTTATATTTTAGCTAATCGATGTTCACGCATGATTTTCTTACTTTGTGTTCGATAATTTCATGATTTTAAAACCCGATTTCATGTGCTAGCTATTTCATCTCTCGGGTGTATTTTAAGTTCTACGCTAGAGTCATAAAAATGAAAAATTTAGCCATTTAGAAAACTTATCTAGGATTTCCGACATTCACATGTCTTGATTTCCTATTGACGAGATAGAAATATGCTAGGGTGTGTTTTCTCGATTCTCTTGTGTTTTTCAAGTCGACCGAAGGATTTGGGGATTTTCCCTAATTGTTGAGTGCGCTATGTAGATCGATGTTTGGAGTGATCCATGATTCGATCTAGTGTGAGACGAGATTGCACGTTTATACTGTAATAATCACTCTCGGTCAACGCCAGTCAAACCTGCGAAAAACAGGAAAATTTAAAAATTTTGGACAAGCACTTAAAAGAACCTAAATTTGGCCCCGAGCGTCATACCGGACATAAGTTGACCCCGCTATCGACCAAAGTGAGTTCCGGGGGACTCAGAGCAACTTTCTGATCAGTTTGAGAAATGTTGACTTTTCGTTGGAAAGGTCAACCGAGCGACGTTTTGGTCCATTCGATGACCGTTTTGGATCCAAAAAGCTTAGTCGTCATCGCAGCGGTCTTAGTTGAGCCGTTTCCTTCTAGCCCGCGAAGTTTCGTAATTTCTTGGAAAAAGTGCCCGTTCGGGGCCCGAAACGTCCGATTTTCGCGAATCTGATTGGAAAACATCTAGTAGATATTTTCCAAAAGGTGTGGGACCCACCTTGCCACTTGTCCAACAAGTGGTGGTGTTAGTTTTTTGGGGGCAAATAAAGATGAGGCTACAAGGGGGGGTTCGGCCAACACTTGAAAAAATTAGAAAAAAAAGAAGAGAAAAGTGTTAGTTTTTAGAAAGAGAAAGAAGAGAGAAGAAAGGGAGAGAAGAAGAAGAGAGCTAGGGTTTGGAGGTTAATATTCACGAGCTTCCCACCTTTTGATCGTCTCAAAGTTAAGGGAATCGAACTCACATCGTCTTCCTCTACGGTAATCACCAAACCGATCTTCGTTTTGTTTAATTATGAAAGTTAGGGTTTGAGTAAAACTATTAGTTTAGGGTTTTATTGAGGTTGGGGGATCGTTGGAGACGTTTTGGGGTGAAGGGGAACGTTTTCCGGTGACCGGGAGCTCGGGAGGAGCTCCGGCCACCATGTGGGGTGGCTGGCCGGAGCTAGGGCCGGCCACCACCATGGTGGGCCGGGCCCCAAAGAGCCCTAGCCACCCACGGCCAAGCTTGGGCGGGTGGGGCCTGTCACGCCCCGATTTCAGCGAACCGAACTCGGGACGCGAACTTTTAAAAACATGAACACTTGAAACCTGTTTTCAATAAAAGCTTTAACATTTCCATTTACTTCTCAAAATAATAGCATTTACAATACAAAAACGTCCCAACAAGTGGACAAGGTACAACATCCGTCACTAGACTCAACAAAAGTAAAGACCAGACTCCGCTCCAAGCTCCATGAACTTCAAGAGCTAACCTAGTCCGTCCGGTGATCAGTACCTGTAGGAAAAGCAGCTAGGGGTGAGCGTTCGCTCACCTCCACGGATAACAGACTGACTATGGCATAATTAGCAGAAAAAGCCAGTAACACTAAAACCAAACCCAACACTGGGACTACAGTCCCCAACTCAAGTACCCAACTGACCCACAACCCGTCACCTTCCTCAACAGACTCGACACTCGATAAAAACAGTGTAAACCCGACACAACTATCGACGACCTCCTCAAGGACTCAAACGAAACGACACAACACCAAACAAGATCACAAAGGATCGCACACCAGCTGCTCAGTAACCAATCTCAATTAGGTCAGGGTTCGACCTATCGCAATTCCTCGACACGAAGTCGGATCAGGCTGTCGACCTTTCAAACTCGCAATTCCTCGACACTAAGTCGGATCAGGCTGTCGACCTTTAAAACTCGCAATTCATCGACACTAAGTCGGATCAGGCTGTCGACCTTTAGAACTCGCAATTCATCGACACTAAGTCGGATCAGGCTGTCGACCTTTAGAACTCGCAATTCATCGACACTAAGTCGGATCAGGCTGTCGACCTTTAGAACTCGCAATTCATCGACACTAAGTCGGATCAGGCTGTCGACCTTTAGAACTCACCACCTCAGGTAACCACAATCACAATCACAGGCAAGTTCAATCACACAGGCACTCAAGGCCACTCAAGACACCTCAACAGTCAAGACTCGGGTTCAACAACCCCACGGGAACTCGCTGCCACTCAAGACACTTCAACAGTCAAGACTCGGGTTCAACAACCCCACGGGCACTCACTGCCACTCAAGACACCAAATTAAATACACGGCTCTCATGGCCACCCAGACTCAACAATAAATAACACGGGCTCTCAAGGCCACCCAAACTCAACAATTAAATACGGGCTCTCAAGGCCACCCAAACTCAACAAATAAATAAAACGCACGCCAACCTCCGGCATACTCGATGCCTCCAACGGTCCTAAAATCACTAGTTTCACAAACAACCTCCGGGCATGGTCATATGCCTCCAGTAATTCAATTATCGCTAAGTTCTCTGTTCCTACGACACTACTAAGTGTCACATGCTTTTCTCTTGAACGCTACAATCCCGTATCATGCTTTTCTAATAATTAAATAAATCTACTCAACCCACGACACCCCGGTGTCACATGCAATTCTACTATTAACTTTCCCTAATCAGGGACGAGATCCGGCTACTTTTCCCTACCTCGTATACAATCCCAAAAGCGCTCCAACAACACCCGAAGCACACTCAGTCACTCGCCGAGCTTCCCCTTTCCTCGGTCCGTAGCACGATCTAAAAGAACACAAATTTAAAGTACTTTTAAACTAGTACGAATAACCAAAAATTTACATACTTAACGCCCAAACGTAACCCCGACAATGTCGGTCACTCCCAAACTTCCCAATTATTCGATAATGCCGATAAAGGACCCGTAAGGGCCAGATTCGCCCGACATGGCGAATCTGCCCGGTTTTGGTTAATTGCCTTCCGGGGCTCCAAAAGCCCCCATTTTCGTTTCTACGGTCTTAGAATATTTCAAGGAACCCAACGCACTTGACGGAATTGAATTCCGACTTCTAAGTCAATTAATTAACGTTTAAAGTTTCCCAAAACCCGTTAATTACAACTTCTCCAAATTAATTCCAAATTTCGATTCGATTAGGAAAAAGTGGTCCGGGGGACGTTTTAAACCACCCGAACATTAAAACCCGAGCAACCGAGCACGTGGGCCCCACCCAAGAGGCTTGGCCGAGACCCTAGGGTTTGAGGGAGGGGCTCGGCCACCAAGTGGTGGCTGCTGCCACCTCCGGCCAGCCACCACATGGCCGGCCGGCCACCACCCACGGTGGCCGGAGCTCCTCCCGAGCCTCCGGTCACCGGAAAACGTGAAATTAAACCCCCAAACACCTCTAAAACGTCTCCAACACCTCCCCACACTCTACACAACCCTAAGCCTTAGTTTATAACCAAACCCTAGCTCTTGAAAATAATCAAAACGAGAATCGGTTCGGGTATTACCGTAGAGGAGAACGAGGGGAACGGGATTGCTCTTTGCTTTGACTCGATCCAAGGGCTCGATCACAAACCCTAGCTCAACCTCCCTTCTTCTCTCTTCTTCTCCTTCTCCTTCTCTCTCTAAAACCTCTCTTCTAATTTCTAATTTAATTAAACTACCAACAAAACTAACTTTCTCTCCCTTAAAACCCCATACTCGGCCAACCCTCTCCAACCACACCTTTTCCCTCCAAAAATACACCACCATATACTTGACAAGTGTCAAGGTGGGTCCCATACCTTTTGGAAAATATCTAGTTGATATTTTCCAATCAGATTCGCGAAAAACGGATGTTTCGGGCCCCGAACGGGCACTTTTCCCAAAAAAATTTAAACTGGACGGGCTTCAAGGAAACGGCCCAACTAAGACCGCTACGACGACGGCTAAGCTTTTCGGGTCCAAAACGGTCATCGAATGGACCAAAACGTCGCTCGGGTGACTTTTCCAGCGAAAAATCAATCTTTCCCAAAATGACCAGGAAGTTGCCCTGAGTCCCCCGTAACTCATTTTAGTCGATAACGGGGTCAACTTAAGTCCGGCATGACCCTCGGGGTCAATTTAAGTTAAGTTAAGTGTCTGTCTTAAAATTTTTAAATTTTCCTGTTTTTCGCAGGTTTGACTGACGTTGACCAGAAGTGGTTATTACAGTCTACCCCCCTTAAAGGAATTTCGTCCGCGAAATTTAAAACAGACGTACCTCGGGAGTCGAACAGGCCGGGATACTTCGCGCGAACCTCGTCCTCGCGTTCCCACGTCGACTCAGCTCCGTGATGTTTCCACTGCACTCGGACCAAGCGGATAATCTTGCCTCCCCGCAGAATCTGCTGCCGTGTGTCCATGATCCGAATCGGCTGCTCCTCATAGGAGACATCATCAGCCACCTCGATATCAGTCCACTCGATGACGTGGGATGGGTCTGCGTTGTACTGCCGCAACTGGGATACGTGGAAGACGTTATGTACTCTCCCAAGCTGCGGTGGCAACGCCAGACGATAAGCCACGGCTCCCACTTTGTCTAAGATCTGGAACGGGCCTATGTACCTCGGAGCCAACTTTCCCCCGCTGCGCCTGAACCGCACCAGCCCCTTCCTCGGGCTCACCTTCAGGAACACGTGATCCCCGACTGCAAACTCAAGAGGTCGACGTCGCCTGTCTGCATAACTCTTCTGCCGGCTCTGCACGGTCCTCAACCGATCGCGGATCAATGTGACCTTCTCCGTCGTCTCTCTGACAAGATCTGGCCCCAGCAGACTCTTGTCCCCCACCTCTGCCCAGCATACTGGTGACCGACACGGCCTACCATACAACGCTTCGAACGGTGCCATCCCGATACTGGCCTGGAAGCTGTTGTTGTAGGCGAACTCGGCCAATGGCAGGTGGGTCTCCCAAGATCCCCTGAAATCCAGCACACATGCTCGCAGCATGTCCTCCAAGATCTGAATGGTACGCTCAGACTGACCGTCTGTCTGAGGATGATGTGCTGTGCTGAGTAGGATCTCTGTCCCCAGTGCCTTCTGCAGACTCGGCCAGAACCTGGACGTGAAGCGGGGATCCCTGTCAGACACTATCGACACCGGGACCCCGTGGAGGCGCACTATCTCCTGGATATACAGACTGCTCAACTTGTCGATCGGGTCTGTCATCCTCATAGCCAGAAAGTGGGCCGACTTGGTCAACCGGTCGACTACCACCCAAACGGCGTCGTTTCCCTTGGGCGATCTCGGTAGTCCACACACGAAATCCATCGTAATGTGCTCCCACTTCCACTGAGCAATCGGTAGTGGCTGTAACAATCCCGCGGGACGCTGATGCTCTGCCTTCACCTGCTGACAGACAAGGCATCTCGACACAAACTCTGCGACTGCTCTCCTCATGCCGCGCCACCAGTAGTGCCTCCTGAGGTCACGGTACATCTTGGTGCCCCCCGGATGCACTGCGAGACGCGAATGGTGTGCCTCTCGTAACACGGCATCTCTACAGTTAACTGGTACGAACAGCCCCCCGCGGTACCGTAGTCCCCAATCAGTACTGTCCTGCCAGCCCACCACCTCGTCACCCCTAACGACTCTCTCGCGGATCTCTGATGCTTCGACGTCCTCCCTCTGCGCCTCCAACACTTGGGCAAGCAGTGAGGGCTGAGCCACTAGGGAGCACATGGCAACACCGCCAGTAACCTCCTCTAGCTCAAGCCCGAATGTGCTCAGCTCCCCCATCATGTCCCACTCTTGGACAGATATGCTGGCGAGGCTCGGAGCCGACTTCCTACTCAAGGCGTCGGCGACAACGTTCGCCTTGCCTGGGTGGTAGTGTAGCTCGAAGTCGTACTCCTCGAGTAGTTCCATCCACCGTCGCTGACGCATGTTTAGGTCTCGCTGGGAAAATATGTACTTGAGGCTCTTGTGATCCGAGAACACCTGAAACCCCTCGCCGTACAGATAATATCGCCAGCTCTTTAGCGCAAACACGACTGCTGCTAGCTCTAAGTCGTGGGTAGGATAGTTGCGCTCATGTATCTTCAACTGCCTGGAGCCATAAGCCACAACTCTGCCCGACTGCATCAGCACGCAACCCAATCCATCTCCGGATGCATCGCAGTAAACATCATAGCCCAACCCTCGTTCGGGCACCACTAACACTGGAGCTGTAGTCAGTCGAGTCTTCAACTCCGCGAACGCATGCTCACAGTCATCTGTCCACACGAACCCAACACCCTTGCGCGTTAACAGAGTCATCGGTGCGGCTAGTCGTGCAAAATCATGGACAAATCGCCTATAGTAGCCTGCCAATCCCAGAAAGCTGCGGATCTCGAAAACACTCGTGGGTCGTGCCCACTTCGAGACCGCGTCGATCTTCGACGGATCGACCAGGATACCGTCACGGGATACGATGTGGCCGAGGAATCTCACCTCAGAGAGCCAGAACTCGCACTTCTCCCGGTTGGCATATAGCTGGTGCTCGCGCAGTAGGGTCAGAACAGCCCTCAGATGTGCCTCATGCGCCGCCTCGTTCTGCGAATATATTAGGATGTCGTCCACGAACACCACCACAAACTGATCCAGGTACGGCCGGAAGATGCTGTTCATCAGGTCCATGAACGCTGCTGGCGCGTTCGTCAGTCCGAATGGCATCACCAGGAACTCGTAATGCCCATAGCGTGTCCGGAATGCAGTCTTTGCGACGTCCCCCTCACAGACTCGCAACTGATAATAACCGGATCGCAGATCGATCTTCGAGAAGTGAGTCGCCCCTCCCAACTGGTCAAACAAGTCATCGATCCTCGGCATCGGGTACCGGTTCTTCACCGTAACCCGGTTCAGCTTCCGGTAATCTATACACATCCGTAGCTCTCCACTCTTCTTCTTCACGAAGAGTGCTGGTGCTCCCCACGGCGATGCACTCGGACGGATAAACCCCTTCTGCTGAAGCTCCTCCAGTTGACGCTTCAGCTCAGTCAACTCTGCCGGCGCAAACCTGTAAGGCGCCATCGATATCGCCGCCGTTCCCGGCACTAGGTCAATCCCGAACTCCACCTCACGAATCGGTGGCAGCCCGCTCAACTCCTCAGGAAAGACCTCGGGGAACTCGCATACCACTCTCGGTAACTCTCGGCTCTGCACAGCCGGTACTTCCTCCTCTGCGGACAACGCCGACAGGAGGACCCCACTCTTACTCCCCAGCACGCACGTCACCTTCGTACCGCCCACTGTCACTGTCACTCGTCGTCTGTAGCAATCGATGTTGGCTCGGTACCTCGACAACCAATCCATACCCAAAATCACATCAAAGGTAGTCATCCCCAACACGAGAAGATCACCAGGGCAAGGACAGTCTGCGACTCTAATCTCGCAGGCACGACATACTCTAGTCAACGATGCACCACCCCCAACTGGGGTGTCCAGGCATAGGGGTGGACTCAACGGCTCTAAGCTCAACCCCAACCTCTCAGCACAACCCGACGAAATAAAAGAGTGCGATGCCCCGGTATCAAACAAGAACAAAGCCCATAAATGATACAACAAACACGTACCCTGGATGGTCTCACGGTACGTGCTAGGTCCTGGGGCTCTGGAGTCGGTGACTGCATATACTCTCCCTTGCGAGGCCTGCTGCCTCTGACCCTGCGCACTGGCTGCTGGATACCCGTGACTCTGCTGCTGTCTCGGAACTGGTGCGCTCGTAGACGGCCGTGATGATCTCGGCTGCTGACCCTGTCGAGGGCGACCTCTGGGCGACTGTACTGTCCGCGACTGCTGCGGTCGCTGCACTGATGTCTCCCCCAACTGCTCTCGGCACCATGCCATAGTGTGACCGGCCCGGCCGCATCGGTAACAGCTGATCTCGTCAGCCCTTGACCCCGAGCCCTGGCCTGTCCGGCTAGTAGCTGGTACTGCCGCGGTTCCTCCCCTCGTCGGACAGTCTCGTTGTAAGTGGTCTGGCTGCCCGCAGTGATAGCATGACGGCCTCCTCTCTGAGGCGACTGGCCCCACTGATGCCACTGACCCCTGCTGTCTCGATCCACTCTGATGAGGCGGTGGTCGGAAGGATCCCGCGGTCCTCTGCCTCCGCGAGTCTCGTGAGTCTGACGGCCCTGCCCAACTGATCGGCCGAGGTCGGACCTCACGGCTCCTGACTGCATCCCTGGCGCCCTGCTCTACTGTAGCTGCGGTGTCCACGAGGTCGGTATACTTCCGTATCCTCAAGGCGAGAACCTGGTTCCGGATGCCCAGCCTCAGTCCGTCCTGGAACCGCAGGCAACGGTTCGTCTCGCTTGTCACCATCTCAGGCGCGAATCTGGCTAAGGCTGTGAACCTGGCCTCGTACTCTCCTACCGTCATCCCCCCTTGCTCCAGGTCTAAGAACTGCCGATGTCGCTCCAGCCGAGCCGACTCGGGGAAGTACTGTGCCATGAATACCTCCTGGAATACGCTGTAGTCGTATCCGACCGTGTCCTTCACCCGCCCCCACCAGTGGTAGGCGCTGTCTCTCAGCTGATGGGCCGCGAAGGACACTCTCCGACGGCCATCCTCGACACCCGATGTGTCCAAGTCTCGTGTGACCTGCTCTATCCATCGCTCGGCCAGGTCGGGATTCGGCTCCCCGACAAAAACAGGTATCCCGAGCTTCAGGAAATCTAGTAGCGCTCGGGAGGTAAGATCCTCTGTCTGCGCGGCCCTCACCGGGACTGCGGCTGCCTCTGGTGCTGGCGAAGCCGACTCTCGGCTGGCGATGATCGCCACCAAACTCTGAACGGTCCTGGTAAGCTCATCCAGGGCAGTCATCACTGGAGGGTCCGCGACTGGCGGAACACTGGGGGTGCCTGCAGACGGCCCCGCATCACTCCTTCTGTCTTCTCCGACAGGAGTACCCTGTGCCTCCGCATAGTCGGCGGGCTCGACGGTCGGCACCCTCCCTGGTGCCCCTGCTGACCGTCCCCGCCGGCCTCGCGTGGGTGCCTGGCCCCGTGTTCCGGATGGTCGTCCCCGCTTACCGCGAGCCATAAACAATATCCTCTGCACGGATACACGCAAACGTTCAGTTTGCGAACTTAAATAAAAACGACAGTACAAAAGCACTAACGTCCACCCGCTTAAGCTTACACTAACGTGCTTATCACTAAAGCGCTACACCGCTCAAGCTAAACGTACTTTATATACTAGCATTAGTAAACGAGACCGCACCGACGTGCACCAAACAAGCGGCGGCAAACCAACCCGCACAACACGACGACCCCCGTTCACCGGGCCAACCAAAATCAAACTTACGCCCATAGGGCCAATCAAGTTCAAGACATGCCAACAGGGCCAACAATTTTAAAACCTTCACCCTTTCATTTTAAAACTTCGTTCCTTGACATCACGTAGTTACAACCCGGTTCAGGCGTCCCCGAACCACGTTGTACCGACTTGACATCAACACCGTCACGTTCGACTACAGGAGCGCTCCTGAGTCGACCCGCGACAGTTAAAAACAGTTCACGCAATCACACACAATCAGTATGCCAGCAACAAAATACTGTAACATACGCACAAACACAAACAAGGCTCAAGACATGACGGGTCTACACCGACTCGACTCTCCCCCCCTAAGTGACGGACAGTCCGAGGTTTGAAACCTCGAGCTCTGATACCAAGCTGTCACGCCCCGATTTCAGCGAACCGAACTCGGGACGCGAACTTTTAAAAACATGAACACTTGAAACCTGTTTTCAATAAAAGCTTTAACATTTCCATTTACTTCTCAAAATAATAGCATTTACAATACAAAAACGTCCCAACAAGTGGACAAGGTACAACATCCGTCACTAGACTCAACAAAAGTAAAGACCAGACTCCGCTCCAAGCTCCATGAACTTCAAGAGCTAACCTAGTCCGACCGGTGATCAGTACCTGTAGGAAAAGCAGCTAGGGGTGAGCGTTCGCTCACCTCCACGGATAACAGACTGACTATGGCATAATTAGCAGAAAAAGCCAGTAACACTAAAACCAAACCCAACACTGGGACTACAGTCCCCAACTCAAGTACCCAACTGACCCACAACCCGTCACCTTCCTCAACAGACTCGACACTCGATAAAAACAGTGTAAACCCGACACAACTATCGACGACCTCCTCAAGGACTCAAACGAAACGACACAACACCAAACAAGATCACAAAGGATCGCACACCAGCTGCTCAGTAACCAATCTCAATTAGGTCAGGGTTCGACCTATCGCAATTCCTCGACACGAAGTCGGATCAGGCTGTCGACCTTTCAAACTCGCAATTCCTCGACACTAAGTCGGATCAGGCTGTCGACCTTTAAAACTCGCAATTCATCGACACTAAGTCGGATCAGGCTGTCGACCTTTAGAACTCGCAATTCATCGACACTAAGTCGGATCAGGCTGTCGACCTTTAGAACTCGCAATTCATCGACACTAAGTCGGATCAGGCTGTCGACCTTTAGAACTCGCAATTCATCGACACTAAGTCGGATCAGGCTGTCGACCTTTAGAACTCACCACCTCAGGTAACCACAATCACAATCACAGGCAAGTTCAATCACACAGGCACTCAAGGCCACTCAAGACACCTCAACAGTCAAGACTCGGGTTCAACAACCCCACGGGAACTCGCTGCCACTCAAGACACTTCAACAGTCAAGACTCGGGTTCAACAACCCCACGGGCACTCACTGCCACTCAAGACACCAAATTAAATACACGGCTCTCATGGCCACCCAGACTCAACAATAAATAACACGGGCTCTCAAGGCCACCCAAACTCAACAATTAAATACGGGCTCTCAAGGCCACCCAAACTCAACAAATAAATAAAACGCACGCCAACCTCCGGCATACTCGATGCCTCCAACGGTCCTAAAATCACTAGTTTCACAAACAACCTCCGGGCATGGTCATATGCCTCCAGTAATTCAATTATCGCTAAGTTCTCTGTTCCTACGACACTACTAAGTGTCACATGCTTTTCTCTTGAACGCTACAATCCCGTATCATGCTTTTCTAATAATTAAATAAATCTACTCAACCCACGACACCCCGGTGTCACATGCAATTCTACTATTAACTTTCCCTAATCAGGGACGAGATCCGGCTACTTTTCCCTACCTCGTATACAATCCCAAAAGCGCTCCAACAACACCCGAAGCACACTCAGTCACTCGCCGAGCTTCCCCTTTCCTCGGTCCGTAGCACGATCTAAAAGAACACAAATTTAAAGTACTTTTAAACTAGTACGAATAACCAAAAATTTACATACTTAACGCCCAAACGTAACCCCGACAATGTCGGTCACTCCCAAACTTCCCAATTATTCGATAATGCCGATAAAGGACCCGTAAGGGCCAGATTCGCCCGACATGGCGAATCTGCCCGGTTTTGGTTAATTGCCTTCCGGGGCTCCAAAAGCCCCCATTTTCGTTTCTACGGTCTTAGAATATTTCAAGGAACCCAACGCACTTGACGGAATTGAATTCCGACTTCTAAGTCAATTAATTAACGTTTAAAGTTTCCCAAAACCCGTTAATTACAACTTCTCCAAATTAATTCCAAATTTCGATTCGATTAGGAAAAAGTGGTCCGGGGGACGTTTTAAACCACCCGAACATTAAAACCCGAGCAACCGAGCACGTGGGCCCCACCCAAGAGGCTTGGCCGAGACCCTAGGGTTTGAGGGAGGGGCTCGGCCACCAAGTGGTGGCTGCTGCCACCTCCGGCCAGCCACCACATGGCCGGCCGGCCACCACCCACGGTGGCCGGAGCTCCTCCCGAGCCTCCGGTCACCGGAAAACGTGAAATTAAACCCCCAAACACCTCTAAAACGTCTCCAACACCTCCCCACACTCTACACAACCCTAAGCCTTAGTTTATAACCAAACCCTAGCTCTTGAAAATAATCAAAACGAGAATCGGTTCGGGTATTACCGTAGAGGAGAACGAGGGGAACGGGATTGCTCTTTGCTTTGACTCGATCCAAGGGCTCGATCACAAACCCTAGCTCAACCTCCCTTCTTCTCTCTTCTTCTCCTTCTCCTTCTCTCTCTAAAACCTCTCTTCTAATTTCTAATTTAATTAAACTACCAACAAAACTAACTTTCTCTCCCTTAAAACCCCATACTCGGCCAACCCTCTCCAACCACACCTTTTCCCTCCAAAAATACACCACCATATACTTGACAAGTGTCAAGGTGGGTCCCATACCTTTTGGAAAATATCTAGTTGATATTTTCCAATCAGATTCGCGAAAAACGGATGTTTCGGGCCCCGAACGGGCACTTTTCCCAAAAAAATTTAAACTGGACGGGCTTCAAGGAAACGGCCCAACTAAGACCGCTACGACGACGGATAAGCTTTTCGGGTCCAAAACGGTCATCGAATGGACCAAAACGTCGCTCGGGTGACTTTTCCAGCGAAAAATCAATCTTTCCCAAAATGACCAGGAAGTTGCCCTGAGTCCCCCGTAACTCATTTTAGTCGATAACGGGGTCAACTTAAGTCCGGCATGACCCTCGGGGTCAATTTAAGTTAAGTTAAGTGTCTGTCTTAAAATTTTTAAATTTTCCTGTTTTTCGCAGGTTTGACTGACGTTGACCAGAAGTGGTTATTACAGGGCCCACGTACTCGGGTGATCGGGTTTTGTGTTCGGTTGGTTTAGGACGTTCCCCGGATCATTTATCCACAACCGGATCGAAATTTGGAATTAAATTGGAAAAGTTTTAATTAACGGGTTTTAGAAACTTGAAACGCAAATTAAATGACTCGGAAGTCGGAAGTCGGAATTCGATTCTGTCGAGTGCCTAGGAACCCTTGAATTATTCTAAGACCGTAGAAACGAAAACGGGAATTTTCGGAGCCCCGGAAGGGCATTTCCAAAACCCGGGCAGATTCACCATGTCGGGCGAATCGGGCCTTTCCGGGTCCAATATCGACAATGTCGAGTAATTGGGGAGTTTGGGAGTGATCGACATTGTCGGGGTTACTTTTGGGCGTCGGGTTTATTAAAATTCAGTTTATTCCTGCAAGCTTAAAAGAGTTTAAAATTGTGTTCTTGTTAGATCGTGCTGCCGACCGAGGAAAGGGAAAGCTAGGCGAGTGGCCGAGATCACGCCGGAGCTTAATTGTGCGCTTTTGGAGAAAGCATACGAGGTAGGGAAAAGTAGCCGGATCTCGGCCCTGATTAGGGAAAGTTAACAGTAGAAATGCATGTGACACCGGGGTGTCGTGGGTTAAGTAAATTTATTGAATGTTAGAAAGGCAGGCGACACCGGGTGGTGTCGTATGATACGGGAACGTATCGAACTTTAGAATTGCATGTGACACTTAGTAATGTCGTAGGAGCAGAGAACTTATCGATATTAGGAGTACTGGTTGATTGTGAAACTATTGATATTAGGAGTACTGGAGGCATATGACCATGCCCGGAGGTTGATTGTGAAATTGTTGATATTAGAACTGCTTGAGGCATTGGTTATGCCCGGAGGTTGATTGTGTAAATTGTGTCTTGGGTGGCCATGAGAGCCCGTACTTTACTGTTGTGTCTTGGGTGGCCATGAGAGCCCGTACTTTACTGTTGTGTCTTGGGTGGCCATGAGAGCCCGTACTTTACTGTTGTGTCTTGGGTGGCCATGAGAGCCCGTGCTTTACTGTTTTGTCTTGGGTGGCCATGAGAGCCCGTGCTTTACTGTTGTGTCTTGGGTGGCCATGAGAGCCCGTGCTTTACTGTTGTGTCTTGGGTGGCCATGAGAGCTCGTGTTTTACTGTTGGTGTGTTTTGGGTGGCCGTGAGTGCCCGTGGGGTTGTTGAGCCCGTGAGTTACTATTGGTCTGTCTTGGGAGGCCGTGAGTGCCCGTGGAGTTGTTGAGCCCGTGAGTTACTGTTGGTGTGTCTTGGGAGGCCGTGAGTGCCCGTGGGGTTGTTGAGCCCGTGAGTTACTGTTGGTGTGTCTTGGGAGGCCGCGAGTGCCCGTGGGGTTGTTGAGTCCGTGTTTTATGGTTGGTGTCTTGGGTGGCCATAAGTGCATGTGGAGTGTTGAACCTGTGTTGTGACTGTTGTCGAACTTTTCTTGTGATTGTGTTTGACCAAGGTTAGTGACCCGACTTACGAGTTCGAGTCTCGGTAAGTTGCGAGCGTTCTTTGGCTAGCCTGATCCGTGTTCGAGTCTCGGCAGGTTGTGAGCGTGTTTAGGCGGTGAGAGGGCAGCTCCCCTTTCGACTAGCTATCGGAAAAGTAGCTCGGTTTATCGCCAACAGGTCGACCGCCTGGAGCCTGACAGTGATAGGTAAAGCGTGTGGGGCAGCCTCGAGCCCAACCGGTTAGCAACCGGCACTGAGCAGCTGACAGGAATGCGATCCTTTGTGATCTTGTTTGGTGTGCGATCCTTTGTGATCTTGTTTGGTGTTGCGTAGTATTCTGTCGTGTCTTTGGAGGAGGTCGTCGATAGTTGTGTCGGGTTTACATTACGAGTCCGAGTGTTGAGTCTGTTGAGGAAGGTAACGGGTTGTGTGTCAGTTGAGTACTTGAGTTTGGGGATTGTATTCCCGATGTTGGGCTTGGCTTTGGTGTTACCGGCATTGTCTGCTAAGTATGCCGTAGTCAGTCTGTTATCTGTGGTGGTGAGCGAACGCTCACCCCTAGCTTCTTTTCCTACAGGTACTGATCACATGACGGACTAGGTGAGCTCTCGAAGCTTGAGGAGCTAGGAGCGGAGTCCGGGTTTTACCTTTTGAGTCTAGTGACGGATACCATGTACTTTGTCCAATTGTTGGGACATTTTTGAGTTGTAAATATTATTTTGATTAATTAAATGGCGATTTTAAAGTGTTGATTCAAAACAGGTTTCAAATGTTTTATCATTTTAAATGTTCGCGTCCCAAGTTCGGTTTACTGAAATTGGGGCGTGACATATATAATTTTCTTATGCTTGTGTATTACCAAAGCATTGTGATTCGATGTTCTACGTAGTTCGATTTGATTACCTAACTCATCTTGATCGGTGGTGCTCGATTTTTGAGAAGTGAACTAGGCGTATCTAAGTAGATTGTTTATTGATGTAGGGTTTACTTACGCTTGTGTATTACCAGAGTTTCGTGATTCGTTGATCTATTTAGTTCTCCTTGATGATCGATTTATTCGGTCGTCAGGTTGATTGAACTAGGTGTAGCTGCGTAGATTCGAAAATTTATTTAGAGTCCTCTAATGCTTGTGTAGTACCAGAGTATCGTGATTCGATGCTCTATTTAGTTCTACATGATTTTCGGTGTTCAATCGTTATCGATTCACACAAAGAGCCGGTCACGGGTACAAGTAAATATGAATTCCAATTTACGCATAGTTTGGCTAACAAGGGTGAAAACGAATAATGCTTTCCTTATGGTCTTAGAACACTTAAATTCCTATGTATGCGGTATCAAGAAATCAACTACATACTAGTCACGGGGACAGGGCACGAGACCGTTGCCCAGACCGATATACGAACCACCAATCATCAGAAAGAAAAAACTAGGGTGTAGTTCTAAGATCTTGACCGAAGCTCGATCAATACTCAAACGGGAGATAACGACAACGAATGCATGTCACTCTCGCTACCAACTACCACAAGTAGAGATAGCTACACCACACGGCGAATCGACTCAGTTACACCTAGTTCACTTCCTAATTCCCGAATGCCATCAGTAACGATGAACACCGAAAATAAGGTAGAACTACATAGAGTATCAAATCACGATACTCTGGTACTACACAACATGAGAGGACTCTAAATAAATAGCAAATCTACTCAACTACGCCTAGTTCAATCAACCTAACGACCGAATAAATCGATCACCAAGGAGAACTAAATAGAGCAACGAATCACGAAATTATGGAAATACACAAGCATGAGTAAACTCTAAACCATGGACGATTCTACTTAGCTACGCCTAGTTCACTTCTCGAATATCAAACACCAACAATCAAGACGGTACCAATAATCAAATTGAACTAAATAGAACCTCGTTCTAGTAATACACAAACGTAAGCAAATTCTATAAACGTGAAATCCCGTCTCACACTAGATCGAATCATGGATCGCTTCAAACATCAATCTACATAGCGCACACAACAATTAGGGAAAATCCCAAAATAGTTCGGTCGACTTGAAACACACAAGAGAATCGAGAAAACACATCCTAGCATATTTCTATCTCGTCAATAGGAAATCAAGACCTGTGAATGTCGGAAGTCCTAGACAAGTTCATTAAATGGCTAAAGTTTGCATTTTTACGAACTCTAACCTAGAACTTGATATACACCCGAGAGATGAAATAGCTAGCACATGAAGTTGGGTTTTAAAATCATGAAAGTTTCGAACACAAAGCAACTACAAACTTGTTATCTGATGCAGGCGTGCGCGTAGGATCTGCGATGCAACCGGCTTTGAGAGCCACCGATCAGTTGGTCAGTGATCGAACGAACCAGTACGCGGTCAACACACGCGCTCATGACGGCTCTGATCGAGTCAGCTCGCTGGTCTGCTGATCAGAAGCTGGAGGACGCGCAGGGGCACGGTAAAGAGTGGTCTGCGAAGCACTGAATCCTGTTCTTGCATTTTTTTAGCTTTAAACTTTAAACGCTTGTTCCCGCTCCGTCCGACCTCCGATCAACCTCGTTCTTGCGCCAATAAATTCCTTTTTTTGAGGCCTACAAAACAAGAGTAATCATGAATATATTTGGAACACTTGAACAATATCGACTAAGAACGAGGTTTTGAGCATTTATTAGAAAACGCTAAAAATATAAAAACGAGGTACAAACAAAGTAAAAATATAAGGGAAAATGGTCAAATTAGATAGGACAAATTTACGCTCATCACTCCTATAATAATGTAGAAGAGAATGGTGAGGAGTTGGTCACAAGAGAAGAGGTGCAGGCTTTCAGTTGTTTAAAGGAGGATCAAGAAGGAACTAATACAAACAAAGAGCAAGTTTTATTTATTGCATAAGAAGGAACAAAGAGACTATCACATTGTTCAGGTGCAGAAGGTTGTTCAAAATTAAAGTCTCAATCTTCCCTGAAGCTCTTGGACACAGAGGATTGTTTGAAAAACGCTAGTAAAGGACACTCTCGATACCTCCTCTTTAATTCTCACTACCAATTAAATTTCAGGAAAGGAATGTTCTTCTTCACAAGCCTTGCAAATTTCACAGATGTCACAACATGAGAAGGAAGAATTTCATCATTCTATTCCCAATGGTAACAACCCAGTGGTGTTAGATACAATCCTAAATTTAATAGTAGGAGCTGCAAAATTGGTCTTGGAAACAGCTAGAGCAGAAGACATGAATGAGATAGTAAGGGTTGAGAAAAATAGTACTCCTCTAGGTCCACTTATTGATTTACCCCAGGAAAGTAATTTTATTTTGGAGGGAAATACAAACTTCAACTTTATTAGCTCTAAAACATAAAGAACCAACACACAATTTTCTTTTTCACAAACAAAAATCTCAGGATGCAAGAGAAGATAAATAAAAACTCAAGTCTCTTATGTGTATGATACAAGGTCTAAAAGAGCCAAACAAACTCCTCTCCTTCAACTATCATACAAGAAGCAAAAGGGAAGAACCTCTTCTGTGTTGCCTTCTGTAGAAATTAAAAGTCATTGGGAATATTGTAAAGCTATTGGACTAAAGGCTTTTGTAGCAAATGATTTAGTTATTGATCAATTTGATAATCTTGAGGTAGAAATAAACCAAAGGGTGAATTTTGAGACAGATTCAGGTGATGAATTTGTTGGCTTAGAAGGTGAAGAGGATGCTTGTCTTGATGAGATATAATCTCAAGCCAGAGCTCATATTCTCTCTAATTCTTATGATGAAGATCCTCTCTTGGAACATGAGTTGATCCTCCTCAGTTCATAAACAGAGAGCTGTATTTCAGAAGCACAAACCTTCTTTTATTGTCTTGCAAGAAACAAAGCTATATACCTTACTTCCTTTTTGCCTGAGGTCGGTAGGTTTATTTAATGGTCGAGAGTTGGCTAGTATTGATGCTCAAGACTTACCTGGTAGGATATGTTCTCTCTGAAATACTGAACATTTTAAAGTGCAAACCATCAAACCTAATGATCATGCTTTGATCAGGTTTGGTCTTGTAGTGGAATGTGATATTAATATTGCTATTGTAAATGTTTATGCTCCTTGTATCCCTAGAGAGAGAAGAAATTTATCGCAAAAGCTTCTTGAGGAAATCCAAATCTTGGGAGATTTCTACATTTGAGTAGGACTAGGGTATTTCTCCAAGGTCTTGCTTTAGGAGAAAAACCAGAATCTAAAGCCTCTCTTTCAAGGTAGTTTTCAGTTTCTTGGAGATCAAGTTATATGTGGCCTTTCAAGATATTCCTTTCAGAGGAGGCTTGATTGTTTGTTCCAAGGATTTTATCTCTTTGGACTGTTTTGGGATACTTCATTCTTATTTATTTGGCTCCTGGGTTTTGAGATTTCTGGGGTGGGTTTCAGGGTTTTTTTTATTGGGGATTGTGGTAAGATTGACTTTCTCTAACTATTTGTTTTTCTAGAAGTTTGTTTAAAGTTTGAGGGGCTGGTTTAGTTGTTTTTTTAGGGTTTATGAGACTATGTAAGTCTTGTTTTATGTTGGTGTTTAATTTTATTGTGTTTCTTGGTGTGCAAGTTTAACTTAATCCATTGTTTTGTTCTTTCGAGAGTTTTTTCTTGGTCTCTTCTTTACTTTAAAGAATTGGTCCATCAAAAAAATTTGCTGATAAAAAAAAGACACGCATTGTCATTTCTAGTTATAAAACATAGACTTTGAAAACTTGATGGAGCATTCCAAATTAGAATGGATTGAAAAGTCATAACTAAGTATAGGTCGGGTTGGATTGTCTTGGAGTTGAGATAACTCAAACCATAAATGAATACATTCAGTTCTGAAGTTTTTTTGAAATATCGTGGATCGAATTGTAATCCATGATTGTGACTTGCGATTGGACCGTTATGTTATTCTAGTTTGTTGCTCTAACTTTTTTTTATCAGCAAAGCATATACTAAAACACTGATTCTTTGAAGTAAAGAATACGATGGGTGGAACAAATACATGAAGAAGCATTCCTCTCGGAACCTCAAGAAGCCCCACACCGGGGAAGACCAACAGCCACAAAGATTGGGTACGCAGACCCGGAAGCAAACAACCAAAACCTGCCGAGCGAGACCAGACAGAACAAAGAATGGGTACGCAGACCCTTACACTAGAAAACAACACCAACCAACAAACAGACAAAGAAACAACAAGACTAAATTGGGGAAACCTTCCAAAGAGAAAACAAAATGAAAGGGTCTAGAACCCGAATTTGACAACCATGAAGCCCTGAAAAGAAAAAGGTCTAAACTACCAAGATTTATCCACCATAAAGCTCGATTAGAAAGGAAGTTTCCAACAGCCTGCATCGATAACCAGATAAACTCTAACACCGAACCAATCAGGAGAAGAAACATCTCCCTTGTCACTAGGCTAGCATCCCTCAGCGAGAGGACAACAAGAGACAAACCCAATTGGACTTACTAATCATATACGCTTGGCTTCTAAAGTTGGTAGATAGACCCCAAAGATCTCGCTGGCGGCCAACACCTATGAACCGATGATCTCGACACACGGCCGGGTCGAGAAGAAGCGAAACCAAAACGCAATAGAAAGCAAGAAATATAGGGGGAAGCATTCTAACCAGATAGGGCGAGGAAAAAGAGCAGAACTCAAAGGACAGCCCATCATACCAGATACCCTATACCGGAGATTATGCCCGATCCTCCCTAAGTTATGGCCAATACCTAGACACTTAAAGGAGAAGACTGATATTTCTACCGAGCATAAATCCGGCCTAAAGAACAGTCAGGTGATACCTCGAAGCTCAAGAACATGTCGAGAAAAGGAAAGTGACCACTACAAAACAGAGAGCTTTACCAGCGAGCAGAAGATAGAGAAGAGCCGCAACAATCCCAACAAGGAAAGCCTCCCACGAGCAACCAGGACTCTACCATTCTTGCCTCATCACCACGATAAAACAGGAGAGAGATGTAGAATAGACATGCGACAATCTTTACCAAATGATGGAGAAAGACGTCTCACTCAAGTCTCAATCGCCAACAACTCCCGAAGCTGAGAAGAAACTGAATCAGCACACACCCCCAACAACCACCAACAGCACCAACACGAGCGCCCGAAAACCATAGAGCCTACAAGAAAAGGCTTGCTCTACCCAGAAACTGCCAAGGAAGACGGGTCAAAAGCATCAGATCTGGTTTGAACTAGGCCCAAACCCGACCCCAACCTTGGCCCAAACCCAGCCCCAGCCCTGCCCGAACCCACAACAGACCAGCCCAAGTTAAAGACCAGAACCAGCCCACCTCTCCTACCAGCCCACCACGCCCAACAAGCCTAAATCAGCCTGCCCAAGCCCATATCAAAGCAGTACCAGATCAAGACAACAACGGACGTCAAGAGAAGTACGCCGACCACCGCAACCGACTTCGACGGAGCAATATCAGCCCAGTTTCGCGCCAATCAGTGGCCGAAGAAGCCAGAGAAAGGCGTCTCACGCCGGAAAAGGGCTAACGTCGAAGAAGACTACGCCAAAGACTGAGCTTCCCGACCGAAGACGGCGATGACCTCCGGGAGCAGCAAGGAGAGGAGAAGAGGACGAACTACCGGCAGATCTACGAAGAACTAGCCCAAGAAGGGTCTCGAACCACTACCACACCAAATTTGGTGGTTGTGACCATCCCAACTCCGACTAACCTATCAAACCTTCAACAAACTCGGCGACGAAGATCATAGAATAGAAAGGGAAGGAAAGAAGAATATGGGTGAAAAGAAGAAGAAGGTTGAAGAGAGAAGCAGGAAAAGTTGAGACGCCGGAACATAGGAAAAGGGATGGCAGACGGAGAAGAAAGGGGGGAAAGGGAAGGGATGAATGATGAAGGATAAGGAGGGGAAGAAGAGGCGTCCCCGACAACAACCATGGCCAGAGCCAAAGTCGTAGCCGGCTGGACGGGGGGGTAGCGACGTCGGACTAAGAAGTAGGGTTTTACTACGAAGCTTTTCTAGAGAGAGTTTTCTAGTGCACTCTTCATATCTTAGTTTGCTGCTATAAGAGCATGTACAATGGAAGGGCTTGGGTTAGGGGCTTGGATGCTGACTGTACAAAATAGTGGGACTCATGGCTCAAAATAAGCTGTGTTTTACAATGGTGAGTCCTAGATTGAGTCTTGGATTGTTAGTGTATGTTGACTGGTTAATTAATTGATATTTTACTGTTTTATTTAATTCGTTGGGAAAAAAGTAAATATTATATAAAATTGAAATAAATGTGGAAAAAATAATTAATGAAAATATAAAATAAAATATATTAAAACTGATAATTTTATTTGTTCCCGAATAGGAGCATCAAGTACAAAAGACTAATTGTAGGGATGGAAAGTAGCTCCATATAGACCTCATAAGTGCTCAATAAGATCACTTTGTAGTTGCTTGTGGGTCTGATGACTTGTGACACTTTGTCGTGCATCCAATCGTTGTGGGCTTCGACACGACCTCTATGAGTCTCTCGTCGCATTGGTTCCCCACGGTCGATCCTCTCCCTCAGAGCGTTGATCCTTGGCATTGCTCTCTGTATGCCTCTCTCAATCCTTCACCGGACTCGTTGTTCAACTATCCGCATTTGGGTTGCCAACTCATCATATGATGGACCCTCATCGTCGGACATTTTGTATCTAAATGTAGAAAGGAAATTTGTAGAGAAGTTGTAGGATGGTTGGTGGTTTGAGAAAGGGGTTGTGGGTATTTACAGGGTTAGAATTTAGGATTTTTGAATTAACAAAAAAAGTAGTTGTTACACCTCAACGGTCGGGACACGTGGCACGCGGCCATTGGTTGGCCTTCGGACGCGGGACGCGGGTCTCGGCCCGTCCTGGGGTTGCAGGACTCGGTCTGACCCGCGTTTTTGCGGGACGCGTAAAAGCCGTCCCACAACGGGACGGCTCGTGTCCCGCTAAAACACGAGTCGAGCCGCAGGACGCGATCCGGGCCCAACCGTTGTGCGTGCTCTAACTACATCACTATAATCAAACTACTTCAAGTTGCTTTTGAAAATCATATTTCCTTCTCGGGACTTCATCATTTAATTTATTATAAAATGGTAAATACTTAGATCTTAATCTGAATTACTTGGATTTGAGGGACCAATGGCTTCAGATTTTAGTAATTAATTAAGGTTTGAGGGACCAATTGCTCTTGCATCGGAAGCAATCGACTGGATTTAAATAGTATTTGTGTTTGGAGTGGGACACAAGTGTAATATTTAAACTTATATATGGGGATGAATAGCAATTTATAATAACCAATGATTAGCTTGTCTTATACAATAACGTGGTGATATGGGTTTAGGAGCCTAACAGTGTATGTTTCTTGGTGGATCTTCACTCCACATTTATGAACTTTCCATTGGAATTCTCCATAGTCTGTACGGGGAGCCGGATCTCAAGAAAATCCCAATATTGCAGTGAGCCAATAGCAAATGCCTCAGCCTGATTATTTGGACCGGCCCATGTGATGTTTGACATGATAAGATACTATCGACTCGCAACTCGCAAGTAGCAGTAGGCAAGTGTAGGTGAAGTGAGCACTAAATATAAAAAAATAATCAAATAAGATGCATATAAAAAAACACCAGCTTTAACTTTTTCTCTCTAGAGCTACAGTATTCTCAAGGTCAAGTTCATCATGTTTCAACTGAGTTGGAATTGATCTTCATCGGTGTAGCTGTATTTTTTATTCAGATCACCGGACCACCGGGATAGCTGTATTTCTCTTGTCACTGGAACTTCAACAAGTAAGTTGTACCATGGTTTCTTCCTCTACTATAGGTCCTCCTCCAGGATTTGAAAGAACATAAATTAAGGGTGGAGTTCTCGGACACGAACAACAATAGGATTGAGGCAGGGAATCGCTTGAAATCAATAGTCATCTCAATACATTCAACCCCAAATCAGAGGTCATTGGACATTCAGGAGGCCAACTCAGAATCACAAGCGGAAGATCTCAAACTTTTTGTCCATAACCTCCTTCCAGAACATCTAGTCTCTGGTTGAGAAACTTATTTCAAGAATATGGTTAAATAGTTAGAGTAGAAATGCCTGCTAATCCCAATAGTAGAGGCAGATGGTTTGACTTCATCACCTTCAGTTCTAGACAAGGTTTTGAGAAGGGCATTGAGATCTTTAATGAATACATATTGTAAGGATATAAGCCTCTGTAGTCAAAGCTTAGAACAAACAGAAAAACAGGAGGAATAACTCACCTGTGGGTAGTTGGAGAAAGAAGAATGAGGATCTAGAAGTCGAAAACACTTCTATCCCTCAAGGTAATGTGGTTGAAGCTCGTAGAAAGTGGCTGCAGAAAGGGAAGCTAGCCTTGTTACACAAAGATTACTCTATAGAGGCTATCATGAAAGATTTTAAAGTTGAAAAGGAGGGGAGATTATCATCAAAGAACTGGGGAACAGAGTGGTACTGATTTACTTTGAAGATGAAGAACTGGAGAGTGAAGCCTTAAATGATGATGCAAATTGGCTGAAGTATTGGATGGTGTTAATCAAAGATAAATCATATCTTTGCAGCGAAGGGGAAAAAATTTACTTGGGTGGCTGTTTATGGCATCCTCATCCTTGGCTGGTGCCTTGAGACTTTTAAAGCTGCAACTGAAGATCTGGGAACGTTCGTTTGTGCTCATTCTTCAACTGTTTCTGGGAATGTTTCTTGGAATGTATTAGATGCTGCATTTGTTTTGATTCATTCTCAGGAGTATCTGAAAGTCTTTAAAGAAGCTGGATTAATGTTAGAGGAGAAGAAATTCAACTTTATGGTTTATTCAATGGACATCTCCATTGTCCAAATCTGCAGTGCACTTAATCATTCTGATCTTAACTCCTCAACTTTTGAATCTGAAAAATCAGAAAGTTCTATGTCTAGTGAGTTTAGTCTATCACAATCCAAGGAGACCTCAGTGGGTAGAACACTTGGAGATTTGGGCAAGAGGGTGGGTGTACCTTTAAGTCTGAATGTTGGGGAACATTCTTCTCCCAAACATTCTAAATTGCAGAGTCCTTCACAACAGTTATTTCCACAGGTTGTTGGAGAACATTCTTCTCCTATTGGTAATATTGATATGGCCCTCTCTCAGGAAATAAAGCTCTCAACAACACTTAGCAGAATTTTACTCCAACTTTGGAGACTATTGATCCAGATTTTCCAGCTCTACCAACACTAAATCCAGTGGAGAAGGTGATATCTAATAATGAACTTACTCAATTATCTATGTCCTACACAGAGATTTTGATTGTTCCAAACACTTTTGGGGAAGAAAATTTGATGACTGAGAATACTATTCCGAGCACTAAGATGGTGAGCAAGGGTCAAGGTCTCATCTTAGCTGGATTGGATGGGACTACTTTGAAGACACAAGGACAATTAGGGGTATTGGAAGGTGTTAACATTACTGAAGAGGGGACTACTACAGAAGTAGCAACTGACTTGGGCCCCAGAATTCAGACCCCAGTACCCAAAAACCAAATTTTGGAGGGAACACTAGTTTCAAAATCAGCTTCATTAAACACTAATTTTTCAACTGAGGTTTCAAAGGGCAAGGAGCTTTTTAACAAGAAGAAAAAGAAATGCTCGTTGGTAGCTTACAACACCTGATCTCGAATCAAAGTCCCTCTCCCTACTAACAGTGAAACACATTCATCACACCCGAGTCACGAAAATCTTCAAACTTTCAAAAGTGGGGAGCTGGTACTTGGGATTATTTTAAGGCTTTGGGACTTAAAGCTTACTTGACATATGACTTAGTAGCTGAGCAATTTGATAACTTGGAGAATGAGATTAATCATGCTGTCAAGATTGAGACCAATTTAGAAGATGATTATTGTGATATTGAAGATGTAGAGGAAGGGATGCACACTCTTCCCACACAGAGACTTTCCTCACCATGAGGATCCTCTCATGGAATATGAGAGGGGCTTCCTCTAGACAGAAGAGGAGGACACTGAGAAATGTGTGCCACAAGCAACATCTGTCAATGGTACTTCTACAAGAAACTAAGTTATCTTCTGTGCCAGATTATTTTCTATCAAATTCTGGTTTTCATCAAAAATGGAAAGCTATATGTATACCTGCTATTGGCGATTCTGGAGGTGTTTTTACTCTGTGGAACAAAGATGTGTTTGAGATTCACTCTTCCTTGATAAGCATGCCCTTTACTGGTCTGGAAATTTTCTCCCATTGAATTTTAAATTATCTGTGATCAATATATATGCCTCTTGTTCTGTGTCTGCTAGAACTCTACTTTGGACTGACATAAGCCTTCAGTTATCTATTTGTTATAATGCTCTTATTGTAGCTGGAGACTTCAATGAAATCTTAGATCCTGGGGAGAAAACTGGGTCTCATATTTCTAATGTCATCATCAGAGAGTTTAATAAGTTTTTGGATAAGCTGGGGTTGCTTGATTTGCAAATGTCTGGGGGGAAATATACTTGGTATGGTCTAGGATCTCAAGCATCAAGAATAGACAGATTCTTGATCAATTCTCATATTCTGGCTCAGTTTAGTAATATCACTCAAAAATTCCTTGTCAGATGTATTTATTATCATAGACCACTCATACTAAGCAATCCTACAGTTGACTGGGGACCAAGGCCCTTCAAGTTTATAAATGCTTGGGTACATCATCCTAAATTCTATTCAGACACAAAAGCCTTATGGGATTCTATACAAGTTTCTGGTTCTCACGCTTATATTATTTGGTTCAAGTTAAAATCTCTCAGAGCTTTCTACAAAGAATGGAATGCAACAACTTTTGGTTGGCTGGACAAGGAGATTGAGAATCTGAAAGGGAAGATACATGCCATTGATTCATTATTGGATGACAGGTTACTTACACCCCAAGAAACCTCACAGGGCTTGCCAGAATGCCAAACTCATCAGGACACTCAAATTACAAGCTAAGATTTGGTGTCAAAAGGCTAGACACTGATGGTCTAAAGAGGGTGATAGGTGCACTAAATTTTTTCATCTTGTGGCCAATTACAATCACTCAAGAAAAAAATAACTCAGATTGAAGAAGATGGGATTGTTTTTACTTCTCCTGGGGAAATCAAATCAATGGCAACTTTACATTTTCACAAAAGACTCAAGGAAGATTCTTCTATTTGTATTGTTCTATCATCCCTGGATTTCAAATCTTTATCTACAATTCAAGCACATGGATTGAAGCTTCCATTTTTAGAATTAGAGATTTGGGAGGCAATCAAATCTTGCAGTGTTGAAAAATCCCTTGGATCTGATGGGTTTACTCTGAAATTTTATCAAGCTATTTGGAATATCATCAAAAGGGATATTTTAGATCTCTTGGATCATGTTTATCAGGGTGGAGTTATGGGCAAGGGTCTGACTCAATTCCCAAGAATGGAACCCCTATCTCATTTGAGAATTTCAGACCCATAAGCCTCATCAGCAGTGCCTATAAAATTGTCTCTAAGGTCTTAGCAGCTAGACTCAAGACTGTGATGAATGTACTTGTTCATGATGTACAATCAGGATTTATAGGAAGAAGACAAATCCTAGATGGTATTTAGATTGCCACTGAGCTGATCCACTCCATTAAAGCAACAAAGCAAGAAGTTATAGTGTTCAAGGTAGACTTTGAGAAAGCCTATGACCATGTCAACTGGGGGTCTTGATAAATATACTCTCAAGATCATGGGTTTTGGAGAGTTATGGATATCTTGGATAAGTCATTGTCTGAAAGCTTGGGCCTCTATACTCATAAATGGTTCCCCATCTAAAGATTTCCCATTAGAGAGAGGCCTCAGGCAAGGGTGCTCATTATCTCCTTTGTTATTTGCACTGTTAGCAGAAACTCTTCATCAATTAATGAATAAAGTGATTCATTGGGGCATGTTCTCAGAAATTAAGTGTAATGGTCAAGGTCCAGATATTTCTCATTTGTAATTTGCAGATGACACTCTAATTTTCATACAAGCAGGTCTGCAACAAGCTCAAAATTTGAAACATACCCTGAACTGTCTGCAGAAAGCAACAGGTCTGAAGATTAACGTCTCTAAGTCCAAAGTATTGGTATTAAATCCCACTACTGTATCTATGGAGAAAATCACTGAGATTTTGGGAGGTACATCAATGGAGTTACCATTTGAGTACCTTGTCTTCCAACTTGGGCTAATCCCAGAAGAAAAAAAACTTGGGAACCTGTCATCAAAAAATTTAAGAAGCTAGGACTGTGGAAATATAAATCTAGATCTTTTGGAGGGAGGATCACAATAATTAAATCCTCTCTAAGTTAACTTCCACTCTTTTACATGTCCTTATACAAGGCTCCCAAGGGGGTGATCAAGGAAATGCAGCAATGTCAGAGGAGGTTTTTATGGAATGGCTCAATCACTAAGAAAGTTATGCACAAAGTAAATTAGGATAAGGTTTGTAGGCCAAAAGAAGCTAGGGGCTTGGGTATAAAGAATTTACATATCATGAACAAGGCATTATTGGCTAAATGGTAGTGGAGATTTGCTTTGGAGAATGATTCACTTTGGAAACAATTACTGTGTACTAAATATGACTAGGAGTATACTGAATGGGACCTATCTAAATTCATCTTGCAAGATGGACAATGCTTCTTGAGACACATTGATTCTCTACTTTGCTGCCCTAAATTTGCAACAACTTTTGGGGCTGAGGGCTTACAATGGACAATAGTTTTTGGAAACAATGTACACATTTGGGAAGACATTTGGCTCACTGACAGTCCTCTCAGAGTTGTCTTTCAAAGACATTATCACTAAAATGTGTTGGGTCTCGAGGTAGGGTTGGAGATGAACCAACTCCACGCGGAAAATCAATGAAAACCAAGAGACGATTAAAACCATGAAACAACTAACAAAGAATGGATTCACAAGAGAAAAATTCAGCACTATTTCTTACCAAAACAAGAACACCGGGTAACGAATGATTGACTTGAGTCTCCAAGACACCTACGTATCCACATGGGAATCAAAGTCACGTAGTTCTTCTCTTTGAGGACTCAAGAACACAAAAATGGAGGTGGAACATACCCTTGGCCGAAATTGCAAGGAGAGGAGGGAGAAGTTGTGTTTCCTATTCTTGTCTTGTGTTTGTTATGTTGAAAAAAAATGACTTAAACAAAAAAAAAACTCCATCAACTTGTCAAACTAAAAGCATGGGACAAGTATGGTGTCAAGTGAGGTGTAAATAGGACAAAGTATGGCTAGACAAGATGGGGTTAGGTGGTGAATCACCAACACCTTAATCCTTTTCTCGCTTACTTAGTACTAATAAACCAATACTTGTTAATTAGTTCCATGGGCCTTGGTTGCATGGCCTCTTGGAACATGGCCCGTGGCCATTCCCAACCAGGTCCCGTGATGCGCTCATCGCCTCCAAGCCTTCCATACCGAAAATGTCCAACATTATCTGACGTGATCAATCCCAAGACTCCAAGCCTTGTCTTGATCCATAATGTCCTATTCACTTACGAGCACATGACCCAAAACCCAGTTTTGGTCAGGTCCTGAGACAACTCCCTTTTAATCAATCTACATAAATGTGACAATGAGTTTCATCCTCCGGTGTGAACCTTAGGTTTATGCATGTCAGTAGATCAACGTAAAATCCCATTTTACTTGATCCTATTTAAGTGGAAACTAACGAGACTTTAGTATTTCCTGACACTACATAATGAATCGACCCTGTCGATTCTAACCTTTCCGTCGTCCCTATCATTATCCTTTTATCTCCGATATCCTGATTGAGATAAGGCATAGAGCCGTCATCCTTATTATTCTCAATCATTGTTCCTTGATATGTGAGATGACTGAATATATGATACCCAGTATAATGTGCATGGTCATGCTATTCTTTCAGTCACTCTCGATCAAGCAACCGAGAACCAATATCTTTCCCATACCGCAGTATGAGGGATAAATCCCTTAGCCGTCTTTCGTGTCACTCATACAGTCCGTCCCCAAGCCAATCCTGGCCGTTATGGAAGCCTTGTTACAGACAACGTTAGGCTCAGGTCAAACTCAGTTGTTTACTGCATAGCGATCACAAAGACTCCTCGGTCTAAGGACACATGACAAGCTACAACAGTGAATATGTTTATGACTTGATCTATGACACATAATCATGTCGGGTCGTCCAATATCATGTCCCATATGATATCTATGATCAGCCTCTGGAATCCCATTCCAATGACTAACAGAACGTAAGCCGTAAAGAGCCATCTTTCATACTAGTCGCTTCCAGTGAAGCTTTGTTGACTAGGGACCCATCGAGTGTGATCTATCTCGATCTATGGTTCTATTCGCATGGTGGGCATAGATCAGAGCACACATCGATATATTACTCCAACACATAAGTAATATAAAACCACTTTAATTTTATTGCTAACGATGATATATACATTTGGACATTTAGGATTGAACTACGGGCACTAAGAGTAACAATCTCCCACATGCCCTAGTTCCAATCTAAACTCCAGTATGTCCCCATCGACTTTACATGTCTAACATGTTTAGGCAGCGACACTACCTTAGTCAAAGGGTTGGCTATGTTATCATCTGTTGCAATAAAGGTTATCTTCACTTCACCTCGGTTCAGTATTTCTCTGATGAGGTCGATACGCTACAGTACATGTTTACATTTGTTATGTGATCTGGGATTTTAGCTTGCCAATGGACCTTGTGTTGTCGCAAAATGGATTCACCGGGCTGGATGGGTTTCCCAACCATGCCGTGAATTTCCAAATCCACATAGCCTCCTTAGCTGCCTCTGCAGCATCCATGTACTTGGCCTCTGTCGTAGATTCGGCAGTGGTATTTTTCTTTACGCTCTCCGAGCTAAAGCTCCTCCATACATCGTAAACACATATCTTGACTGACTTCTAAAGTCATTTGGATTTTTCTTGAAAAACTAGCGTCTACTCATCCTTCGACGATTAGTTCAACATCATCTTTCCCCCAGGTTAGACTGATTCCGGTGTAAATAGGACAAAGTATGGCTAGATAAGATTGGGTTAGGTGGTGAATCACCAACACATTAATCGTTGTCATGCTTACTTAGTACTAATTAATCAAGACTTGATTAATTAATTATATGGGCCTTTCATGTGCCTCTTGGAACATGGCCCGGGACCATTTCCAATAAGGTCCCGTGATTCGTCATCGCCTCCAAGCCTTCTATACCGGAAATGTCCAACATTATCCGACGCGATCAATCCCAAGACTCCAAGCCTTGTCTCGATCCATAAAGTCCTATTCACTTACGGGCACATGACCCAAAACCTAGTTTTGGTCATATCCCGAGACAACTCCCTTTTGGCCATCCTCCATAAATGTGTCAATGAGTTTCAACCTCCGGTGTGACCCTTAGGTTTATGCATGTCAATAGGTCAACGTAAAATCCCATTTTACTTGATCCTATATAAGTGGCAAGTACCGAGACTTTAGTATTGCCTGACACTACATAACGAATCATGTGCATGGCCATGCTATTCTTTCAGTCACTCTCGATCAAGCGGCCGAGAACCGATATCTTTCTCATACCTTAGTATGAGGGATAAATCCCTTAGCCGTCTTTCATGCCACTAATGCAGTCCGTCCCCAAACCAGTCTTGGCCGTTATGGAAGCCCTGTTACGGACAACGTTAGGCTCAGGTCAAACTCAGTTGTTTACTGCATAGCGATCACAAAGACTCCTCGGTCTAAGGATACATGACAAGCTACGACAATGAATATGTTCATGACTTGATCTATGGCACATATTCATGTCGGGTCGTCCAGTATCATGTCCCACATGATATCTATGATCAGACTCCGGAATCTCATTCCAATGACTAATAGAACGTAAGCCATAAAGATCCATATTTCATACTAGTCGCTTCAAGTGAAGCATTGTTGACTAAGGACTCATCGAATGTGATCTATCTCAATCTATGGTTCTATTCGCATGGTGGGCATAGATTAGAGCACACATTGATATATTACTCCAACATATAAGTAATATAAAGTCGCTTTAATTTTATTGTTAACGATGATATATACATTTGGACATTGAGGATTGAACTACGGGTACTAAGACTAACAATGTTATCATCCGTTGCAACATAGGTGCACTTACCTCGTGCACTAAGACTAACAAACTCAAATTATGTTATTTATTCAAATAAGCACAGGCTTGACCCCGAGGGTCATTTCGGGAAAGCTTAGGGCTTTTTGGGACAGTTTCGGAAAAAGTTGACTTTTCGCCGAAAAAGTCAACCGACGACTCCGGGGGTCGTTCGGGGCCTATCTGGGACCCAAAACGTTTATCTTTCATTACGGTTAGCTTAGTTGGGTCACTTCCTTTCAAATAAGTGTTTTTGCGAAAAAGTCAATTTCTGGTCAAACGGGATCGAAATAGGGTTTTATCGGATTAATTAAAGTGGGGTTGAGATATTTGGAAGTCGAGATGCACCCACATAGAAACTTGGCATTAATTAGGTGGAGAAGAGAAAGGAGAGTGAAAAAGACACCTTGACCTTACTTTTTCCCAAAATGGTGAGATAAGGAGAAATGAGCTTTTGGACATTTCCTCTTTAGGTTAAAGGCCACATGTGAACCAAATTTCAGCATTTCTCTTGTCTTGGCTGAAATTTAGAGAGAGAAAAGAGAGTTTGAGCCTCCATTGTTGAAGAAGAAGAAGAAGAAGAAGAAGAAGAAGAAGAAGAAGAAGAAGAAGAAGAAGAAGAAGAAGAAGAAGAAGAAGAAGAAGAAGAAGAAGAAGAAGAAGAAGAAGAAGAAGAAGAAGAAGAAGAAGAAGATCATTTCCCTTTGATTCTACCATCAAAACTCCTCAATTTCTCCATATTCCTCTTCATCTCTTCATTTCCTACGGTAAGAACCCATTTCTTTTCACTTTTGAAGAACTTAAGATTATGGTTCTTGTTGGATTTAGATGAAATTGGATTGGGTCTTGTTGGAAATGATAAAACCTTGGTGGAATTAAGTAGTAATGGAAGAAAATGGGTGAAATTAGAAGAATTTGGTGAAACCCTAACTTTTGGAATTGGGGGAAATGTGAAATTGGAGCAAATTGGTGATGTTTTTCATTGAAACTTGATATATGAAGGACCTAGAGCTCGTTTGAGACGTTTTTGGGAGAAAATGTGAAGTTTTCCGGTGACCGGAGGCTCGCCGGAGCTCCGGCCGGTCACCGGAGGTCCGGCCACGGTGGGCCGGTGGCGGGGACATCGAAATCCGAGCCCTGCCTCAGGATTTGAGCCTTGCCTCGGGTTCCAAACTGTTCATCGGGATTCGAGCCGTGCCTCGGGTTTCGTTGTGTATGGTGCCCGGTTAGGTGTCCTTCCGCTTTGATCGACTTTGGACTAGTATTGAGTTTTTTGTGTTACGTTGTTAACTTAGACTCCAGCTTGTTTGTGGAGAAGGAGGAAGCTAGCCAGTCGTCACTGCTGGATTGGATTGCTTATGAGGTAGGGAAGAGTAGCGTTTAAAATGTGGAATCACCTGCGGGCCATGTTGTGCCCGTAGGTTTGGGACTTGTCGTGTTGTAGAATTGCATGTGGGTCATGTCATGCCCGTAGGGTTGTGTGATGGTTGTGCTTTACCTGTGTGAATGTTATTGTTGAACCATTGCATTGTGACATGTTTGAGGCGATGTATGTGGGTGAGCTTCGTGCATTATGGGAATTGATGATTAAGATGACATGATATGTGAATCGTGTTATGAGTAAGTAGTGGTAATAAGTGCAATATTATTGACATTTGATGATCGGTCATGACTGTGTGTCACCTCTTGTTGAGGGTTGTCATGGTAAGGTCTGACTTGTTGTATGTTCGAGGCACGCCTGCCTTCCGACTAGATGTCGGTGCCGATGCTGTGTGTTTCGGTATGATTCGTACCCCAATGCTGAGTGTTCCGGGATGATAACTAGGCCGATGCTGTGTATTCCGGTATGATATGTTTGGGATGATTTATAAAACGATGTTGTGTGTTTTGGTATGATTCGTACCCCGATGATGAGTGTTCTGGGATGATATCTAAGCCGATGATGTGTGTTCCGGTATGATATGTTTAAGTCGTGCTGTGTAATCCGGCGTGTTATTGGACACTTACTGTGTGTGTGTGTGTTTGCTAATGATTTACTGTGTGTGTTGACTAGTTTTGGTTCGTTGTGGTTGTATGCCTGATATGTGATTAATGCCTGATATTTAACTGTATGGCATCAGGTATGAGTTGTGTTTGATGAGTTCTTGTGTGAAATAGGTGGTGCAGGTTTGGTTGTTGAGAACCGTCCTCGTGACGGTTTTGTGTCAGGTATGAGGTGTGACTGGTTCCGCCGTTTTCAACTGTCGTGTTTGCAACTGGTGTCACTGTAGATATTTTCGCTGTATTTGTGTTCTGAACTTGGATCAAGTGTCGATATTTGTGTTTTCCTGTTTGGTTTTCGTTAGTTGTTATTGCTTTACTAGTATGCCATACTTGGACGGGTATTCGTAGTGGTGAGCGAATTGCTCATCCCATTTACTAATTTTTCCTACTGAGCGAAACGCTCATCCCCTTCACTACCGTTCCTACAGGTTTTGATCGTGAGTTGGATTAGAGGACGTCTCGAGGCTTGGAGCTTACCGAGAGTCCGGGTGTCGTTTACCTAGTAGAGACGTACCCTTTTTTTTAGATTTAACTTATGTTGGTTTTGAACTTGGGCGTAGGACCCGTCTTATGTCTTTTTACATGTTTATGATCATTATATGGATTTAATTCTGTCTTTAAAACTGCTTTTCAGTATTTTCGCCGATTCACGTCTCGAGTCCGGTCAAAACCGGATTTGGGGCGTGATAGAGATGAACCAACTTGCAGCGGAAAACCAATGAAAACCAAGAAATGATTAAAACCATGAAATGACTAACAAAGAATGGATTCACAATAGAAAAATTCAGCACTAGTTCTTACCAAAACAAGAACATTGGGTAACGAATGATATGCTTGAGTCTCCAAGACGCCTATGTATCCACATGGGAATCAAAACCACGTAGTTCTTCTCTTTGAGGACTCAAGAACACAAAGATGGAGGTGGGAACTTGCCTTGGCCGAAATTTCCATGGAGAGGAGGGAGAACTTGTGTTTCCTATTCTTGTCTTGTGTTTGTTATGTTGAAACAGGATGACTTAAACATAAAAAATCACATTATTTGTCCAACTAAAGGCATGGGACAAGCATGGTGACAAGTAAGGTGTAAATATGACAAAGTATGACTAGATAAGATGGGGTTAGGTGGTGAATCACCAACACCTTAATCCTTGTCTTGCTTACTTAGTACTAATGAATCAAGACTTATTACTTAGTTCCATGGGCCTCTCATGGGCCTCTTGGAACATGGCCCATGGCCATTTCCAACGAGGTCCCGTGATACGCTCATCGCCTCCAAGCCTTCCATACCGGAAACATCCAACATTATCCGACGCGATCAATCCCAAGACTCCAAGCCTTGTCTCGATCCGTAAAGTTCTATTCACTTACGGGCACATGACCTAAAACCCAGTTTTGGTCATGTCCTGAGACAACTCCCTTTTGGTCATTCTCCATAAATGTGTCAATGAGTTTCATCCTCCGGTGTGACCCATAGGTTTATGCATGACAATAGGTCAACGTAAAATCCCATTTTACTTGATCCTATATAAGTGGCAACTAACGAGACTTTAGTATTTCCTGACACTACATAACGAATCGACCCTGTTGATTCTAACCTTTTCGTCGTCTATGTCATTATCATTTTATCTCCGATATCCTGATTGAGATAAGGCATAGAGCCGTCATCCTTATTATTCTCAATCACTGTTCCTTGATATGTGAGATGACTGAATATATGATACTTAATATCATGTGCATGGCCATGTTATTCTTTCAGTCACTCTCGATCAAGCGGCCGAGAACTGATATCTTTCCCATACCTCATTATGAGGGATTAAATCTCTTAGTCGTCTTTCGTGTCACTCATGTAGCCCGTCCTCAAGCCAATCCTGGTTGTTATGGAAGTCCTGTTATGGACATTGTTAGGTTCAGGTCAAACTCAGTTATTGACTACATAGGGATCACAAATACTCCTTGGTCTAAGGATACATGACAAGCTACGACACTGAATATGTTCATGACTTAATCTATGGCACATATTCAGGGCAGGTCGTCTAATATCATGTCCCACATGATATCTATGATCAGACTCCGGAATCTCATTCCAATGACTAACAAAATGTAAGCCATAAAGAGCCATCTTTCATACTAGTGGCTTCTAGTGAAGCTTTGATGACTAGGGATCCATCGAGTGTGATCTGTCTCGATCTATGGTTCTATTCGCATTGTGAGCATAGATCAAGGTACACATCGATACATTACTCCAACACATAAGTAATATAAAGCCGCTTTAATTTTATTGCTAACGATGATATATACATTTGGACATTTAGGATTGAACTACGGGCACTAAGACTAACATCGGCGATGATAGATTGCTTTATGCTCTCCCAGTTAAAAGCTTCTCCATTCAGCGTAAACATATGTCTAGACTAACTTCTAAAGTCATCTGGATCTGTCTGGAAAACTAGCGTCTACTTATCCTTCAATGACTAGTTCAACGTCATCTTTTCCCAAGGGTTAGACTGATGTCTACTGGTACAACACAAGGTATACGAGACGTCCAGTCTCGTATATGTCATAGCATATATGATCGATCCTGCCCCTCTAGGGGCATGAGATTTGCATCATCCTTTTCAGCTCATCAGGATGAAAAGGATGAATGGGTTCTCAATGCTCAATTCAAATGAACGTTATGACGAGCGGGTAAGAATCCTTTCTTTGAATTGAGCATTGAGAACCCATTCAATGCCTTGTTCACATAGGTGCTCTGAGTTAATCCCAAGACCCTCTTGGTGCGATCTCTATATATCTTAATCCCTAAGATATAAGGATCATCGCCTAAGTCCTATATTACGAAACACTTCCTCAACCAAGCTTTTAGTTTTGAGCAAGGTTGGGATGTCGTCTCCAATGAGCACCAGAAAGGCAATTTTTCTCCCACAAGCCTTCTTACAAACGCATGGGTTTTCCTCGTTCTTGATGAAGCCAAATCTAATTACCACTTCATCAAAACAAAGGTTCCAACTCAGAGAAGCTTGTTTCAATCCACTAATGGACTTCAACAACTTATTAATCTATCCCTTTCAATCCACAAATGGACTTCAACACTTCATCAAAACAAAGGTTCCAACTCGGATCGTCAAAACCTTCGGGCTGAGACATACAATCGTCCTAAGTCAAATTCCCATTTAAATGCAGTTTTGACATCCATTTTCCATATCTCGTAATCAAGATAGGAGACTATGTCAAGAAGAATCTGGATAGATTTGACCATGGCCACTGGTGAGGAGGTTTCCTCATAGTCAATCCCTTGGATCTTCCGATAACCTTCCACAACCAGTTGGGCCTTGTAGGTCCGAGGATTACCGTTTATGTCCATCTTCAGCTTGAAGATCCATTTGCATCTGATGGTCCTCACACCATCGATGGGATCAACTAGTTCCCAGACTTGGTTGTCCGACATGGACTGCATTTCCTCTCTCATGGCTCCTATCCATAACTCGAAGTCGGGCCCATCCACGGCATCCTGAAAGGTGGATGGATCCTTATGATCCACCATTAGTTCATCGTCCCTTCCAAACACAAAATAACCATATCGGAGGTGGGTAATTGATCCTTCCACCTCGCCATGGACCTTCAAGAATTGTTACAGATGCTGGTTCCTACTCTACGACCACTTTTGGCTCCTCTACTGGGTTGTCATGTGGTTCAGCTGGATCTGTACCATCTTGAATTTCTTCTAGATGTACAGTCCTCCCACTAACGTCTTTGGAAACAAATTACCTTTCCATAAAGACCCCACCCCTAGCGAAGAACACCATGTTCTTAGTGGGTTTGTAGAAGTAGTATCCCCTTGTTACTTTGGGATACCACACGAAGGTGCATTTCTCAAATCTTGGTTCGAGCTTAGTCGAAACCAAACGTTTCACATAAGCCTCGCAACCCCAAACCCTTAGAAAGGACAAAACGGGCTTCTTCCCGTACTATTTCCAAAATGGTGTCCCTTCCACACCCTTCGTCGAATCCCTATTCACCATGTACGCGGCTGTCTCCAGAACATAACCCCATAAAGAAATCAGGACATCAGCCCAACTGATCATGGAACGGACCATTGTCTAACAATGTCCGATTACTCCGTTCGGCTACACCTTTCAGCTATAGTGTCCTAGAAGGAGTCCATTCCAAAAGGATCTCATTCTCTTTTAGATGATCTAATAACTCTGTGGTTAAGTATTTTCCACCTCAATCCAATCGAAATGCCTTAATACCTTTGTCGAGCCGGTTTTCTACTTCAGTCTTAAACTCTTTGAATTTATCAAAAGCTTTAGACTTATGTCTCACCGAATAGACATAACCATATTTACTGTAATCATCAGCAAATGTGATAAAGTAGCTAAAACCCCTCCTGGAAAGCGAACTTATTGGTCTACACACATCCGAGTGTATCAGCCCCAATAATTCACCCGCCCTTTCACCTTGATCGATGAAGGGCGCTTTAGTCATTTTCCCATAAAACAAGCCTTGAACCTATTATTCGAATGAAACTAGAATGGACTTAAAAGTCCGCACTTCTGAAGTGCTGATATGCGTTTCTTGTTTATGTGGCCTGAATAACAGTGCCTTAACAGAGTCTAGTCTAAATTATCGGATTTAGACCTTTTGGCATTAACGTTATTAATAGAGCTTGAGGCATTGTTACCCATATGTACAATCCTCGGACCAAGTTTGTACAAACATAAAACATATAACTGGATAGAATATTGAAAATCCAATTTCCAATATCAACATTATATCCTTCGGAATCTAACACAGATACATATATAATGATCCTATTAAAATTAGGTATCCAATATACATTATTTAGTACACAACAAGGCCACTTGGCTAACGAAGACTAATGGATCCTACAGCAGTCGGTACAACCCTCATATGTTGTCAACTCTGAGGTCCAATCCGTTCTTCTCCAAGCTTCTGCTACCTTCCATCCACTACATGTCAGTGCATGTGTGAGATTCAGCTCTGGTATCCAATACCCATTAATCTTTGGAAGTAGAGAGAGGTAGTTCTATAAAGTTAATACCTGATGAAGGCGCAGTCCCACTGCCCTTCTTCATATCATCCTGGTTTTTCCCGCAATCCCTTTTCGTTGACTAGGCTTCTAGCAATTGAAGCAGACATTCTCATCCTCCTTAGAGTTCCTTGAGGACCCCTTGTTCCTTGTATGGATAAGAGCGATCAAGTGTCTCATCTTTCTTTCCAAGTGCGCAGGGGCCTTGCCCTTGCCACTACCAATTTCCTTCTTGAAACTGGATCCCTTTCTGACCATCAGAATATCATTGGATTCCAAATCCTTGATATTCTTCTCAATTGTTACAAACGTGCCATGTAACTCTGATATGGTCTTGTCCATATCGTGCATGTGATAGTTTATAATGAACTCAACATACGCACGAGGAAGGGAGCACAAAAACCTATATGCCGTCATCTCTGATTATATCTTAAGACCCAGTCCATTAAGATGTTTGAGATGCCCCTTCATTTTCTGGGCATGAGAGATAGCCTTGTCAAGGACATATTGTTTGCGTTCAGA
This sequence comes from Erodium maritimum, assembly GCA_963921825.1. Lineage (NCBI taxonomy): Eukaryota > Viridiplantae > Streptophyta > Magnoliopsida > Geraniales > Geraniaceae > Erodium > Erodium maritimum. Next base: position 39,511,238 of record OY997592.1, on the reverse strand, counting down.
CTTGAGGACTATCCTCAAAATTCTATACCAGTCTAGTAGTTTGTCCCACTTAGTTTGACCATGTCAAGAATGATTTTTAATGACAAACTATTAATGTTTGCTGAATTTTCCATTTGATCTACAACATATAAAATTCAATAAGTAAACTGAATAAATTTTAGGGAAATTTTCAATATAATGCCCTGCCAAACATTTAATTTCAGTATAATACCCTGATATAAATTTTTGGGTTAAATATTGAAACTTACTCTTAAGTATTGGTCACGAACACTACACTACCCACGTTTTCAAAATGAACACTACACTACCTTTAAGTATTGGTCACGCGATTTTGTTAGTAAAAATGGTCGGAATTTTCCATTCCGTTAGTCATATGACCTCAAGTGTCACATAATGGATGGTAAAATGACGTTTCCCCTTAATTATATAACCTCTACACATTTTATAAGGAACATTACCATTGTACCCTCGTTATTGTTCCTTACAAAATGTATAGAGGTCAAATACTGAAGGGAAAAAACATCATTTTACCATCCATTATATGACACTTATAGTCGTATGACTAACAGAATGGAAAATTCCGACCATTTTTACTAACAAAATCGCGTGACCAATACTTAAAGGTAGTGTAGTGTTCATTTTGAAAACATGGGTAGTGTAGTGTTCGTGGCCGATACTTAAGAATAAGTTTCGATATTTAAGCCTAAATTTTTTTCACTTTCATACCTAAACCAAACATTTATTTTCAGTTTCATACCCAACCGTTAACTTTCTGTTAGTTTGGATGGAAAAAGTTAAGAAGACCATAATACCCCTAACTATTACTCAAATTTTCAAACTCATACCATTGAACTCAGAACTTAAAAATAAGTGAAATGACAATAATACCCTCCATTGTTAGGATATTAAAATGAATATTTCACTATTTTTAAAATAAATTCAGTTTATTTTTTATAAATTCAGTTCTTATTTATGAAAATTATTTTTATTTTTCGAAAATTCATTTTATTTTTTAAAATTCAATTTTTATTTTTATAAATTCAGTTTTTATTTATGAAAATTATTTTTATTTTCAAAAATTCAAATTTTAATTTAAAAAATACATAAAATTCAGATTTTATTTTTAAAAATACATAAAAATCAGTTTTTTTTTTAATTTAATTAATATTTTATTCTATATGTTTTTTTTTCATTTTTCATTATTCTATGTGAGAGGATTGAATATATAATACCAAGTATCATGTGCATGGTCATGCTATTCTTTCAGTCACTCTCGATCAAGCGGCCGAGAACCGATATCTTTCTCATACCGTAGTATGAGGGATAAATCCCTTAGTCATCTTTCGTGTCACTCATGCACTCCGTCCCCAAGCCAATCATGGCCGTTATGGAAGCCCTGTTACGGACAACGTTAGGCTCAGGTCAAACTCAGTTGTTTGCTGCATATCGATCATAAAGACTCCTTGGTCTAAGGATACATGACAAGCTACGACAATGAATTTGTTCATGACTTGATCTATGACACATATTCATGGCGTGTCGTCCAATATCATGTCCCACATAATATCTATGATCAGACTCCGGAATCTCATTCCAATGACTAACAGAACGTAAGCCATAAAGAGTCATCTTTCATACTAGTCGCTTCCAGTGAAGCTTTGTTGACTAGGGACCCATCAAGTGTGATCTATCTCGATCTATGGTTCTATTCGCATGGTGGGCATAGATCAGAACACACATCAATATATTACTCCAACACATAAGTAATATAAAGCCGCTTTAATTTTATTGCTAATGATGATATATACATTTGGAAATTTATGATTGAACTACGGGCACTAAGACTAACACTTTCTTCATAAGGAGCTAAAGTCGACTATTGAGATATTCGTCCTAGTTTCAAAACTAGGATAACGCCGAATCCTAACGGTCTCAAAAAGGTTATTCGCATGTCCTAACTATGCTCGCTTTTTTTTCATATTTGCTAACAAAAAGGTGGTACACGTTTACAAAAAGTAACAAACATGTATAAAATAATTATGAAAAAAAGTGGTGTTCTTTGTAACAAAATACTACATTTATGTTACATTTTGTAACAAAATACAACTTTTATGTTATGATTTGTGACAAAAGGAGCACAATTATAAACAAGTACTTATAAATTTGACTATGTGTAATTGATGTCAATCAATAATGAAGACGAAGAAGATGCTCAATCAAACAGCTATTAATCCAACAAACTAACATGCCAACATGTGTTTTGGATAATTGGTACGACATGGTACGCGGTTTCACTTCCTTGTTCGATCATTGATGATTCCGTATAGTACGTGCTTCTTAATCTTGGTTTTCACAAATTAATCCCCGTTTTAATCATAGAAACAGTGAATTAACTTGGTTACAATCTATATCAAGTCCTGTGATAAGAAAGTTTAAGATGAAATTAGGCAAAATGAGGAGGTGGGTTCACATATCACATGTATAGTGGTGGGAACATTGCCAACCCATTGCATTAATTGGATATAAAGTTGTGAGTGTGTGGTGTACCATTTCTGAATCTTATATTTGTATGGGATCATGTGACGTGACTTATTATTATATTTGTGGTTGTCAACTCAATTATTGACACTGTTAACATGTCAAAATGTTATTATAAGTGTTGTGCGCATGCGGAGCTGGAGACATTGCACCGCACTGGTCAATTTCAAGACTTGGTACGCGCGACAATAGTAAATTATTTTGAAATATTATTTGGATTTTCAAGTATATCAAACGAACGAGCTATTTATTACCTTTTTTTTTTCTTTTTTGAGGGAAAGTTGTAATTTCATTACCTTAAAGTTTCTGTACATATGAGTGTATTAGGATAAATCCCCGATCACGAAGAACAGATAGAAGTCACAACGTAGTTTTTGTTAAACTATAATTGCCACCGACGGTATTGAATGGGTTGTCACAGAGACTACATAATAAAAGTAAAACTAAACGAAGTAGACTACGACTGCTCGATGTCTCGCCTAAACGATGCATGTACAGTATATGACCGAACCTGCTATCATCCACTTCGTTGGGAGGCAGCGCTCTAACCAGAGACTCCTCCCAGGGCCAGTCCGTAGAGCACGATTCCTTTCATTCCTCCATGCGGAAATGCTTTCCAGCCCGTTCTTGATCCTCCTAGGGTTCACCAGTAGAACCCCGTTTCACTCCCCCAACTCATGCCCCTGTATCAGACCCAGACACAGTCGCAGGTCCACTTCTATCTTGTGCACAGGCAGGGTCGGGTCGTCAGGCTTCCGGCCACCGGAAGACCGACCGATCACCAAATTTTTCCAGCTCGGATCCACCGAGCGGGGCCGAGTGGCACCACGAGGACTTGCACTATTAGGTGCAGTGGTCAGGGATACTACCGGCCCGCTGCCTCGATACAACGGTCCCTTAGGTGCAGTAGTCGCGGATACCGGGCTCCAATCTGTCGCGTATACCTTCTTGTCCCGGTCCCTTTGATACTCCAACATAGAAGAATCGAACCGTGGGGTTCCCATCACTTCCCGGGGACACTCCTTGATGTCAAGTCCAATCATCCCACAATTTCCACAGAAGTCAGGTAACTTAGAGTATGTGAGAGTTACCTGAATTGGTTCTGGTAATTCCCGAAATCGGAGTAGGAGATGACGGCGCAAGAGACGCTCCATCAGATGCCAGACTCGAATCCGAACAGTTCTTCCCCAACATGTGCCTCACTTATCACATGACACCTCAACGCTCAGCCCCAACACCAAGCCGATCGTCTCCCCCGTTGTCTTGGTTCGCACCAAGGGAGGGAGACCGTGAGCATGGGCCCAAAGTTGGAACCGATCCAAGGCCAGAGGCTCCCTAGCCATCGGATCCCTCAAAGCACCAAGGTTCGTTTTTACGGACCCACATGCGCGCATCTTCCGTCTCGAAGTAGAACCCGAATACTCCTAGTCCAATGTCCTTGATGACCAGACCCTTTTCGGCTTTCCCCCATTCCCTGGTGATGACTCGGAGTAGCACGTCCTTCCGAGGTGGTTTGGCCGCCCACAATTTTCCCATCATAGCAAATTGTTGGCGGGACAACAGTGAGGGCCTGAGTGATGCACTCGACATCATGACCTCTACCTCCTCCTTATCTTCTAGCGAGCAGGCCGAGAAGCCTTCCTGAAGATTGTTGAGGTTAATCTCCAAGGTTGGCCCCGCGGGCGAAGGCTTAGAGGTGGAACCGGCATCTCTGGACTTGAAGACTCGTCGACGCCGAACCACCCTCGGATGCAGATCCAGAGCAACAGGGACGATGGGGATCCGGTCAAAGTTCGGGGTAAGCCCTCCCCCATAGAGTTCCCGTAACACCGTCCGTTCCGGGTCCTCCATCGGAGCTTTCCCTCAAGAAGGATCTTGATAGCGTGGAGAGGAAGGAACCTGGTCCAGTTATGTGTTCTTCAAAGCCGCCGAAGCAGGAGCAGATACAACCAAGGGGGCAAAGCCAGGAGGAACCTCAAGGGCCCGAGGCTTATCCGAGGCTACCCCCCTCTCCTCCACGACCACCGGAACAGCATCAGTCTAAGGAGGCGCCTCCCTAGGATTACTTGCAGAGGACGTAAGGGCGACTTCAGTTAGGGCCACTGCGATCGGAACCCTAATCGGTCCTGCTCTTGGTGGAGGGGGATAATCATAGCCGCTGCGGCCACCAAGTCAGATGAAGGTTGGAGAGTCGTGGCCCTAGGCTTGCTTGTAGGAGACGCAAGCCCTAGGGTTTTATGCGGCCGACCTCGACGTGTTTATCACCGGGGTTGCTTGGCCGAGGGAGAAGGAGCCTTCCACCGTAGCCGGAGAAGAGAGAATAGGGATGAGTGGAGCATTAGAGGACGTCTTGGCCGGTTAGAGTGGCTTACGACTTCTTTTTATTGGACGGGGGCACCACGTCCGAGGAAAGACGAGGCTGCGGCACAAGTACAGAGGGATGCACCTGGGCAAGCGGCGACGGAACAGGTACACCATTGACAGACAAGTCGGCTACGACGAAGGCTAGAACAGAAAAGACCATAGGACTAGGGTTTCTTGGACAGAGGTTCTCGACAAACAAAAGAGAGCTTTGGATTATGAAATACAAGCTATTTATTACTTATTGAGCATCAACTAATTTTCATGTAAATAGAGACGAGAATGAGACATGATCCATCCAATTTCGAAATCCATTACCTCATAAATCTAGACTCGACCATTTCTCTCTTTTAACACCTTTCCTATCCTTTCAATACGGGAAATAGCCTAATCCGATGTGCCTCATTTTTGCATTTTCCATATAAATATTCATTGTTAACTAGAGTTTTTTTAAATGGTAGTTGGTTTCATAGATCAACGGCCCCGTCTATTATTTATGTTCTCTTATCTAAAAGGCTTGGACAATGATGTGAACCTAAATCCAACCCGCCACTAGATAAACTATCTTGGAATCTTCACATACCACAAATTAAGAAAACATGTGATAATTATTAGAACATTTGTGGTGAAGTATAATAATGCCGAATAGGAGGGTTTAGAAGCGTGGATTGAAGAACTACACGATACTGATATAATATGCACTCATCCTCGTCTGTAGGTATCCACATGAACTAGTATGCTCCCAAAATATGGGCTAGTACCCGATTTTCTTCTCTCTTGTTTTTCTCTGATTCCTCTCTCTAAGATGGCTAGTTTATTTTCTAAAAACGTGAAAAATAAGTACAGCCAAAAGTCCCGCCAATTGGGAGAATGTGATAATTGTATTAGCAGTTTTATGTGGAGATGATGAAAAAATAATTAATTATAGTAACACACATACTTGATAGCAGCAGAGTTTGGAGAAAAACCAAGTAGAATCACTAACTCGTTAGTCACACCGTAATCACGAGGAAGATGGCTATTAATTACGATGTAACTTATATATATATATATATATATATATATATATATATATATGGCTATTAATTACGATGTAACTTTTATATATATATATATATATATATATATATATATATATATATATATAATGTATTATGATGGATATGAGAAACTTATCGCAGACCAGAGAGTATGAAAGATAAGTTATATCTCTCTCACTACCAGAAAGTCCTATTTATATATGATTTCTAAGTAATTGCATAGTAGTTTCTATCGTAATGAGTTACTAAATAACTTATTATCTATGTTTTCACATATGATATCTTGCGTGGCAATAGACATATATTTTGGGTATACCACTTCCAACATCTCCCACTCACCCAAGATGGGTGATGAGTCGATTGGTGATACCAAAAATACATTTTCTAAAAAAATGTTACTTATACGTACATTGTGCGACCTGCGAGCATTATAGGTTATATGTTATGCACTCGTTACAGATACACAAAACCACAACTTCACAACTTTCAGTGATATACGTATGTCTCGCTGTACCCAGACTTTTCTTGGCATATCGGTCTAAGCATACTTAATCCCTCAAATTTTATTAAAGCTATGCTTAATCTTTTTCCTGTGTAATCATAATCATGTCTAGTCCTCTATAGGTGACATGATTGGTCGATCGGTGAATACACGTACGAGATGTAAACAAAAATAAGTCTTCCTTCCCAATTGTCATTCCTTCATTTTAGTCTAACCGCTTTCTTATACATATTTCGGAAGGTCGAATTATTCATGACCTTAGAAATTATGCTAAAGTAGCTTCCATTAAACTATAATGTCAAAATACAATCGAAAGTAAAATAAGGTACATCAGGCTTAATATGCCTTAGTAGACTCACACAGTAAGGAAGCAGGGATTCATTCACTCACTTCCTTGGTCGATTTTAGCACATGTGGTATTACTCACATGTTGCGGTGTTAATTCTCCATATTTTAATTTTGGAGCATATGTCTTGCTATCATATTTGATACACCGCACAAATATTTTGCTTATTCATTCTTGCAAGTATATAATTTTCTCTTAAGTATATACTAAAATCTCATATCTGGCTTTAAGTACAGGTTTAGTGAATGGTGGGACATCCACCCGATCAGAATGTTGTTATGATCTCATCTTGAAAAATACATTTTAAGGCGACTTCAAGTTTTAATACTTTGTCACTTACTCTCTTAGCCATTTAGCCATTTCAGAGTTAAGTTTTCAAGTCTCATCTTTACTTGCTTATCTAGCAATAAAGACGATTATCCGTGTGAGAGGATCAATTTTATACCTGTATGACATACTATTTTATCTTGTATATATATGTTTGTATCCTATGTAAAATACTCATATAATTAATGAATAAAGATACATAATACATGTCATCCGAAGATGAATCACTCCCACTATGAAAGACAAAAGTAAATCATATTCTATGCAAACCCAGAGATCTAACATGGTTCTGATATACATCTCTTGATATGGGTTTGGTGAGAGGATCTGCTACCATGTCATGCGTAGAAATATATTGGATGGCTACTTCCTTCTGCGCAACTATGTCTCTGACATAATTATACTTGATGTCTATGTGTTTGGTTCTTCCGTGATATTTTGGATCCTTTGTGTAAGCATTGCAGCTTGGCTATCACAAAAAATTGACACTGGTTTCATAACGTCTTTTGTCAAATCCAAATGTTGGAGAAATCTTCTAAGCCAAACAGCTTCTTGCACATCCGACGAACATGCAACAAACTCTGCCTCCATTGTTGATAAGGCGATACATGTTTGTTTCTTACTGCTCCATGATATGGCGCCATTGTTGAGTAAGAATACATTTCCAAAAGTGGATTTACGTTCATCTAGGTCTCCACCCCAATCAACATCAGTGAATCCTTCTAATTTTAAATCGTGTCCTTGATAGCACAAATAGTAACTCCCAAGACAATGAATCGTTTAGGAAGTACATGCACATCTCGTATCGGGGTATCCTTTCCCCTATCTTGGACCTTACTCGGCCAACCAACATACCAACATAGGAATGAGGAAGCCTCCTGCTCCTCCCCCTCGCCTGTTTCAGGAGCTAACCACTTGCCGCCTAAGGTGGAAGAATTCTGATCGACACAAGTCAAGTCATCTTAGGATGCCCCCGCTCAGTGCGAATATCATCACCAGTTTTTGCTCGACCTACCCAGAAGGATGAATGGGCTGCTTTAAATCTCCTCCGCCAAGAATGTTCGACTTTTTTTTATCGGCATGCTTTATGCATTTTTTTTAATGTTTCTATGTATGGTTTTTTTTAATGTATATTTTTTCCTCACCGCATACCGTATTTGTGTAATTTCACAACATTGTCTGTTAGCAGACCCAGATTTTCAGGAAAGAGGAACCCAAAAAAAAATGAGATTTGGGGGTCAGTTTAGATTCTTCAGATCTAGTCCATGGGTGCACTTTGCAACAAACAAAATGGCGGGTAGATGAAAAGGAGCTTTAAGCATGGGCAGAAAAGGAATCCATAGGAGAAGAAAATAGCTGGGCTGAAGCAAATGGGCCTCATTCTTCTTCAAGCCTAGGTAATGGTTGATGGCTTCTTTCCTTATGGATTTCTGGTCTCTTAAAATGTAGGGGTATCCTTGGGTTCTAACCCCTTTTGAGGTTTGTTTTGGCGATCTTAACTGGGCTTGATCTTTTTTTGCACTTCCCAACTATGACCTTTCCAATTTTGCACAAACTAACAATTTTCGTCTATTTTAATGATTTCGTTAGTCTTTTGAACATGTGTTGGTCACGTGCACAGTAGCATTTTCGTAACGGAATCGTCAAAATAGACGGAAATTGTTAATTTGTGCAAAAAATGAAAAAGTCACAGTTGGGAAGTGCAAAAAAAAGGTCAAGCCCAGCTAAGATCGCCAAAACAAACCTCAAAAGGGGTTAGGACCCATGATTTTCCCTAAAATGTAGTCACGCATTTTGTATTTTCTTTTACAATGGGAGGCACTAAAAGTAAAGTTGTTTGCTCTTTAACTTGGACAACAATATTGAAGCAATAGTTTTCTCATCAAACCAACCAGCCACCTCGACACTGCAGGGCGTTTTCCATTATGCAAATGAAACAATTGTAGTGCTAACCATCGACGACAACAACAAGGCATTCTAACATGAAGAGGTAAAACAAAACACCCCACGCGTTTTGTATTTTCTTCTACAATGGGAGGCACTAAAAGTAAAGTTGTTTGCTCTTTAACTTGGACAACAATATTGAAGCAATAGTTTTCTCATCAAACCAACCAGCCACCTCGACACTGCAGGGCGTTTTCCATTATGCAAATGAAACAATTGTAGTGCTAACCATCGACGACAACAACAAGGCATTCTAACATGAAGAGGTAAAACAAAACACCCCATGGATAAGGATGGATAATATTCACCTCACAAGTGGGATCAGCAAGTACTCTGCATAGAAGAGCTGCAAAACAAAACATCATATTCATGGCTACACACACAAAGCAACACAACCCAATTTAAATTAAAGACGTGTACCTTCCAAACAAACATGTAGAAAGATGTTATTGCAGCTTTGCTCGTCAAATCAAGAGACTTGGCACGCTTCCAAAGAACTGAGGCCAACACCGCGTGACCCGACATCTAAACCAGTACCAGAGAATCACAGTCAAAAGCTTGACCAGTGGTTATGGTTTTGGATATACAACATATAAACACCTTTAGTTATGATTTCGAATCATATCAACAAGGAATGAAAACGAATTTCATTCTATTCAAAACTAGAATATCTGTTTCAGTAAGGATGGCCAGAAACGCCCAGCGCAAATCTCAACAACCACCAGACAATTCTCCACTCCACTAACACAACATTTAAATAACTTAGTCTTAATAAATGAAGGGAGCGAACACTTCACCGTGATGATTTTGCTCCAAGGGTGAGAAGATGCAGCTCCAACCAAAATGGCAACTCCATAAGCTACCTCAAGAAGTGCAACGCAAATCCAGAACACCTGCCAAGACAAATTTGCTCAAAAAAAAACTTCCGGGAAATACAGCAAGAACTAATGTCATGGAAACCCACCCGTTTTTGGCCCAAGCTTACAGTAAATGACCTAATGCCAAATATCCTATCTCCGTCAATGTCAGGGATATCCTGCATCAAACCCAAATTATTCCAACACTTGATGACTTCGGTAAATAAACCAACAAATTCAAAATATATAGCGACCTATCTTAACATCCTCTTCTTTTCCCAACTCGATCGTATAATAAAATCAAAAACATTTACCTTAAACAATGCTATAACGATCGAGAAGAAGCACATGAATCCAGTTGCAAAAATCAATGGCCTTGAAAAGACAGCTGGCCGTCCAAACACATGAGTCTGAAATTGTAACATTCATCAATAGCATACACATTCCAATTTCAAGGTTTGTTCTTCGGCTATATATACTATACATCTAGCGGGTCTTTGTTTGTATACATAAACAGCAAATTTCGAGAATCTGCCTAAACGGGAACTTCCTGTTTTTGCAAGAATCTAATATGATAATGGAACAGCGTAGAAATCATAAGATACCTGGACATGCAAAAAAAATGCAAGTTGAACAATTACTGCTCGAACAGCTAGAATGCACAAAGCTGCAACAACCGCGGATCTTTTCCATCTTAGAAATGGCAACTGGAATATCAGAAAGTTTTAGAACTAACCCTTTTTTATATAAGACAATAGTATCAACGCCATATATATGATAATTGAATAAACTAACATCGATTGAGTATGCAGTTCCAAGTACAAAACTGATGAAAAGAGCCCAAAGCAAAGGCCATGAACCAACAACCCGTCCAAGCCAAAAACTCTGCAAGCAAACAACACAGATAATTAGCTTTCCAGGATATAATTTAGTTGCAATGCTCAGTCTTTTCTAGATCATACACTAAAAGTTTACAAATTGCACTTGTTTCTATCAAATGAGGCACTGCACTTGATCCGTTATAATAAATAGCAGCAATACTGAGTATTAGAACCCACAAGAGGGTCTTAATATGGGAAAAGGTGTTGTGTAGCAGATATGGTTGGAAATTTTCTAATTGGGATTTCATCTCAATAAAGACTACAGAGTCTTGTTGATCTCGGTGCAAGAAAAGTTTACTGGCTGTTGTACTCAATTTCAATCAGAACAATGAATCAACTCAGGCAAGTGTGTTGAATCTTCCTCTGTTTTGATTGGCTAGCTATGCTTGAAACGGTTCCAACAAAATCTTTTCCTGAGAATTGTGGTTTACATAATCCTATTTCTCAATGCTTTTGTTCCATGTGCAAGGTGTGTTTGTCAGCAATCATTCCTTTACACTGTCAATGGTCTAGGAATCTCCGGTGATGTAAGTGAGTTAAGTTATTGCCAAATTGCATGAAGGATTTATTAGTACAATGGGGAGGTGGTTTTGGAATTGAGAAATGAGGAAAAGTTTGGCTACTGATTTGCTTTAATTCATTTGGTGTTATGCTATCACAATTGCATGAGTTCGGAATAGGAGTGTAATTAGGAGCAGTTAGGCTCTCCATTTTTTATGTTCTTTGGCCTTTGGCTTTCCGTTGAGCCTTGCTGCTCTGCTATATACATGAATCTTATTTTCATCCTTGGAAACTAGGTTCTTTGTTTATAAACAAATCATCCTGCTTATCGAAAGAATATGTTGAAACCCATCTTTGTGAGTTTCACGTCCCTTAGACAACATGCTCTATAGCCTAACGGATACAAATATGCTCTAGAAACATGTAGTAGTAGTTATCAATAAGTTTCATAAGTAGGTGAAATAAATAAACAACAAACCACATCCCATAATCAGATATCATTTTGGTAATAGCAAATCATCAATTCACTTTGGTCAGCCTAGATATCATGTTGTTGATAGTGGTTAATCAGATAAAACAAAATAATGGTAAACAGTTTTCACCAAGAAGCAGATATTGTAACCAGAAATAAGTTGATTCGAAAAAAAAAAGTGGAAGTACAGACAAAGCGTTTCTATCTTTTAAAAACTTATGTCACTAAACAAAAGTGTAAATGCATGAGCAAGGTAAAAGAGTAAAGTGATTATGCTCACCATAACAGCAAAAGTTACAATAATTATTGCAGCAGTCCCAAATGAATACTCCCCTGAAGCCAATGGAAGATAGGGCTTATTGACCTACGAAACAGCACATACACGGATCTACTATAAGTCAAATTGCAGACACAAAAAATGTGAGTACAAGCTGGGTAGGGTACTTGATTGGATGATTGAACATAATGTTGGCAATGAAATGTAGGCTAATGCCTTTAAAAATATATATGTATATAAAGGATATGGAAGAAAGAACCAAAATGTTGGACAATTGGAATACTCAATCAATCCAATTTATGGCTTTGTAGGAACCAGAGGATCGGTAATTTCAAATAGACCCTTCACATAATTGTGTTAATTGGGTCTTCCACTGACAGTTAGGATACCATTTTTGCACTTCATTCAAATGATTTGAAAGCCTTTGATAAGATTCACACCTACCTTGTCTATCTCAATGTCAGACAACTGATTTAAGCCAACAATATAAATATTCATGAAGAGCGCAGCAATAACAGCCTGCAAAAAATATTTAATGCATATGAACATTCGATTTTATGCGCACCACAATATTACTAACAGTTGTCAAGATGTATGAGAAACACCTCTAAGACGCCAGTAAAAAATAAAGGAGAAAAATCTGACAGCTTCTGGACAGCAAGGAGGGAAACTGAGACTATACTCAAACCCTGCTAGGAGAAAAGTAAGGTGAGCCTTTTCTGTTTTCACCCCTCCAAAACTGACTAGTGATGGAAAAAAATCATGCAAACGGGGATGTTCAACAGTTAAATTTCATGTGTGGTAAAGTTCACAAGGGTGACGACAAAAAACTCCATTGAGTTAAACTTAACTGTGCCTATAATTGTATGAGGACGTGAAAACCGGTAGAAAGCATCCAATACGTTTTTAATTGAACCGAAAGTGTTCTTGGGACTGTCCGATCCAAAAGACTGTTCAGTTGCTGCATTCACCCGAAATATATTACTTCTCCGGTAGCTGGTGGGTCTTAACTCAGTCTGTCTTACACAATTCTTCACGTGGCATCGCTGAAACCCTGAATTGCAGCGACTTTCTGGGACACCCCATGCTCTCCACCTTGAAACTTTGACAGATTCATAAGAACCTAAAAATGCAAATTGGAAAGAGATAAAGGACATTTTCATTTTTCACAAAGTGAACATTGGAACAATGATGAAGTTCATGACAAGGCTTTCATGTTTCACGAATTGGTCAACTTTCATCCACCACTGCATCAACACAGACATGCAGTGGGCAGCCCAATCAAGTTATACCGCTCTGCCTTGAACAAGATGAAAAAGAAGCATTCCATGTATGAACAAGGATTATTTTAGCCTTCTCTGAAAAATTGATGTTTGTCAGAGAAAATGATAGTAAGGAGAGCAAATGATTTTGTACTTTTCCCTTTTCACATGAATGTCTAAACCCCAGAAGACTGAAACCGAAAAATCACCTCATATTCGACATGTATTTCTCTTTTTTTACTATCCATGTCTTCTAGAGTTTTTTATTCGATATACAATTTTACTATGTTTTGGATTTAAGTTTTAGATGCAAAATAGTGTAACCAATGGAGAGTCAAAGAGCTGAAGTTTCTACATAGATTTGCGTACAGGAAAATAAAGTCCAATTTGTTAAAAGGTCAAGCACTCAAGACTTTAAACAGATGCACCAAAATCCAATCTCTAGGGATAGAGAAAGTTAAAATCAAAGCATGCATGGAAGAGTTCTTCAGGATCTAGAAATGTCATGAGCGAGAATCAAATAATAGAGCTTTGGGGATGACAGCCTTGCGAATGTGATGGATGCTATCCTACAAACTTAACTGGAATGAAAAATGACACACAAGTACTGGTCCCATGACTTCACTCAAGTAAGCATGCATCTGTTTGTTTCTATTTCATCTTATATCCAACAGTTACCTCGAAAAAGAGAAAAGAAAATTTTCAATGCTAAAAATCATTCCAGAAGGACCAAAGAAATTAATTAGAACAATGATAAACTATCCTTCCTTACTGCTCGAAAATCTAAGGCAATTGAAAGTAAATTACAAAAGAAGAGGGCCAGGTTGTTACAAAATACTAAGATAAATATAGTAATCGTCAAACATAGCCAAGCACCTCAATGGTCTGTCTGCATTAAATACATGCAAGCCTGCTAAAGAACCAGGAAAGAAAAATCAAAACAACCGAAAACAAGAAAGTAAAAATTGGGGCATACTTGGATTGCGTCCTTCATTGAAACTGTTACTCCTCAAACTGCTCCCACCTAACAGAGAAGCATTATGCATCAGATGGATCATTACCGAAAGAGGGTATGACCAAAATAAGCATGAATTGACATGAAACAAAGTAAAAGAGATACAAATCATAATGATGTTAAGAAATTGAAATGCAGGAATCAGGAATTTAGAGAGAAGTAGAGGCCACCAAGTCTGCTCAACTAAGCTTGTACACCCCAAAAACTGAAGAAACAAAATCTTAGAAATCCATGGATTTGATGTGAGTAAAAATGAAAAACCCAGATAAAGGTCTAGTAATTTGCATTAAACCCACGTACTTAAACTGAGGAATCTGATGTTAAAGCTCTTAAAGTTAAAAACTTACCAATGCAGAGAGCGAATGAAGTGGGATTAGGAGACCCAAGAAGCAGAGACTCCATTGGCGCCTCTCTCTGATTCTCAGTTCATCAACGGAGAAGAAATTGGGGTTTTGCTATTTTGATGCTTTGTGCTTTGGGAAGGGTTGTTTTACATTTTTTTTCCTTAATGAATTGTTATTTTTGGCTTATTACGAGGTAGGATTTAGTAACAATCTTACAAGTGTTCCTCTTGTGGCAATTACCGATAACTTAATGGTTTCACTATTTGTGGAGAGGATGTGAAACTATTGTTTTATCCTATTATATTATATTTGAATTTTTTTATTTTTGAAAATATTATAATTCATTAATCATTTCCACAAACACCAATGACAAAGAAAAAATCCAATGAACCTAGTCCACGTTTTCGTGTTCTCCTCTCTAAAAAGTTTTAGCCTTAAAATAACCCTAATCCTAGACCTAACCTTAGCTATACGGGTGCCTCTTTCCTTTGCTACAACGACATCGACAGCTCCACTAATAAGGCTTTTTGTACCTTCATTTAAGCCAATAAAAGAGTCCTTGTTTATTGGGCTGGTCATGCCTCCATGTCCATCCTCTAAGGTCGTCAGACCTAAAGAGGAAGAGACAACCGAAGTCATTGCGATGACCATCTCCGATGACCACTACAATAATAGTGTTTTGATGACCACTCCGATGACCCTCCGCGAAGAACCTTGTCGGTTTCTCTCAAACCGAAGAGGGACCGTCCCAGGAAGGCTCTAACCCTAACTTCTTCCCCACGCAAGCATCTGCTGGCGGCGACCCCAACCCTGAAAGAAATTAAACCAAATTCTTGTCTCCGAAGAGCGATGAAAATAAAACAACGATGATTAGAAAAGACACCAGAGTTTATACTGGTTTGTTCCCAATGTAGAAGATACGTCCAATTGTCGCCTGTAAAGCTTTTCCCTAAAATCTCCAATGGATTTTTTTGCTACAACCTCAAAAATCTCTGGTTGTCCTCTCACGCTCACTTGTATATAGCTACACAATTTGTTGTGCATATCTCTTATACACGCCTACAACACAAGCCTATTTATAAGCGAAGAAGAGGAAACCCTAGGGCCCACAAAACCCACTTAACCATTAGGCTTTACAAACCCAACAATCTCCCACTTGAAGATTAATCTCGATCACTTGTCTTTAAGCATTTACAAGCGACGGCTCAGCTCTTTACTCGACTAAGCCCATTGAAGTTGCATACAATTTCAGCTTCTCATTTGGCACGACCTTCATAAACATGTCTGCATGATTCTCATTACTTGCGATCTTCTCGAGGACTAGCATCTCATTCTCCAAAGCCTCTTTGATGAAGTGGTAACGAAGTTGTATATGCTTCGTTCAAGCATGGTACGCCTGGTTCTTCGCCAAGTGAATGGTGTTTGGGTTGTCTCAATGAAGAACACTGCCCTCCTGATTATGCTCCAGCTTTTATAGAAAAGACTGAAGCCAAATCATCTCCTTAGTGACCTGTGTCACGACCACGTACTCAGCCTCGCAGCTAGAAAGAGCAACAATCTTCTGCAACCTTGAAACCCAACTGATTGCAGTACCTCCGAATGTGTAGACATAACCGGACGTACTCTTTCTACTATCGATGTCACCACCGTAGTCTGCGTCAACAAACCCTTCAAGTCCTAACTAGGACTTTTGGAAGCACAATATCATACTTGGGCTTCCTTTAAGGTACCATAAAATCCACTTCACGACTTCTCAAATTTGTTTCCCCAGATTACTCATAAATCGGCTCACAACTCCCACTACATGTATAATGTCCGGTCTCGTGCATACCGTTGCGTACATAAGACTTCTGATAGCCGAAGCGTAGGGAATCTTATACATGTACGCCATGTCCTCTTCTGTCATAGGAGAGTCGCCTTTAGACAATTGAAAGTGATTGCTTAGGGGCGTTCCAACAGACTTGGCATCGTCCATGTTGAACCTTTTTATGACCTTCTTCACATAATTTTCTTGCGACAATTTCAACCCTTCTTTGCTCGGTGTAATCCTCATTCTGAGGATTATCTTTGCAGTCCTAAGATCCTTCATCTCGAACCCCTTCGGCATCCTCTTCTTCAACATCTCAATCTCTGTAAGATCTGCTCCTGCTATTAACATGTCGTCAACATAAAGCAACAATATCAAGTATGAATTGCCAAGTCTCTTGAAGTAGCAGCGATGATTTTCCTCACACCTCATGAACTCGTCTTTCTTCATGAAGCTGTCGAACTTCTTATACCACTACCTTGGAGCTTGGTTTAAACCATACAAACTCTTTTGGAGCTTGCACACCATCTTCTCCTTGCCTTTGACCTTGAAACCCTCTGGTTTCCTCATGTAGATCTCTTCTTCTAACTGATTATGAAGGAAAGTCGTCTTCATGTCCATCTATTGAAGGTATAGATCTTCTTTTTCCACTACCCCAAGAACTGTTAGAATAGTCACCAGGTTAACAACTAAGGAAAAAATCTCGGTGTAGCCAATGTCTTCCTTCTGCCTCAAACCCTTGAATACCATTCGTGCTTTGTAGCGCTTGCTTCCATCGTGCTCTTATTTAATTATGTAGGCCCACTTGTTTTGCAACGCTTTCTTTTCAGTCGGAAGCTCAACTAGCTCTCATGTTCGGTTTGAAAATAATGAGTCCATCTCATCCTTCATTGTCAACTTCCATTTGCCTGATTCCTCAACATTCTTTTGCTTTATCATAGCATTCAGGCTCTCCTCTATCGGTAAGCGGAAGTTCAGCGATGACGAGAACCTCTGCGGCGGTCTTCTTATCGAGAAGATCGACGTACGGCGGTGGTCGACGTTTGTTCTTCGACTTCAGGGTCGTTATCTTGTTGAATCTCTTCTTAAACTTTTGGTTCTTCTTCTTTTGACATATCCTGCTCTGGTTCGTGTGTAGGAATCTCTCTCAAGTCAACCATAACTGATTTTTCATTCTCGAACTCTCGACTCTCCGGAGTCTGTTGCGGCTTGTTTTTGTAGAGCACTTGTTCAATAAAGATGGCATCCCTGCTTATGTTGATCTTCCGGTTTTGATCCTCCCAAAAACGATAACCAAACTTGGAATCACCATGGCCAATAAAATAAAACTTCTTAGATTTTGCATCAAGTTTACTTCTAGAAGTGACATCAATATGAACATAAGACAAGTAACCAAATACTTTTAGAAAAGACAAATTTACCTATTTTCCTCTCCACGCCTCTTCTGGAATTCTGAAATTCAAAGGAACGGACGGTCCTCGATTGATTAGATACACCGCGGTGTTAACCGCATCAGCCCAAAACATCTTCGGTTTCCTAGAGTGTGATCTCATGCTTCTGACACACTCGTTTAGCGTCCGATTCATCCTCTCCGCTACTCCGTTTTGCTGAGGTATTTTTGGAATGGTTTTCACCATCTTGATCCCGTTCTGAGAACAGTGTTTCCTAAAGAGAACGTCAATGTATTCTCCACCGTTATCAGACTTTAAACTTCAAGATTGTTTCATTCTCAACCAAAGCTTTCCATGTCTTGAAAACATTGAACACATCATACTTGTGTTTTATGAAGTACACTCAAACCTTTCTGGTTGAGTTGTCTATGAACGTCATATAATAATGTGACCCTCTAGAGAAGCTATCGAGGAGGGTCCCCATACATTGGTGTGAACCAATGTCAATTTATTCGTCTTCAGCTCCCTTCCTCTAGTTGAGAAACTCACTCTCTTCTGTCTCCCAAGCACACAACTCTCACACAAATGGTGATCCGCCGATTTCAGCTCTGAAATCTTTCCCTCTTCGACGAGAATCTTCGTACCTTTCTTGCTCATATGCCTAATTCATTGATGCCACAACTCGGTCTTTTTGGTATAGTCAAAGACAGCTACTAAGTTGGGGCAGCTTGTCGTCATGTAGAGGGTGCCAGTTTTCTGGCCACAACTAGGTCTTTTTGGTATAGTCAACGCCCATTATACCCTTTGTCACTTTCCACTGACCTTGGCCAAAGGTAATTGTGTGACCTTCATCATCAAGTTGACCAACTGAAATCAGATTCTGTTTCTGCTTCGGCACATGTCTCACCTTCTTTATATTCCACGTGTGCCCGTTTGAAATATTCAAGGTAATGTCTTTGTGAGCGAAAATGGGTAGAGGCAAGTCATCGGCTAAATAGACCTTGCCAAGATCCCCCAGCAGTGTAGTTCTCCATTGCTTCTTAGCTCGAAGCGGTATGGAAGGATGCTCCCAAGTCAAGTACCCAATTATCGATCGGACTTTCGATGGACAATAGCAACGCATGCTTGGAGTTTCCAGGTCCGCAACACGGTTTCTATATTGCTACATTTCTCCACGATAGAGTCTCTACGGAAATCTAACCACATGAGCAATGCGTCACCAATTTCTTCAGTGTTCGCATTAACTACATTTCCCAAATTTTCTTTATTGGGAGCCCTGCAATTCTTCTTCACGTGACCCGTCATTCCACAGTTCCAACACTCCATTATTCTTCCAGATATGGATTGGGTTCTACCATTTCTCGACCTTGACTTGTCCTTGTTCATGTTAAACCTTCTCCATGTTCCTTTGCCTCTATGTTCCATGTTCAAGGTGGAACTGGAAGAGCTATAGCCTGCATTGGTTCTTCTGACTTCCTCCGCCAGAACACGATCTCTGACATGTGTGAATTTTAATTTCGTATTCCCAACGGAATTACTTACCGCTTCCCTCATTGTCTCCCAACTTGGTAGTAGAGACACCAGCAAAATTAGGGCACAAACTTCGTCATCGAAATCAATTTCCACATATGACAGTTGATTGACAATCGTATTACATTCATTCATATGTGCAGCCACAAATACACTTTCTTCCATTCACAAATAAAAAAGTTTTTCCGTAAGAAATACCTTGTTATTAGCAAAAGATTTCTTGTACATGTCGGACAAGACTTTCATCATGCATGTAGTGATCGTCTCCTTCGTCACGTTGTGTGCAACATTCTTCGACAGGGTTAATCGTACAACCCCTAGATCTTATCGATCAAGGAGAGTCCACTCAACATTGTCCATTTTTTTCCGGCTTCCCCGTTAGAGGCACATGCAACTTTCTACCGTATAAGTAATCTTCCATTTACATTTTCCAGAACGCAAAATCAGTACTATCAAATCTCTCGATCCCGTGAGCTGAACCATCATCGCCAGCCATCGTCTTCTTAATCGCAAACACAAACCTAGTGCTCTGATACAAGTTGAAAGGAATTAAAACAAATTTATGCCTTCGAGTAATGGTGAAAATAAAACAACGATGAATAGAAAAGACATCAGAGTTTATATTGGTTCATTCCCAATGTAGGAGCTACGTCCAATTGCCGCCTATAAAGATTTTCCCTATAATCTCCAATGGACTTTTTGGTTACAACCTCAAAAATTTCTGGTTTTACCTCTCACGCTCACCTGTATATAGCTACACAATTTTTTGTGCATATCTTTTATACACGAGTACAACACAAGCCAATTTATAAGCAAAGAAGAGGAAACCCTAAGGCTCACAAAGCCCACTTAACCATTAGGCTTCACAAACCCTTCATGAAGGTTTTGATTCCTTGAAGAATGGGGGATGGACAACTACATGTACCGGTCATGCTACCTTATCCACCCACATGCACTGCTTCAGTCTTCACAGTGCCGTCTCGGGAAGGCTCTGTGGTGCTTCCTAAGGAGTTTCCTCGGGTCCCCTCCGACTCACAACCTTCAAGGATGGTACTTTTGCTTATGGATACCCTCCAAGAGGGGCTCTCTGCCTAGCCTATCACGAAGGAGAAGGACATGGAGGTGGTCGTGCCATTCAAACCGATGGACCCTGCCGTCCTAACCTGTCAGCGCTTCGGCATGATCATGAAGCTCCTATTACCGCGACCCCCATGGAATGATTTTATGCTCAAAACTATCACCAAGGCGTAGGGCCGATCAGCATCGGTATTGGTGGTCAAGGACATCGAATTTATGGTGTTTGCATTCTATCAAGTCTGAAGAGGCTCGGGACTAGGTTCAGAGGAATGAACCCTAGTGTTTTGATGGTCACACTCTACTGCTTGGGGATATTGACCCGCTAGCACGGGACCTTCCTTAAGCTTTCCCGACGGTAACTTTGGGTACATGCCAAGGGCTTACCACTGTTGGTCCGGATAAGACCACATGGGAATATATCGGGCCATCCCTGGGAGAATGTGTGGACGTCTCATGTGATCAGTATGGGTTCTTCTTGGGATGGGCAATAAAGGTGAGGTTCTAAATGACCCAAAAACGGTCGCTACGCAGCTCTCTGGTGTTGTGGTTCCAATAATTTCAGGACCCTGTCCGAGTCTAACTCCCTAACCTACACCAAACTACCGAATTTCTACTTCAATGGTGGTAGGATTGGACATGGGGTCTGGGACTATGACCGAGAGATGTCAGGGGTCCCTTGTTTTGATACTTCACTCCTCGAATTCAAGCCGGACACCTTGGGGAAATATTATGCCACTAATGTGGAGGAAAAGATGACACCATTAATCCCACCAGGTTTTTCACCTTTAACCCCGAACACTACACCTAAGGATCCCTTACCTCGAGGAAGGGGACCAATTATAAGCCTAAACATTGTACTTAACCCATGGAATACAATGGATGGGATTGGGGAGCTACTCCGGACCACTTGGAAAGTAGGTCAATCCTCGATTAGTTGGTTGACCAGTGCTCCATGGATTGTCCCATCTGTGACACTGGGTACAAAGAGAGGGACAATTGAGTACCCCGAAGATCAGGCGAGGGCTGGAGCAACATCCAAGGCTTTAGGGACCATACTCGGGAAGGGTCCCTGGTTAAAGACTATCCTCTCCTTGGTAATGTTGAGATCAAGTTCGATCGCACTCATCACGATGAGTAGAGTCCTCACCATAGGATCAAGCAGCATTTAGGCATCATCTTGAGCGGTTCTCGATAGTACTGGATTTTTATTTCTTAATTGTTTTTTCAAAGTTGGGTATGACACCAACGAGTTATCGTAGAGTTTATGGAAAAGGGACCTTTCGAGGGGGTTGTCTTTGTACTGACTCGTTTATTATAATTAATAAAGGTAGTACCTTTTGCTAAAAAAAAACAAGCCGAGGTATAGGCTGGTAACCCCCGTTCAGAACAGATGTTCAGTCTCACAAGGCTAATAAAACAAACTTCTAAGAGCACCTCTAGTCATTAACCAGTTTACTGCTGATAATGATGATTGATAGAATAAAAAAATATTAAATCTGCTTCTCTCTCCTCTATTAGCTAGGCTGATAGAATTTCGTTTCCAGCCCTAATTTTTCGGCTAACTAATAGTACATGCTGATAGAATAAATTAATAATAAACAAAGCATTTTTATTACAAAAATAAAAATAAAACACATATTACACGATTAATATTACCGAAGCTGAAACTAAACATAGGTTAACAACGATTTATTATCACTGAAGCGGAAGCTAAACATAGGTTAACAACGATTTATATTTCATTGTAATATTGTAGTCACTTGGGTTGTTCTTTGACGATATTTCAGATCTTGAACTTTGTGAAAATTTGACGAAAACAGTCCCAATACGTCTCCAGTTAAGCATCAGTTTTCCCTAGCAACCGAGCATGAATTTTTTTACGGTATATTAAATTGAAACGCTTTACCTTTATGGACGTCTTTTGCCAATGGTCCTTCAACCGCCTCTTGGTTCGTAGTGGGGCGACATTAGGGGCCGAGGCGACGTAGTTGTTGTAAACATCCGCCCAGTAATGGTTGTTTGGCCCCGGCCAAGCATGCTCAAGCCACACAAGACACAAAACCATTTCTTCTTTGGGTGACCACTGAAAAGTTCGACGGTGCCCATCCATCGGCAGTTCGGTTGAGAGAGAATCGTTTGAGGAATTTGGGAAGAGAGGATTCGGTGGTGTAAATGGTGAGGATAGGTGGTGTAAGAGGGGGGGTACTTATAGGTGAGGAGGTGTAGAAAATTTCACCAAAACATCGGCCTTAGTGAGGGAATTTTGTTCTTTTTCTATGTGTTGAGCAATTATGTCACGCAAATCAAGGAATGTGGAATGAAGACCAAATTCATGTGAAGTATTAGGAAAATGACATTCAAACTATAGATATAATTCAACCCTACAATAATTTAACGGATATGCAACGAAAAAGTAAACCGGTGAAATGTAACGGGAAATAACTAATTGAAAGATAAAACTTCATTAACTAAATGAAAAGAAACAACGACAGTCCAAACTAAGAAAAGAAATACGGAAATTTAGATACGGAATTGAAAAAAATAGACAACAATAATTGGAGAAACACCGAAAGGTCACATTCCAAGCTTATGACGCAACATCGTAAGGGTCTCATAGTACGCCTCAAGCTCCTAAGGGTTCATGCTCGAAGTGTCCTTGGCCCTCTCCTCCTTCTAGATCTCGTAGTACAGCTGGAGGTTTGTGATGAGTTTGAGATTCAATTCGAGTACCTTGCAGACTTTATATTGGGAGTTCATAACACTTGAGGCAATCTCCTTTGCCTCCGAGGCTTTTCTTTTGCCTTTGAGCCTTTCAGCTTTGCTAGCCTTCTGACTCATAAGCTGACAGTAAATCGAACCTAAGCTCATCCTCGTGGTGTGTTACTGTCATCCTTAGGTGTGTCTTCCCGATTGCACTTGCTTAATTGGCTAGATGGTTTGAACGATTCTTCATAATCCAATGCCTTAGGTACGGCAAAGTGCCTTGCAATTCTTAATGGACAGCAACATATCATTTGGTCCACGCATCGTAGTGACTTCCTTCTCGATTCCATCCCATTATTTCATGTTCGTCTTGTTATTCATGTCAATTGAATCGAATGAATTTACCATCCACATGCGAACAAGACGTTCGTCCTCCTCGACGCTCCATTTCGTGCTTGTCATATTTTTCGTTGTCACCTGACTTACTTGAGTTGTCTGTGCTCGCGGACCTTCGGCCATGTGGGGATTTGATAACACATCGGTGACTTCTTCTGTAATATTGGGAATTTCTTGACTTGTCCGGATGTAGTCTTAGCTCCAAGGGAAATTCTATTGTGTTTCCAAGACGTAATTGGAACTCATGCTGCATCAACAAGGATCAAAATCGAAATCTATTGCCAACGAAAAAAATAAGAATAACAAGAAAAAGAGAGTAGTATAATGAGAGGATTTGTGTAGGTGTTTGAAAATTGAAGGGAAGCTTGTTGTTTATATAGGAAAGAGAAAAAATTGGGCTCTACCAACGTATCCATGTGGCATCATTGTATAGGCTGGAAACGGTTGGGTGCGCTCCCAAGGCAGTCAGGGATGACCAACGACTCTTTGCACTAACTGATAGTGTTGTCAGTAACGTAACCGACGTGCCCATCTATCAGTGCATATCCGCCAATTATTCGCAGCAGCTTCGTCTCCGCCAGCAGCTATTCACCAGTAAACCGCCTGCGACTGGAGATGCTCTAAAACAATATCTATAAGTGACGCGGCAACAGAAGATTTTCTCAATTACTCAAGCATGTGATTCTAAACACCTCAAAATATGGTTTTCTTGGCTTGTTGGTTGATGTATCCCAAACCACGGAAGAGAAGTCGAAAAGACTCGATTGTTTTTAGGCCCAACGGGTTTCCACCTCCCATTGGGTCCCGACCCCTAAGGGCCAGGGTCATCCTCGAATTTGAAAGGCATGCATCAACGGGCTAGGACCTTCTTAGCCTGATGGTGATGATGACACCAAGTGGATACGCATAAAGTCCAAGGCAGCATGAAGACGACGGTAACGCAGATCGGGGGCACCTCAAAGGTAGACGGCCGAGGGATAACAGAAATATACGAGATCAAGAAGCCTGGATGCTGAGGGTGGGAGCCAGGGAGAGTCGTGCAAGGATGAGAAAGCTCTAAAAATCCCGGAGATGGGGTGGAGCTATCCCCGCCCGCGTGGAGGCGGCCATAAACACGACCCACATGAAGGCGGCCACGACATTGGCTCATATAGAAGCGGCCATAACATTCCCTAGTTGGTACGGAAACGTTAGTACAAATTCGACGACAACAACGACAAGGAAGAGAGACATCGGGACAAAGAAGGACTGTCGGCTCTGATCTGGTTAGAGAGCTCCATAACTTCCGACGACCGTGTGGGTAGACGAGGATTCTCTCCGAAGAACTGAACGGGGGGATCTCCCTCTCAGCAGCCCCCAAAGAGCTCTGGTGCTCCAGCCCCTCAAGCGGTCCGGCAACCTCTAGCGATGCCACCACGAGGTCTGGCGAGACTTCACAAGAGAAGATGGTGATCTGCCTTGCCTAAAAAGGATGAGCAGACCTGAGTATAGGCGCCCTAGGCACTAAGGAGAACATATTTCCCCGACGATTAAGCTTCATCGGTCGCAACGAAATAGAGGAGAACAATAGTAGTAGGCCAGGGGAGAAAGGCAGCGACACTAGAGAGATGAGGTTGATGAGATCTGAGCGGGAATGGTCAGGATAAGGAGAAGGAGGCAGCCATGAGGACAGATGTTGGATGTGGCCTACCAGAAACCTCATGGCCGGAGCCCAAACAGTTGCTGGTGACGTCGGATGCCCTTTACTATTCTCGTAAGGTTTCCACACGAGAGCGTATTTGTTGCATTTATCTAATATTTATTGCTTCTCATGTTTGATTCCTTTTATATTTGAATAATTTCACACTTCAACTTAAATAAACAAATTCTAAAACTTTCTTTTGTTTTTTCTTTCTGCTCTTTAATGGTTTCATCATCCTTACCGTTCCTATTCCCAACCTCATCTTGTATTTGTGAGCTACCAGCCACGGGATCTACATGAATCCTCCTCACCATTGGTGTTGTCTTCATGCCCCACCACAGAGTTCATTAAGCCTTTTCTAGGGAGGAAGTCCATAAAGAGGCCATCTAGGGTTCTTTCTTACACATCACCTCCCTCACTGCCCTCTCTGATCACGACGGTTTTGGTGCCCCCGCCTCTCCCTCTCACAAGGTCTTCTAGCCAAAGTGAACATACCGGACAATGAAATCGCGTTAAATTGTTTTCGCTCTTGTTCTCGCCGAACCCGCCACCATTGTCATCGCTTACATGGTTTTTACTATCGTGCCACCTGCCGTCCCCAATGCCTCCTCAGGCATCGGCAACACTCTGTCGTCCCTCCATGCAAGGAAGTCTTTATCTTCAGACCCTCTCATCGGTAGTAGCAATTTCCCTCATAAATCAACCATAAAAAGATGACTCACAACCGTCTAGAGTGTCGGGACCTTTGTCTTCCTCTCCCTCTCATTGGAGGATATCTAGAGGGTTATGCAGCTTGTTCGCTGCCAACGGGAACTTCAGGCTCTCTGATCACCTCTCAACTAGATAGGTCATCGGGATTGTACCAAGGAATGTCGTCTTTGGTTACGGTCTCACCACCCTCATCCTTTGAAGACATTTACGAAACCTTGGTAGTATGCTCCCTTTTCCCAGACGAGGATGTTGTCATTGAGGTCCCTTACACACCATTGGATCAGACCTCTCTGTTTTCCTCTAATATGGGATGGCGGGGAGTCTGCTCTCTAAATGTTCATACAACGTGGAACTATGCTAAATGTCGTTACAACAGGATAGAGGTCATCAAAGTTCTGGCTCCATGGGTTTATGGATTCTATTTCTCATCGTAGAAGGCAATGGATTGGGTCCGACGAGACGAACCTTGGTACTTCGGTCGACTCCCCACATTCTCGCTGACTTGCCAACTGATGGACTATCCCCACCCCGACTAGATCGGGTTCAGTTGTGGATGCAGGCATGTGGTCTTCCTCCGAAGGTGATGATGGTTGCAACTAGTACCATAATGGGCAACATATTGGGGGTTGTGTCAAAGTGCAGTCCAAAAATTGGGGGTTCTGCTGGGATAGAAAAGTGCGAGTCCGGTTTTGGGAAGACATCGCTAACCCCTACGCTTCTTTATGATCTTGCGTTTCAATGAGCTTTCTTAGCCAGTTCAGGTTACCCTCAAGTATGAGAGGTTATCGTTATTCTATTACAACTGTGGATGTCTGGGGCATACGGGACATGAATGTGAGACACCTCTGTCGGGTGTCCAAAGGTTTGACCCTTACATCGCCGTGGATGGAATTGCTATGTTGGGTCAACCGTTCAACATGGACTAGATGAGTCTTCCTCTCACGCCTTCCCTAGAAGTCCCCCTGGGCTTCTTGCATACACCTGTTGAGGGACAGATGCTGACACCAATGCGTCAATGTCTAAATCCGATAAAACATTACCTGTAATTTGGCGCAATTGTCTGATGCATACCCTCAAGTTTTTTATCAACAAATACCTACACGCATGTTTCATCTTGTAACGATTTGCCCCTTCCGTTCAAATTTTCCATCCATTTATTGTTCACTTTTTCCTAAATACCCAAAATGACTTTAATTATATAAATCCAACTCAAACCCTAAATCTTCATCCAAACCTAAATCCAACCTTAAATCCACCATTTTTTAATTAAATCTTTATTTTGAAAAATAAAAAATAGATTATAAAAATCAGTCTTTACTTTTTTAAAAATCATTTTTTTTTTAAAGTTTTAATTTTAATTTTTAAATTCATTTCTTATTTGAAAAGGTCACTTAAAATTTTTTTTTTCTTAAAATACTTACTAAATCCATATTCTTAACAAAACACCAAAACCCTATTATATCTATTACCAAAACAATGTTTCTATTTTTTTTAAAATCATATATCTTTTTCTTTCCTTAACCATAATATTATAGCCGCAGCTCTACTAGGGTTTGCTCCTAGAATAGGGTTTTGCGATTCCGATTTTTCTCCTTCACTCACGATCATGAAGTCTGCTTCGGCTGAGGGGAGACTGGCGTCTCCGATCTCGGCTGGTGCGGCATCAGGCAAGGTTAGGGAGGAGGGTAGTTGGCCGGGGAGCCCGAGTCTGGAACGAGGCTCGGAGGGGAAGATCCGAGCCGAGCAGTGGTGCTCGGAAGAGGAGGAGAGGGAGTCGATCACTCCGGTGATCTCATCCCCGTCCGCTTGGTCCCCATGCAGAGAAGAGGAGCGGTGCATGGTGTTCTCGGCGCAGTAGGAGATAGGACGTGATCGATCGGGGCGGGAGGAGGGCCGGTCGTCACGCCGTGTGCAGGCTGTAGGCCCGTGGCCAAGGACAAGGACGTTTCGACATCCGGTGGTGCGAGCGGTGGAGAGGGAGTTGTCGGGGTCGGAGGAAGGGTCCGTTGAGTCGCTCCGAGATGAGGCGGCCCTGATTCCGATTGTCATCTCATCGGAAACGGAGTCGGCGGCACCTGAATCTCTGGAGGCGATGGTGTGGAGGCTACGGAAAGGCAAGGCACTGGCGTCTGAGCAGCCTAGGGTTTCGGAAGATGACGATGGCGGGATTGTGGGCCCGGGCCTTATGGTGGATGCTAGGAGAGTGGGCCAACCGGGGCAGTTTGGGCCGGGCGGGCCTCAAGAGCGGGGTGACGGCAAAGGCGAGCTGGCAACCTCGGCCCGGATCGGGTCCGATGGGCCAAGGCCGAGGAAACAGACTGTCCTGGACACGGTGAGGTCAGGATGACGTGGCCCGCTGGGCAGCACGTTACAGACCGAGGTCGGGTCATGATCAAGGAGCAGGGTCGGCCCGTGGGCCGCGGGTGGCTGTTGGGCAGAATCGTGAAGAACCGGACCGGGAGCAATACCCGGTCCGTGTTGGCCAACCGGACGGGGACCCGAACGATAACCCGTTCGGACCAAAGGGAAGATATGAGCGTCAGACAGGGAATCAAGTAGGTGAGCTAGGTTCCCAGATGGGGGCGATGAAAATCAGGGAGGTGGTGGTGCCGGTCCAGGAGATCACAGGTCCGGGGTAACCTATATCGCTTTGCGTTGGCACCCAAAGTACTGATGTCGAGTAAGATATATTGGAAGTCAATGGGAGATAGGATGGAGGATGCCTGAGGAATGAAAGTGGAGGTCAAACCTTTAGAGGGGGGCCTCATAGCTTTTTTCTTCAAGACAGCTAAGGACAGGGAGAGGGTTCTTTTCGGAGAACCTTGGTCATTCTGGGACTCCCTGATTTTATTTACGGATCTGTGTGCCCACATGCAGGTCCAGGATTTAGAGTTCCACCACTTCTCTGTCGGGCCCAGGTGTCGAATTTACCAGTAGGGGCATGGACGAGGGATGTGGGGTTTCGCGTGGGGAATGCTCTAGGTGTGTGTCAAGGTGTGGATGTGGATTAGGACAGGTTGTTCTGGGGAGATTTCATGAAGGTCAGAATCAGGGCAGACATTAGAGTTCCTCTGTAGAGTCATCTTTGGTTTCGTATGTCCGTCTCCCAGGTACGTACTCGTTTGGTGATTTCATATGAACATCTGCCTGAGCACTTTTTTGGATGCTGTTGTGCGGGTCATTTGTTCCCTGTATGCCCATTGGTGGGAGGTAAAAGGGCCCCATCGCTGAAAGCACCGACGGATCCGAGATCTGGTTTGGAGAGGGCGAAACATGGGAAGGCGACGCCGGGAACAAACTGGACGTATCTGAGAGGCTTAGGTAATGGGGGATCTACTTTGGGAGGGCCAAACACCCCTCAGAGATCCTAGGATACAAGGACGCAAGGGAGGAAACCGGTCCATAGGGAGGAGGACGCTCCGGTCGGGTGGCTCCCGCGGGAGATGTCCCCATCACTTTCTGGAAAGAAACGTCTGGAGAGGGAGATGGAACCTGAGGAAGAGGATGGATCGTCGGCGTCGGAGGGGGCGTCCAATGTAGTGACGGGGGGCTGTAAGCACCCCCTCCTCCAAGAATGAGAGCCTGGAGACCCAGGAAGGGTTTGGTCGACTGTATCCCCTTCCTGGCAGTTTGGTGGCAATAGTTCTGCCAACAGTCGATAAGATGCTTCCCTACCACTTTGGGGTCGGCAATCCCGCGTTCGGGAGCCCTACACCTATCATTTAAGGGGAGGACGACACACACTGACTTACTGTGGGAGTTATCGGTCCACCAATGTTCAGTTGTCACCTGGTCTGCTCGATTAGTGTTTTATGGTTGGCGCATACTGTATCGGTATCCAAGGATGCTACTGCAGTCCACCCCCCGACCGCATCTATGCATATGAGCACCATTTATTTCTCAACATTTATGTCTGATTTTATTTATCTTTAGTTTACTGTTTTGTAAGGGTTTTGTCGCCAGACGGACACCTGTTTACCTTTCTTATCTAATAATATTGTCATTCCTCTCAAAAAAAAAATTACCGAAACATATTTTAATTTTAAAAAACAAAACCATATCAACACACACGCGACGAGGGAAGAGAGAGGCGTGGTGGGGGAAGAGATATGAGTGTACGTCTTCTCCGGCAACCACTCCTTCCACCGTAATGTTTCGTCTTCTCCGTTCTTCCTCGAGCTTCCCCCTTCTCTGGATCTGACATCGGCGAGTGAAATCTGGAAACCAAAACTTACCGGCCACAGGTTGAACATAGAAGGAGAAGACGAGAAGGCGATGAAACTAGCCATGACCTTCAGAGATTCACACAAAACTTCCTCAGAGCTTCTCAGATCTGACGAGTAATATGGGCTCCTCCAACTGGGTTCATCACGTTTTTTTAAAAAAATGGTATAGAGAGGTTTTTTTTTTGATTTTTTATTTCTCACACTTGATTCTAATTTATGAATCTGGACATGAATTGTAAAAGAGAGGGGATATGCTCTGATTTTTGGGGTGTAGGAGGATGGGCGCGGTGAAGGTGCTGAAGGATTAGGGTTGGTGGCGGTGGATTTCAACGATGGAGAAGAGGATCGGGGGCACGAGTGGTTACATAAAAGAAACAAAATTTTAGGGTTAAGTATCGAAACTTACTCTTAAGTATTGGTCACGAACACTACACTACCCAATGTTTTAAAATGACAAATGCACTACCTTAAGTATTGGTCACGCGATTTTGTGAAAATTTGAATAGAAAATCAAAACCAAAAATTAAATTTGAATGAATTTTTAATATTAACATGTTTCTGAAAATTAATAAATATTGAAAAAGAATTAATGATAAAAGATAGTAAAGAAAACCAATTTTTGCAAAGTAATAAATATTAAATAATAACTATTTTTTTAAAATAATAAAAAGAAAATAAAAGAAAAATAATTTGATTTTTAAATACAACTGATTTTTTAAATAATAAAGGAGTTTTAAAAAATAAAAATGATTTTTTATAAATATAATTGGTTTTTATAAATAAAATTGAATTTTATATAAATAAAAAATTTGAAGGGTAGGATTGTGCAGTTGAGGGTATTTTTGTCATTTTTCAAAAAAAAAGACTAATAGAGTTGGATTAAAGGGGGGGAACCGTTAAACGTGGACTAATGAGGGTATGTATCAGTTAAAAAACTTAACGGTATGTATCAGACAATCGTGCCAAATTAAGAGTATGTAATTGTAGTTTTCCCTTATATTGAAGTAAGGACATATGATATGGTATTTGACTTGGATATAATGCTTTAGTACTATTTGTGTATGAGTAACATCGGAACTGACACAGTTAGAAGACATATAAATATATTATGTTTGAGTAAACTGTCTGCTCAAACTAGGGGATAGAATTTCAAACTTGAGTAGCATCTCTCACAATTTCCACCAACTAATTGATAATTAGAATAATTGTAAACACTATCATTTATGTGCAGCCAAAGCAAAATCATATCAATCGCGATTGATGAGGGTACTACGTTTAAAAGTTATCAACTACAAACTGAAGAAGGTTCATGAATTTCAGCGCACTCCATAAGCCACACAAACTCATATAAGTTAGATCTATAGTTTGTAAGATTCTAGAGTTAAAAGTGAGAAAAGAGCTCCTTAGAGCATCTCTAATGGTATAAGTCTAGCTAGTTGTAGAGAGGGGTTGTATGAGCACGTTTTGAGTTTCTCTCTTCTCCAAACAACTACTTCCTACAACTAACTCTACAATGGTAACAACTAGCTAGTTGTAGGAGCTAGTTGTTTGAACTTTTTATATTTCAAAACAACCCCAAATTAAACAAGTTATTTCATTCATACCAAATTAAAAATACATACGATAATTAAACTACATACGACATTGACACAAACGCGACGACCATTCAACTAATTTTTAATCGCGCCACTATGTAGACGCCACTTCGATTGATCTTTGATCATCTCCCACACAACATGTTTAGTCCATGCTCCGTGTTTTTTGTCGTAATCGGGCATGCTCGAAGAATAGATTTCCTCCTCGGTCCCTCCTTTTCTAATATCATTGAGATGATCCTGGTACATCTTATCGAAGTCTTGCACTTTTGGCTCGCCTTGCCAAAATGATCTTTCATCTGCTTCTGCGTCCGTATAGGCCACGCTTTGTCTTTGGTGTCAAGGAAAGCAAGGTGGAGTTTATCCCAATACTTGCCCCCGACCTCGACAATGGTTAACCACATTATCACCAAATGCATTTCCTCATCTACCGACCATGCTAGACCAGTTGGCCAAGAAGACAAATCCATAGGAAAGAAGAAAAGACAAATGATGATGAGAGAATTTGAGATAGGTGTGAGAATGAATGAAGAGGAGCCTGGTAATTATACGGAGGGAGGGAGTCGGTTTTGGCGTGGCGACGACGACGCAACAACATACTATTCCTCGAATAGTGTGCGTGCATGAAATCGAGACACCAATAAAAAAATCCAACAATTCATTCGTTAATTATTAAAAAGGTGTTGAAAATGCGTACAAAGCGGAAAAACCAAATAACGACAAGAAAAATTAATATTATCAATTTGAGGTTAAATCAAAGAGTCCTCACACGTTTCCCGATGTTCTCTATAAGTGAAGCACGAGCATCCCGGTCATGCGAGGTCATATTGGTGGTGTCTTGGCTATTCATTACCACTAACATATCAAGAAAACTTTACTACATCTTTGCCTTGGCCTCAAAAATTTGGACATGGCACTCGCCGTAAACTTCAAGATACTTCGTAATGCCAGGTCCATCTTCCTTGTCAGTCTCAACTTGTTTCCCTTTCCCTTTGCTTCTAGCTCTGCTTAGTTTTTTTTTCTGGTCGGTCGGACGCTCCTCCCGTACAAGTGAGGTCAACTCGTGTTTGGTTCTGTCGTCCAATGTGTAGTTGCAATTGTCGTCCAACCTTGAACGCTTGCTTGCTTCACTTTCTGCGTCGAGTTCCAGGACATGAAGGTCAACTGGACATTGTGGGAACACGAGGTTCTTCCACTTTGGTTTCCCCTTCATGATGTTCCAAACATGCTTCCAAAAGAACTAGTGTTTCTCCTCGACCTTGTACGCCATTTCAGCTCCTTCCATGATTAGAGCATCGTTCCTCCCATTTTGGTACGTGCCCTCAATTTTTGAATATTTCTCTTGAAATTTACTGACTTTTTTGTTGAGCTGATGCTAGTGGTCCTTGCCATTTTTTCACCCCCGTTCTGGGTCTCCTGGCTTCCTCAACAAAAAGACATCGTCTTTGATTTTTTTTTCTAGTACTTGTCGGTCCTCTAGGACTTCCCTATGATGTTATCCATAGAATGGTTGAGCCATGCCGACACCAACTAACTCTCCTACTCAATGCTCCATCTCAGCCGCAGAGTTGTAATCGATGCAGATGCAGGGTTTTTCGCCTTCCACCTCGATTTCTTGGCCGGAGTAGATTGTGAACGTCGCTCGTTAGGGGAATTACGACTGCAGTTATTGGGAATATTAAAGCGGTTGAATTGCGATGGCTCGAATTAGTGGGTTGGAAGAGGGATGTGTAGGATTCGATGTGACAGTTAAGCTCTTCTTCAATGAGGGATGACTCGTCCACGTTCAAGGAGTCAATGGTGAAATTGAAGTTCGTCGAGTCGGTCATTGTGAAGCGGTGTAGGAAATTAAGGAGAAGAAGAGAAGAGAATAGGTGTAGAAGAGAATGCGTGTGATTTTTGTGTAGAGGTCAAAGTGTATTTATATAACATTTTATGTTTTTTAAAGATGTCGCTACCACACGTTGCATCGTCGTTGGCCCGCCGACTAGTCATTGGGCCTAAGACGACGTGTCCTGCCGTTGCGACGACCGATTCTACAACGACTCTTGAGTCGAGGAGGGGATGCAGGAGTCATTGCACGCGCTGCGACGACACCAAAACAACGAGAAATCGGTGACCACTACAGATGCTCTTAGCGCAAGTTTGGCAATGCCACTATTTTCCAAGGAGCCCTAGTCCCTTATCCGTATATCTTTATTTGGAGAATCTGGTTTATGGCGCTTTCGTTGCTTCAAGCGGAAAGGCGAGCCTTGTCTCATACCACTTGGATGGCATCGTTGAATGAGTCTCTCTCAACCAGTTTAAGCTCTTCCTCTTCCTTTTTTTTCTTCTTCTTCTCCCTCCTCTAAGTTCGAGGCTCTCCTCTTTTAAGCGGTGCTGCTGTCTCTTCCGGATCTTGTAGACTTTTTTGGATCTTGTTGTAGGTTTGGTGGTTTGTGGTTTCCTTCTCGAAACCCACACCACTTTTTTGATGCATTATTTGTTTCTGGTATAAAAAAAATAAGCCACACAAACACATAGTTTGAGTCTAGAGTTAAAATTGAGAAAAGAGCCTTTTTAGCACAAGTTTGGTATGATTGAATTAAAACATCCTTACAACGTGAACGAACAAAATACCCTTAATTTTTTCTTGTGGTTTTCTTACGGCTATGTATTTCTTTAGTTTACTGGACCATGATTATGGGATAAATTCCGCAATCATGAGTGTTTGTGTATGACGTAACTTTTCATTTTTACTTTGAGAATAAAATTCATTTATAAACTTCTTTTTCATTCACCACCTTCAAGAGTGGCCTTAGGGTTGAGATTTTATCATATTAACATCATCAGTCGTGGTATTCTCATGAGACCATATCTATCAATTCTAGCCACAACTCAAGTTCGGGTGTCTATCACTAATTGTAGGTGTTGTAGTTTAAACACGAGTTGAATAAAAGGTCAAACTCATCATTTAACGACTTGAATGTTGATTTGGAGGAGGAGGAGGATGAGGAGGAGGAGGAGGAGGAGGAGAAGAAGAAGAAGAAGGAGAAGAAGAAGAAGAAGCAGAAGAAGAAGAAGAAGAAGAAGAAGAAGAAGAAGAAGAAGAAGAAGAAGTGTCATATACAGTAAAATTCTGACTAGGTACACTTTTGTCTATTATGATATTAATTAGGGTTAATGTCATCCGACTACCCTAAAAATACTTGGTTTTCACTTGAGTACCCTAACCAAAATTTGTGATACATCACTACCCTAACAAAACATTTTGTTTCAACTTAGTAGCCGTCGTTAGTTTCTGTCCATTTTCCATCCATTTTTCCATTCAAACACTTAAAAAGTCCATAATACCTCTCACTAACAGTCAAATTTTCAAAAAAATCATATTATTTTATTTTATTTTTAATTCATTTTTCATCAAATTCTTATTTTCTTTATTTCATTAATTGCTAAAAAATCATATTTTCTTCTTTTAAAAAATCAAATTTTATTTCAAAAAATCAGATCCTGTTTTATTTGTTGTTATTAATACTGTTTTTTTTCTAAAAAAATATTTTTGTAAATTTTTATTAACAATTATTTTATATATTTACAAAAACAAATCGTGTTCATCCTCCATCGTCTTCCCATATCTGATTTTGGCTTGGGCAATCACAAAAATTCAATCAACAAACTCTTTTAACTCACGAGTTCATTTCTGCAACTTAATCCTCTACAACTCATTTTTTCATCTCTAGTGATACAACTTCTTCAACTCATCAAAAAACTACTTCTTTAACTCATGAGTTTTTCTTATAACATGCAACTTCGCTTAAAGGCATGAAGCTTGAAAAAAATTGTATACGGTTACATGGGTAGTTTAACTACTCCATGTGTTCTCTCGTCGCATGGTCATCTTGTGAATAAATTTATGAGGTTGTATATTGGTGGCCTGAAGTTTACAAATATGATGGTATGTTGGATCAAAAATTCCAAATACATAGTATCATCGACTTGATGTATGTTGGACCAGAAGTTCCAAATACATGGTACAACAATGGTTGTAAATTATCTCTCATATATGAATACGAGTATTACATTTGATGGTTCATGAATATGAGCCAATCTTTGGATGATTTATATTAATATTTCTGTTATATTCTTTTGTAGTATGTAAAATAATACATTAATTTTCTCATATTAAAGGATATGAATCCCATAAATGATCTATCTAATTACAGAAATGATAAATATATGTGTATTGTTGATAGTGCTACAACATCGAGGCAAACGCGAAACCATTAGGAGTGCTATAAATATAATAGATGGCTCCGGAAGAGCTACATTGTTATCTCAAAATGAAACATTTGGAGTGTCTTGTTTCTAATTTTATTTATTTGTTTTATGAACAACTATGGACAAAAGTCTCTCTAATTATGTTAAAAGCAACAGAAAATCACTTTGTTTGACAGATTGTGTCACGCCCCAATTTCAGAGAACCGAACTCGGGACGCGAACATTTTAAAACATAAACACTTGAACCTGTTTGAATAAAAGCTCTGACATTTCCATTTACTTCTCAAAATAATAATAGTATTTACAATACAAAAACGCCCCCAACAAATGGACAAGGTACAACATCCGTCACTAGACTCGACAGAAAGTAAAGACCAGACTCCACTCCAAGCTCCATGAACTTCAAGAGCTAACCTAGTCCGTCCGGTGATCAGTACCTGTAGGAAAAGCAGCTAGGGGTGAGCGTTCGCTCACCTCCACGGATAACAGACTGACTATGGCATAATTAGCAGAAAAAGCCAGTAACACTAAAACCAAACCCAACACCGGGACTACAGTCCCCAACTCAAATACTCAACTGACCCACAACCCGTCACCTTCCTCAACAGACTCGACACTCGATAAAAACAGTGTAAACCCGACACAACTATCGACGACCTCCTCAAGGACACGACAGAAAGACTACACAACGCCAAACAAGATCACAAAGGATCGCACACCAGCTGCTCAGTAACCAATCTCAATCAGGTCAGGGTTCGACCTATCGCAATTCCTCGACACGAAGTCGGATCAGGCTGTCGACCTTTCAAACTCGCAATTCATCGACACTAAGTCGGATCAGGCTGTCGACCTTTAGAACTCGCAATTCATCGACACTAAGTCGGATCAGGCTGTCGACCTTTAGAACTCGCAATTCATCGACACTAAGTCGGATCAGGCTGTCGACCTTTAGAACTCACCACCCCAGGTAACCACAATCACAATCACAGGCAAGTTCAATCACACAGGCACTCAAGGCCACTCAAGACACCTCAACAGTCAAGACTCGGGTTCAACAACCCCACGGGCACTCACTGCCACTCAAGACACCTCAACAGTCAAGACTCGGGTTCAACAACCCCACGACACTCACTGCCACTCAAGACACCAAATTAAATACACGGGCTCTCAAGGCCACCCAAACTCAACAACAAATAACACGGGCTCTCAAGGCCACCCAAACTCAATAATAAATAACACGCAACAACCTCCGGCATACTCGATGCCTCCAACAATTCTAAGATCACTAGTTTCACAAACAACCTCTGGGCATGGTCATATGCCTCCAGTAATTCAATTATCGCTAAGTTCTCTGTTCCTACGACACTACTAAGTGTCACATGCTTTTCTCTTAAACGCTACAGTCCCGTATCATGCTTTTCTAATATTTAAATAATTCTACTCAACCCACGACACCCCGGTGTCACATGCAATTCTACTATTAACTTTCCCTAATCAGGGCCGAGATCCGGCTACTTTTCCCTACCTCGTAGCTAAATCCAAAAGCGCTCCAACAACACCCGAAGTACACCCACTCACTCGCCGAGCTTCCCTTTGCCTCGGTCCGTAGCACGATCTAAAAGAACACAAATTCAAAGTACTTTTAAACTAGTACGAATAAACCGAAAATTAATAAACTTAACGCCCAAACGTAACCCCGACAATGCCGATCACTCCCAAACTTCCCAATTACTCGATATTGCCGATAAAGGACCCGTAAGGGCCAGATTCGCCCGACATGGCGAATCTGCCCGGTTTTGGTTAATTGCCTTCCGGGGCTCCAAAAGCCCCCGTTTTCGTTTCTACGGTCTTAGAATATTTCAAGGAACCCAACGCACTTGACGGAATTGAATTCCGACTTCTAAGTCAATTAATTAACGTTTAAAGTTTCCTAAAACCCGTTAATTACAACTTCTCCAAATTAATTCCAAATTTCGATTCGATTAGGAAAAAGTGGTCCGGGGAACGTTTTAAACTACCCGAGTAATTAAAACACGAACAACCGAGCACGTGGGCCCCACCCAAAGGGCTTGGCCGTGCCCTAGGGTTTGAGGGAGGGGCTCGGCCACCAAGTGGTGGCTGCTGCCACCTCCGGCCAGCCACCACCCACGGTGGCCGGAGCTCCTCCCGAGCCTCCGGTCACCGGAAAACGTGCCCTTACACCCCCAAACACCTCTAAAACGTCTCCAACACCTCCCAAACTCTACACAACCCTAAGTATTAGTTTAAAACTCAAACCCTAGCTTTCAAGAAAATAAACGAAACGAGAATCGGGTTAGTGCTTACTCGAGAGGAAGACGAGGGGAAGAGATTTGCTCCTTGCTTCGAATCGATCCAAGGGTTGAAAATCAAACCCTAACTCCACTTCCTTTCTTCTCTCTTCTTCTCCTTCTTCTTCTCTCTCTAAAACCTCTCTTCTTCTTTCTAATTTAATTAAAACTAACAACTAACTCCAAAAACTCCCCCCTTTTACCCATGTTCGGCCAACACACCACAACCACCCATTTTCCCCCCAAAACTAACACCACCACATTTAGGACATGTGTCAAGGTGGGTCCCACACCTTTTGGAAAATATCTAGTTGATATTTTCCAATCAGATTCGCGAAAAACGGACGTTTCGGGCCCCGAACGGGCACTTTTCCCAAGAAATTTTTAAACTGGACGGGCTTCAAGGAAACGGCCCAACTAAGACCGCTACGACGACGGCTAAGCTTTTCGGGTCCAAAACGGTCCTCGAATGGACCAAAACGTCGCTCGGGTGACTTTTCCAGCGAAGAATCAATCTTTCCCAAATTGACCAGAAAGTTGCCCTGAGTCCCCCGTAACTCATTTTAGTCGATAACGGGGTCAACTTAAGTCCGGCCTGTCCCTCGGGGTCAATTTAAGTTAAGTTAAGTGTCTGTCTTAAAAATTTTAAATTTTCCTGTTTTTCGCAGGTTTGACTGACGTTGACCAGAAGTGGTTATTACAGATTGTATGACAACACATACCAATTTGAGATATGAAAATATTTATCACATCTCGTGTCAGCTTATGTAAGAACCACTCACGGTCAACGCCAGTCAAATCGGCGGAAAAACAGGAAAATTTAAATTTTTTGGACAAACACCTAAATGAACCTAAATTTGACCTCGAGGGTCATATCGGACTTAAGTTGACCCCGATGTCGACCAAAGTGAGTTCTGGGACACTAAGGGCAACTTTTTGACCAATTTGGGAAAGGTTGACTTTTTTGCCGGAAAAGTCAATCGAGCGACGTTTTGGTCCGTTCGAGGCCCGTTTTGAATCCAAAAAGCTTAGCCGTCATCACAGCGGTCTTAGTTGGGCCGTTTTCCTGTAGAACGCAAAGTTTCGTAAATTCTTGGAAAATGGGCCCGCACAGGGCCCAAGACGGCCGAATTTCGCGAATCTGACTGAAAAATATCTACAAAGATATTTTTCTAACTCATGGGACCCACAAGACACTTGTCATAAATGTGGTGGTGGTTGGTTTTTAAATTAAAGAAAAAGAAGTAAGAGTGGTAGTTTAGTAATTAAGAGGTTGGAGTTGTTTTTTGAACAAAATAAAGGGAAGGAAAGGTAGTGTTCGGCCACAGAGAAAGAAAAGGAAAGGAGAGAGAAAAAGAAATAGATAAAAGAAGAGAGAAGGAGGAAAGGAAAAAGAGTAGGGTTTTTGTGATTTCCCGACGATCCGACCGACCGATTGACTCAACGACTGCGTACCCCGCTCGCCATTCCCTACGGTGAGAACCCATTCTTTTCTCGTTTTGGTACGTTTGAAAATTATGGTTTGAGTTTAAACGAGTCAAATATGGTTGGGTTTTGTTTAAGATTGGTTTAAAGATGAATGGTTGAGGTTTGGGATTCGTTAGGAACGTTTTGGGGCGAAAAGGAAATTTTCCCATTGTGGTCGTGTGGGGCCCACTTGGCCGGGCCTCAGGTTTTACGTGTTCGGGTGGTTTTGGACGATCCCCAAATCGATAATTCACACTCGGAACGAATTTTGGGATTAAATTGTGGAAATTGGAAATTTCGGGTTTAGAAACTTTAAACGCGAATTAAATAGCTCGGAAGTCGGAAATTGATTCCGTCAATTGCATTGGAACCCTTGAGTTATTCTAAGATCGTAGAAACGAAAACGGGAATTTTCGGAGCCCCGGAAGGGCGTTTTCCAATCCCGGGCAGATTCGCCGAGCCGGGCGAATCGGGCCTTTCCGGGCCCGATGTTGACAATGTCGAGTAATTGGGAAGTTTGGGAGTGATCGACATTACCGGGGTTGCATTTGGGCGTCTAATTCTTTAAAATTCATCTTTGCCTGCGAACTTAAAAAAAAAGTGTTTTAATTGTGTTCTTGTTAGATCGTGTCGTCGACCGCGGAAAGGGGAGGCTAGGCGAGTGATCGCGAGCACGCCGGAGCTTGGGCGTGGACTTTTGGGAAAGTGTTACGAGGTAGGGAAAAGTAGTCGGATCTCGGCCTTGACTAGGGAAAAGTTAACAGTAGAAATGCATGTGACACTTAGTGATGTCGTAGGATAAGTAAATTTATCGAACAATAGAAGTGCAGGCGACACTTAGTGGTGTCGTAGGATACGTGAACGTATCGAACAATAGAAATGCATGTGACACTTAGTAGTGTCGTAGGATAAGTGAACATATCGAACAATAGAAATACTGGTGGCTTTTGGTTGTGCCCGTAGGTTAAGTAACTTGTTGTGTTTATGAGGGTGGTCATGTGTGCCTTTGGGGTGTTGAACCCGTATGTTATTGTTTGTGTTTGTGGGTGGCCATGAGTGCCTAGGGCTTGTGGTTGTGGTTTGCGTGAATTTGATCACTTCTCTGTTGTTGTGTTCTTTGAGGTCGTCATTACGGTGTCGGGTCTACACTACGAGTACGGGTGTTTAGATGGTTGGGGAAAATAACAGTTTTCGTGTGACAGTCGGGTTATTTGGGTTTAGGGATAGTAGTCCCCAGTGTTTTGGTTGTTGTTGGTGTTTCCGGCATTTCTGCTAGTATGCCGTAGTTAGTCTGGTATCTGTGGTGGTGAGCGAACGCTCACCTCTACCTGCTTTTCCTACAGGTACTGGTCGCGAGGCGGACTAGGGGAACTCTCGAAGCTTGAAGAGCTGGTTTTTGTCCGCTTGTTTCGGACGTATTTTAAGTTGTAAAATATTGTTTTTGTTTAACTTAAGTGGTGATTTTAAGCGGCTTATTAAAATTGTTTTATTATTTCACCGTTCGCGTTCCGGGCTCGGTTTTACCAAATTCGGGACGTGACAGCTTAAGCTAAAGTGAACACAATATCTGGTACATCGAATCTTATTAAAGGCTCTGGAAGAGCCAATGTAATGCTGCCAAATGGTACACAATTTATCATCAATGGTGCAAGTTCTCAACCAGATCAAAAAGAAACTTGTTAAGTTTCAAATATATTCACCGAAATGGTTATCACGTTGAGAACACAAATGAAAATGACGTTGAATGTTTATACATCTAGTCCATGGTCTCCGAGAGAAAAAGAAATTGTGGAAAAACTCTCTTTATATAGTTTTGGATTATTGTAAGAACCACTCCCGGTCAACGCCAGTCAAATCTGCGAAAAACAGGAAAATTTAAAAAATTTAAGCAGACACTTAGTTAAACCTAAGATTGACCCCGAGGGTCATACCGGACTTAAGTTGACCCTGATATCGACCAAAGTGAGTTCCGGGGGACTCAGGGCAACTTTCTGACCAATTTGGTAAATGTTGACTTTTCGCTGGAAAAGTCAACCGAGCGACGTTTTGGTCCATTCGAGGACCGTTTTGGATCCAAAAAGCTTATCCGTCGTCGCAGCGGTCTTAGTTGAGCCGCTTCCTTGTAGCCCGTGAAGTTTCGTAATTTCTTGGAAAAAGTGCCCGTTTGGGGCCCGAAACGGCCGAATTTCGCGAATCTGATTGGAAAATATCTAGAAGATATTTTCCAAAAAGGTGTGGGACCCACTTGCCACATGTCACCAATGTGGTGGTGTTAGGTTTGTTGGACAAGACAAGAGAAGACTACTTTTAGTGTTAGTTTTGTAATTAAGTATTAGTTTTGATTTTCAAAACAAAACAAAAGGAAGATCAAATGGTGTGTTCGGCCAAAGTGTGGAAATTAAGACTTTTTAGAGAGAGAAAGTGAGTTAGAAGAAGAGAGAAAAGGAGAGAAGAAAAGAGAAGGTTTGGTTAGGGTTTTACCTCCTCTCGTTCATCAAACCGTTGGATCGTCTCAAAGATAGAAGATTCGAGTTCACACCGTCATTCGCTACGGTGAGCATCTAACCGATTTTCGTTTTAGTACGTTTGAAATTTAGGGTTTGAGTTTAAACGGTTTGATTAAGGTTGGGTTTTGTTTAAGATTGGTTTAAAGATGAATGGTTGAGGTTTGGGGTTCGTTAGGAACGTTTTGGTGCGAAAAGGAAATTTTTCTATTG
The DNA here is from genome assembly GCA_963921825.1 of Erodium maritimum. Classification (NCBI taxonomy): domain Eukaryota; kingdom Viridiplantae; phylum Streptophyta; class Magnoliopsida; order Geraniales; family Geraniaceae; genus Erodium; species Erodium maritimum. Next base: position 39,468,704 of record OY997592.1, on the reverse strand, counting down.
TGGTCGTGTGGGGCCCACATGCTCGGGTATCGGGTTTTCGTGTTCGGGTGGTTTAGAACGTTCCCCAAGTAATTAATCTACAAGCGGATCGAAATTTGGAATTAAATTGTGAAAGTTGTAATTGACGGGTTTAGAAACTTTAAACGCTAATTAAAAGACTCGGAAGTCGGAATTCGATTCCGTCGAGTGCCTAGGAACCCTTGAATTATTCTAAGACCGTAGAAACGAAAACGGGGATTTTCGGAGCCCTGGAAGGTCGTTTCCAAAACCCGGGCAGATTCGCCATGTCGGGCGAATCGGGCTTTTCCGGGTCCAATATCGACAATGTCGAGTAATTGGGGAGATTGGGAGTGATCGACATTGTCGGGGTTACTTTTGGGCGTCAGGTTTATTAAAATTCAGTTTATGCCTGCAAGCTTAAAAGCGTTTAAAATTGTGTTCTTTTAGATCGTGCTGCGGACAGAGGAAAGGGAAAGCTAGGCGAGTGACCGAGATCATGCCGGAGCTTATTTGTGCGCTTTTGGAGAAAGCATACGAGGTAGGGAAAAGTAGCCGGATCTCGGCCCTGACTAGGGAAAGTTAACAGTAGAAATGCATGTGACACTGGGGTGTCGTGGGTTAAGTAGGTTTATCGAATATTAGAAAGGTAGGCGACACCGGGTAGTGTCGTATGATTCGGGAACGTATCGAACATTAGAATTGCATGTGACACTTAGTAGTGTCGTAGGAGCAGAGAACTTATCGATATTAGAATTACTGGAGGCATATGACCATGCCCGGAGGTTGATTGTGAACTTATCGATATTGGAACTACTAGAGGCATATGACCATGCCCGGAGGTTGATTGTGAACTTATCGATATTAGAACTGTTGGAGGCATTGGTTATGCCCGGAGGTTGATTGTGTAATTTGTGTCTTGGGTGGCCATGAGAGCCCGTACTTTATTGTTGTGTCTTGGGTTGCCATGAGAGCCCGTACTTTACTGTTGTGTCTTGGGTGGCCATGAGAGCCCGTGCTTTACTGTTGTGTCTTGGGTGGCCATGAGAGCCCATGTTTTACTGTTGGTGTCTTGGGTGACCATGAGAGCCCGTGTTTTACTGTTGGTGTCTTGGGTGGCCATGAGTGCTCGTGGGGTTGTTGAGCCTGTGAGTTACTGTTGGTGTGTCTTGGGTGGCCATGAGTGCCCGTGGGGTTTTTGAGCCCGTGAGTTACTGTTGGTGTGTCTTGGGAGGCCGTGAGTGCTGTGGGGTTGTTGAGCCCGTGAGTTACTGTTGGTATGTCTTGGGAGGCCGTGAGTGCCCATGGGGTTGTTGAGCCCGTGAGTTACTGTTGGTGTGTCTTGGGAGGCCGTGAGTGCCCGTGGGGTTGTTGAGCCCGTGAGTTACTGTTGGTTTGTCTTGGGAGGCCGTGAGTGCCCGTGGGGTTGTTAAGTCCGTGTTTTACTGTTGGTGTCTTGGGTGGCCATGAGTGCCTGTGGAGTGTTGAACCTGTGTTGTTGCTGTTTGTTGAACTTTGCTTGTGAATGTGATTGTGGTTACCTGAGGTTGGAAACCCGACTTTGTGTCGGGGAAGTTGCGTGGTATGGCTAGCCTCCCGACTGGGATCGGGGGAAGCGGAGAGGTTGTGGGCTAGCCTCCCGACTGGGATCGGGAGAAGGATTGCGAGGTTGGTGGTGTGGCTAGCCTCTCGACAGAGGTCGGGGGTAGGGGAGAGGTTGTGGGCTAGCCTCCCGGCTGTGTGTCGGGAGAAGTTTCGTGGTTTGCGCGGGTGTGGCTAGTCACCCGACTGAGATTGGGGGTAGGGGAGAGGTTGTGGGCTAGCCTTCCGACTGAGATCGGGAGAAGTTGCGCGACAGGTCGACCGTCTGACCTGACTGGGATCAGTAAAGGGCGAGAGAGAGATGGGTTACTAAGCAGCTGGCGTGCGATCCTTTGCGATCTTGTTTGGTGTGCGATCATTTGTGATCTTGGGTGTTGCGTGGTTGTCTGTCGTGTCTTTGGAGGAGGTCGTCAATCGTTGTGAAGACCGCTTCAAAATATATATATATATATATATATATGTTGGGTCGGACCGGGTCGGACCAGACCCGACCAGCAACCCGGACCCGACCATCAGACCCAGCCAGGCCAGGCCAGGCCTGACCCGGCCTTATCTCTCTCTGGGCCGTGGAGGATCAGGCCCGCTTGAGGCCCAAGGGTTGCCAAGCCCACCTAGGGCTTCAGTATAAAACCCAAGCCATGGGTTCTGAACCCTAATTCTCTGCCTCCCTCGCTCTTCGACCTACGCAGACACCCTCCCTCCCTGACTCCTTCGTCTTCTTCGAACCTCATCCTCTCCGGCCAGCGCACTCCGTCTCCGGCCAGCGACCTCCCTTTCCTCATCTCCCGTTCAACCCGCTGCCGTCCTTTCTCCCCCACCCGAGCCCCGGTTTCTTCTTCTTCGATCAGTCCACGGCAGCCGACGCCGCCGCTGTCCCGAGCTCCGTCGCGCCTCCACGCCGTCGCCGTGCACGGCTAGAGCCGAGACGGACTCGCCGGCGCCGTCCTCCTCTCTCCCGAGAGTCCGCCGCCTCCTCCCCTTCTCGTCTTCGGAACCCTCGAACCCGAGCCCCGTCGTCCTAGATCTGAGACGGGCGAGAGGCCACCGTGCTCCGCCGCCTCTAGACCGCACCGCCGCCGTTTTTCCTTCCTCCTACGGTGAGAGTCTCGCCCTTAGGGTTTGGTCGCCGGCGGCGTCTCCGTCGGTGGCAGGCCGGTTTCAAAACCGAGCCCCTCCTTTTCGGGTTCCCGTGCTGTTCATTTCGAGTTAATTTGGATCTGATTGAGGGAAACTATATATGTTAAACATGTTAAAGATTTTGATCTGTAAAATGGGAAAAGGTTTAAAAACAAAACCATATTTGTTTAAATGAGAAAAAGAAAGGGTTTAAACTGAGTTTTAAAATAAAATCAGTTTTGACATTAAGAAGAAAAAGGGGAGTAAAACCAAAGCAAAACGGGTTAGATTTGACTAAGGTTTTGGATTAAAAGAATTTGAAAATCAAATTGTTTTAAAACGGAATTTGAGCAGTTGAACGAATCTGGAACTCTGGTTAAAATGGACTGCTAATTGGGTTTAGAAAGGAACAAAAGCGGACCGCTGAATCGGACCTCGGGATTCGTGTATTGGGACCGTGCCTCGGAAACATGCACCGGTTTTGGTGCTCGGGTACTCAAACCCGATTCGCCGTGACCCCGCTTTTATCCCGCTCGAGTTTAAAGGACAACTGTCGGTTTTAAACTGGATTAATCGTGATCTTTAAATTAACTTGGGAACCGCCTCTAATTATGGCTTTCGTGTTATCTTTAGCGTCCGGATTCGATCGAAGTGAAGCCCGGAGGTAGCGAGCCAGAACGTCAGCAGCTAGGAAACGTAGCGGGTGTTCTTCGCCTTGAGGTAGGGAAAAGTAGCCGGATCTCGGCCCTGACTAGGGAAAGTTAACAGTAGAATTGCTTGTGACACCAGGGTGTCGTGGGTTGAGTAGATTATCGAATATTAGACAGGCATGATACGGGATTGTAGCGTTTATGAGAAAAGCATGTGACACTTAGTAGTGTCGTAGGATCAGAGAACTTAGCGTGATTAGAATTACTGGAGGCATATGACCATGCCCGGAGGTTGATTGTGAACTTGTTGATATTAGGAGTACTGGAGGCATATGACCATGCCCGGAGGTTGATTGTGAAACTGTTGATATTAGGACTGTTGGAGGCTTGGGTTAAGCCGGAGGTTGTTTGTTTATTTTGGCGTCATGGGTGGCCTTGAGAGCCCGTGTATTATTATTGTTGAGTCTTGGGTGGCCATGAGAGCCCGTGTTATTATTCGTGTTTGGGTGGCCATGAGAGCCCGTACTTTACTGTTGGTGTTTTAGCTGGCTTACGAGTTAGAGTCTCGGTAAGTTGCAAGCGTGTTTTATTGTTGAGTTTTTGGTGGCCATGAGTGCCTGTGGGGTTGTTGAACCCGTGTCTTTATCTTTGGTATGTTGGGTGGCCTTGAGAGCCCGTGTATTAAGGTTGGTGTCCTTGGCTGGCCTGAGCGAGTTAGAGTCTCGGGGGGTTGCAAGATTTCTTTAGCTGGCTTACGAGTTAGAGTCTCGGTAAGTTGCAAGCGTTTTTTATGGTTGGTGTTTGGGAGGCCATGAGTGCATGTGGGGTTGTTGATTCCGTGTCTTACTGTCGGTGTGTCTTGGGAGGCCGTGAGTGCCTGTGGGGCTGTTGAGTCCGAGTTTTACTGTTGGTGTCTTGGTGGCCATGAGTGCCGGTGAGTGTTGAACCTGTGTTGTTACTGGTTGTTGAACTTGCTTGTGATTGTGTTTGTGATTGTGATTGTGATTGTGATTGTGGTTACCTGAGGTTGGGGGCCCGCTTCATGAAACGGGGGTCCACGATCACACGCGTCTGCATGTTCAGACGGGGTAGGGGGCCCGCCCGCCAATAAAGGGGTCCTGGCCGCGCGTGTGTGGTTTGGGTTTGTGAGCATACTTTGGCTGGCTTACGGGTTAGAGTCCCGGTAAGTTGCACGCATACTTTGGCTGGCTTACGGGTTAGAGTACCGGTAAGTGCAAGCATTTTCCGGCTGGCTTACGGGTTAGAGTCCCGGTAAGTTGCAGCATTCTTGGGTTGGCCTGACCGGGTTAGAGTCCCGGGAGGGCGTTCTTGGTAGCTGGTTTGCGATCCTTTGTGATCTTGTTTGGTGTGTGATCCTCCGTGATCTTGTTTGGGGTGTGATCCCTTGTGATGTTGTTTGGTGTTGCGTAACTTTCTTTTGAGTCCTTGGAAGAGGTCGTCAATGGTTGTGTCGGGTCTACTTTACGTGTCAGGGTGTCGAGTTGGTCAGGGAAGGCCACAATGGGTGTATGTCCAGTTAGAGTACCTGGGTTGGGGAGGGTGTTCCCCGGTGTTGAGTTGTTGTTGGTGTTACTTGCTTTGTCTGCTAATTATGTCGTAGTCAGTCTGTTATCCGTGGTGGTGAGCGAACGCTCACCCCTAGCTGCTTTTCCTACAGGTACTGTTCGTGGGACGGACTAGGTGAGCTCTCGAAGCTTGTGGAGCTAGGAGCGGAGTCCGAGTTTTGTCTTTTGAGTCTAGTGACGGATACCTTGTACTTTTGTCCACTTGTTGGGACGTGTTTTAAACTGTAATTATTATTTTGTTGAACTAAACTGGTATTTTAAAGTGTTTAATGAAAACAGGTTTCAAGTGTTTTTATGTTTTTAAAACGTTCGCGTCCCTAGTTCAGTTTACTGAAATTGGGACGTGACAATCGTTGTGTCGGGTCTACTTTACGTGTTCGAGTGTTGAGTCGGTTGAGGAAAGTAACAGTGGGTGTGTGTCAGTCGGAGTACTTGAGTTGGGGATAGTGATCCCCGGTGTTGAGTTTGTTGTTCGTGTTACCGGCATTTTCTGCTAAGTATGTTGTAGTCAGTCTGTTATCCGTGGTGGTGAGCGAACGCTCACCCCTAGCTGCTTTTCCTACAGGTACCGGTCGCAGGTTGGACTAGGTGAGCTTCCGAAGCTTGAAGAGCTAGGAGCGGGATTCTGGGTTTACTTTTGAGTCTAGCGACGTATACCTTGCATTTTGTCCATTTTTTGGGACGTACCTTTAAGTTGTAAATGATTATTTTTGATGAACAAATGGTGATTTTAAAGTGATTTATGTAAAAGGTTTCAAATGTTTTATTGTTTTAAAAGTTCGCGTCCTGAGTTCAGTTTACTGAAATTGGGGCGTGACAATTATATCATACTTTCATTATTCCAATTGAATCCATATGGTGATTGACCACAACCCAATGGACCCATCAAATTTTTATGATATGGCATGATCGTTTAGACCATCTGGGTTTCATAATGATACAAAGAATTATAGAAAAGTCACATGAACATACCCTAAAGAGTAAAAATGTCTTTTTTGTCAAAAGATTACCCATGTGTTGCTTGTTTTCAAGGAAAACTTATTACAAGATCATCTCCAATGAAAGTTGCGACTGAATGTCCAACATTTTTTTATTAAAAGAATTCACATAGATATATTGGAATTCATGACAGGTGATATGTTTACGACACGATTTGCCGACTATAAATTTAATGAGACAATTTTCCATGCATTAGGGGAGATAAAGATACGTTTGAAAAAGAAAGACAAGAAATTTCATGTAATATATTAACATTGTCTCATTTTGATCCTCGTACGAATCAATGTGAACTAAAAATTCAGAAAATTATTGCAAACACATTGTCTAATGCATTTATAGATGTTAAGACTGTGATAAAATCACAGATACCAGTTGCTAATGCTCCTTGTAGAATTACTCTTCCTGATGAAGAAATGGGAAATATGCTAGCGCTAGCGAAGGTTTCTAAAGCACGCAAGAAGCGTGGTAGACCTATTGGATCCAATAGATAAAAACCCAAGAAAAGGAAAGGAACAAGTTCGGCAAGTTGGTACATCAAATGATATCAAAATTCATGAAGAAATAAATGTGATAAATGAAGAGCCGTCTTCAAAATATGATGAAACACTTGAAAAAGATGACAATGAAGAGATCTCGATTAACTATGTCACTTCAGGGGAAAGATGGAATATAAAAAGAAATTGTTGTGGATGATATATTTGCATGTGTAGTTGCATTAGATATTTCAAAAGAAAACGAGGATCATGAACCAAGATCGGTCAGTGAATGTCGACGAAGAAATGATTGGCCGAAATAAAAAAATGTCATTGAGACGGAATTGAATTCACTCAATAAATGCCAAGTCTTTGGACCTGTAGTCCAGACACCTGAAGATGTCAGACCCGTAGGATATAAATGGGTATTTGTGCGCAAAATAAATGAGAAGAACGAGGTCGTACGATACAAAGCGCGACTCGTCGCACAAGGATTTTTCAACGACCATGAATTGATTATGAAGAGACATATTCACCGGTTGCAATCACGTTTAGATTTTTACTCAATATGTCAATTTTAGAGGGACTTGAAATGAACTTGATGGATGTCGTGACAGCCTATTTATATGGGTCCCTTGATAATGACATTTACGTGAAAATCCCTGAAGGACTAAAAATGCATGAAGCATGTATCTCAAAACCTCAAGAAGTGTACTCAATAAATCTCCAAAGATCGTTGTATGAGCTAAAACAATCTGGTCGAATGTGGTATAATCGTCTCAGTGAATACCTTTTGAAATAAGGATACATCAACAATAAAAATATGTCCATGTGTTTTTATTAAACGAACGAAAATCGGATTTTTCATCATTACGGTTTATGTTGATGATTTGAACAGCATTAGAACGCATGAAAAACTTGTAGAGACGATAGAATACTTGAAAAGTGAATTCGAAATGAAAGACTTGGGCAAACAAAATTTTGTATCGGCCTTCAAATTGAATATTTGTCGAAGGGGATTGTTGTTCACCAGTTATCATATATTGAGAAGATCCTTAAATGATTCAATATGGATAATTCACATCATTTGAGTACCCCACGGTTGTTCGATCACTTGATGTGAAAAATGATTTATTTCGCCCCCGAGAAGAAGAAGAAGAACTCCTTGGTCCCGAAGTACCATATCTTAGTGACATTCGGGAGTTAATGTATCTTGCTAATTGCACTCGTCGTGATATACTATTTTCTGTTAATTTTCTCGCAAGATTTAGTTCTTCTCCGACTCGAAGACATTGGACTGGTGTTAAACAAATTTTAAGATATATTCGAGGAACATTATATATGGGGTTATTTTATTTAAAAGACTCTAAGTCTTTATTGATGGATATGTTGATGCCGGATATTTATCAGATCCCCACAAAACGCGGTCACAAACTGGGTATTTACATAAGGTGATACCGTTATATCTTGGCGCTCAACAAAACAGACCCTTACAGCCACTTCTTCAAATCACGCTGAGTTGATAGCTCTTTATGAAGCAAGTAGTGAATGTATATGCCTAAGGTCTTTAATCCATCATATCCGAGAATCATGTGCTCTTTCAATAAATAAAGGAAGTCCAACTGTCTTATACGTAGCTAATACAGCTTGTATAGCTCAGATCAAAGGAGGCTACATCAAAGAAATAGAACGAAATACATTTCCCCTAATTCCTTATTTACTCTTGAACTTCATAAAATGGAGATATCGATGTTTGTCAAATTCGTTCTTGTGACAATCTTGCAAATTTGTTCACTAAAGCGCTTTCTACAAAAATTGATATGAAAGATCGACATGAGAAAACTCCTTGATTTATGAGGAAATCAAAGGAGATGTTGCAATGAGGTGGAGAAATACGTGTTACACTCTTTTTACCTTGTTTTAGGTTTTATCCCAATGATTTTTCCTAACAAGATTTTTAATGAGGTAACTACTATACGTATTGTACAAATTATGTACTCTTTTTCCTTCTAGGGTTTCTCCCATTGGGTTTTTCCTAGAAAGGTTTTAACGAGACATAATAGTATTTGTACGTGTCATCCAAAGGGGGGGTGTTATGAAAATAATGTGTTGGATGACTAATTCATTTCTTGGAGACTTTTAGACTTAAGTTGCAAGACTTTTGGCTTTCCATTTCCCTTCTTTATGTGTAGATTAATTTGTATAGATTAATATGCCATTAAGATTATGACCTTTCATGTACTTGTTATGAGCCTATAAATATAGGCTATTGTAAAGGACGAAAGCATATTAATGAAATAATCTATTTCTACTCTCTCCATATTCTCTTGTTCTCTCTAATATTGTTCTTGATGATCTCTTATACTATCTCTAGCATTGTTCTTACTTTCACAACAATGACTTCATTGCCACACCTCCATTTTACATCACAAAGAAAAATAAAAATAAAATGATATTTACATATACCTACACTTAGGGGTGCTCAACGGGCGGGTATCCGGCCCGGTGACCCAATACCCGGACCCGCCCGGTTTAAGTCAGAATGGGCTGAAAGTTACCAGACCCGGATCCGGTCCTATGCGGATAGTTCGGGTTTTAAAGGAGGGCGGGTAAGCGGGTCAACGGGTTTTTGACGGGTCTGGTCTGGTCTCCAATCTTCTTTCAAAGTTCTGTACATTCAGAGAATAGGAGACTAGTACAAAGTTCGCTGCGAAGAAGAAAATGGAAGTTTATACTAACATCAATCACACCAACACCCATATTTTGTAAAAAAAAAATTTGCTTCGTTGTTTATGAGAAAACAAGAAGTTATGGGAATGAGAAGGAATAAACATGAATGTTCATGAACTTGGGGAAAGAAAAGCTTTGAGAAATGAGAAAGAAGCCTTGGGGAGTGCTATGTCAAAGTTGTCATTCTTGCTTATTTATTAAATTAATTATAAAATTAAAATAAAAACCTTTTGTCCTCAAACCTGCATTGAAAGTCGAGAAAGCAAAACATTATCACTTATTACGTAATATAATAGTAATTTTTAATTAAGTATAATATGATAAGACAAATATTTTATATTTTATATGTGAAATAAATGAAAATTAGCGTAGTATAATAATTATTTTAAGTAATTATAAGATGATAAAATCCTTTTATATGTATTGGAAATGAAAAAATGGAGAACTTTATTATGTGTATTAAATAATATATATTTCTTTATAATGTAATAAAAGATCTTTTAGTCTTATTTGTATTGTAAGAGCTCACAACAGGTACACGACATACTACTTCTAAGTTCTCTTCTTCTTCTTTGCCCCTTCCGCTTCTTTCTTATGTTTTGTCTCATTCTTCTGGTTTAGGCTATTTCTATTGAAAAAAAAGAGTGTTGTAAACAGAATAAACTTAGACATGTTTTAATATAAACATAATTAGAGATAGAATGGTCGGGGATGTCTCTCAAATGAGACCTCTCTCTCTCTCAGCCTTTGGTTCCACTTTGCTACCCATGCATGCAGATTATTGCGGTTTAGTTGCAGGATTAGCAAAGGGATCGAAGACCGGTCTGCCAACATCGACCAAGAAGGGTTCACACCGAGGAAATCGACGCCCAGGTTCCGATGAAGCGAAAGTCGAGAAAGGCTTGTCATCACCGGCAAAGAAGGGTTCACCGGCTACGAAGCGTGTTACTGGAACTCGTAGGCGTTTGGGTTCCGTAGAAGCAGGCCCGGCCGGGAGTGGTGTGGAGATTCCAAGAGAGGTCGGAGTTTCTGTTGGGGAGACACCGATCTCGACCATTCATCCATGTCGAAGTCCGGCGATCGGTGTGGAAGTCATCCCAAACGAAGTGTATCTGCGAAATTTACCTTACGGAGCGTCTGAGGAATGGGTTCGGCACACTTTTGGAGCATTTGGCGACATAGCAGCGTGATCTATTCTGAGGCGTGTGCACAAGGGAGGTAAGAAGTTCGGGTTTGTTGTGTTTTCGTCTCCAGAAGCTACTGCAAAGGCTGTGGAAACTTACAATGGTTTCACGTTCAACGGGTACGTGCTGTTCATAGCCTTAGCTCGACGGTCGGTTCCGGTTCCAGCGACTTCGGACGAGGAGCTCGCAGTCAAGGAAGTCGCAGCAAACGATTCGATACCGCGTCAGATCCCTTCTCTTTCCAGTCCAGATTCACCCCGGGTTGTGAGGGATTCAATCGTGCGTGATTTGAGGGATTCAATCCCTTTGAATCCGGTTTCAGCGCGCGGAATTGTTGGAGAAGACGGAGCCAACACGTCTGATGCTGTCGTTTCGGATATTGGTGAAGCTGGGCCTCACCGTACACAAGGAGGAAATCAACTTGCCCAAGTGGATATGGGCTGCGGTGTAGGCTCAGTTTCCACGCACAAGAGCCGAAGTCAATCGCGCGACGAGTTGCGTGGAGGTGTGGCATCTGGACCGGATATGGTGGGCCTTTGACCAATTGCAGGTCCGGTTCTAAATAGTTTTGAAGATGGTGTGGTTATCAGGCCAAAGCCAGGCCCAGGTGAACAAAAGTTGGCCAGTGATCCGAGAGTGTTCGACATTTTTAAATGCATGAACACTGATTTGGGTCCATCGGTTGTGGGCTCGGGTCCAAACTACCAGCCTCGAGGTGAAGAAGCTTTGGAAGTCGAGTGTCAGTGTAGTCTGTGGAAAGACATTTGTAATAACCACTTCTGGTCAACGTCAGTCAAACCTGCGAAAAATAGAAAAATTTAAAAATTTTAAGACAGACACTAAACTTAACCTAAATTGACCCCGAGGGTCATACCGGACTTAAGATGACACCGTTATCGACCAAAATGAGTTCCAGGGGACTCAGGGCAACTTTCTGATCAATTTGGGAAATGTTGATTTTTCGCTGGAAAATTCAACTGAGCGACGTTTTGGTCCATTCGAGGACCGTTTTGGATCCGAAAAGCTTAGCCGTCGTCGCAGCGGTCTTAGTTGAGCCGTTTCCTTGTGGCCCGCCAAGTTTCGTAATTTCTTGGAAAAAGTGCCCGTTCGGGGCCCGAAACGTCCGATTTTCGTGAAACTGATTGGAAAATATCAAGTAGATATTGTCCAAAAGGTGTGGGACCCACCTTGACACTTGTCCTAATTGTGGTGGTGTTAGTTTTGGGGGGAAACTAGATGGGACAAGAGAGGGTGGCCGGCCATGTGGGTTAAAAGAGAAAAAAATAGAATTTGTTGTTAGTTGTTTTAAATTAGAAAGAAGAAGAGAGGGTTTAGAGAGAGAAGGAGAAGAAGAAGAAGAGAGAAGAGAGGGAAAGCTAGGGTTGGAGGGTTTTCAAGCCTTTGGATCGTCTCAAGACAAAGAGAATTCGTCTTCCCCTCGTCTTCCTCGTTGGTAAGACCTAACCCGATCTTCATTTTGTTAACTTTGGAAAGTTAGGGTTTTGTATAAAACTATGGGTTAGGGTTTTAGTGAGTTTGGGGGATTGTTGGAGACGTTTTGGAGGTGGTTGGAGGTGAAGAATGACGTTTTCCGGTGACCGGAGGCTCGGGAGGAGCTCCGGCCACCGTGGGTGGTGGCCGGCCGGCCATGGAGTGGCTGGCCGGAGTTGGTACCAGCCACCACATGGTGGCCGAGCCCCCCCCCCCCCCCCCTTGAACCCTAGGGCTCGGCCAAGTATTTTGGGTGGGGCCCACGTGCTCGGTTGCTCGGGTTTTAATGTTCGGGTGGTTTAAAACGTTCCCCGGACCATTTTTCCTTAACCGAATCGAAAATTGGAATTAAATTGGAAAAGTTGTAATTAACTGGTTTTAGAAACTTTAAACGTTAATTAATTGACTTAGGAGTCGGAATTCAATTCCGTCAAGTGCGTTGGGTTCCTTGAATTATTCTAAGACCGTAGAAACGAAAACGGGGGCTTTTGGAGCCCCGGAAGGCAATTTATAAAAAACCGGGCAGATTCGCCATGTCGGGCGAATCGGGCCTTTAAGGGTCCTTTATCGACAATGTCGAGTAATTGGGAAGTTTGGGAGTGATCGACATTGTCGGGGTTGCGTTTGGGCGTTAAGTTTATTGAATTTCGGTTTATTCGTACTAGTTTAAAAGTGAGTTAAAATTGTGTTCTTTTAGATCGTGCTGCGGACCGAGGCAAAGGGAAGCTCGGTGATTGACTGGGATTACATCGGGTTTTAGTGGAGCGCTTCTGGAGTTATATACGAGGTAGGGAAAAGTAGCCGGATCTCGGCCCTGATTAGGGAAAGTTAACAGTAGAATTGCATGTGACACCGGGGTGTCGTGGGTTGAGTAGGTTTACCTTTTTAAATATTAGAAAAGCATGATACGGGATTGTAGCGTTTAATAGAAAAGCATGTGACACTTAGTAGTGTCGTAGGAACAGAGAACTTAGCGATATTAGAATTGCTGGAGGCATATGACCATGCCCGGAGGTTGACTGTTTAATTTATGTCTTGGGTGGCCATGAGAGCCCGTATTTGATTGTTGATGTCTTGGGTGGCCATGAGAGCCCGTGTATTTAAATTGGTGTCTTGGGTGGCCATGAGAGCCCGTGTAGTTAAATTGGTGTCTTGGGTGGCCATGAGTGCCCGTGTTTTACTGTTGGTGTTTTGAGGTGGCCGTGAGTGCCGTGGGGTTGTTGAACCCGAGTCTTGACCGTTGGTGTGTCTTGAGTGGCAGTGAGTGCCCGTGGGGTTGTTGAACCCGAGTCTTGACCGTTGGTGTGTCTTGAGTGGCCGTGAGTGCCCGTGGGGTTGTTGAACCCGAGTCTTGACTGTTGAGGTGTCTTGAGTGGCCTTGAGTGCCTGTGTGTTTAAACTTGCCTGTGATTGTGATTGTGGTTACCTGAAGTTGTGAGTTCGAAAGGTCGACAGCCTGATCCAACTTAGTGTCGATGAATTGCGAGTTCGAAAGGTCGACAGCCTGATCCGATTTAGTGTCGATGAATTGCGAGTTCGAAAGGTCGACAGCCTGATCCGACTTAGTGTCGATGAATTGCGAGTTCGAAAGGTCGACAGCCTGATCCGACTTCATGTTGAGGAATTGCGATAGGTCGATCCCTGACCTGATTGAGATTGGTTACTGAGCAGCTGGTGTGTGATCCTTTCTGATCTTGTTTGGCGTTGTGTAGTCTGCTGTCGTGTCCTTGGAGGAGGTTGTCGATAGCTGTGTCGGGTCTACATTACTTTATCAAGTGTTGAGTCTGTTGAGGAAAGTAACGGGTTGTGGGTCAGTTGAGTACTTGAGTTGGGGGACTGTAGTCCCGGTGTTGAGTTTGGTTTGGGGTGTCACTCGCTTTATCTACTAATTATGCCATAGTCAGTCTGTTATTCGTGGTGGTGAGCGAACGCTCACCCCTAGCTGCTTTTCCTACAGGTACTGATCACCAGACGGACTAGGTTAGCTCTTGAAGTTCATGGAGCTTGGAGCGGAGTCTGGTCTTTATTTTGTTGAGTCTAGTGACGGATGTTGTACCTTGTCCTCTTGTTGGGACGTTTTTGTATTGTAAATATTATTATTTTGATGACTTAATGGAAATATCAAAGCTTTTATTCAAATAGGTTTCAAGTGTTTTTATGTTTTTAAATGTTCGCGTCCCGAGTTCGGTTTACTGAAATTGGGGCGTGACAACATTCTTCTGAGTAAACCCAGTATTCCCGTAGAGGTTCCAAGGAAGCGTGGTCGCCCAAAAAAGGGCCAGCCGAAAAAGACAGTTCCTCCAACTGTTTTTTACCAGACAAGAGCCAAATCTAAAGTGGTCCCTGCTGGTAGCTTCACTATTGATATTGCTAAACAAAGTAAAGACGGAACGTGGTGTTTTAGCAAGAGATTTGTGAAGAAAGCGGCTTCTCATTCCACAAGTTTTGAATCCCCTCAGCATGTTGAGGTTGAGGAGGATGTTGAGGATAGCGAGTTTGAGGGTATTCCGGAAGTATCTCCTGTTCCGGTATCTAACCGATTTCTCTGCTTGAATCCGGATAGGGAGTAGGTTTGGTGGGCGGTGCTCTGCTTCATTTGCTTCTTGTTCTGTTTTGTCTTTAGTTTGGCTTTTTGCCTGTTTCGGTTTGGGGAAAAGGTCTTTTTAAGGATCGTTTTTCTTGCTTCGTTTTACTTTTCTTGTAGAACGTTTGCCTAATAAATTCTTTCTCTTATCAAAAAAAAAGGAAGTGATCATTTTAAAGGTTGGTATTGTAACCGGAAAATATTTAAAAACCAAGTTTTTGTGTCTACCGGCCGAGTCCGGTTATAACCACCGGACTGGACTTCCTTTCCGGAAACCCACTCGGATATCGCCGGTAATAATGTTCTCATACCGACCACCGGACCGAAATCCGGCGGTAAACACTCCGGCGGTCCAGGTAACAGGCGGTTCCAGCCGGGTCGCCGATTTCCAGATAGTTTTGAGCACCCCTACCTACACTAATATGTATGTGTTTTCACATCACTACATAAATGTTTACAAACTTCATATGACTACACTAACCTTGAGGCCAAATAACACCACCATTCAATTAGTTTTTTTTGGTGAAATAACTAATTACCCTGAGCTAGTATCCAAAATTACATAACCCTACCGTTAGTTAAAAACGATTATTTTTTCAAATACTTACTAAATACTTATAATTTTTCTTTTTACTATAATTTTAAAATAATAAAAAATATATATATATATATATATGTATATATAATCTTATTTATATTTTTTAATCTTATCCTAAATTGTTCAAACCCTAAAACTAAATCAACCCTAAATTGTTTGTCTCTAAGGTACACGAAACTTGAACTCTCACTAACTTTCTCAGTGGCAACGCCAAATTCGTCGAAGAACTCTACGAAAATGTCTTTGTCGTCATAGGAATTGAACCGGAAGAAGGAATTGTTCCTGGTGGACAGGGTCGGCTCAATGATTATTGAGGCCTAAAGCGAGAACTGATCGATGTCTTTTTTCTTTACGAAAGAATATAATAAAAAAAAAAGTAAACATGTTCGTATAGAAAGATTATACAAGATGATATTCAACAAATGAGCTTGAATATCTACTTATAACACTTAAAATCTAAAATGAATGATGAAGATTAATTTCTAACAAGACATCCACCATGGATAAGATGTACCGTCTAGAATTTCATACAAAAATCTATAAGTTTAAGGATTCACATTTATCTATAAACACGATACATTTATGTCAAGTTAAAATATAACATGTTCAATATAATTCTAGACACTTACACTAAAGTATGCTAGCTTATATGTGACGTTGTGTATGGCTAGCTATTATCACCAACTCCTAGAAATTTCCAAAGTTAAAATCTTTTCCAGACAATTTATAGTGTTTATGAGTAACCCGGATTTTCAATATTGTCAAACACACCGAGACTCATGCTTTTAGTCCATGAATTCCATGGAGTATTTTTCGATAAATGGTCTTTTTACTAAACATAATCGTACAAAAACCAGACATTCAAGAACCGGTTGTTAATATGTGCACGTCTTGTTTCATTTTCAATAAGTGAATATTGATATTCTTTAATATTCATCTTTAGATGAATAGTTTCATTATTTGAATGTCTCGGAAATCGGTTTATAAAATATTAAGGGAAGTATGAAATGTCAAATCAAAGATTTAATGGAATTTTCATATGTTTGTTTTGAATTCTTTCTGCTTTGATCAGACATCTATATCTAATATTAGATTATTTTTCCAATTTTTACAGCTTATTTTGGTTTGAGCAATTCTGTAATGAAGTTGACAAATTAATTGTCATTCCTCAAACAAGTACTATAGTGTATTGATATATAAATATACGCGCTTCTTTTTTGATATGTTCCATTGTTTTTTATCCTTATTTTTAATTCGCTGATCATTGATAATTGGAACTTGCATGTTTTGTTTCGTTAACGATTATTTTTCACTGTGAAATAAACATCCCTAGAGTTATTAGAATGTTCAACCATCAAGAAAAATTGTCTTCCATTTGGATGAAAAATGCTTTTATGAAAAAAAAATTTGAATAGAGATTAAAATTAGGTCTAACTAGTATTAAATTTTAATTTCAAGATTAGAAGTCTAATATTTTCACTTGATTAAGTTTGATCAAATAATAACATATTTATAATTTTGTAGGGTATTTTCACCCGATGCCTTAAACGACTTCTTATTTATTTTACGGGTTCTTTTCTGATTGGTGGCCTTAAGCGACTGGTTAACTCGCTTAAAGCTTAAGCCGACCCTGGTGGTGGATGAGTGCTTAGTAGAAGCGACGGAGGGAGGAGGGAAATTTCCGAAGATGAGACCCTCCTCTTCGTAGATGTCGTGGAGCTACCGCATCTCTAGGTCGTTGAGGAGGGAAATGGGTTTCGATTTCTGAGCTCTAATGTCAAGTGGTACGGTCTGAGAATGTGCATAAGATTTATTTGAGAATGAAATTGAATGTGTTGTGTTTTTTGCTAAGTAGATCGGTGCATTTTTGTTGGTTTGAACCTCTTTATAAAAGTTACATACATATAGGACACAAATATACACTCGTGAATCTAACAGGTTGTTTGACACATATACCAGAAGAACAATATAGATTGTAATTTCAAGTGCCTAGCATAGAGATGTTGTTATAATTGTTGTTTTAAAATAAATATATTAGTCAAGTATATTATGGTATGATTTTAAAATATATTTTAATTTTTTATTTAATAAAGAATGATTTTAGGGCTTGGACATGAATAAGGGTTAGATTTAAGATTGGGATTCATTTTAGGGGTGGATTTTGGTCTGGTATGATTTTAGGGTTTTTAGAATACGGACAGTGTCGTCATTTCAATAAAATGAACAGTAAAAACTAACAGGACTAGACAGAAAAAATAACCGTATTATTTGGTGTGAAGGTTAGTATAATCATCTGAGATTTTTAAACATTCATATAGTCATTTGAAGTTTTTAAGCGTTTGTGTAGTCATGTGAAAAACACGAATACGTTAATGTAGGTATTTATAAATATCCCAAATAAAAAATCAAGTCAGCAACAGAAATCAATTCTCTTTCTATTCGTTATTACATTGTTTCCATGGTTTTGTGCGAATTAGTTATCATGTACGGTCCTTTTATGGTACATTTTAAAGTTCACCGATATCACAACTTAATTGTTGTTGACGGAGACTATCCCTTACTAAGAAGAGGGGCGAGAATGAAGGTGGGACATAACATTCCCAACTACTCGAGTGGTGACTAACTAATGCTAAAAAATTATTTTTTTAGTGAAAAACACTATCACTTTATTCATTTAAAAGGTGAACACAAACAGAAAGAACCAGATTATGAGTATGGGCATTTCTCGTAAACAATTCCAACTCTTTGATTCCAAAATTATAACAGATATAAGTTCGGTATTAGTAAATGTGACAAACACCAAAAACATAAGCTCTAAAAACTAAAGTAACCAATTATGGCCGACCTGATACAAACTTGATTGCCTTATTGTCGTTTAGTTCTCTGGTGTGGACAAGTTGTTTTCTGTGGGGTGTATGCTAGCTAATCAGGGATCACATCAATTGACGGAGGAGTTGTAACGCCCCAAATCCGGTATAATCGAACCCGGGACGTGAACGGAAGAACAAGGACAAGAGAATTAAAAAGGCTAAACAATTGAGACAACATTTTAAATCCACGATTCAAATATTAAATAAAACTAATAAAAGTGTCCTCTGAGGTTTACACTCAAGTTCGAATAAAAAAAAACTAGAACAAAGTGTGTACGTCACTAGACAACCCAGAACCCGGACTCTCGCTCCCCAGCTCTTCAAGCTTCGAAACGTCCCCCTAATCAGACTCATGATCCATACCTGTAGGAAAAACAGCAGGGGGTGAGCATTTCGCTCACCGCCACGGATACCCGACTGACCAGGACATACGAATAAAAAATACCAGGAAAACCAACATAAATTCAGGGGGAATGGTTATAGCTCACACATAATACCAAACCGTTGCACGACTAACTGTCAAACACACCAACACCTCTACCATCTTTTCACGTAAGGAAAACAAACAACGGGAATTACATCCTCAACAAATCAAATTGCAACGCACACAACATCACGCTATATCAACACACACAAATCACAGTTTCCGGTAGCAAACCGGTTGGGCCTGGAGTCGCCCCGCAATACTTTTTCCGACCGCCAATCAGAAAGGCGAGCCGACCTCTTCGCGAAACAAATCGCAACACTTTACCGATTGCTAGTCGGAAGGTGGGCCCACCTCATCGCGGAACCACGGCACCCTTCGTCGATGGCGAGTCGACAGGCGGGCCATACCTTAACCACTCATCACCACATAGATCACCAACACTCAAACAATTATCACAACACACTATCAATTATCGCATTTAACATATCAAGGCACTACCAACTATCAAGTCACACGAGTCATTCAATACACAAGCAAGTTCAACACTCCAAGCGCACACTAGTAAAACATACAAGCACAACAACGATAATAGGTACAACACGACAATTTACGGAGTATCCCTAACCTACGGGCTCAACCAGGTACCCTCATGCATTTCTACAAACATGCCAAGTATAATCAATCTACGGGCACAACCAGGTGCCCACATGCATTTTTACTAGTAACTTTCCCTAGTCAAACCGATATCCGGCTACTTTTCCCTACCTCGTAATGCCATCCAAATCCAAGCGTAGCTCCAGAATCGCTCGCGACAATTCGCCTAAAGCTCCCCTCTTCCGCGATCGGTGGTAAAATCTAAAGTGACGAGACAACACACTTTTTAATACGCAAGCCAACTTCGATTTTTATGAAATTAACGTCCAAATGTAACCCCGAAAAGTACCAATCACTCTTAAACTACCCAATTACTCGACATTGTCAAAATGGGCCCGGAATGGTCCATTTCGCCCGGCTTGGCGGATCTGCCTGGGATCGGGAAAACGTCCCTAAGGACTCCTGAAATTTCCATTTTCGTTTCTATCATTCCTAATTAAATTCATGTGTTCCAACGCACTTGGCGGAATCAATTTACGATGCCCGAGCGTTCTAATTCCGCAATTAAAGTTTCTAACCACATTTTCCGAATTTTCACGAATCACTTCCATAATTCGTTCCGGGTGTGAATTATAGACTCGGGGGTCACCCAAGACCACCCGGACACGACAAACCCGAACCCCGGCCAAGTGGGCCCCACGGCCACACTTGGGCCGTGAGTGGCCGGACTGGACCGCCACCGTTGTGGTCGGTCACGGCTCCGTGGCCCTCCCTCCAGCCATGGCCGGTCATACCACACGGTGGCCGGAGCTCCAACGAACCTCTGGTCGCCGGAAAAATACCTCATTTTCCCCCCAAAACGTTCCTAACAAGCTCTAGACTCTCATCCACCCATATTTCAACCATTTCTACCAAAACCCATGAAATCAAACTTGTCAAATGGAGAAAAGAAAGAGTGCCTACCGTAGAAAATGTTGAGAGGATCGCGAATATGCAAAAATCAAGACGATCCTTCGGTTGGATCGTCGGGAAATCGCCTTTCTTCTTCTTCTTCTTCTTCTTCTTCTTCTTCTTCTTCTTCTTCTTCTTCTTCTTCTCTTTCTTCCCTTGGCCTTCTCTCTGTTTTTCTCTAGTGTGGCCGACCACCCCTCTCTCTCTCTATCCCTTTTGTAGATCCAAATTTGAATTAAAAGACCCACATGTCCTTCCTTTTTCTGTCTTTTACCTTTAAAGTCAAGGATAAGGAGGTCATGTCCCCCTCATTTCCACCAACATGGTGACATGTGGCAAGGTGGTCCCAATACTCACCCAAAATATCTTTGTAGATATTTTTTCAGTCAGATTTTCCAAAATCGAACGTCTTGTGCCCCGTTCGGTCCGTTTTTCGAGATTTTTATGAACATTTGCGTCTTACAAGGAAATGACCTAACCAAGATCGATGCGACGACGGCTAAGCTTTTTGAGCCCCGCTCGGGCCTCGAACGGACCAGACGTCGTTCGGTTGACTTTTTCGGTAAAAAGTCAATTTTTCCCGAATTGGTCACAAGGTTGCCCTGAGTCACCCAGAACTCATTTTGGTCGATATCGGGGTCAACTTAGGTCCGATATGACTCTCGGGGTCAAGTTTAGGTCTATTTAGGTGGATGTTCAAGATTTAAAATATTTCCCGTTTTCCGCCGGCTTGACCAGCGTTGACCTGGAGCGGTCCTTACAAGAGTCCGATTGGTAACATCCAATCGAGATGGGAGTGGGACGTTTCTCCTCCCCCTGCATACCGCATCTTCGTGGGGGCTTCTTCTAATCCTCAAGAATCATGCATATCACCCTCAGGATATATTCCATCGATATTGCTAGCCAAACCAACTACCGTGGATGATTTAAGTAAGAGAAAGTAAGGGATTTTAAGAGAAGAAGGAGAAGAGTCACCGCCGACGACAACTAAGGTTTTGAGGGTTCATCCCTTAGGTTGGAGAACTTTTTCTGAAGCTTGTGTAGAGTGGTTTTTAAGTTACTTCGATTAGAGGACAAATCTAATAGAAATTCTTTTTATCCTAAAAAATGTGTGAACCAATCCTACCCATACACTCTTAAGATCCAACATTCATCATAATGTCACATCCTCACCCCAATCCCACCCAAAATTCACGCAACTTTCATCATTTCTCACACAAGTAAGGGCATAATTATAATAGCATGGTGTCATGTGGACAAGTGTCTATTTTCTTCTTCACTAATTTAATCATTCCCGCTTCGTTTCAACTCCTATTAGCTTCAAAGTTGCACCAATATTTTTCTTTTTACAAGGGCTTTAAATCAAGATCAGTCATGAATATATTTTGAAGCACAAAAATAAAAAGTTATATCGGGGTGATAAAAATAATGTTCAGTCTTGATAAATCTTGACCAATAAATGTTTTATATCTTGGTATCTAACTAGTGTTAAATGTTGATAAAAAAAACATGTCTGGGGTGATAAAAAAAATTAATGAGGTGATAAAAATGTGTACAAATTTGATAATAAGTGTGATAAACTAAAGTTTAGTGTTGATAAAAAAACATGTGATGGGGTGATAAAACACATGTAATTTAGTGATAAACATAGTGCTTAGTGTTGATAAAACTAGTGCTTAGTATTCATAAAAAAACATGTGATGAGGTGATCAAAATCATGTTCGGTTTTGGAAAATGAGATGATAAAATTAGTGTTCAGTGTTGATAAAATCAGAGTAACGTGTTGATAAAATCAGTGTAAAGTGTTGATAAAAAATACTCAGATATAATTTTTTTAAAATCATCCCCAAAATAATTTATTTTTTTCTTCCTTTAAAACATATTCACCACTGATCTTGATAGAAAGCTCTTGAAAAAAAAATATTGACGCAAGTTTGAAGCCAATCGGAGTTCAAACGAAGCGGGAAAAATGAAATCATATTTAGTTTTGAAAAATGAGGTGATAAACCTATTGTCCAGTGTTGATAAAATTAGTGTAAAGTGTTGATAAAATAAGTCTATAGTGTTGATAAAAATTACCCAGACATAATTTTTTTAAATCAACCTCAAAAATATATTTTTTTTCGTGCTTCAAAATATATTAATAACTGATCGTCATAGAAAGCCTTGAAAAAACAAAATTATTGGCACAAGTTTGAAGCCAATAGGAATTCAAACGAAGCGAGAAAAATTAACTTTGTGAATTGGTAAAAAATAATAATATGATAATTTTACTAAAAACCCACTAAAACTTACCAAAAAAAAGTGCTGATTTTTTTCAGTCAACAACACAATTGCATCTCATCCATTCATTCTTAAATTAGATGATTTGGATTGATTCACACGGTTTTTACGTTAAAGTATAGTTTCTATTCGATTCCTTCTCACTTCGATTATGCAAAAAAAAACTTATTAGAACTTCAAAACATAGTTAAACAACATAATTATGGGTGAAATTAATATCCAGCACAGCCGTAGAACTTGAAAGAGGATGGGACCACACCTCTTTCAGGTCCGTACAGAATTCAGTGTCGAATGTAAAATGAAAAAAACAAAAGTCCAGCAGAAAACATTAAGGTATACAATGTCATAGATGTTCTACAAGATCTTCACAGACAAGAAATTGGTAGTCCAAAACACAACTCAGCATCTGAAAATCACTTGTAGAATTCAAAATCAGTGTCAGGCTTCTTCACGTTGGATCTGTAGCCCTTCTCAAAGTCTTTGGGTAGTATGACATACCGATTCTTGCGAACCGCATGCATTCCGGCTTCTTGACAGATTGCTGTAATCTGTATTAGGCACCCATCCAATTTATAACAGTGGTTAGATATTTTGATTTTGACAGGTAAACAACAAGGGAACTTGTATTTATCATGCATTGCCTCGCAGCTCCTTGATACCGTCCAAAACTTTCAACAAATGACAATATTCTACAACATTTTCTCTTAAACTACTTCAATGCATTAGAAAACAACAATATTGAATAGTTGGCTACAAACTAGCATTATAGGTTTCTTCCCCACCATAACACTTCTTAAAACAATCTCCACTATCCAAAACTAAGGCCAAAATCTTTTATAAACGTCATTTGAATCAAGAATGTAATATTAATGTACCGCAACAGTGTACCCCAGAAGATAGAAGGCAAAAGGAAATGGAATAGAGCTAAGATATTAATGATATTGGATTTAGAGTGTAGTTGGTCACAGATACAGATTGCATATAGAGGCTTCTTAGCATGTGAAAGAGATAGTCCCAATACCAGAATACATATTGTTTCCACAAACTTTTTTTAAAATAAAAACAAACTAGTATAATAAGCATAATTGTTACTGGAAGTGGCAATAAAGTAAACCAAACTGACCTCAGCAGCGCTAATTTTATCTGGACGAGAAACGTAGTCTTCAAGGTCTACCTCATCACTAAGGTTCATTTTAGCAGTACAAACCTGCATAAAGAATTAAAAGGCAGCAGGATGTTGTTTACCGTTCTTGTCCAGAACTGGGAAGAAGATGATCATTTTATTATAAATCACAAATTTTATTTTTTGGAAATGGATCCAAGACATACTTGAAAAACAAGCCTCTTTTGCCGTCTATCAGGCAAAGGGAATTCAATCTTCCTGTCAAGCCTCCCAGGACGAAGAAGTGCAGGGTCCAAAGTGTCAGCCCTATTAGTTGCCATTATGACCTTAACATTCACCGTTTGGTCAAACCCATCCATCTACAAAACAAAGCAACAAAGGATCATCAAGCATAAGGAGAATGATGCATGTCAAAGATACTTTTACTAGCAGTTCGTTTGTGCAAAACAAAGGGGAAGATCTAGTATAAAATAAGAAATGTGAAGGAAGAGAGAGAATCGGAGATATTTTCCTTCTTGTTTCCATACTCAGAATTATCTGTTTAAAAGATAGGTAGAAGGGAAGTAACCAGACTCCAAATTTCCTATTCTACTTGAATGCTCTATATAAACTTATTATTGCGGGAACAAAACTAGATGGAACTCCTAGAATGCCATTGCATTAGGTTTCATTCCAGTCACCGTCTCCTCTTCATCGTTTAAGACACATCCTATTTATTCTGGTACTGGAAAACATATTAGACTAGTTGCAGCACATTAATGTAGATTCAGGATTAATATACTTTCTTTCTTACCTGATTTAGGAGTTCCATAAGAATTCGTTGGACTTCTCTGTCAGCGCCAGTTTGGGCATCAAACCTGGCAGTGGCAATTGCATCCACTTCATCAATAAAAATAATAGCAGGAGCGTTCTCTTTAGCAAGACGAAAAACATCACGAACCATACGTGGGCCCTGAACAAGACAGGAAGATAGATAGATAGATAGTCAGGCCACTAAGATACATTAGCAAGAGATAACCTCAACTCAATTTCTCATCCTTACAGCATACACAAAAATAGCCCTGTGAAAAAGCTGACAAATTACTGTAGGCATTTTTACGATTCTAAGGAACACGTCCTTTGGATGAGCAAAGGAGCCGAGTGATGTGTCAGCACTATGACCTTTATTAGTCCGTCCTTTTTTAGCATAAAGTTGAAATAGATATATATATTATAAACAGCACTTTTACTCTAAATACGTCTGATAGAAGGAGGTTTATACCATTCCCTCAGTTCTTCATAGTTACTTTGAATCTTCCAAACAAACAACTATTGTTCACAAACTGCCCTGGGTACAAACTTATAACTCAGGCTCTAAGTTCTAACTTCTAACTCTTAGGGGCCTAAAATTATAAGATATGGGGTCATTTTTCTTGCACTATGAATTTTGTATCTAATGCAAAAACTGTATAATATGGTTGCATTTCCCATTCCTTCCCATTCCATTGTCATTCCTTAGTTACGTCGTTCTTGAGTTTGGCAATGAGAATCATTCTCATTCTGATTGTTATGGTTTGACCGGTGACTTTTTGGAGAATGGTTTAGGATATCCGTTCATTAAAAATGATATGCCTAATGTTGATTTGTATTTAGTTGCAGATGATGTAAATTAAGAATAAGAAATCATCATCCATCAATGTATTCAACAAAGTTAAAACATTTGGATAACACTAAATTGAAAGGCACGATATTTTTCTTTTGTGAAATTGAAGACAGCATCACATTTCTCTTGATTCATTATATGTAACCAAGACAAAAAAAATTAAACTGAAAGGATACTGAAACACACAATTATGATTTTGCTATTCATTTAAAAATAAAAAGCCCTGAATGAAATTATTCATTGTATCAATTAATTTTTGTTTTCATGAAAATTGGAAACCATAATCACATTTCTCTTGAAATCAACTTTAAAACACCAAAAAGAAACACAAAATTATGGTTTTTAAATTTTGTTGTGCAAGGGAAAATAAGAAGGAAAATCTCATTCCCCACATTTTAGGTTCAGCATATCTATTCTGTGGGATGAGAAAGGGAAGGACAACGACAATGTGAATGAGGATGTGTTTGCTTTAGTGTTAATTCAAACATCATCAATTGGAATTTCATACCTTTTCCATTTTCGGTTTCTGTCCCCTACTAAAAAAAAATCTTTATGCATACACTACCTATATGATTGTAATTTTATGTCAAATAGAAGAGAAAGGGAGGCCATAACCAGTGGTGTCATTGTTGGGGATAGAGTAAATGGTTGATATGCTGACGGAAATAGGAAAATGAAAGGTGTATTTGAACCATACCTCACCCAAATACTTCTGGACAAACTCTGAACCAACAACTCTGATGAAGGCAGCAGTTGTGTGATTGGCAACAGCCTTCGCTAACATTGTTTTACCAGTACCAGGGGGTCCATAAAGCAAAACACCACGTGGAGGGTCTATACCAATTTGTTTGTACAAGTCATGATGAGTAAGTGGCAACTCCACTGCTTCACGAATCTCCTGCTTTTGGATGTCACACCCTCCAATATCCTAACAGTAGTGGGAAAGAACAGAGAAATGAGGTAATATACTGCACAGTTGCAGGTAAGGTGATGTTACAAGAATTTCACAAAAATATGGCACCAACAAATCACATATACAATGTCAACAATACCAAAACACAAGCTAACCAGATATTACAAGTAACATTTTAATTCAGAATTGTTAGTTACAGTCATCACCTCAGAAATGCCATAAGCTGCAAAACACGTATCACTCTTTTAAATTGAAGAACTTAAAAATAGAACAGTAAACAGCCTAAAAAACTAGAACTTAAAATGCATAGGCCATTCAGTCCTATGCATTCTCATACACCTGGTCTCAATTCCTCAACAAGAAAAAAAAGTTTCCATTCAGTCCCAGACAAACAAACAAACAAAAAAACAAGCCCTATCTCGTGCATGAGATCAATTCTATGTGTGCTAATATCTTCCATAACAAGCAAAAAAGCCCTAAATCATTCAACCAAGACAAGAGGCGTAATTGGCAGTAAAAGAAAACACAAAAGAATATAATTGGAAACAGTAGTCCAAGAGAAATCGAAAACAACTGACATTATAGGTGACATCCGGTTTCTCGGACTGAGTGAGCAGCGATATGCTGGAGTCCGCCTCAGGAGGGAGAACATCGACAAGAGCATTGGAATGACGGTGAAGAGCGACGGAAGCAGAGGGCTTGAGGAGCTCGCGATTGATGGTACTGAGAATTCTGACATAGTAGTTGGAGCCGGTGGTGGAGCCGACGATGCCGTTGTTGGTGTCGACCATCTCCATGAACTGGCCGATAACGAGGGGGACGGACTGGATTCGCTTGACCTCCTCCTGGGCGCGGAGGTGCTCGCGCTTGAGGTTCTTCTGCTCGTCTTTGACATACTCCTCCTGGATTTCGATGAACTCGATCTGGCGCTGCAGGGCCTTGAGGCGGCTGTAGAGATCGTCTTCGTCGGAGAGGTCCCGGCCGAAGTAGAGATCAGATTTGATGGACGGAGGAGGCTCGGAAACGGAGGGCTTTGGGTCCATTACCATTGTGGAGCCAGCCATAACGGACGACAACGAGAATCAGAGATCGAGTGCGCAATAAAAAGGTTTGCTCAACTGAGAGGCTATTGAAGAAAATTGGGGAAAGTACACGTATCTATGTCTATCTGTGTAATTTTTTATTTTATCTTTATCTTATTTAAATTTAAATAAAAAAATTCGGAGTCGGAGTATTCTAACTTTATATTCACTCTACTTTTTCCGTTTGATTTTAGACGGCAAGTGAGTATGCTCTACAGGAGAAATTATTGGAAAAGCCTTCTCACGATAATTATTATTTTGAGGGTAGCCTTCGTTATTTGATATATCTAGAGTTTGACCTAGTTTGGCTTATTTTGAAGCAAAAACAATGAAAAGACAAGACTACCCTTCCACACTTCCCTCCAACTCAAAACCCAACTCTTCGTCTTTCTTTGGTACATTTTCATTCAAAACCTCAAAATAAAAATCTCTTTATATCGTCTTCATCCTCACGCTCTCTCTCTCTGCAAATCAGAGCAATCGTCGGTGCCTTCTCTATCTCCGTCGCGACAAGTTCATCCAGCCCCAGGCACGATTTTACAGAAACTTCCCTCTCTCTCTGTTGATTTGTAAGGTGATTGGGTTTGGGGTTCATCTCCGGTGAATGGGTGGGCAATCGCCGGCAATGTGGCCCACTGTCGGGGAAGTGCCTAATACATAGTCGTATGAGGTTCACGCGACGACGGTAGGACTCCGAATAAGTCGTGGCCAAAAAATGACCTAGTCAGGCCGTGTGGGACCATACGAGTGGGTGTGGCCGTATGAGACCATAAGTTATATGAAACCCTAGTCGTATGAGACTATGAGCCGTATGAGACCCAACTGTATGAGACCCCAGCTGTATGAGACCATGAACAGTATGACCTCATACGGCTCCAAATAAAAGGATATGTATAGTCAATGTCCCTCGTACGGCTGGAATTACTGGCCGTATGGTTAGTAACAATGACTAAGTCCAAATAATTTGAGCATTTTAGTTATTATATATTTTTCATGTAGTAATTGTAACAACTACTACCCTATGTATATAATTGCAGAGCAATTGCAGCTCGTAGCGAGTAATTCTTGTTTAATACCTAGTGCAAATCCCTCTGAACCATTGCAGAGGTTTCCACGACTAGAAATTGTACTCGAAGAAGGTCAGTTCTTTGATTGTCGGGTCAGTCAGAGGTGTGGGTTCAAAATGTTGGCAGACATAGTGAACAAGTTGAAGGATGAAACGGCCACAATTCAAGCGTTAAGAGATGGTCCATTCGGGAGGTTCACGAAGTTGCAGAAGTTTACTCCCTCCAACAACCTTGCATGGTCCTTCGTCGTTAGGAGCACAATGGTGACAAGATCGTCTGAGATGTGGTTTGTGATGAAAGGGACACCGATCAGGTTGTCCCTGAAGGAATACGCACTAATCACGGGGTGTAATTGCTCAACACCGAACAGTGGAGATGAAGCGTTTGTAAGACAATGCAAGACAAAAGTGTTGAAGGAGAAATATTTTCGTGGTAACGAGCGTGGAGTGACGGTGGATTGCTTGCAAAAATTGTTGGACGACCTCGTGAAGAAGCGGGTGGGATCGAGTCGCCAGAGGAACAAGCCAGACCTAGACATATGCAAACTGGCTAACCTGCTTTTCGTCACTGATGCATTGCTACCGAACACGAAAAGAGATAAACACATCCAAGAAGATTGGATAGGCTTAGTGGATAACCTGGAGATGTTCAAGAACTATCCATGGGGGTATGTCTCCTTCCGACATCTAAGGGAGGATTGTATTCGAGACTTGCGCGCGAAGTATGCATCGATCCCGGTCGCGCCTGCATTTGGCCCCACCTACACCTTTTGCGGTTTTCTCCCTGTGTTTATGGTAAGTAAAACAGTAATGATAATTTTGTTATCCGCATAGATAATATTCAATTCATCGTAATGCTTATAAAATAATTTATCTTTACAAGGTATTGGCGTTCGAGTGTATGCCTAAAATTGCAAAAAAGTGGGGTCCGTGGATAAAAATTACACTCCGGACCTCCCACGGTTCTTCAAATGGTGCACGAAGTGGCCCGAGGCTCCGTCTCCAACGGAAGTTTCGGCCGAACTTGTAAAACCCGAGGTAATAAAATGTAATTGTAGACAAATTTATTTAATGTTTAAGTATCTCGGCCACATCAATGTAACGTGATTGTTATGTCTGTGTAAGTGAAAGTGATTGTGAGTGTCCTAATCCCGACGGAAGCAGAGAGGCAACTTCAGCATAACCAGAATATCAGAGTCATAGCAGAAGACACTACGAATGCCAATCTGGATCGAATTGCAGAGATTTTAGAGAATGGAGGCTCCATTGAATAGGATGATCAGGGTGATGAGGATATGCAGCCGGAAAAGGCAACTCATACTGTCCTTGATGTCATGGATGAGGGGTTGGGTGCACACCCATCCAGAACCTTCGAAGTGGGTTCAAGTTCTCGTCTGTGGGTGTGGAGACATCCGGTGGACAAGAACTACTTGAAGAGCCTGTATTGGACGATGTGAGAGAGCCTGCACTGGTACCCTCACAATCGGATGCCTTGGATGAAATCTAAGCTGTTAGAGATGAAATCCGGGTTGTTAGAGATGAAATTCGGGAGGATATCGGGGAGTTTCGGGTATCAGTTGAGGGGGCAATCGGAGCAGTGCGTACAGAGTTTAGGACTCAAATTGCTAAGATCTTTAGGGTACTTCGCACCAACTCTGATTCCTGTGACGTGCCTCATGTCGAACCATCATGTGGCAGTTCTCGACATTCAACTGCCCCCTCCTGAAGAGCAGATGATGTTGCACAGTCAAGGCCTCCAATAGTGGACCTAATCGAGTCTCATTCTTGTGATGTGCCCTTTGGAGGAGTAGATGAGGTAGTAGTGTTTGATCCTAGAGGGGTGAATGAGGTGGCAGTGTTTGATCCTTGAGGGGAGGATGAGGTGATAGTGTTTGATCCTTAAGGGGTGGTTGAGGATCTTCAAGCTCAGCCACTTACAAGAGCGGTTGAACAGGAACAGTCTTCGACGAGCACACCAGAGTCTTTGAATCTGGATATCGTCGTGCATTCTCCTATCCAATTCGCACTGATACCCACTCAATCTGATCCAGAGGTTCCAAGTTCAAGAAAAAGGAAGAGAGTCGCCGAGGTTTCCCACCTAGAAGCTATATTGCAAGATACATGGAATCTTGTAGGCGCGTTAAATGCTCGGGCACAGAATTTTGTAGTAGTCTTACGTTACTTTGATGGTTTCGTGCCGATTGAGACTCTGTACGGCACACGGGATAAAGCATATTTCCAGACCCTCTTGCAGGTAGGAAGTTCGGTGACCAACGAGATGAGTTTTCACTAGTTTTAAATTTATCCTAAAAAATGCGTACGTATACTGATTTGTAATTTAAGCAGAAAATGGACAATCAATTGTACGGCATACGGTTCCAGAGAAATTATTATCCTAGTGTATTCACTTCTACCGCCGCTGTACTGGATTGCTGGTTCCACGAACTATGCCGGTTGGAGTATGAGTCAGGAAGGATCGACGAACCAGACAACACTTTGATGGAATATGTTTACGGTAGGTAGCCCGACAATTATGGAACTACGTGGAAGAGAGTGAACAATGTATACTTCCCAGTACGTACCAAACTGGGTTTATGGATCTTCCTAGACGTTAAAGTAGAAGGAAGGCATATTGACGTCTACGACTACAAGAGTTCCAACTTCACGGATGCCGAGTTACAAGTGTTGATGAGGTCGTATGTTAGGATGATCCCTAGGATGTTGTTGTTGTCACATTACTTGCCCGGGGACAAGCAGAACTTCTACAACGAGGAGTTCACCTTCTTGAGAGTGCCGGATGTACATCAAACTAAAAGGTATGAATGATAGTTACTCACTATTAGCTAAACACTTGAATTGCATTTTAAGATAGTACATTATTTGGTAGGAATGGCAACAATGGGATCTGTGTATTGAAGATGATACGGCTGAAGTTGGCAAACAAGGATTTCGAAGATCATTTGAGAGACAGATTGATGTATAAGTTTCAAAGGAAGTATTGTATTGGTACTATGCGTTTACGGGGACTCCTTTTGTAGTATGAAATTAATGGGATTTTTGAATTATATGCGATTGTATAAAAACCCACAGAAATGATACAATATCTTATTTTTGAATTACTCACATTAATGTGGTCAGATTAATGTACAATATCTGATTTATATACTTCCCATTAACGTACAATATCTGATTTTTAAATTACCCACATTAATATCCCCCATTAATGTACGATATCTGATTTTTGAATTTCCCACATTAATGTCCCCTATTAATATACAATATCTAATTTTTGAAACCAAACCATATTAATGTCCCCCATTAATATATATCACCACCCAAGACACAATACACACTCACCCACCCATCTCATATTAAAACAACCCTAACCCTCTTCACTCACCACGCTTATAAATGGAGCTAAGGAGCCCCATTATCTACACTTCCAAGATCTTAAGGAACATGTATTCGACTATTGTTCTTGTATTATAATTTAGTAAATGTGTTTGTTGTTTTATTTGTGTAAACATGTATATGTTTATGACAGGATGGAACCAAACCATGATCCTCGTCTCGAGCGTAGATGGAGTCGACGTGAAAAAACCAGAACAATAGTACGAATACTTGAACGGGTCTTCCCTGCACTTGAACCAGCGTGGATGCAGGAGTCCTACCAAATACTCGAAGAAGCACATCAGCGCTTGGACGTCATTGAGCGCCTGATGCGCGAGAAAAATGTTGGCCTTCCTCCACTCCCTGATGGTGTAATCCCGTTTGAAAGGCCTCATTGGTCCTTCGATGTTGAGGATGACCTTGAATCTATCGAGGAGCCTTCTTGGTACCAACGTTACGTAGAATGGATGTCTCGAAACAAGGAATTCATATAGGGTATTATTGTCACGCCCCAATTTCAGTAAACCGAACTCAGGACGCGAACATTTAAAATCATAAAACAATTGAAACCTGTTTTGAATAAACACTTTAAAATCTCCATTTAGTTCATCAAAATAATGTTTACAACTCAAAATAAGTCCCAACAAGTGGACAAAACCAGGTATCTGTCACTAGACTCAAAAGTAAAACCCAGAATCCCGCTCCTAGCTCTTCAAGCTTCAGAAGCTCACCTAGTCCAACCTGTGACCGGTACCTATAGGAAAAACAACTAGGGGTGAGCGTTCGCTCACCACCACGGATAACAGACTGACTACGGCATAATTAGCAGACAATGTCGGTAACACCAACAACCAACTCAACACCGGGGATCACCATCCCCAAACTCAAGTAACCCGACCGACACCCACACACTGATACTTTCCTCAGCCGGCTCAACACTCGGACACGTAAAGTAGACCCGACACAATGATTGACGACCTCCTCCAAAGACACGACAGACCACCACGCAACACCCAAGATCACAAAGGATCGCACACCAAACAAGATCACAAAGGATCGCACTCCTGTCAGCTGCTCAGTGCCGGTTGCTAACCGGCTGGGCTCGAGCCTGCCCCACGCGCTTTGCCGATCCCTATCAGGCTCCAGGCGGTCGACCTGTTGGCGATATATACAACGCTGCTTTTCCGATAGCTAGTCGGAAGGGGAGCTGCCCTCTCATCGCCTACAAATGCTCACAACCTGCCGAGACTCGAACACGGATCAGGCTAGCCAAAGAATGCTCGCAACCTCCCAAGACTCGAACTCGGTCAGGCCAGCCAAATTCCACACCATTTCTCGACACACAGTCGGGTCACTAACCTCGGGCAAACACAATCACAATCACAAGCAAAGTTCAACAAACAGCAACAACACATGTTCAACACTCCACAGGCACTCATGGCCACCCAAGACACCAACAGTAAAACACGGACTCAACAACCCCACGGGCACTCACGGCCTCCCAAGACACACCAACCATAACTCACGGGCTCAACAACCCCACGGGCACTCACGACCTCCCAAGACACACCAACCATAACTCACGGGCTCAACAAGCCCACGGGCACTCACGGCCTCCCAAGACACACCAACCATAACTCACGGGCTCAACAACCCCACGCGCACTCATGGCCACCCAAGACACACCAACAGTAACTCACGGGCTCAACAACCCCACGGGCACTCATGGCCACCCAAAACACACCAACAGTAACTCACGGGCTCAACAACCCCACGACACTCACGGCCACCCAAGACACACCAACAGTAACTCACGGGCTCAACAACCCCTCGGCACTCACGGCCACCCAAGACACACCAACAGTAAAGACACGGGTTCAATCAACCCCACGGGCACTCATGGCCACCCAGAACACACCAACAGTAAAACACGGGCTCTCATGGCCACCCAAAACACACCAACAGTAAAACACGGGCTCAACAACCCCACGACACTCATGGCCACCCAAGACACACCAACAGTAACTCACGGGCTCAACAACCCCACGGAACTCACGGCCACCCAAGACACACCAACAGTAACTCACGGGCTCAACAACCCCTCGGCACTCACGGCCACCCAAGACACACCAACAGTAAAGACACGGGTTCAATCAACCCCACGGGCACTCATGGCCACCCAGAACACACCAACAGTAAAACACGGGCTCTCATGGCCACCCAAAACACACCAACAGTAAAACACAGGCTCAACAACCCCACGACACTCATGGCCACCCAAGACACACCAACAGTAACTCACGGGCTCAACAACCCCACGGAACTCACGGCCACCCAAGACACACCAACAGTAACTCACGGGCTCAACAACCCCTCGGCACTCACGGCCACCCAAGACACACCAACAGTAAAGACACGGGTTCAATCAACCCCACGGGCACTCATGGCCACCCAGAACACACCAACAGTAAAACACGGGCTCTCATGGCCACCCAAAACACACCAACAGTAAAACACGGGCTCTCATGGCCACCCAAGACACAACAGTAAAACACGGGCTCTCATGGCCACCCAAGACACAAAATACACAATCAACCTCCGGCATAACCAATGCCTCCAACAGTCCTAATATCAACAGTTTCACAAACAACCTCCGGGCATGGTCATATGCCTCCAGTACTCCTAATCTCGATAAGTTCGCAATCAACCTCCGGGCATGGTCATATGCCTCTAGTAATTCTAATAACGCTAAGTTCTCTGCTCCTACGACACTACTAAGTGTCACATGAATTTCCAATATTCGCTACGTTCCCATATCATGCTTTTCTAATATTCGATAAACCTACTTAACCCACGACACCCCAGTGTCACATGAAATTCTACTGTTAACTTTCCCTAGTCAGGGCCGAGATCCGGCTACTTTTCCCTACCTCGTATATGTTCTCCAAAAGTTAACCAACAAGCTCTAGAGTGATCTCAGTCACTCGCCTAGCTTTCCTTTCCCTCGGTCTGCAGCACGATCTAAAAGAACACAATTTTAAACGCTTTTAAGCTTGGAGGCATAATGCTGAATTTTAATAAACCTGGCGCCCAAAAGTAACCCCGACAATGTCGATCACTCCCAAACTCCCCAATTACTCGACATTGTGGATAATGGACCCGGAAAAGCCCGATTCGCCCAACATGGCGAATCTGCCCGGGTTTTGGAAACGCCCTTCCGGGGCTCCGAAAATTCCCGTTTTCGTTTCTACGGTCTTAGAATAATTCAAGGGTTCCTAGGCACTTGACGGAATCGAATTCCGACTTCCGAGTCAAATAATTAACGTTTAAAGTTTCTAAACCCTATAATTACAACTTTCGCATTTTAATTCCAAATTTCGATCCGGGTGTGGATTAACTACTTGGGGATCGCCCTAAACCACCCGGACACGAAAACCCGATACTCGGGCATGTGGGGCCCACCCGGCCACAATTAGGAAAATTTCCTTTTTGCCCCAAAACGTTCCTAACGAACCCCAAACCTCAACTCATCCAATTTCAACCCATTTCAAACCAAACCCTAACTTTTAAACTTAGCAAAACGAGAATCGATTAGGTGCTCACCGTAGAGAAAGTCGATGTGAGCTCGATTCCTTTAGCTTTGAGACGATCCAACGGTTCGATGCTCGTGAATAGTGGTAAGACCCCAACACCCCCTTCTCTTTTCTCTCCTTCTTCTATCTCCCTTTCTCTCTCTAAAAACCAATTTTTCTCTTCTTTTTTTGAAATGGACGTGTAGTCCTCTTCTTCCCTTTTGTTTTATTTTAAAAAAACATCAAACTAATACTTAATTACAAACTAACACCTAAAGTAGTCTTCCTTGTCTTGTCCCACACCTAACACCACCACTTGCTTGACAAGTGGCAAGGTGGGTCCAACACCTTTTTGGAAAAATATCTAGAAGATATTTTCCAATCAGATTCGCGAAAATCGGACGTTTCAGGCCCCGAACGGGCACTTTTTCCAATAAATTACGAAACTTCGCGGGCTATAAGGAAACGGCCCAACTAAGACCGTTGCGATGACGGCTAAGCTTTTTGGATCCAAAACGGTCCTCGAATGGACCAAAACGTCGCTCGGTTGACTTTTCCAGCGAAAAGTTAACATTTCCCAAATTGATCAGAAAGTTGCCCTGAGTCCCCCGGAACTCACTTTGGTCAATATCGGGGTCAACTTAAGTCCGGTATGACCCTTGGGGTCAAATTTAGGTTCAACCCAGTGTCTGCTGAATTTTTTTAAATTTTTCCGTTTTTCGCAGATTTGACTGGCGTTGACCGGGAGTGGTTATTACAATTATTAACAATCTGCTTGATATTTAATGTATTTTGTTCAACATTAATGGATTTGACTTTAATGAATTCTATCTCTGTCCACCGTACGATCCAATACATAGCCGTGCGGTCAAATATGTGACTTTCTCTTACAATTTAAATTTTTTGAACCCTAATATATAGTCGTACGGGTACATTAGCCCAATACAAAGTCGCACGGGTACATTAAGTTTCTATTTCGAACCCTAACATTGGAACCAAACGGCGTCGTGCGGTCAAATGATGAGACCACTGGAACCCTATTATTGATCTCAAACGGCACCGTGCAGTCAATTAACGAACCATGCGGTCAGATTAACGAGTCGTGCGGTCAATTGAACGAGTCGTGCGGTTACATCAACGAACTGTGCGGTCAGAATAATGAGTCGTGCGGTTCATTACAGAGAAGTGTGGTTGATTTAAGCACCGTACAGGTCCTCTCTTTGCTCTTCATCTTCTGGGCCTTCTTTGGCCGGAGATAGGTAGTCTTCTTGTGGTGGAGACTTTGGTGCCGTCGGATTACGAGCACATCCACATCTAAACTAAGTATCGCTCACATCCGATGAGGAGTCGAAAAAAGAGAGTAATCATTCTGCGACATTAAATGAAGTGATGATGTAGTAGAAATGGATGGTATGAGAAAATTATTAAGGCAAGATGAGTGTGAGTCTTATGTCGTTCCATTGTTCTTACTTATAGAAGATTAGAAAAAATATATTTCTTATGACGTCGATTTGATGTAACCAACTTTATGGAGGGAATATATTCCCTAACCCCCTACACCCTAAACCCTAACCATAAACACTAACCACTAAACCCTAAACCCTAACCATAAAACCCTAAACACAAAACCCTAAACCCTAAACCCTAACCCCAAACACTAAACCATAAAACATAAACCCTAAACACTAAATGCTAAACCCTAACCCTAAACCCCCTAATCCATAAACCCTAACCCTAAACCATAAACCCTAATTAAGGCAAGATGAGTGTGAGTCTTATGTAATTCCATTGTTCTTACTTATAGAAGATGAGAAAGAATATATTCTTTTTCACGTCGATTAATATAAGCTACTTTATGAAAGGAATATATTCCCTAAACACCTAAACCCTAAACCCTAAACACCTAAACCACTGACCCTAAACCCTAATTCAGCATACCCAAAACCATAAACCCAATCCCCTAAACCATAAAATCTGAACCCTAACCCATAAACTAACCAACCACCTCACATAAATGGAACTAACCACTCACCCACCTCACATAAATGGAACTCATTAATCACCTCACATTAATGGCACTCACTCACCACCCACCCTCGCCTATAAAAATGGCCACAGTCTTCACTCACTTCCCTCACTTCCCTCACTTCATCCATTCCACAATAATCAGATAATCAACAATGACCACAAACAATGATCAGATTATTGTACAATCTCAACACCATCAGATGTTGTTGAAGTTCGAGAAAATCAAGACATGTATGCTCAAGATCCTTCCGAAGGTGGTACAACTGAGGGAGGAGGTTCGGCAGGCCGACAGAACAGGATGGACAGAGGAAGACGCGCATAAAGCGCAGTCAATCGTGGAGCAGCTTGACGCTTTGAACAATGCATCCTGTCATTCACATACTAAGACTTGTCTCCAGGGCGTTGGTAATATGTGCCCTACTTTGTATCGGAAACAAAGACCATTAATTTTCCAATACGTGTCAGTCTTTGTTCAAATAAGTAAGGTTGGTGTTTAATGTGGAACATGTTTACCGTTGAACTTGTTTTATTATGATGCTTAAATGGCTTGTTATTGATTGAACGTTGTCATGTATGAGGTCAAACAGTAGAGTATAAACACTATGCGGTCATATTAACAAGTTGTGCGGTTACATAACGACATCGTGCGGTCAATCAACTAACCGTGAGGTCAATTAACGAGCCGCACGGTCAAATTATCAAGCCATGCGGTCAGATTAACGAGCCGCGCGGTCAGATTATCAAGCCATGCGGTCAAATTAGTGAGCCGTGCGCTCAGCTTTACGACCCGTGCAATCATTTGATGAGACCACATGAAC
The DNA here is from genome assembly GCA_963921825.1 of Erodium maritimum. Taxonomy (NCBI): domain Eukaryota; kingdom Viridiplantae; phylum Streptophyta; class Magnoliopsida; order Geraniales; family Geraniaceae; genus Erodium; species Erodium maritimum. Next base: position 39,430,935 of record OY997592.1, on the reverse strand, counting down.
CCTATTATTGATATCATACGACACTGTGCAGTCAGATTAACGAGCCGTGCAGTCAGATTTGCGGGTCGTGCAGTTAATTAACGCGCAGTACAGAGGACAAACAACCATTGTTCACAACCCGCATATATTATATCCACCGTACGACGGACCACCACACCGTACGAAAAAATGCATATAGAATTTTTAAGCAACTACCCATGACTTGACATTCAACTCATATGAGGATTGCAATTACAACATTCACAACCAAATAGTATCATTACACACAAAATCCTTACATTCAAATAGTAGCATAATAACAAACAAATACAGTCACCAAATACTATCCTCACACATTAGATGCGGAAGCACCCGAAGGACATGTTCGTTTGTTGTGACCAACATTCGCACAAATTCCACATTTTCGGGGACGCTTCGGAGCCGCTTGAGTTGCTCTTGGAGCCTCACATGCTGAAGGAATTCTTCTTTCAGTTAGTCGACCACGTTTTGACACATAGATTGGAGGGAAAACTTCCATACGACCTTCATTTCCAACATCATCAAGATTCCACTCTGATTATCGTAACATTGGGTACACGGTTCTGTGGTAAGCCACAACCCATGTTTGTACCGTGTAATAGTGCAAGCACAAATCATACAGATTTATACCAACATCCTCACAACACGCCAAGGCATGTTCACAAGGAAATCTATCGACGTCAAAAACCCTACAAGTGCATCGCTTCTTCTCTAAATCATCATACACATCAGTGTCTTCACAAATAACCTGATACTCGCCGTGTTTGTTCAGTCGTGTTATTCGCATATCTTTCCCTATAAGGTTTCTATCTGAAATGATTGTCTCTGCCTTTGGATTCACAATTTGGGTTGGCAGTAATTGAACAAGCACATCTAAATGTACCATGAACCAACGAGTAATCGTTCTCTGCATGGTCTCTAACAGCTCTACAATAGGTCATTCTCTCTCTTCTAGTATTGCACTGTTGATACACTCATCACCGTTCGTTGTCATGATATTGTACCGAGGGGCTTCGAAGTGAGATCTCGCCCATTGATGACGTTCTATGTTCGTTGTCTCTAGATATTCCGATGCCTTGGAGAACTGATCTTTCAACTGTTCGTACTTACGATTGAACCTCTCCATTGTGTACGCATCAACAACTTTTTCGAGCAACGCCACTAATTTGTCTCTACTGCCACCCTTAATGAGGGCGGACATTTTTGGACAGATGCCACCTACAATGGCCATGTTCATCTTTTGGGTAGACGACCGACACTGCATTGATGATACTTCTATTTCTATCAGAAAGGATAACCAACTCCTCCTCGTCCGTGATCTCCGGCCTCAATTTTTGGAAGAACCATGTCCATGAAGCGTCGTTCTTTGAGTCAACTACAGCCCAAGCAACAAGATATTGGTGATGATTACCATCTTGCCCAGTTGCAATTAGCATTACCCCTTTAAACTTTGTTTTCAACCACGTGTCATCTACTGTGATCACCTTTCTTAAGGCAGTGTTAAATCCCGTAATGCATGACCGATATGCCACGAAAACATATTTAAATCTACTCTCTGCATCCACCTCCAAATGAGTTACAACGCCTTCATTCATCTTTCCAACCTGATTTAAATAAACAGGGAGTAACCCATAACTTAGCTCAGGATCTCCTACAAGTTTAATCATCGTTAGTGTTTTTGCCTTCCAGCATTTCCAGTATTTATACATTCCTAACCTTCTACCGTCCAAACTATCTTGAATTTCCCATGGTTTGGGAATCTTTTTTCTCCCAGCAAATTCTTTAGCCAACATACAAGCAATATCTTCCGTAGCCAGATGACCTTTTTGTGAGTTCCGATCACTAGTTTGACAAGTATGCAAAGGCTGATAGGTTCTAATAGAGAAAGTACCCTCTGATCCCAAATCTCTTTCTGCACGCACTCTCCATCCACAATTAGCATCACGACATCTTGCAATGTATAACACCTTTGACGATCTTTCACTCTGTATCCAACATTTTTTCTTATTTGAAACCTCTTTTAGATACGTCTTACCGCTTTCTTATTCGGAAACTCTTTACCAACTACTAAATCTAACCCATCCATAAAACCGATCCTGCTTTGTTCGGGATCCACCGTATTTGACGGGAACTGCTGGTTCCTAGAAACATACTCCACTATTTGACCGTTATCTTCGATATTATTCAAGCTTACCGGTGGTTGTGTAGAAGATGATGTTTATGCTTCCAAACCACATTCTATATGTCGATGCCGAATTTCTAGGTTATCAGCATTCTCTACACGACCAAAAATATCCACGTCAAAATAACTATCATGCCCATCATTGTCATGTTCCTCATGCTCAACTGCAACAGGTTCCGGTACAACTACCATCGTATCACCGTGGACCCCATGTTCAACTTCCACCATTTCAGCTTCGACACCAGTGGTATCTTTTTTGATCAGCTCTACACGTAACATGGTATTGGTACCTACATTTTTGTTTTCCAGTACAAAATCCTGAACATTCATATCCCCTACGATCTTACTTGGCGGGATAACTCCTCTAATTTGGCATACAAGCTATGTAACTAAGTTTCAATTCTGTCTCACTCTCTTTCACGCCGATCATTGAATACAAGAGGTCCTTCAATGTTTTCAATGTTGTTCTATCATCGACACGAATACTAATCACATCCTCGTTTGTTGATATCCAATTATAATTACCATCCTCAAGCTTATATTCCCCACCGTAAGTAGCACGTATTAAAACTTCACCCATTCTTGTAACAATTACAACCTCATAAAGACATATTACTAATTAAGTAGGTGGTAGGAGAATATGCATCTAGTCGTACGGCCCAATACGTTACCGTACGGTCATATGATCATATCAGTCCAAATGGTCTGCGGGACGCACGGTGGCCTCACCTACCGCCTGTATGGTCAGAGGACGACTTTCGTCTTCAACCTAATTTGGCCGTACGGGCCTACTGGTTCAGCATTTCAGAAAATCCCCAAAACCCTCCAAAATACGATTCTAAGCCACCACATTCCAACCCTTTGTTTCATTCACTAAGTTTATTCGTATTAAACCCCTAAATATCATTTTCCCACATACTCAATTTGAAGTTCAACTCAAACTTGAACTAACATTACAAAGTCCAAGAGGATGGAGTTCACTAACTTACTTGGAGCTTCGCTTCAATGGCAGACATCAAGAGGAAGAAGAAGACACAGTCAGAGCATTGAACGGTGGTGGGCGGCGCTCGGGACAGTGGCAGATGGTGGTGTTGGTTTTGCAGATGTGAAGGTCGGGCTCGTGTCTAAAAATGGGTGAGGTGGGGGGCTGAAGTTCACCCTTTTGGGGTATTTTGAAAAAATAGAAAAGGGTACAATAGGGAATAAGAAACTTTCATTAATGTAGAGATCTTTTTTCAAAATACAACATGGGGGAAGGTTTTTTGCGAATTCCATCTTGACATAAGGCCTTTTTAGGAATTCACCCATGCTTTACACGTGATTTTAATATGTTTTAAATACACAAACTATCTTCTTAGGGTCAAACCATATAACATCTACAATGGTAGTTGCAGCGCTCGCAACACTTCATCGCCGCGGTAGTCGTTATAGTGGCCCTCGTTGCAGCGCCTCGCCGAAAAATCTTGTAACGATGAGACTCAGTGACGTAGGCCCAACGGATAGTCGCTGACCTAATGATGACGCGGAGTGGTGCCGACTTAATTCAAAACTCTCATAATTTTTTTTATAAATACACTATCACCTCTACTCAAAATTCACACCTCCTCTTCTACACCTTTTCTTCTCTCAATCTTCGTTGTTATTTCTTCTATGGATCGGCATCCAAAAGTAGCAGAATTGGCTAAAATGACTCCGGGAGAAATGACGAAAGTGGGGCAAAGGATGGTACAAATAATGGCCAAGCGGATTACAAATCGGATTTTAGTAAGGGTAGAAGATGGGGAGGTCGAGGGTTCAGAGTCGTTGACGACACCAAAGCGGAGAATGACAGAGCGAAATGGAGACGAAGCACACAAGCAAATGATAGATGACTACTTCGCTCCTACTCCGGTGTATAGGGAGCAACAATTTTGGCGTCACTTTCGGATGTCAAGATAATTGTTCCTAAGAATCATGAATACATTAAGTGAGCGGTACACATTCTTTAGTCAATTGCCCAGTGCTATAGGTAAGCCCGGGTTCTTTCCACACCAGAAGTGCACGACATCACTTCGTCAACTCTGTTATGGAGGTCCCGCTTATACTGTTGATAAGTACTTGTGAATGATGGAGAGCACTACTTTGGAGTGCGTTAGGAAGTTTTGTTTGGACGTCATCAAGATTTTTGGACTAACATATTTACGACGCCCGACTGAGGAAGATGCCAGGCGTTGGTTGGAAATCAAGAAGCCCACAGCTTCCTGGGGATGATAAGGAGTCTTGATTACATGCACTAGGATTGGAAGAACTGTCCGGCTATATGAGTTGCATGATTCTCAAGAAGAGACCACGGGAACATCCCCACAGTCATGTTAGAAATCGTTGCATCCCAAGACCTGTGGATATGGCACACTTTTTGGGAACACCGGACTCCAACAACGACATCAATGTGCTGAGTATGTCAACATTGTTATCCCTGGCAGTTCGAGACTTCGCTCCACAAGTTAAATTTAAGGTCAACGACATAGAATACGCAACTCCTTATTACTTGTCAGACGTAATTTATCCTCCTTGGCCTGCATCTGTAAAAAAAATACCAACTCCACAAACAACAAAGCAAAGATGTTTTGCTAGAAACCAAGAGACGGCGAGGAAAGATATCAAATGAACATTTGGAGTTCTGTAGGCTCGTTTTCATATCGTCACTCATCTGAGCCGAATGTGGGATAAGAACTCACTCGTAGTCATCATGACTACTTGTATTATATTGCACAACATGATCATTGAGGATCAAAGAAAGCCACACCCCACTGATCCATTTGTAAATATTGGTGTTCCGCCCATAGTGCACCGTACTTGACCACTACCATCAGTGAACATCATAAGTATCATGGACCATATAACTGTTATTTTTTGGCTCCAAATGGACCCATGGGCTTGAGCCCATCACTTAAGCCCACCAGAAAACAACTCAAGCCCATTTTCCTTTTGGCTTATATGGCACAATCGGAACAATAGGGTTTGAAAGAGACGATAAGGAGGCGGCACCTTTTGAGGACAGAGAAGAGAAGATCAAGATTGGTCCTTTTGCTTTGTGGAGGCAGCCAAAGAACAAGAAGGGAAGCAGCTCCTAATAGGTGAGATTATAGTGTTAATCTCCCTTTGGTTCGTGTTGTGTGCCGAGGAAGATCAAGTCCATCTTGTGTTGTTTAATTGCTACTGGACACAAGGAAGAAAGAGGGAGTACCAAGTTCTTGTGGTGTATTTGTGACTCACGACAGCAAGGTATACAAGAACTTGGTTCTTGATGTTATGTGTGGTCTTGATACCAAGAAGTTGGTGTTGACCCTTTTTTTGGGGTCTCTTTGTTTGTGGCGGAATCAACAGGACCAAAGCCTTGTGTGGGTGTGTTGTGGTTCAAGTAGTATTGGTGGTGTGTTACTTGGTTGTGTAGTTGTGAGGTATACGAGATCAAGTATACTAAGACCTTATGAGGTTATCACTTTCCACATAGATCTTGTCATCTAAGGAAGGCCTTCTTGTGTGGTTCTTGTTCACGGGATCAAGAGGCATGAATTCTTGATTGGTGGCTGTGGGGACAATGGTAAGATCTTGCCTTTTATTTTCAATCGTGTACAACAGACAAAAGTGAAAAAGGCTCACGAGGATAAATACGAAGGTCTTGTTTCTTACGCTTTCTTGGAGTCTTTTAGCGGTAACAAATGAAATTAGGTTTCTTTTGTGGAGTATCGTATTGTATTGAGAAATAGGGAATAGGTTGTAATTCTCGGATAATTTCTCGGAGTTCGTCGTTGTCCCGTGGACTTAGGCACATTACCGAACCACGTAAAATTGCTTGTCTCTGTTTATTTTCTGCAACTTTATTCTTTGTTCCGGTAATTTCGGTTTATCAGACATTTAGCATTTATCGATTAGGTCTAGGATCGGGGGTTGGAAAATCAAGGTTTTCGGTGTCCGTGTGGATTGAATCGCGTCGGTTCTTTTCCACGGATCCGATTGATTTTCTAGGTGAGTCTCGTATTCCGGTTTCGGGGGTACTAGATTTACAACAAGTGGTATCAAAGCCCGGTTGAGCTACTAGTGTCAGAGCATCCTGGTTTTGGCTAGTTGATTGGCTATTGCTATTACTGTTGTGTTTGTGAATATGTCTGGTAGAGCGTCCACATCTCGGGATGAGGGTTATGTGAAGGTCCATGGATTCGATATTCTTCGGTTCAATGGACGGAACAATTTTAAAGCTTGACAGATGGATTGTAAAAACATTCTTGTTAGTTTGGATCAATTTAATGCGTTGGGAGATAAACCATTAGGGGTGATCAACTTGAGAGGTGGAACAAGATGGATCAGAAAGCTTGTAGTATGATCCGTTTGTGTCTTTCTCGGAATGTGGCTTACAATTTTGCTGATGAGACTACTGCCAAGGGTATTTGGGAAAAGCTTCAGGCTATGTATCTTCAAAATGATCAGATGAGTGTGATGTACCTGCAGAAGAAGCTCTTCACTTTCAGGCTACAGTCAGGTAAACTTATAACTGATCATATTACTGAGTTTGAGTGCTTGTACTCAGATTGTGTTAGCTTGGGAGCTAAGTTTGAAGATAGCCAGAAGGCTTTATTCTTGTTGATTTCTTTATTACCGGAATGGGAGCCGTTTGTTGATCAGATGACTATGATGAACAAAGAGAAGTTTGTGTATAGTGACATTGTTCAGTCTATACTTGCAAAGGCTTCTAGGAAGAGTGTTGTGAGCGAGGACGTTCTAGCACACGGTCTCTCGGTTTCAAGGGGGAGAAATTCAAACAAGAAGTACAACAACAATAGAAGAAGTCGATCTCAGTCGAGGGGTAGAGATTTGTCTAAAGTTGATTGTTACAAGTGTAAGCGTAAAGGCCATTACATGAAGGATTGTCCGGATTTGAAAGACAATCGCACCAAACAAGAGACAGGAAAAGGCGTGGCAAATGTGGTTGAGGCACCGGAGATAGTTGAGGATATTCATATTGACGGTGACCTAGCGCATGCCTTGACAGTGGGTTCTAGTGATCATTTGTATGATGGTTGGTTGTTGGATACATGGGCTTCTTATCACTTGTGTCCGGTTCGGGACTGGTTCACCACCTATCGTGAGGTGTAGGGTCGCTCAGTGTATATGGGTGATTCTCGACCCTGCAGGATGTTAGGTGTTGGCACAATCAGATTCCAGCTAGCATACGGGTCATGTAGACAGCTTACCGAGGTACACCATATTCCGGATCTTGCAAGAGGGTTGATTTTTCTTGGGGTACTTGAGGCTCATGGTTACAGGTATGTTGGTGAGAATGGCTATTGCAACGTTTATCATGGTGACATGTTGCTATTATCGGCAATTAGGCATGTCAATCTCTATTTTCTTCAGGGTAATGTTGTTGAGGGTGGAGCTATGGTCTCCACGATTATTGATGAGAAGAGCTTGGTCCGCACACAGTTATGGCACATGCGTCTAGGGCATGTAGGTGAGGGTGGACTTAAAACTTTGAGCAGGCGTGGCTTGCTTGGCGGTGACAAGATGGAGAAGCTTGATTTCTGTGTGGATTGTGTTTATGGGAAGCAGTGCAAGGTCACTTTTGGTGACGGTATTCACAGCACCGCGGGTATTGTGGATTATATCCACACTGATGTTTGGGGACCCTTGAGAGTTGCATCGAAGGGTGGGTCCCGGTATTTTGTGTCTTTTATCGACGACTTCAGCCGGAGAGTATGGATCTATACCATGAAGCATAAATATGAAGTCAGGGATATTTTCAAGAAGTGGAAGGCTATGGTTGAGAAACAGACGGGTAGGGTGATCAAGGTTTTGAGATCTGACAATGGCGGTGAGTACACCGAGGATCCCCTTAAGGAGTTTTGTGCAGAACATGGCATCAAGAGACACTTAACAGTGAGAAAGACACCACAACAAAATGGGGTAGCAGAGCGGATGAATCGTACCCTATTAGAGAGAGCACAATGCATGTTGTCCAACACAGGTTTGGGCAGAATATGGTGGGCTGAGGCAGTAAATACGGCGTGCTACTTGATTAACCGCTCTCCTTCATCAGCTATTGAGTCCAAGGTTCCTATGGAGGTATGGTCCGGTAATCCTTCTGATTATTCTAACTTGAAAGCATTTGGTTGTCCGGCTTACTATCAAGTTAAAGAGGATAAGATTGGAGTGAGGGCCAAGAAGGCTATATTTCTCGGTTATCCTGAGAATGTGAAGGGGTACAAGTTATGGTGCCCAGAAACTCATAAGTTTGTGATTAGCCGGGATGTTACATTCCACGAGGAGGCTTTGCTACAGGCAAAGTGTGAGAGATGCAAGGACGGTTCTCCTATTTGGAGAGGTGATAACTATGATGAAGACAAAGAAGATAATCATCAGGTGGAGCTTGGAGCTCCTAGTTCTATTTCTCACGCATGTAGTTCTTCACAGATGGTACATGATGAGACTGTTATTGATGATGATGTTCCTATTGATGGGAACGAGGCCCCTACACAACAACAGGTTCAACAGATTGAGACACCGTCATTGGCAGCGGGTAGAGAACATAGGGTCAGACGTGCACCTCGGAGATTCGGCTATGAGGATGGGGTAGCTTGTGCTTTCCCGGTTACTGATTATGATGTTCCTAACACATACAAGCAAGATTTGCGTGATGATCGCAAAAAGGAGTGGAAGGACGCCATGGATGAGGAGATGTCATGTAATAACCACTCCCGGTCAACGCAGTCAAACCTGCGAAAAACATGGAAAATTTAAAAAATTTAAGACTGACACTTAAGTGAACCTAAAATGACCCCGAGTGTCATACCGGACTTAAGTTGACCCCGTTATTGACCAAAGTGAGTTTCGGGGGACTCAGGGCAACTTTCTGATCAATTTGGGAAATGTTGACTTTTCGATGGAAAAGTCAACCGAGCGACGATTTGGTCCATTCGAGGACCGTTTTGGATCCAAAAATCTTAGCCGTCGTCGCAGCGGTCTTAGTTGAGCTGTTTCCTTGTAGCCCGCCAAGTTTCGTAATTTCTTGGGAAAAGTGCCCGTTCGGGGCCCGAAAAGTCCGTTTTTCGCGAATCTGATTGGAAAATATCAACTAGATATTTTCCAAAAGGTGTGGGGCCCACCTTGCCACTTATCCAACACTTGGTGGTGTTAGTTTTGGGGGGAAAATGAGTGGTGAGGGAGAGAGTGGCCGGCCACACCTAATTAAAAAGAAAAAAAAAGAGAATTTTAGTTAGTTGATTAAATTAGAAAGAGAAGAGGGAGTTTAGAGAGAGAAGGAGAAGGAGAAGAAGGGAGAAGGTTAAGAAGCTAGGGTTTTGAGGATTATCGAGCCTTTGGATCGTCTCAAGGCAAGGAGCAACATCGTTCCCCTCGTCTTCCTCTTGAGTAAGCACCGAACCGATTCCCGTTTTGTTAATTTTCACATGTTAGGGTTTGGTTAAAATGATGAGTTAGGGTTGTAGTGAGGTTGGGGGAATTTTTGGAGACGTTTTGGAGGTGTTGGGAGGGGAAGATTGACGTTTTCCGGTGACCGGAGGCTCGGGAGGAGCTCCGGCCACCGTGGGTGGTGGCCGGCCGGCCATGGGGTGGCTGGCCGGAGCTGGGACCAGCCACCACCATGGTGGCCGAGCCCCCCCTTGAACCCTAGGGCACGGCCAAGTAGGTTGGGTGGGGGCCACGTGCTCGGTTGCTCGGGTTTTAGTGTTCGGGTGGTTTAAAATGTTCCCCGGACCATTTATCCTTAATCGAATCGAAATTTGGTTTTATATTGGAGAAGTTGTAATTAACGTGTTTTGGAAACTTTAAACGTTAATTAATTGACTCGGGAGTCGGAATTCGATTCAGTCAAGTACATTGGGTCCCTTGAACTATTCTAAGACCGTAGAAACGAAAACGGGGGCTTTTGGAGCCCCGGAAGGCAATTTACAAAACCCGGGCAGATTCGCCATGTCGGGCAAATCGGGCCTTTACGGGTCCTTTATCGACAATGTCGATTAATTGGGAAGTTTGGGAGTGATCGACATTGTTGGGGTTACGTTTGGGCGTTAAGTTATTAATTTCCGGTTTATTTCCTGCGAGTTAAAGTGCATTTAAAATTGTGCTCTTTTAGATCGTGCTGCGGACCGAGGCAAAGGGAAGCTCGGCGAGTGACTGGGATCACGCCGGGGTTTAGTGGAGCACTTTTGGAAAACACGCGCGAGGTAGGGAAAAGTAGCCGGATCTCGGCCCTGACTAGGGAAAGTTAACAGTAGAATTGCATGTGACACCGGGGTGTCGTGGGTTGAGTAGGTTATCGAATATTAGAAATGCATGATACGGGAACGTAGCGAATATTGGAAATGCAGGTGACACTTAGTAGTGTCGTAGGAGCAGAGAACTTAGCGTTATTAGAATTACTGGAGGCATATGACCATGCCCGGAGGTTGATTGTGAACTTATCGATATTAGTAGTACTGGAGGCATATGACCATGCCCGGAGGTTGATTGTGAAACTGTTGATATTAGAACTGTTGGAGGCTTTGGTTAAGCTGGAGGTTGATTTGTTTATTTGGTGTCTTGGGTGGCCTTGAGAGCCCGTATTATTATTGTTGAGTCTTGGGTGGCCATGAGAGCCCGTGTTATTATTTGTGTTTTGGGTGGCCATGAGAGCTCGTACTTTACCGTTGGGGTTTTGGCTGGCCTGACTGAGTTCGAGTCTCGGGAGGTTGCGAGCGTGTTTTATTGTTGAGTTTTGGGTGGCCATGAGAGCCCGTGTTTTGCTGTTGTGTCTTCGGTGGCCATGAGAGCCCGTGTACTAAGGTTGGTGTCTTTGGCTGGCCTGACCGAGTTAGAGTCTCGGGGGGTTGCGAGCATTCTTTGGCTGGTTTACGAGTTAGAGTCTTGGTAAGTTGCGAGCGTGTATTACTGTTGAGTTTTGAGTGGCCATGAGTGCCCGTGGGGTTGTTGAACCCGTGTCTTTACCTTTGGTGTTTTGGGTGGCCATGAGTGCCCGTGGGGTTGTTGAGCCCGTGAGTTACTGTTGGTGTGTCTTGGGAGGCCGTGAGTGCCTGTGGGGTTGTTGAGTCCGTGTTTTACTGTTGGTGTGTCTTGGGAGGCCGTGAGTGCCTGTGGGGCTGTTGAGTCCGAGTTTTACTGTTGGTGTCTTGGTGGCCATGAGTGCCTGAGAGTGTTGAACCTGTGTTGTTACTGGTTGTTGAACTTACTTGTGATTGTGATTGTGTTTGTGGTTACCTGAGGTTGGGGGCCCGCTTCATGAAACGGGGGTCCACGAGCACACGCGTCTGCATGTTCAGACGGGGTAGGGGGTCCGCCCGCCAAAAAAGGGGTCCTGGCCGCGCGTGTGTGGTTTGGGTTTGTGAGCATTCTTTGGCTGGCTTACGAGTTAGAGTCTCGGTAAGTTGCAAGCATTCTTTGGCTGGCTTACGAGTTAGAGTCTCGGTAAGTTGCAAGCATTTCTCCGGCTGGCTTACGAGTTAGAGTCTCGGTAAGTTGCAAGCATTCTTGGGTTGGCCTGACCGAGTTAGAGTCTCGGGAGGGTGTGAGCGTTCTTGGCAACTGGTTTGCGATCATTTGTGATCTTGTTTGGTGTGCGATCCTTGGTGATCTTGTTTGGTGTGGCGTAGTCTTTCTGTCGTGTCCTTGGAAGAGGTCGTGATTGTTGTGTCAGGTCTACTTTACGTGTCAGGGTGTCGAGTTGGTCAAGGAAGGTAACTGTGGGTGTGTGTTCAGTCGGAGTACTTGTGTCGGGTGTTACCGACATTGTCTACTAATTATACCGTAGTTAGTCTGTTATCTGTGGTGGTGAGCGAACGCTCACCCCTAGCTGCTTTTCCTACATGTACTGATCACAGGATGGACTAGGTGAGCTCTCGAAGCTTGTGGAGCTAGGAGCAGAGTCCGGGTCTTTGTCTTTTGAGTTTAGTGACGGATGCCTTGTACTTTTGTCCACGTGTTGGGACATATTTTAAGTTATTTTGTTTAATTAATTGGAGATTTTCAAAGTATTTATTGAAAACAGGTTTCAAGTGTTGTATCTTTTTAAATGTTCGCGTCCCGAGTGTCGGGTCTACTTTGGGTGTCCGAGTGTCGAGTTGGTCAAGGAAGGTAACAGTGGGTGTATGTTCAGTCAGAGTACTTGGGTTGGGGACAGTGTTCCCCGGTGTTGACCTTGTTTTTGGTGTTACCGACATTGTCTGCTAATTATGTCGTAGTCAGTCTGTTATCCGTGGTGGTGAGCGAACGCTCACCCCTAGCTGCTTTTCCTACAGGTACCGATCGCAGGTTGGACTAGGTGAGCTTCTGAAGCTTGAAGAGCTAGGAGCGGGTTTTCTGGGTTTATTTTGAGTCTAGCGACGGATACCATACTTTTGTCCACTTGTTGGGACGTGTTTTAAGTTGTAATTATTATTTTGTTGAACAAATGGTGTTTTTAAATTAGGTTAATGAAAACAGGTTTCAAGTATTGTATCTTTTTAAATGTTCGCGTCCCGAGTTCGGTTTTACTGAAATTGGGGCGTGACAGCTTGGTATCAGAGCTCGAGGTTTCACACCTCGGACTGTCCGTCGATTAGGTGGGGAGGGTCGAGTCAGTGTAGACCCGTAGCATTATGAGTCCTGGTTGGGATTGTGTGTATGTGTAGTGTCTTATTGCTGGCTTGCTGATTGTTGTTGCTGCTTGAAACGTTTTTAAGCTGTCGCTGGTCGACTCAGGAGCGCTCCTGTAGTCAAACGTGACGGTGCTGACATCAAGTCGGTACAACGTAGTTCATGGACGCCTGGACCGGGTTGTGACTGCGTAATGTCAAGTCTGAGGTTTTAAAATAAAAAGGGGAAAGTCTTGGTTTTGGTAGGCCCGGTGGGCGTGTTTTTATTTTGTTTGACGCCGTGGGCGTGTGTGTTTGATTTTGATTGGCCCGGTGGGCATGGTTCGGTGTCGGTTGGCCCGGTGGGCGTGTGTTGTTGTTACTCGGCCGTGTGGGCTTGTGTTTGAGGTCGGTCTTGAGTTGCCGTAACTGTGTTATGTGTTTGGTGGGTGTTGTCTGCGACGTACTAGAGTACGGGTCGCTATTAGCCGGGAAAGTTACGAATACCCTAGGGTAGACATAGCGGGTGTAAGTAGTGCGAAATCATTACCGCTACATTATCGGGGTCACTGGTTTGGCCCGGTAGGTGGAATGGGACGTTTTGGTCGCCGGCCCGGTAAGGGGTCCGGCAGGTATTAGGCGCCGGCCTGGTAAGGGGCCCGGCAGGTTTTGGGTTCCGGCCCGGTAGGGGACACGGACCGACCAGGTTACCGGCCCGGAAGGTGGCACGGCCCGTGTCGTGTGTCGGCATGGTCCAGTGAGTCGTCTTCAATTTTCTTTGGTTGTTTTTGTTTCTTCGTGCGTTTGGGTTCGCGGTTGTGGGTTGTAGAGGTCGTAGGCCTGGTGCACGGTTGGGTTGTTGTTGAGTTTTTTTTTTCTCTTACGTATTAGTATACTTAAGGCTTTAACAGCGCGAGCAGTGGTGTTTTACTGATTTGAGGACGTGTTTCCCGTGTCGAGGTTTATCTTACTCGAGCGAGTACTTGAGGTGTTGTTAGGTTGAACGGTGTGACGTTTGGCTTCAGTTTGGGGATGGTTGTTTGCCCTGACTAGAGTGGTAAGTCTTTGGTGCGTTACTAGTATGCCATAATCGAACGGGTGTCCGTGGAGGTGAGTGTAACGCTCATCCCCTTTACTACTTTTCTCGCAAGGGACGAGTAGCGAACACTGGTTTGGTTGCGGAAAGTTATAAGTAAGTGCACAAAGGACCGAATAAGGGCTTGGTGTACGTTGTGTGGTTAAATTTGAGGTTCCGCTTACGTGGTGTTATAATTAAAGTATAATTAGCGTGAATGTTGTGACGCTTAGTAACAAGTACGCTGGGGTAGACGTAGACCGTGTGAACGTTAGCGTATTTAAGCTTGTTACCTTTTTATGAGTTTGCAAACTGAACGTTTGCGTGTATCCGTGCAGAGGATACTAACTTATGGCTCGTGGTAGACGCGGACGAGCAGCGGGAACATGGGGTCGGGCGCCCACACGAGGCCGGCGGGGACGGTCATCGGGGACACCGGGAAGGGTGCCAACCGTTGAGCCCGCCGAGTACGCGGAGGCGCAAGGCACTCCTGTCGGAGAAGACAGGAGAAGCGACGCGGGACCGTCTACAGGCACACCCAGTGTTCCGCCGGTCGCGGACCCTCCCGTCATGACTACCCTGAATGAGCTAACCAGGACAGTCTAGAGTTTGGTGGCGGTCATCGCCAGCCGAGAGTCGGCTTCACCAGCTCCAGAGGCAGCCGCGGTCCCAGTGAGGCCCGGTCGGACAGAGGATCACACATCCCGGGCACTACTAGACTTCCTGAAGCTCGGGATACCCATCTTCGTCGGGGAGCCGAACCCCGACCTAGCCGAGAGGTGGCTAGAGCAGGTCACGCGGGACCTGGATACTTCAGGTATCGAAGATGGCCGCCGCAGAGTGTCCTTCGCCGCTCACCAGCTGAGGGACAGCGCCTACCACTGGTGAGGGCGTGTGAAGGACGCGGTCGGGCACGACTACGAGATCTTCCAGGAGGTATTTCTGACGCAGTACTTTCCCGAGTCGGCTCGGTTGGAGCGACATCGGCAGTTTCTAGACCTGGAGCAGGGGGGATGACAGTGGCGCAATACGAGGCCAGATTCACGGCCTTGACTAGATTCGCGCCGGAGATGGTGATGACCGAGCAGAATCGTTGCCTGCGGTTCCAGGGAGGACTGAGGCCAGTGATTCGGAACCAGGTTCTCGCTTTGAGGTTGCGGAAGTATACAGATCTTGTGGACACCGCAGCGACGGTGGAGCAAGGTATCCGGGATGCGGACAGGGCCCGTGAGGTCCGACAGCGGCCGACCAACTTTGCACGGCCGTCCGAGTCACGAGACCCGCGAAGACAGAGGACCACGGGATCCTTCCGACCTCAGGCTCACCAGGATGGATCGAGACAGCAAGGGTCGGTGGCGTCGGTGGGGCCAGTCGCTTCAGAGAGACGGCTGGGATGCTTTAGCTGCGGGCAGCCAGACCACATGCAGCGAGAGTGTCCGATGAACACGGGACCGAGAGCCGACGAGGCCAGGTGTCACCGGTGCGGCAGCGTTGGGCACACTATCGGCCAGTGCTACGAGCCGTTGGGGGCAACGACAGTGCGACGACCACATTAGTCGCGTACAGTACAATCACCCAGTGATCGCCCTCGTCAGAGTCAGCAGTCGAGGTTTTCGCAGCCGTCGACGAGCGGGCCAGTTCCGAGACAGTAGCGGAGCTATGGTTATCCTGCAGTTAGTGCGCCGAGTCAGAGGCAGCAGGCGCCAGGGGGAAGAGTGTAGCAGTTACCGACTCCCGGACCCCAGGATCCCCTACCTACTGCGAGACCTATCAGGGTACGTGTTTATTGCACCTTATATGAGCGTTAATCTAAATTTCGCGGACGAAATTCCTTTAAGGGGGGTAGATTGTAATAACCACTCCCGGTCAACGCAGTCAAACCTGCGAAAAACAGGGAAAATTTAAAAATTTTAAGACTGACACTTAAGTGAACCTAAAATGACCCCGAGTGTCATACCGGACTTAAGTTGACCCCGTTATTGACCAAAGTGAGTTCCGGGGGACTCAGGGCAACTTTCTAATCAATTTGGGAAATGTTGACTTTTCGCTGGAAAAGTCAACCGAGCGACGTTTTGGTCCATTCAAGTACCGTTTTGGATCCAAAAAGCTTAGCCGTCGTCGCAGTGGTCTTAGTTGAGTCATTTCCTTGTAGCCCGCCAAGTTTCGTAATTTCTTGGGAAAAGTGCCCGTTCGGGGCCCGAAACGTCCGTTTTTCGCGAATCTGATTGGAAAATATCAACTAGATATTTTCCAAAAGGTGTGGGGCCCACCTTGCCACTTGTCCAACACTTGGTGGTGTTAGTTTTGGGGGGAAAATGAGTGGTGAGGGAGAGAGGGGCCGGCCACACCTAATTAAAAAGAAAAAAAAAGAGAATTTTAGTTTTAAATTAGAAAGAGAAGAGAGAGTTTAGAGAGAATGAGAAGGAGAAGAAGGGAGAAGGTTAAGAAGCTAGGGTTTTGAGGATTATCGAGCCTTTGGATCGTCTCAAGGCAAGGAGCAACATCGTTCCCCTCGTCTTCCTCTTGAGTAAGCACCGAACCGATTCCCGTTTTGTTAATTTTCACATGTTAGGGTTTGGTTAAAATGATGAGTTAGGGTTGTAGTGAGGTTGGGGGAATTTTTGGAGACGTTTTGGAGGTGTTGGGAGGGGAAGATTGACGTTTTCCGGTGACCGGAGGCTCGGGAGGAGCTCCGGCCACCGTGGGTGGTGGCCGGCCGGCCATGGGGTGGCTGGCCGGAGCTGGGACCAGCCACCACCATGGTGGCCGAGCCCCCCCTTGAACCCTAGGGCACGGCCAAGTAGGTTGGGTGGGGGCCACGTGCTCGGTTGCTCGGGTTTTAGTGTTCGGGTGGTTTAAAATGTTCCCCGGACCATTTATCCTTAATCGAATCGAAATTTGGTTTTATATTGGAGAAGTTGTAATTAACGTGTTTTGGAAACTTTAAACGTTAATTAATTGACTCGGGAGTCGGAATTCGATTCAGTCAAGTACATTGGGTCCCTTGAACTATTCTAAGACCGTAGAAACGAAAACGGGGGCTTTTGGAGCCCCGGAAGGCAATTTACAAAACCCGGGCAGATTCGCCATGTCGGGAAAATCGGGCCTTTACGGGTCCTTTATCGACAATGTCGATTAATTGGGAAGTTTGGGAGTGATCGACATTGTTGGGGTTACGTTTGGGCGTTAAGTTATTAATTTCCGGTTTATTTCCTGCGAGTTAAAGTGCATTTAAAATTGTGCTCTTTTAGATCGTGCTGCGGACCGAGGCAAAGGGAAGCTCGGCGAGTGACTGGGAGCACGTCGGGGTTTAGTGGAGCACTTTTGGAAAACACGCGCGAGGTAGGGAAAAGTAGCAGGATCTCGGTCCTGACTAGGGAAAGTTAACAGTAGAATTGCATGTGACACCGGGGTGTCGTGGGTTGAGTAGGTTATCGAATATTAGAAATGCATGATACGGGAACGTAGCGAATATTGGAAATGCAGGTGACACTTAGTAGTGTCGTAGGAGCAGAGAACTTAGCGTTATTAGAATTACTGGAGGCATATGACCATGCCCGGAGGTTGATTGTGAACTTATCGATATTAGGAGTACTGGAGGCATATGACCATGCCCGGAGGTTGATTGTGAACTTATCGATATTAGGAGTACTGGAGGCATATGACCATGCCCGGAGGTTGATTGTGAAACTATTGATATTAGAACTGTTGGAGGCTTTGGTTAAGCCGGAGGTTGATTTGTTTATTTGGTGTCTTGGGTGGCCTTGAGAGCTCGTATTATTATTGTTGAGTCTTGACTGGCCATGAGAGCCCGTGTTATTATTTGTGTTTTGGGTGGCCATGAGAGCCCGTACTTTACCGTTGGGGTTTTGGCTGGCCTGACTGAGTTCGAGTCTTGGGAGGTTGCGAGCATTCTTTGGCTGGCTTACGAGTTAGAGTCTCGGGAGGTTGCAAGCGTGTTTTATTGTTGAGTTTTGGGTGGCCATGAGAGCCCGTGTTTTGCTGTTGTGTCTTGGGTGGCCATGAGAGCCCGTGTGCTAAGGTTGGTGTCTTTGGCTGGCCTGACCAAGTTAGAGTCTCGGGGGGTTGCGAGCATTCTTTGGCTGGCTTACGAGTTAGAGTCTTGGTAAGTTGCGAGCGTGTATTACTGTTGAGTTTTGAGTGGCCATGAGTGCCCGTGGGGTTATTGAACCCGTGTCTTTACCTTTGGTGTTTTGGGTGACCATGAGTACCCGTGGGGTTGTTGAGCCCGTGAGTTACTGTTGGTGTGTCTTGGGAGGCCTTGAGTGCCTGTGGGGCTGTTGAATCCGTGTTTTACTGTTGGTGTGTCTTGGGAGGCCGTGAGTGCCTGTGGGGCTGTTGAGTCTGAGTTTTACTGTTGGTGTCTTGGTGGCCATGAGTGCTTGTGAGTGTTGAACCTGTGTTGTTACTGGTTGTTGAACTTACTTGTGATTGTGATTGTGATTGTGATTGTGATTGTGTTTGTGGTTACCTGAGGTTGGGGCCCGCTTCATGAAACGGGGGTGCACGTGCACACGCGTCTGCATGTTCAGACGGGGTAGGGGGGCCGCCCGCCAAAAAAGGGGTCTTGGCCGCGCGTGTGTGGTTTGGGTTTGTGAGCATTCTTTGGCTGGCTTACGAGTTAGAGTCTCGGTAAGTTGCAAGCATTCTTTGGCTGGCTTACGAGTTAGAGTCTCGGTAAGTTGCAAGCATTTCTCCGGCTGGCTTACGAGTTAGAGTCTCGGTAAGGTGCAAGCATTCTTGGGTTGGCCTGACCGAGTTAGAGTCTCGGGAGGGTGTGAGCGTTCTTGGCAACTGTTTTGCGATCCTTTGTGATCTTGTTTGGTGTGCGATCCTTGGTGATCTTGTTTGGTGTGGCGTAGTCTTTCTGTCGTGTCCTTGGAAGAGGTCGTGATCGTTGTGTCGGGTCTACTTTGCGTGTCCGAGTGTCGAGTTGGTCAAGGAAGGTAACAGTGGGTGTATGTTCAGTCAGAGTACTTGGGTTGGGGACAGTGTTCCCCGGTGTTGACCTTGTTTTTGGTGTTACCGGCATTGTCTGCTAATTATGTCGTAGTCAGTCTGTTATCCGTGGTGGTGAGCGAACGCTCACCCCTAGCTGCTTTCCCTACAGGTACCGATCGCAGGTTGGACTAGGTGAGCTTCTGAAGCTTGAAGAGTTAGGAGCGGGTTTTCTGGGTTTATTTTGAGTCTAGCGACGGATACCATACTTTTGTCCACTTGTTGGGACGTGTTTTAAGTTTTAATTATTATTTTGTTGAACAAATGGTGTTTTTAAAGTGGGTTAATGAAAACAGGTTTCAAGTATTGTATCTTTTTAAATGTTCGCGTCCCGAGTTCGGTTTTACTGAAATTGGGGCGTGACATGTCATCTCTTTATAAAAATCAAACTTGGGAACTTGTTACACTTCGGGAAAGAGTTCGATTGGGTGCAAGTGGATCTTTATAGTGAAAGACGGGATTCCAAATTCCAAGGATAATTGTACGGGTATAAGGTACAATGCAAGATTGGTGGCTATGAGATATGCACAACAAGAATGTGTGGACTATAATGAGGTATTCTCTCCGGTGGTAAAGCACACTAGTATCCGAGTCCTATTAGCATTGGCTACGCAATTTGATTTAGAGCTCGAACAACTTGATGTTAAAACTGCATTCTTCCATGGAGATTTGGAGGAGGACATATATATGTCGCAGTCCGATGGTTATTATGTTGTTGGTGAAGAAGGGAAAGTATGCAAACTGAAGAAATCATTGTATGGGTTGAAACAGGCCTCGAGGCAGTGGTACAAGAAGTTTGATACTTTTACGATTGAGCAGGGATATGCGAGGAGCGAGTATGATCCTTGTGTATTTATTAAGGAGCTAAAGGATGGATCTTTTGTGTTTCTTTTACTCTATGTTGATGATATGCTCATTGCTGCAAGGCGCGTGATAGAAATTGATAAGCTGAAGTCACAACTTAGCAAAGAGTTTGAGATGAAAGATCTTGGTCCGGTGAAGAAGATTCTTGGGATGGAGATTATTCGGGATAGGAAGCGGGGCAGGTTGACTTTTTCACAGCGGAAGTACTTGGAGAAGGTTATGAGTCGTTTTGACATGGATTGGGAAAAACCGGTTAGTACTCCTTTAGCTGCTCACTTTAAACTCTCGAGTATGTTATCTCCCATTACTGAGGATGAGAGGGAATATATGGCTAAGGTTCCCTATGCGAGTGCAATTGGTAGTCTTATGTATGCCATGGTTTGCACGCTTCCTGATATTGCTTATCCAGTTAGTGTTGTTAGTCGGTTCATGGGGAACCCGGGGAAACAACATTGGCAGGCAGTGAAGTGGATCTTGAGGTATCTTCGGGGTACGCTGGATATTGGTTTGGTTTATGAGAGATCGTCGGTTTCAGTTGTATTGGGGTATGTTGACTCGGACTATGTTGGAGATATGGACAAACACCGATCGACTACAGGTTATTGTTTTACATTGGCCGGGGGTCCTATATCATGGAGGTCTATGTAGTGGTTGCTTTGTCTACAACAGAAGCAGAGTACATGGCAGTGACAGAGGCAGTGAAAGAGGCCATATGGCTTCGAGGATTGGTTCGAGATCTGGGTGTTGTTCAGAAGGATGTCACGGTTCTTTGCGATAGTCAGAGCGCCATCCATCTGGCAAAGAATCAGGTATTTCACTCTAGAACCAAGCATATAGATGTCAGATTTCATTTTATCAGGGATATTATTGGGGATAAACTGGTAATGTTAGAAAAAGTCGATACCAAAGAAAATGCAGCTGATATGTTGACGAATGTGGTACCGGTGATCAAGTTAGAGCATTGCCTCAACTTGATCAAGATTTCTCGATGTTGACGCCCCACGGGGGCGGGACCCTTCGGGGTGGGGGTCTTTATGACCCGGTGGAGGACGACGAGCAGGTGGAGCTATTATGGGCTTTGTCGCCAAGGTGGAGATTGTTATTTTTTGGCTCCAAATGGACCCATGGGCTTGAGCCCATCACTTAAGCCCACCAGAAAACAACTCAAGCCCATTTTCCTTTTGGATTATATGGCACAATCGGAACAGTAGGGTTTGAAAGAGACGATAAGGAGGCGGCACCTTTTGAGGACAGAGAAGAGAAGATCAAGATTGGTCCTTTTGCTTTGTGGAGGCGGCCAAGGAACAAGAAGGGAAGCAGCTCCTAATAGGTGAGATTACAGTGTTAATCTCCCTTTGGTTGGTGTTGTGTGCCGAGGAAGATCAAGTCCATCTTGTGTTTTTTAATTGCTACTGGACACAAGGAAGAAAAAGGGAGTATCAAGTTCTTGTGGTGTATTTGTGACTCACGACAGCAAGGTATACAAGAACTTGGTTCTTGATGTTGTGTGTGGTCTTGATACCAAGAAGTTGGTGTTGATCCTTTTTTTTGGGTCTCTTTGTTTGTGGCGGAATCAACAAGACCAAAGCTTTGTGTGGGTGTGTTGTGGTTCAAGTGGTATTGGTGGTGTGTTACTTGGTTGTGTAGTTGTGAGCTATACGAGATCAAGTATACTAAGACCTTATGAGGTTATCACTTTCCACATAGATCTTGTCATCTAAGGAAGGCCTTCTTGTGTGGTTCTTGTTCACGGGATCAAGAGGCATGAATTCTTGATTGGTGGCTGTGGGGACAATGGTAAGATCTTGCCTTTTATTTTCAATCGTGTACAGCAGACAAAGGTGAAAAAGGCTCACGATGATAAATACGAAGGTCTTGTTTCTTACGCTTTCTTAGAGTCTTTTAGCGGTAACAAAAGAAATTAGGTTTCTTTTGTGGAGTACCGTATTGTATTGAGAAATAGGGAATAGGTTGTAATTCTCGGATTATTTCTCGGATAATACATGGAGTTCGTCGTTGTCCCGTGGACTTAGGCACATTGCCGAACCACGTAAAATTGCTTGTCTCTGTTTATTTTCTGCAACTTTATTCTTTGTTCCGATAATTTCGGTTTATCAGACATTTAGCATTTATCGACTGGGTCTAGGATCGGGGGTTGGAAAATCAAGGTTGTCGGTGTCCGTGTGGATTAAATTTACTAGCATCTCCAATAGTAAACACCTAGATAGTTATTTACCATTGAAGATGCTCTAAGGTCAAGTATTGCACATCTATCTCATTTTATTTCACGGTTTCTCCCATCTCTTCTTCACCGGATCTCTATCAAACAACCTACACCCCTTTTTATCATTGTCGACCTCCACGGCTCCGCCTTTCCTTGCTAATATAATGTATTTCATATTTGGTATGTATAAAAATACTAGTTTAATATGGGATTGTTTTGAAAATATTAAAAAGTGAAAAAAAAACTGGTGGTAGGAGCTAGTTGTTTAGAAGAGAGAGAAAATAAAAATATGCTCCTACCACCACTCCCTGTAACTAGCTAGTTGTTTACTATTGGAGATGCTCTAAGGTCAAGTGTTGCCCATCTCTCTCATTTTATTTCATGGTTTCTCCTCTTTCTTCTTCACCGGATTTTTGTCAAACAGCCTTCACCTCTCTTTACCGTTGCTGACCTCCACGACTCCACCTTTCCTCGTTGTTGCCAACCTCCACCACTCCACTTCTCATCTCCTTCGTTGACCTCCACGGCTCTACCTCTTTGTGCTTCAAACTCATATTTGTCCATCGCTCGTATGTTCTCCATCAGCGACGACAGTGTGTTCTCTCATCGTGTGGTTGTTTTTGTTCATCGGATAAGTGGAGTTGTGTAAATGGTCACGGTGTGAAAGCTGTGTTTTCACATCTTTTTTTTTTCTTGTCACAAACCCATGTGTTCTCAAATCATTTTGTTTTGCCAGACCCACGAGTTCTCAAATCTATTTCTTTTTTTGTGTTTTGGGTTTTAGTTTTACAATGTTACCAATTAAGAAATACTTAATTTTTAATATAGCTCCCATTTTCTATCTCATGGCATAAAAATTCAACGAGGAAGATATGATAAATTTTTTTAGATGTTTTCATCTTAAGGCATAGTAATTTAACGAGGAAGATGTGATAAATGTTGTAGTTGTTTCCATCTTATGCATAACTCTTTCCTTATGTTTATGCGGCTGCTGCAAGTTGTAGTAGGAACTAGAATTTGACTGAATTTATTTCTATGAAAATTAAAGAAAAAAAAACTATTATTAACGCTTAAAGGAAAAAACGTCAACCCTAGCTTCCTCTAAGATGTCGTCGTCTTCCTCTTTGAAGCCGTCGCCATGCTCTAGGGCGCCACCGGGAGTTCGAGCATCCATTGCTCTTGTCTTGGAAACTCTAGCCGGATCTCGAGCACCGGCGACTGCACCGCAATCCGTTGTTGTAGCAGTCGTCGTGCACCCTGCAAGCGAAGGAAAAGTTCTCCCTCGTGCCACAGGTCTCAGTTCCGGCCCTCTCTCTGCTAGGGTTTCATCGCCCTTGGCACAGGTGCGGCGTCGCCGCCGCTCCCGGCTTTTTTCCGGCTCCTGTTCCCCCTCCCCACGATTCAGCTAGTCCTCGATCGTGGTCCTGGCAGCAGCAACGCCGGCAAGGAGTCACATCCATGACACATGCGTTGTGTTGTCGCTTCTCCCGGCCAAGGTCCGGTTCCTCTCCGCCAGGGAAGCCGTCATTATTGTATCCGCCTCCATGGCCACCACCGTGGGGTAAGATGATCACCTGGTCGCCTGCTTATCCAATTCGGATCCTCGCCCATGACCTTGCTCTGGGTTTCCTGCTCACTGGCGCGTTCCGGTGGTTGTCGTCTACTTCTCCAACGCAGATCCCGCCGCCTCTACCACTGTCAGTGAAGCCGCTGTCACTGGATCTGCCGCCTTGGCCTCCTCCGCAGCTTCCTCCTCGATCTCGGGTCAATTGGCCCTGGTTTATTTTATCGTTTATGTTCTGGCTTGCAGGGTTAATGATCATTGAGCGATGATTCAAAGCTTTATTCCAAGCAATCAGGGACTTTTTCTAAGAGGAATCTCTTATTCACATCTACCATCATCGCTCAGACGTACACAAGCTCGATTTTATAACGAAAGAGATGTGTCCCCTTCAAGGGACCCAGCAGCTTACAGGCCCTGCCTTGAGAAATGTTCGTCACCACATCTCCCACCCTTGCCCTAGTGGCCCACTCAAAAGTCGTCTTAGACGACCTAATATTAACATAATAATGCACCATTGTGCTATTACTCGATTCCGCGTGGTCAGGGGTTTCATCCTGATGCACTCGTTTTCTAATTGAAGTTACATTAACGAAAGTTTCATCATTACTCAAAAAAGGAAAAAACGTCAACACAAAGCAAAACCTTTTTAAAAACACCATTTTCTCTCTAGCTTCAAAACCTTAGTTGCCCCTGCCTTTCCCTTTTTCTTCTTTGTTTCACCGCCGACGAGGCCATGAACTCTGGTCATGGTGGTCGTCGGTGGTCATCAGTTCTCCCCTTCTCTCTTTACTCATCCTTAAACCTTCTCTATTTTTTCTCCCCCTTTTCTTTCGATCTCCCTACTCAGTACTATGATGCTCGTTCTCGTTCTATCATCGGTGAATTTGGCCCGAACTTCTGTAGATCCGGTCTCCTCTTCAAGGTTTCTGACAAAGTCTTTGGTCTCTCGTCTTAGATCTCGGCCGTGGGAACTATTGGTGGTCGTCTCTATTTCTTCTAGTCGGAGCTCATTCAGGTGGGTCAATCTCGGGATGATGCACGACGTGGTTCTGCTCCTCCTCCTCCTCCCGTAGGTGGTGCTTCTTGCCTTCACTCGTTCGTTGTGTGGTCAGAAAATGCTTTGTTCCGTCTAGTGTTCTGTTTCTAGTGGCCGAAGCTCATTCCGACTGGACTTGCTCGGGTTGTTCATCGACGTGGTGCTCCTCCTCCTTCCGTGGGTGGTGCATCATGTCGTGACTGGTTTGTCACATGGCCGATTTAATTGTTCTCCCTGCTTTGATCGGTGAGCTTGGGTCAGGCCAATTTTGGGGCTTAGGTGGTGGACAGGGCTCTTGTTGGGCTTCAATGGTGGGCAGAGCTTCACCTGTTATTGGCCCCCTTGCTCCCTATCCTCTGGAGGCTTTGCTAGAGAGGGTGAAGTCTCGATGGCGCATCTTAGTCTCGTCGGAGATGGCGACTCAAGGGAGGTTTAATCTGGTCGCTCTGGAGCTTCACTAGTGTTGCTGCAGTTGGAGCTTTGTCGGAGTTGTTGGCGGTTTTACGGCCGGATCCCCAGATCGTGGAGGGGTCACTCTTCGACCGGCGGTGTGGTGGTGGAAGCAGGGTTGTTGTTCTTTCTCCGGACTCGTTCGTAATGGTTCTTAGGCGTCTTGTTTCTGATTTAGCGTGGGAAGCGTTTCTTTATTGTTTGGATTTTTGATTCATTGTGAATCTGGTCTCTTTTCTCGTCGTCGCGGATGGTCGGAAGCTCAATTGTGGCGTTCTGCTTATCCATAGGCTTTGGTGTCATATATGTTCGTGTTCAGGTTGGCTCATGCTCGGTATAACTACAAGCCTTTCCTTTCGGTCCTCGCTTGGTGTTGGTCGGCGAGGGGTTAACGGTCACAGTTTCAGAACGCTCAACTCGAGTCCAGCCTTGGATACCTAGAAGTATTGACTTCTTGATGCCTGCTTGTTGGAGTGTACTGGTCGGAAGCTCGGTCATGACGTTGCCTGTTGGCTTTGTTGTCAAATCTGTCTAGGTTCGGTTTTGTACGTGCTCGGTATAACTATAGTCCATCCCTTTAAGTTCCTCGCTTGGTGTTGCTCGGCGAGGGGTTACCGGTCACGGTTTCGGAACGCTCAGCTTGAAGTCTATGCTCGTTCTCGGTAGAAATACTGGTTCTCCACCTTTGGGGCTTTTCTCGATGTACGACGGAGTTGGGTTTCAGAGGACTGAGTTCGAGCTTCACCGTCCGCAATCGAGCTGCCTTGGATGTTGTGGACGATCTGGTTTTTCTTTGGACCTGCTGCAACTTGGGTCGTCGTGTTCTTAGCCCTTAAAGGTTGGAAAATGTAGGTACTAAAACCTCTTCATTTATTATTCTGAGCTTCGTGGTTGGAAAGTTAGAGTATTAGACCTCTCTTACTGCTTTTTCATGTTCTTCAAATTTGTAAAATTTGGTTTATAGACCTTTTTTTTTATCTTGTTTGCACCCATGATGGGTTGCTAACTATTGTTGTTGGATTCACAAGTCTGTTTAGACCATTTCATAGTTGTTTCCCATGGTTGGGAATATCATGAGGCTGCGTTGTCATGTCAGTGCTCGAGTTTGTTCTTTGGTTTCACTTTCAGGTCTATAGCTATACCATTTTGTACTCCTCTTTTACCTCAAGAGAGGTTTTAATTTAAATATTGCTTTGCTGATAAAAAAAGGATAAAACGTTTGAAAATGACTAAAATCTGAAAAATAAATTATAAAGAATAAAAATAATGAAATTTGAGAAATAAAAAAACTAAAAAAATATGAAAGTTAAAAAAAGAAATAAAGAATTAAAAAATCAAAAATCAAAAGAAAGTATCAACAAAAATAATTAATAATGAAAATATATTAAAAAAAAACTACTCGCTCATGTCGAGACCCCCTCCTTGCTCTGTCGAGACCGAAACCCTAACCTTGGAACTGGCTCCTATTCCCGCCGCCTCTCCCAAGCAGAGTTCTTCGGAGGCTGCATCAGCGGAGTGGTCTTCTCCGCTACCTTGGTTGGAGTCCCCTTCCCCTCCTATCACCATGCTGAGGCACTCGCTCGACTTGAAAACAGGATCGTCCGCCTCTCCTCCGAGCGTGATCGTTATCTCCTCGGACGACTTGTCCTCGAGCCCTTCATCTTTGCACCGATCCTACCACTCGGCTCCGACCTCGCCGTTCCCCACATGGGGGCCACGTCATCGTCGTTCGGGGTTGGAGGCGGTCCAACCAAGGCGTGGCTTCGTGCGGGGGCGGCCATGGGATTCTGCCCTTCGCTCTGGTGGTCCTTCTCGCATTCATCACCCAAGGTTCAAAACCGCGGCGACCCATGACCTTGCTCTAAGTCGGCGGTGGGTGCAAGGCCAGTGTTCTGATATCCAGCAACCACGGTTCATGCATGCTACGAACCACGACCTTGCTCTGGGTAGTTGTTGGGCGCACATCCAGCTTGGCCATTAGGAGCGCTTTGGGGAGGTTGCGTCCTATGACCTTGCTCTAGGGCGTCGTTGGATGAAAGGCTGGCCTGGTAGTCCGACATGGTTTGGTCGATAGCCGGAGTGCCTTAGGGTTGTGAGGGGCCGGTCTGGGGCTCCTGTCCGTCCGTTAGGCTGGGCTCCTTCGTCCACTAGGGTTTATCAATCCCATCGTGCGACTATATCGGGGGGTAAGTCTTGGCTCCTGGGTTGGTCGGACTCTTTGCCGACTGGAAAAGAACAAGGTGCATTGGGATATCGGCGACCCCTTCGTATGAAGCCTATAGCGTATTATGACCCTGCATAGAATATCCCACCAGAGCGGTTGGTAGGACCTCGACCCTGGCCAGGACATCAAGGACCGCAGGGCCATGGTGGTATGGGGAAGCTGGGTCTAGGGGCCGTCTGTCCACCTTTGCCCCTGAACCCATTACCTAAGATTGGGTTGTGTCGTGGATTAGGGACTGAGGTACCATTGGTGACGGTCTCTACCCTGGGAGATGGCTCTCTTTGGGCAGGCCCCGGGGATGGCCTCCGAGGTCCATGTCAGACATTGAGTGGAATTCGCATTGCTGCATCTCCCAAGCCTCCTGGTGAGATGGAATATCTTTGGCGAAAGGATATGGAGGATTGTGGGGGGGGGGGGTCGGCAACTACTAGAACAGGCGAGGGCTGGCTACCTGCCCCGCCGATTCATATGAACCCTCAGGCCGACCTTGGAGGCAGGAAGGAGTATCTAGGGGTGGTCCACCAACCTTCCCTCACTGACGATCACATGCTCGGGTGCACTAACGAGGCAGAGTGTCACCCTTGGGTGACCCAGAGGTACCCAGACCCCACCTTGAGCAGTGTTCGTCGTCGGATTTTTGCTACCATGGATTTTACTTTTTCGCTATTAGCTTCGGGTTTAGTTATCTATGTTTGGTTGTTAAGTCTAGATGGCACTAAGACACATCATCAACACGTCGCCGACGTGATAGTAGTTACATGGTCTCTCTGTTTACCCTCTGGGTCCTAAACATGTATCGACTCTTTTAATGGAATAAAATGACACTTTACTCAAAAAAAAATGAAAATATATTTAATGGCATATTTAGAAAACTTTAATATTAAGGGTTTTGTAGAGCCAATGATATAATTTTGACGTAAAGGTGCGAGATTTCATAGAGCTTCAGAAAGGAGAATACATTTTAGCGCATCAGGAAGGTTTCCTAACCACTGAAGAACATGCATAGAACGCGCCTCCCTGGCAGGCTAGTGAGTCGCTTTGTTCGTAGTTATTTTTACAAATTGGAGAGAAGTTATCTCGTTTTGAGACAACACATGATGGATATCCCTAATAATAGTACCCATTGGGGACGCTGGGGTCCCCTGCCTTGATCATGTTGAGGAGGACTTGAGCATCAAATCGGATAATAATTGGGCCTCTGCCCAGAGAGGCCATATTGCGTAGCGTCGTTCCAATGGCATAAGCCTCAATCATGATCAGGGCCTAGCACCCCGTGAGAATCCCGTTTGTAGTTAATCAGACAAGCAGTCTATAATGCAATTGAATTAAAACGCCTACTCCTCGCCGACCTCGAGTCGTACTTTGAGCTATACAAAGAGGAGACGGCCAATGACACTTCGATCATGTCCCTTGAGGAGCTTGCTGATCATTGGGATCTCCTTTCCGTTGTTTCTTTCCCGCAAATTAATATAACTTTCTCTTTTAGTTTCTGACTTTCCCGTTACATTTTTCTGATACATTTTCTCTGTTGCATTACCGTTCAATTTCCATTGCATTACACTAGAACTTGCATTACATTTCAGGTACATTTCATTCTAATTTCACCTTCATTCAACTCTCATTGGTTTATGTGAAATAATTAATCAACCATACAAAACGACCAAAATACCCTATAAGGGGTCGACGGTTCTATGGCATTTCCCCCACATATAAATGCATCCCTTACCTTCATCTTTAATCACACCATTTGGCACCGCCTCCTCTCTTCCCCATTTTTCTACCGATTCTCCATCCACGTTTCAACCGAACCGCCAATGCATGATGGGTGTCGAAGCTACCCATGGTCCCCCAAAAAAGAAACAATGTTGTGTCTTTAGTGGCTTCAACATGCATGATCGGGGCACACCATCCGTTACTGGCCGACTGTATACAACCACTTCATCGTCGAAGGACCAGAGGTCGGCCCACTACAAACCGAAAAGCAATCAAAGGACCATTGGCAAAAGACCTCCATAAAGGTAAAACAATTCAATTTAATCCACCGTGAACTACATCATGCTCGGCATCCGGGTCAAATCGATGCTCAAATTAGAGCGTTGGCTGCATTGAGGTACCAGGAGCGTGCAAGTTAACCATTCACCAAGTTTGAATGGTGGAATCTAGTTAAAGATCATCCGAATTGGCTCTAATATTGCGACAAATTTCTTATGTAGGAATAATCTCACGAGAATTGTTAACCTATGTTTAGTTTCCACTTCGGTGATAAATAAATCGTGTAATACAACTTTCATTTTTATAATAAAAGTATGATGTCCATTTTTATGTTTATTAACATTTGATTCTATCAGCCTCACTTACGAGTAATGCAAATTAATGAACAACAAATCAATTTGTTTCAGCCTAATTAAAAGAGGAGAAAAATCAGTTTTATTAATATTTAATTTTATCAACCTTTCCCTTTTAATATCAATCAGATTAAAGAATTGTCGATGCTCTCACAAAATTTATTAAATAATCGAATATTACTTTACGGAGTTCCTATTGTATGTCATTGAAAAGAAAGAAAAAAAGGGAAACCCCGTTTCTTAACCCACTTTCACCTTTGCTTCCACCTTCCTAACTACGATTTACCTTTGGTGACATTTCCTAACTATGAATTATCGAGTTTTTACACGAACTAACGAAATCCGTGAAAAAATGATGACACCGTCTACTACATGAACACGGGAAGAGTGCATGCAATATTTAGGGCCATAAATGACTATTTTGCCTTCAATTTAAAGCCCCAACCCTACATCTCTCTCATTCTCTCCTCCCCAATCCCTCCTTTTCCTTTACCACTTCTCACTTTTTTCTTAACCCTAGTGTGCAAGCTCAATCCTCAATCCCTGAATTTTTTTGACTTAAAACAGATAGAGAAATGCCTGTGTATGGCTACTGTTTGAGAGAGAAGTGGTGAGGAAAGAGGAAAATGAAGGAGTGAAGAATAGTGGATTAGGGTTCTGCCAATTTTAAAATTCTTTTGGGGGTAGTTTTCAATTGTCCGTCTCTCTAAAGATTATGTATTAATGTTTGCAATTCCTTTTTTTGGACTTTTACAACTTCATTTGAAGAATTTTGTTCGATATGTTATGTGGGTGATTTCCAAATGATTGTATAATTGAAGATTCCGTATAGAAATGTTTGCAATTCCTTTTTTTTGGACTGCTAGTGTATAAAGTGATTTGTTCTTTTTTTTTGTGTTGGAGGATTGCTAGAATTGTAATCATGTAAGATTTTTTTGTTAATTTTCATAGGTGTTAGCTGGTTGGTATTTTCAAAGAGAATGAAAGAGGGTAATTATATCCCAAAATATTATGGAGAAAGACGCACGTGATGAAGAAATTAAAGCAAATGAATTTGGGAGAGTAACAATATTGTTTTGAAAAATTGAGTTAGCTTGGAGTGTATTTTTGATCTTTTATACAAAAAAAAACAATCCTGTTAAATTTAATGGATTTTATTTTTTTTGAGCGAAAAAACAGTTCCATTTAATAAGTCGAATTACATAGAAGTGCATCGAGGAACAAGCTCCTCGACCACTAAGCCAGGGTTAGACAAAGTGAATTTAGGTTCTCTGACCCTTTTAGTACCATAACCACCATCGACGGTGTTTTGATGCCACACGGGCAATGAAAGAAGATAAACGGAGAGACAAGAAGACCAGAGATCTCTATGGACCTCAACAGTAAAAGTGATGGGGGGAGGCAGCGCATCATACAGGGACCCTCCCAGATCCAGTCCCAGATGCATGTACCAGTACTCATTCCGTTTGGCGGGGCTGCTTGCCCGCCCTAGCTTGATCATCCCGGGGACCCCCGATTGCTGGCCTTTTGTGAGTACCCTGACCAATCCCCAGACCAGTCGCTCCAACTGACATTGCCCCCGCTGCTCCCTCGTCCACACGAGCTCCTGTAACCTCAGTGGGGCGCGACAAGACCTCTAAGCGAGAGACCGGATGGCGAGGTGGAGCCCTACTAGTCGAGCCCTCAAGCTCCGAGCAGGAAGCAGGGGACTGAAGTGGAGCCCTACTAGTCGACCCCTTAAGCTTCAACCGAGGGGGCGTGGGAGTCCGGGGAGTTTTAGACAACTGCAGAAACCCTGCTGGGCCAAAACCCGGGGGTGGTATATGCAAACTGGCCGGTTCCCCCCAGTCAGTGGCATACCGGCTGACCTACTTTTCCTTATCGTATTCCAGCATGAAAGTTCCAAGTCGAGGTGGACCCTGAACGGCCCACGTACAATCCTTCAGAATATGACCTATCCAGCCACAATTATAACAGAAATTCGGAAGCTTCGAGTATGTGAGTTCCACACTGAAGAGGTCTGGAAACTCTAGAAACCGGAGCACTAACCCTTTGCTTAGTGGCAGTTCCAAAAGATTCCAGAATCGAACCTTGACAGTCTCTCCCCAGCATATACCCCACTGGTCATATGAGACCTCTACACACATTCCTAGGGCATCCCCGATAGAGATACCCGTCTCCCTTGTCCGAACCAGGGACAATAGTACCCTAGCATGGACCCACAACTGCACTGCACTCGATCCAAGGCGAGCAACTCCTGAGAACAAGGATCCAAATCCCCCAACAGTAGGACCCGGACACCGAAGCACCAAGGCTCATTATGTCGGACCCACGCCCTAGATTTCGATGAACGAAAATAGAAGCCGAACAGTCCCGACCATATGTCCTTGACCACTAGCCCTTCCGCAACCCTACCCCATGCATTGGTAATGACCTAAAAGGAACATATCCTTCCGAGGAGGTTTGGGTGACCACATGCGACCTAGCAGCCCCCACTATTGGCGAGTTAGTGTCGCTGTCGTGGTTGCCCGGTACGCTGGGACCACCATCAAAGAACAGGACGAAAGCCCGTCCTGCAGACCTTCCAGGGACGCCTGGAGCTCAGCCTCCTTGGGGGTTCCAACCGAAGGGAATTCCTCTGTAAGAAGGTGTTTCGCTCGGTCCCGGGTCATCCCTAGCAGAGTAGTCAGAGCTGCCGGTATGATCAGACGGTTGGCCGGGTTGGGAAGACACTCCCCTAGTCCCAAAGCCAGAGCCGCCGTTCTAGGGAGCTCCTCCATAGGGGCTTTTCCTTTCGCTGTATTTCTCTGTAGAACGGGAAGTTCCTTTGACTGAATCCCCACATCGTCAGATGTAGGAATAACCGCTTGTGCCCACGTAATTTTGGGAGTCGGTGGCCGAACCGGATGAGGGTTCGGAGTGGGTGAAACCCTAGGTAAGATCGGGGTAACCCTGAGAATGGGCCGAGCCTTAGGGTCCCCAATACCAGCGTCGATACGTACCCCATCCCTAGCCGTCCATGTTTCCACTCCATTTCCCAACGGAACCCTAGGGTTCCCGTCCCCACGGGTAGGAACCAGAGCAAGGTCGTGGCCGATTGGGGAGCCAGCAGAGAGGGGTTGAGGGGAAGATGGAGTAGGGTTTGGGGATGGTAAGGCCTAATGGCCATTACGTGGAGAAGAAGGTACCCTAGGTTGGCGCAACGACGACCCCTCTTCGGCTTAGGAGCCGATACCAGAGGTGCCACACCAAAGGAGAAGCCTCCTGTCGGGATCGGACCCAAGGGTAGAGGGGTCGCAGGATGGTGAGGGGGTGGTGAAGTTACGGTAGACTTGGGCTTACAGCGACGAAGAGCCTTTTCTCCTACCATAACCTCAGGGCGAGGGGAAGGGAGAGGGAGAATATGACCACTGGTAGGAGCAACGGTGTCCGAAGCATGTATCATGGCTGTAGCAGACGCGACAGCAACGAAGGAGGGACAGAGACCACCATAGCGACGAACACGGACTAAGGCTAGAGAGGATCTCAAAGTTGCTAGAAAAGTTGTCATTTAATGGATTTTATTAATTCGTATAAAAACATGATAGTTTGTGATTAAAAAATGTTATCAAAGGTAAATTATAATGAGAAAAATTAAAGCAAAAGTAAACATGAGTGAGGAAACAGAGTTTCTCTAAAAAGAAGATAAATAAAAGGAAGGAGAGGATGTAGACCGTAGAATCTCCCACCCTTCATTGGGAATTCAACAACAGTAAAGAAAATGGACGGTTTCAGGAAGGCGAAGATCTAAGCCACTCTGTTCACTCCTCACTCGCTGCCCACCATCACTCTGTTCACACCCCTTTACTTTCTCTCTCACTTTCTCACCCTCCAACCAGACTTAATCTCTCCTCTGCAATGTCTATCAACAGAGACGGCACGCCTCCTCCCATGATCGGGAAAATAGGGCCTTACACAGTATTCGTGACCCCACCCTCCACTCCCCAAACCCCGCAGGCCGTCTTCGAATCGCCGGTGAAGGTCGCGGCGGCGCCTCCCGTCCAGCCGCCGCCCCAGCAGTTCGA
Organism: Erodium maritimum; assembly: GCA_963921825.1. NCBI lineage: Eukaryota > Viridiplantae > Streptophyta > Magnoliopsida > Geraniales > Geraniaceae > Erodium > Erodium maritimum. The sequence continues at coordinate 39,397,266 of OY997592.1, read as the reverse complement.
TAAGTCGCTTTCCAAATCTGGGTCTGACGATGGGTCCGCGCTGAGTTTTCTCAAGAATGCGGTCATCAGGGTGCAAAATGGTATGTTAAATTTGATGTCTTTTACAATGTACTGTTTTAAATTGTGGATCTTGTCAAGTTTTATCCGGAAAACTGTAGAGAGCCCATATGAAATAAACAAAAAAACCCTGTTAGGTTCTCTTTAGTGAAACAACCGTGCTTTGAGGAGTTCGTAAATTTTTGTTTGGTTACTGAGAAAATAGGATGAAACGGTTTTATATATTTTTGTTCATCCTGGAAGGTACGAAAAATCCCAACTTTCCTCTTTTTCTCCTCTGTCGGTGCTAGCTAGGTAAGAAACTTTTAAGGTCTAAGGGGTTCAGTTTTATCTGAACCCTTTATGCTACTGGGAGAGAAGTGGATTAAATAATTCTCTATCCTGCTCTTTGGATCGGGTACGAATTTGATGGAATGAGCTGAGTTTTTGTATCTTATTCCACTGATGTTCTGATTGGAAACTGCCAAATGGGAAGCTCAATCATGAAAGAAGTTTGTATTAGCCTCCATATAGTGTAAGATGGTTAAATTTACTGTGGTCCTAGATATGTAAATTTGAAGATACCAAGTCATATTCCTAAACAATTATTTATCAGATTGCCCAGAGGTCTTAGAGAGTAGTAGAAGTATGCTTTAGCTGTTGTTTGGTTTTGATGTGGACACTCTGCTGATAAACTAAAAGCTAATGAAGTAGCTGGGTTGAGTTGAGATATGGATGGAATACAAGTAATTGAGGTCTGTTGGGCCAAATTAGTTTGTTTCCCAGGATCCTAAAGGCAGAAGAATCTGAAATTCATTCATTTGCCTATATTCTGAAATTCCTAAACAATTGATATTGAATTCTTTTCTCATATAATGACACTAACATAATGGTTTTCTGTGGGGTTATTTTGCAGCACATTCAAGCTTGGATGATTATTTGGCTCGCTGGTTTGGGTTGAATCAGTCCAAATATCAGTGGGCATTGGATGATTACTATGAGGCCAAGGGATCGGTAAGCTTTATTGAATTTGTTCAGATTAAATCATTATTATGCTTACTAGTTTAATGGTGTGTTCAACTTTAACTAAATAGCTTTAGCCAATGAGCTTTTTGTCTTGAAGCTATTTTGGCTGGAATTTGGATTGAATACCCCTACTTAGTTTTTCTGTGTGGGTATTGTTCTTTTTATTATATTTTCATGCAACAGAGTTCAAAATAAGTACATGCATGCTTTAGTTATGGTTGCTTAAATTGTATTTCTATTTCACTATTAGGTTTGGTGGGATAGGTATGTTGACCTTTTTGGTGTGGCTACATACATGCAAAGTAAATTACAAAACCTTCTCCTTATTACTGATTTCGTATGGAAAATATGTAAATAAGAAAAATCATATGTACATATACACTTACATATTTTGTTTTTTCAAACCATATATTGATTAGTTTCCTAGTACATCTATAGAATCTCATAACTACAGTTTACTTAGTTGAAGTTTTTATTCCTTCCATATCAATAAATATTCACTTTTCACACAAGCAAATTGGGTAGCTTAGCTCAATGCATTTCAAAAGCAAGATTCTCAACTTCCCGAATGCATATGGTAGTTAGTTGGTTCTCTTGGACACTTTTGACAAAGCCATTGCTTAATCCTAGCGTTTGATTCTTTCTTGCACCTTTGTGGGGGACTAATTGGCTCTTGCCTTACGTGTGTTGGGTCTGTTGAGATTTCATCTTTGTGATTTAATCTGTTTTCTGTATCAAGGTGGTGATCTGTTGTGATTAATTGGAGTATGTATGTTAAAATTGATCTGTTTTCCTCAATGTTTCTGTATCATGGTTGGCTAATATAGATGTCCCTCTCTTCCAAACTAAGTGCCCTGTTTGATATTTAGCAAACATTGAGGATTAGTTGAGTTAGTGCTCTACTCTCCCTCCCATATCCTAGCGCGTGCCTTGAACCATTGGGGATACGGGTCATCCATGCATAATTTACAAGGAAAGTGGACACTTATTTTCAAAAATCCATTTTAGGCAAGTAGGATACTTATTTGTGAGTAACATTACTGCTCTTTTCTGATTTGTCTATCTTTTCATTTTCGCTTTCAGCAATTGGGTTGCCTATGTTTTATTTTGTCCAGAAAATCAGTTCAAATGTTATTTCATCGAAGGGTTGATTATAAGTTGGGGGAAGAACAAGCAATACTTCGTAGTAGTTCTGGTCCTAGATATAGATTTGCCAAATATATTTTCTAGTTACGTAAGACGATTGTTAAAAAAACAGATATCTGGTTAAGGTGACACAATGGACTGGTTTATGGCCTTGCTCGTGGATGAGCCTGGCCCCTTTCTTGGTGTAAACACGCGACCCTCCACCTGTTTTGGAGCAACTGTGCCTAATTAAGTTACCTATGGTGATAGTCATTCATGTTTCATACTTTTCTTTTCCTTCTATATCGCCCTAATAATTTTAGAAATATGAGCACAGGAAAAGGAGATTGGACGACCAAAAGAAATGACAAGCAAAATACAGAGTGTATGACACGCTGTATCTGGCAACAAGAAATGTAATAAGCTTCCCATTTCTTTGATTTGGACTAGTTCTGCATTTATTTTTCCTCTATAACCATAATTTGTTTTGATATTCAGAGTTTGCATCGATGAAGGTATCAGACAGTCTCAATATATATAATGTACCCATTGTAAGGAGTACAAGGAATGCACCAGCTGGATGATATAGAAAGAAAATTCATCAATGGGTTGTCTGATTTTGATGTAGCCAGTGCAATTGCTGGTCATGTCTGGATGTACTAGACTCAGCTACTTTAATCTACTTAAAGTTTAGTAGCCAAAGGCAAATTTTCAATTTCTCTTGTGAATTAGTCAGGCTGATAGAAACTGGCTCACATTGCAACTAGTCTCTGTTTTGTTAGTTAAAAAATAACTGAATTATGAAGTTACTTGTTAAATTGCAGAAGCTATTATAAAATTAAATGACATTATAAGAGTTATTACGAATTTTAACGAGATTACATTCGAAATAAAGTTTAGGTGGCAATGTCAATCCAAACTGTCTTGAATTCTTCTCCATCCGATGGGGTATTTGGGCTTTCGACATAGGTAACACTTGGCCATCGGTTGTATCGGGTGTGTTTTTGGAGGTGTTGTGTGGATGATGTTGAATTTCTTGATCTTTTAGTATATGTTGAATTTCTTGATCTTTTAGTATTCTTCTCCAATGGCCCTTTATTTGTTTTTGGATTCATTTGGGTAGAATATGACGCGAGTTCGGTACGCAAGTGACGGTTGTACAATAGTTGGCTCCGAAGTCGACATGTTGACGTGGTGTTTGGATGAGTCGGGTTTCTTCATTTTCTGACCATTGTATGTTGCATTGCAGACTTGCCGTTTGGTTGAGAAAAAGACGCGAACAAGTGAAAGAAAAGAGAGAGGAGTCAATGATTGAGAAGGGTTGGGTAATTTTATAGAGTGATGGAGGAGAGTTTAGTCGATTAATCATCTGTTATTCAGTGGGCTCACTCGTTTTTTTTGTGAAATGTGAAATCAGAGGTACGTAAGGCAAAAGACATTAATCTATCATTTTTTTTGAAACGAGTATAGATGTATAGTATTATTGTAGAATAGCAACTTTACAAGGTAGGACATAACTGCCCAGAATTTCAGATATTTGTCCCAATCGACCGTAGTCCATCAGACGCTCATGGATCCATAAAAATAGTCTGCCTTGAATCGCAGATCCGAACTTAGGAGTTCCTCTTACCGACATTTCAAAAATAATAAGACCCAAAGTCCTAAACCAAACTAACCAAAGACTTATTCAACCTAAAAAGAAATACAAAGCTAACCTAATAGAGACTGGAAATAATGCCTTGAGTGCGGATTTCCCGAGACTCCCCAGCACCGGTAGTCCTGGGTCTGTGCGTATAGGCCGTAGACGGACCCTCCCACCCCCGCCGAGTCTTCTCATTTTTTTGAAGGAGGATGAATCGCCTCCGACTGTGGATTCTGGATGTCCTCGACTGTCAGTTGCCGGGTAAGTTCCACCGAACTCCCACGTTCATCCGGAAGAGCTCGTGGGCGACGACGAGGCGGTTCCGGTATAGACTTCGGATCTGCGCCGGGGAACATAAAAAATACAACCACCAGAGAGACGGAGGCTGCCGAGATCACGATCATGGTGTCTTGGTTGGCTCCCAGATCTGACGGAGAAAAATGGCCATGGGGCGGGAGGCAGTTGCGGGGGTAGGACGACGAAGGGAGCACGGTTCCCTGTAGCCGGCGGCAGGAGAGCCACGGTGGCTATTGGCACGAGCACGGGAGGAGAGGAGTACCGGCGAGGAGGCGAATGGTGGCCGAATATCGAGGAGTTGAGATTGGAAAGCATGAGGGCGACTGAGCAGATAGAGGGAGCACGCGGTGATATCGGTTGCAGGGTGTATTGGTGACCGGAGAAAGTGGAGATCGAGAGAAGTGGGCGGCTGAAAAAGATAAACCCTAAAATAAGGAAGTTTGCACCCCAAAAAGTATTCAGAGCGTTTTGTTCCTCCCTATTACATTAATCTATCATTAATATGTTTAATATTAAATAAAATCACTGAAAATTAGAATCTAAAACCTTCATTTATGAAACTGATAATAAAAATCAACATGAAAGTTGACACACAAGATCATCGATTAAATACAAAGAAAATATATACAATGAGATACAAAACAAATTTCTATTCAAAATTTTCTCTTAAGGCTTTACAGAAATGAATAATAAGTTAGAAGTATCATAGGGGTCATGTTAAAGTATTTTGGGCATTCTGATCCCGATAGAGATTAATCAATTCTTTAGTCTTCAAAAGTTACTTGCATTTTTATTTCGTGTAAATCACTATATATCTTGCAACAATATTTTTAGTTGTAGCAAGTTAGATGACTCTTTCGGCTAACTTTGATTCTACGGGTTTACGTACCTTTTCCTTTTCTCATCTCCTTGTCGTTTTTGTCTTCTGACCTTCATGTCAGACTTCTTGATTGATTGAGGTCCGCTCAGACAACGTGTGAGGTATATCATCGTCCAACTTTGTTTGCTTGGTTCATTCGCTTTTCATATCAGGAGGAGGAAAATGTGTGACGGTCCATTTTAGTTGATCCTTCACGAGTCTTTACCAATGATTTCGAGCAAAATCTTGGCCCTCCTCTTGTTTGTACATTGTCCCCTCTTGAGCCATGATTAGGGCGTAAGATCTTTTGCTTTGGTAGATGTACGGACATTGTAGGCTATAAGCATGAACCTTTGCAACTTTTGTGTTGACCTGTCTTCAATGATCCTTCCCATTTTTTGAGCTCTGTTCCGAGTTTTTACTAGTTTTCATGCTTTTAATCTCATTGTCGATGACATCCCAATAAGCCTAAGTCTTCTTGTCATTCCCAAAGATTAGTTCGAAAGATTTGTTGATCCATATGACCATGAGACGTTCTTCTTCGATGATGCTCTAAAGATTGAGAATACATGAGAGGCGTTCATAATCGAATAGACTGAAATTTTGTGAATAAACTTGACGCACATTCACTGTGAAAGTGTCATAAATTTCTAAGAAATTAGTCAGGTGGTCTCCTGGATTCTCGTGAGTATTCCCACGAAATGGATCACTCTTTAGTAGATTCAAGAGAAGGTCATCGATCTTGGAAGTGTTAGTAGAAAATGGTGGTCTCACAATGTTTGATTCTCCACCTAGGGTGAATGGAGTACCATACTCTATCAACACTCTTTGTCTTGTCACCTCGAATAACTAGGGGGATCTGAGGTTTAGTTCTCTACACCCTCAACCCTCAATTGGTTGATTGCATTGTTCAACTCGGAGGGTCTATGAGAACTAATTCATACATAAAATGGGTCCGTTAAGCATACCGATCGTCAAATATTATTTCATTTCAAGTTCGAGTTATCGTATCCAAAGAAGTAGTAATACAAGCACTTAATTCTTAATTTTCATTACAACCGCCTAGTTATTCTTAATCTAGGTGTAGAGAGACATAAGTAATTACAATTTGTAAACTTCTCTAACTTTTGGGGTTGTAATCCTATAGCTATTGCACTCGTTTTAACCTGATTATACTATAGGTTAGATTTAAACCAAGTTTCATAATACTTAGTCATTCTAACAATTTAATTTCTCAAGTTTGAATGCTAAAACTATTCATCTATCAAGTGATCAAGTTAACGAAGCATTAAGTTCAATCATGCAAGCATTAACCTAAATATAAATGGCACAGAGTAACAACGGAATCCATTTAGTTAATTTCTCATATTGCTTCCCCTAGCCTTAGATCAATGAAGATTTAGATCATAGTGATGAAAAAAGAATAGAAAATGAAAGAAAAACAAGAGATGAACATATTTCAAAGGTAAAAGTTGATACAAATATCGAGTTAACGATGATATCTCATAATAACTTTGATCCTTACTTTCATACACTTCTCTATTTTTTTTATCAGCATTTTTTTTATATATATAAGTAAACCTTTCAATAGGAATACAACTTAAGATTCATCTACGGATCAAGCACAAAAAAGTACACTAGACTGAAATACAACATGGGATGAAAATGAAACCCCTTCACAGCAACCCAAGGACAAACTGAACATGATTAACACCACAACAACACAAGAGACAGGCCTAAAACACAAAAACAGTTAAACACTAAGCCTTGAAGAGCCTTCTTTGATATGAAATTTTGCAGCAAAGGAAATATGAAACGCGCCCAAAAGGACAATGAAGTCCTGATGCTTGAATTTGGTTGAAATTGAGCTTGAAGACCCATCCTCTGAACCGATGAAGAGGATGAATGAACCCAGTTCCTTCCTCATAAACTGAAGAGGATTGATGATGTTTGATTGAGATGAAAGTTGATTGGTTGAAAGAAAGGGATCAGGAGAAGAGCTTGAAGAAAAGAAGCAGAGAAAAAACTGAAAACACCAGCCAAGACAAATGGAAATCTAGAAACCCTACTTAGAAGGATAATCCTAAACCAACCCGAATTACCTTCTAACCCTAACTGGAAGCTTCTGAATGGGAAAAACGTGCCCTGAAACTTGCCGGCGGCCTACCCCTTGACCGGCGAGCTCGACCCTCACAAGGTCGAGATGAATCGAAGCAAACCAGAGTAGAGAGAGAGAACGGGAGGGAGAAGACACATCCAACCATAGTAGAGAGACTAGCTTACCCAGGTGTAGAACATCCTTCAGATCCTTAACCGCAGAACCCGAGCCCTGTCCTCCAGACGCTTCGGCCAACCTCAAAAACGCTCACCGGAGGACGGTATTTCTATCAAGGTCTGTCCTGCGTCAAGATCTGTCCGATCTAGAACCCTCGTCGACGGCTGGAGGGGGAGAAAACTGGAGGGGGAAGCGCCGCCCAACAACCACCACTAACAGGTGGAGATCCTCAGAGATCCGCTTCAATCCGCCCCGAAACAACATGGAAAAGAGTCCCACGGCCGAAAATTGAAGACCCCCCCCCCGTCAACGGCAAGCGACCGAGAACCACGACGACAAGTCCGGGCCAGATCCACCACGATCCAAGCCGGATGAGCTTGGAAACGCGTCCCACACAAGAATTTAGCTTCGAACATGCCCACCAGAGGTAAATCGGACGACCAAGCAACACCGAGGAAAAGGGGAGGGAGAAGGAGGGTAAAGTGAAATTGGACGGGGGAAAGGGAGAGGAGGGTCTGAGGAGAAGATCTTCGCCGGCAGCGACCACAGCCGTGGCCGTCACCGACGAGATCGAGAGGAGAGGCTAGGGTTGTGAACAGGGAGAGAGTTTCTTGTGTTGACTATTTCTCCTAACCTCAATATACACTTCTCTATTAGAAAACACAAGCCCTAACTCTCAAATATCTGATTGCCCCCCTTAAAAATATGCCTAATCTTACCATTTATAACCCCAAAAATACAGTAGGAAAACAACTCTGGTTGTGCGTCGTAGGTCGTTACACGAACCGTGCTTGGCGCGGCTTGGGGTACGTTTCATGTATGAAAATGGTGGGATTTGAGGCGCTCATACGTTGTTCGTCCTTGAGCCCATTGGGCCTAGAGCGTCTCAACCCTCAATTGGAGACATATATTTCAGATAATAATAATAATAATAATAATAATAATAATAATAATAATAATAATAATAATAATAATAATAATAATAATAATAAATATTTAAAATCAAAGCAGTAAAATCAGGTAGTGTTCTAATAAAAATCTCGCCTAGACTGAGTTTTAGAGCACTAGGTAAAGTCGAGAGCAAAGACGAGGCTTCAACGATGCGGATCGTTTTCAAGGACTCCTTGACATTTCACCACACTTAATGTAATTCAATGTGGTATCATGACCTCAAGAGGAACAGTGCGTACGAGTCGACATGAACTCATACCAGGATTGTTTGCTCTGAATCGGAGGGTCATCCAACCGAGCCTTGGGACGGTGTGGGTATTAACGTAGGGTGGGTCGATCAAATTATATTTCAAAGGGTCGTTGACGGGATGTATCCAAAACCAACAACGTAAAAGCTGTGGCCGTGCAGATGCATGGGGTGATCCTCGGATGCGTTGAGCACGTTGGTTGCTTGATACACTATCTCCACCTCTTCATTGTAATCCAACATCTTTAACTTCAGTGGTCCTGTCGTGTTTGCTCCTAGATCATCAGCCGTGAAGTTATACAAGTAGGGTGGTCCATCCGGAAAATCATCCGTCAAAACCCCACTCATGTTGCTACATATTTAAGCAATACAATACCCCAATTAAATATTGAAATATAAACCCACACCAAAAATAAAAATAATGACATACATAAATATTGAAAGGAGTTAAGTATCTCAGTTTGGGTTCACCAAAAGGTCCTTAATATTTAGGGTAAATTACAAATACAAACCTTAAATTTGTAGCGTTTAATTGTTACCTACCTTAATTTTTTTTAACTGATATCTAGGGGTTAGCATCGGCCGGTACCCGCCCAAAATCTCAAACCCATTACCCAAACTGTTTTTTCCGGTTACATAAAATCCGTACCCATCCCCATCAACGGTCGCTAAAGGGAAGGTCGATAATCGCCAGACCTCACTACCGATCGGGGACGGTTATAAACAACCAACCCAGGCCCAATGGGCTTTCTGATGGGCCTTTTAAATAAAACCCAAAATACAACATTTTTCAAACATCGACATACAAATTTACAACTTAATTTTACAAACCTCCCTCTTTTTTTAACAATTAAAAACATTCAAACACATTAAAACTTCCTGGAACTAATAACTCATAATCATATGTTCTCTTACAAAACAAGGTTTCAAAAACCATTTTTCTACAAAACAAACAGTTGAGTCACAAAAAAAATACAATTTTGAGTAAACTACTACAGTGTCGGCCGGTCATGGTCACCACAGTTTAGAACATCTCAAATCGTTAACAACCATTGACTAGGCCGGGTCGATGATTTTTAAACCGTTCCCGACCCGGGTAAGATCGGTTCCGGGTTTTCCGATGACGGGGATGGCCAGAGATGGTCGGTTTACGGTGATGGTCGGATTTTTGCTCAGCCCTACTGATACCTACTCAGATGTTTAGTTATATAAAAAAATAGTCCGAATCGTCAAAATGATGAAAATACCCTCAACTACACTTCACTAATTATTTAAAAACTCACTTTTGTTATATATATATATATTTACTTATTAAATCACTTTAGTTTTATTTAAAAAAAATATTTTAAAAACTCACTGAGGGCATTTTCGTCATTTTAGCTGATAGCTTGGGCTATTTGTTATATAACTAAACATCTGAGTAGATATCAGTTTAAAAAAACTTTAGGCTATATATCAGTGAAACGCTACAAATTTAGGGTAGGTATTTGTAATTTACTCTAATATTTATGTATTTCATTATTGCAATAAGAGAAGGTTACCTATAGTATGCTTGGAGTATATCAGTTTCGGTGTCAACCCAGCTTATGTTGTTCAGGGTAATGAACATGCGAGTGGTGATGTTGACCGGGACGTCAATGGGGTGGACATCATCGACGAGACTCTTGAGCTGTCCGAGGAAATGGAATGCAGCAGTGATGTTTTGGAACATTGGAACGTTGTCCGGGTACATTATATCCGGTACTGATTGAGTAGGTTTCTTCATTGTGTCGCTGTCCTTGTATTCCAGAACGGCTACTGGTACTGAGGAGACCCATGCGGTCCCATTGTTCCTAGCGTTTTTGAACTCTCTAGCCATCATGTAATACTGGCCGAGGGAAGGCTGGTTCATGGTCACCAAAACATTCATGGTTTGTCCTGGCGCAACCACCACGTAAGGTGTTTCATAGGGTTTCAAGTAGGCTACGTCCGCCCCAACGACTGTTAGGTTACGTCCAACAATTCCGAAGAACTCCTCTGCATTCATCGTCGCGTTAACGATTCTAAGCAAGTAGGTCTTTCCATATTCAACTGACCAACGATATGTGGACGCTGCATCTACATATATACAACAATAATATATTAATTACAACATCTTCTCACTGAGTAGAAATCAAATACAAACCATGTCTTAACCTAAAAACTAGAGAACCAATCTAAGCCATCCATTTTAAGAATGGATGGATGAGATGCAATTGAGTAGTTGACTGCAAAAAAAAAAACAGCACTTTTTAGTAAGTGGTAAGGGCTTTTTAGTAAAACTATCATATTATTTTTTTAATCAATTCACTAATTTAATTTTTCCCGCTTCGTTTGAACTCCGATTGGCTTCAAACTTGCGCCATTAGTTTTGTTTTTTAAGGGCTTTAAATCAAGATCAGTCATGAATATATTTTGAAGCACGAAAAAAAATATTTCGGTGTTGATTTTTTTTAATAAAAAATATAGGTAATTTTTATCAACACTTTGCTCTGCATTTATCAACACTTTTACTCTGGTTTTATCAACATTTTACACTGGTTTTATCACCTCATCGCGTGCTTTTTATGAACACTAGTTTTATCAACACTAAACATTAGGTTTATGATTCAATTACGTGTGTTTTATTACCCCCATCACATGTTTTTTTTGAAACACGAATTTTTTTTATTATTTCGGGGCTGGTTTTTAAAGAAATTATATCTGACTAATTTTTATCAACCCTTTGCTCTGGTTTTATCAACACTTTACACTGGTTTAATCAACACTCTACACTGGTTTTATCACCACATTCTCCAAAACTGATCATGATTTTTATCATCTCATCACATGCTTTTTATGAACACTAGTTTTATCAACACTAAACACTATGTTTATCATTAAATTACATGTGTTTTTATCACCTCATCACATGTTTTTTTATCCAAGCTAAACTCTAGTTTATCACACTTATTATCAAAATTGGACATGATTTTTATCACCTCAGTACATGTTTTTATCAACATTTAGCACTAGTTTGATACATCCGATATAAAACATTTATCAGTGAATATTTATCAACACTCAACATTATTTTTATCACTCCGATATACCTTTTTATTTTCGTGCTTCAAAATATATTCATGATTGATCTTGATTTAAAGCCCTTGAAAAAATAAAAATATTGGCGCAAGTTTGAAGCTAATCGGAGTTCAAACGAATCGAGAAATATTAAATTAGTGAATTGGTGAAGAAAAAAAATGGACACTTGTCCACATGGCACCATGCTTTTACAATTATGCCCTTGCTTGTGTGAGAAATGATGAAAGTGGCGTGAGTTTGGGTGAAATTGGGGTGATGATGTGGCATCATGGTGAATGTTGGATGTTAGCTGTGTGTGGCTAGAATTGGTTCTCTAGTTTTTAGGTTAAGAGTGGTTTGTAGCCGATTTCACCTCTCTTCTCACTTATTAGTTATTAATTATTATCCGCCTGCATCCCCGGTCAGTACAGTTATTGGAGAAATCCGTCTCATGCTGACTAAAAACGAGAAAATATTTCTCCAATTTGTAAAAATGATCGCGAATAGGGAAGCTCACTGGTTAGCCAGGAAAGCCCGTTCTACATTTGTCCTTCAGTGGTCAGGATCTCTTCCTGATGCACTACAATGTATCGTTTCAAATGAAATCTAAATAAAACTCCGCAAATTTTAGTAAACAAAAATTATGAACTCAACGTACCTGAGGAGAAATTGGAAAAGCTTCCTGGTTGGCCATTTATGAGGTGACATGCTGCGGTTGGCAAGTCCTGTCCAGTTTCTAGATCGGACTCAACCATCAAATTCACATCATAATCGTATCAAGCTCCTGTATTATCAATATTTTCAATTTCATTATAACGTTAACATGTTTAAGGTTTACTCATAATTGTAGTTCTTACCGATAATAAGAACCTTCTCTGCGAAAGGTGTGGGAAAGGGTGCGACAGTTCCTTGAGCAGGATTTATAACAATGGCACCATTAAAAACTGCAATATCAAACCAGTACTCATACAAGTCATTTCCGAAACCTAACACTGTTCCTTTTTTCTCTCAACCAGTCTTCTTCCTCCCTTGCAGCCGCCGCTCGCGCTTCCCCTCCCTTCGCCGGCGACGGCCGTTGGCTTCGGCCTGGGCTGTTGCCGGCGAGGCTCCTAACCCCCCCTTTTCCCTCTTCTTTTCCTTCCATCTTCTTCCTTTTCATCCTCTATGGCCTCTCCGATTTTGCTGTGCGTTTCTGAGGCCAGCCCCGGCGTGAAGCTCGTCGCCTCGTCGCCGGACGTGTTGGCTCGAGTTGGGATGGAGGTTGGTCGCCGGAGATCTGCTTCGATGCGTGCGCGATTGATTTTGGGGCGGCCGGACTCGTCCCGGTGGTCGGATCTGAAGCCGGGAAGGTTGTTTCCGGGTCTAGCCGGACCTTGGGACGCTGATCTCTATCGCCGAAGAGTCCCGGAAGTGGGTTGGGATGCTGTGTGCAGTGTTAGTCTTAGTGCCCGTAGTTCAATCCTAAATGTCCAAATGTATATATCATCGTTAGCAATAAAATTAAAGCGGCTTTATATTACTTATGTGTTGGAGTAATATATCGATGTGTGCTCTGATCTATGCCCACCATGCGAATAGAACCATAGATCGAGATAGATCACACTCGATGGGTCCCTAGTCAACAAAGCTTCACTAGAAGCGACTAGTATGAAAGATGGCTCTTTATGGCTTACGTTCTGTTAGTCATTGGAATGGGATTCCGGAGTCTGATCATAGATATCATGTGGGACATGATATTGGACGACCCGCCCTGAATATGTGCCATAGATTAAGTCATGAACATATTCAGTGTTGTAGCTTGTCATGTATCCTTAGACCAAGGAGTCTTTGTGATCGCTATGTAGTCAACAACTGAGTTTGACCTGAGCCTAACGTTGTCCGTAACAGGGCTTCCATAACGGCCAGGATTGGCTTGGGAACGGGCTACATGAGTGACACGAAAGACGGCTAAGGGATTTATCCCTCATACTAAGGTATGGGAAAGATATCGGTTCTCGGCCACTTGATCGAGAGTGACTGGAAGAATAGCATGGCCATGCACATGATACTGGGTATCATATCTTCAGTCATCTCACATATCAAGGAACGGTGATTGAGAATAATAAGGATGACGGCTCTATGCCTTATTTCAATCAGGATATCGGAGATAAAAGGATAATGACAGGGACGACGGATAGGTTAGAATCGACATGGTCGATTCGTTATGTAGTGTCAGGCAATACTAAAGTCTCGTTAGTTGCCACTTAAATAGGATCAAGTAAAATGGGATTTTACGTTGATCTATTGACATGCATAAACCTAAGGGTCACACCGGAGGATGAAACTCATTGACACATTTATGGAGAATGGCCAAAAGGGAGTTGTCTCGGGACATGACCAAAACTGGGTTTTGGGTCATGTGCCCGTAAGTGAATAGGACTTCACAGATCGAGACAAGGCTTGGAGTCTTGGGATTGATCGCGTCGGATAATGTTGGACATTTCCGGTATGGAAGGCATGGAGGCGATGAGCGAATCACGGGACCTCGTTGGAAATGGCCACGGGCCATGTTCCAAGAGGCCCATGAAAGGCCCATGCAACCAAGGCCCACGGAACTAATTAATCAAGTCTTGATTAATTAGTACTAAGTAAGCAAGACAAGGATTAAGGTGTTGGTGATTCACCAACTAACCCAATCTTGTCTTGCCATACTTTGTCCTATTTACACCTTACTTGACACCATACTTGTCCCATGCCTTTAGTTGGACAAGTATGGGTTTTTTTTATGTTTAAGTCATCTTTTTTCAACATAACAAACACAAGACAAGAATAGGAAACACATTTTCTCTCCCTCTTCCATGGCCATTTCGGGTTTGGCTAGTTTCCTCCTCCATTTTTGTGTTCTTGAGTCCTCAAAGAGAAGAACTACGTGGCTTTGATTCCCATGTGGATACGTAGGCGTCTTGGAGACTCAAGCCAATCATTCGTTAACCGGTGTTCTTGTTTTGGTAAGAACTAGTGCTGAATTTTTCTCTTGTTAATCCATTCTTTGTTAGTTGTTTCATGGTTCTAATTGTCTCTTGGTTTTCATTGATTTTCCGCTGCGAGTTGGTTCATCTCCAACCCTACCTCGAGACCCAACAGTGGTATCAGAGCCGTGCTACCTTCGGGATTCACAAGACGGTGTTCAAAGTTTCGGTTTTGCTTGAAAGTTTCGTTTTTGGCATGTTGTTTTGCTAAATTGTTTGATAACATGTTTTAAATTATTGTTTATGGATTTAATGCATGTAAAATGATTTTTTGAAAATTATTTCATATCTGGAAATTTTGAAAAAAATTTGATTTTTCGGGTCTCGGGAGCGGGACTCTCGGGGAGCCGAAACCGGGACCGAACGGGGCTCCGTTGGACGGAGCTAGGCCAAGCATGACCATTGGATGGTTGATATGCCAAGGCTAAACCGTTTTGTTAGTTATGACGAGTTTGGAACCGTCATGATGAACTCGAAGATCAAATGTTCAAAAGTTTCATTTTTGAACGGTTTCGATAAACCGAGCATCAAAAAATTTCGAAACTTGGCTATTAATTAAAACCGGAAAATCACATGATGTTTGATAACATTCTTGTTTGATAACACGATGTGTGATGTGATGTTGGCATGGTGTACATAATAGCCCCGAGCTCAATTTAATTATTTATCGCTTTTCACGGCCTACGAGCCGTTAGAGTTAACGTGTAATTATTCTTTCAAGGTATGGTCGTCGAACCACTTGTTTGTAATATTTATTTATTCCCGACCTGCGAGTCGTGTATTAAATTGTAATATTTTACTCAAGACGAAGAAAGGGCGAAAAGGTCATTTGGTGGCTTTTCGGGTGTTGGCATCGGCTTGGAGTCGGTGGAGCTCAAGAAGCTAGTGGGAGTTAGTTTAGGGGGCTATTATGTGCACATTTATCGCTTTATGCTTGGTTTAGTTTATACATGATTAATTCTATGTGTTTTAGAATTGCATGCTTAACTTTATTTACCGAGCATATCACCTCACATGCAAAGATAAAATTGGAATTTTAATCCTTGTGTGTGAACCCTTAGAACCGTCATTGCATTGGATGTAGTTGAAGGGTTCAAAGGAAGAATTACATTGGATGTAATTTGAGGCATCATTGCATTTGGAATGTAGTTGATGTGCTCATCGCATCTAGGATGTGCCAAAGTTTTGAACACAACTGGACAAGTAAAAGCGGGTCATGTCCGATACCTCCCAATCATCAACACCTTACTACCTCCCCGTCCTATGGGTGTCGTGCGCATTAGCGGAGCATCCATGGGGAAGCGGGGTAGTAGGTTTGGACGACATATGTGGGTGTCGTGCGCATTAGCGGAGCACCTACATAGTGACGAGCCATAGTTGAAAATTGATGGACCCGACTACGATTCTCGGCCTGAGGTTGAGCTAGGGTAACAGATAGGGTAAGTCGTGTACATAAGTACATACCCTAGCCAAGAGTCACATTGGATGTGATTGGATGGAGTCCTACCTACATAGCTCGATTAAGTGGTGAGCATTAGTTCAGCTTAATCGAGTAAATCAAGGATCTTGGTTTCAGATTCTAAAGGTTTAGAATTGATTGTTGGTGTTTAAGCTTGATCTTCATAAAATTTATTCATTTTACTGATTGAATTTTATCTGTTGTAGATCAAATGGCAAATTCAACGAACATTAATAGTTTGTCATTAAAAACCATTCTTGACAGGGTCAAGCTAAATGGGACAAACTATTTAGACTGATACAGAATTTTGAGGATAGTCCTCAAGTCTGAACGCAAAGAATATGTCCTTGACAAGGCTGTCTCTAAGACCATATCAGAGTTACATGAAGTGTCATCAGCTGCTGAGAAGAATATCTCAGGGATCTGGGATCCAAGGATATTCTGATGGTCAACAAGGGAATTGGAAGTGGCAAGGGCTGGGCCCATGCGCACTTGGCAGGAAAGATGAGACACCTGAGAATGTCTGCTTCTACTGCCAACAGCCTGGTCATTGGAACCGGGATTACAGGAAGTTCACGGCTGATCTGAAGAAGGGCAGTGGGACTGCGCCTTCATCAAATAGCCTGGATGATCTGAAGAAGGGCAGTAGGACTGCGCCTTCATCAGGAAACCTGGATGATCTAAGGAAGGGCGGTGGGATCGTGCCTTCATTCGGTATTAACTCTATAGAGCTACATCTCTCTACTTCCAAAGATTCATGGGTATTAGATACCATGACTGAATCTCACACATGCACTAATATATGGTGGCTGAAAGTAGGAGAGATTTGGAAAGCACGAAATGGACCTCAGAGTTGTGGCAACTGCTGTAGGATCCATGAGTCTTGCTTTGCCAAGAGGCCTTGTCTTAGTATTGTATAATGTATATTGCATACCTACTTTTAGTAGGAATATTATATCTGTATCCGTGTTTGACAAGGAAGGATATAATGTTAATATTGGAAATGGAGTTTTCAATGTTCTATGCAATGATATGTTTTATACCAGTACTGACATGGTTGGAGGATTGTACATATTAGATATGGGTAACAATGCCTCAAGTTCTATATATTCCGTTAATACCAAGAGGTCTAAATCCAACGATTTAAACCTAACTCTGTTATGGTACTGTCATTTGGGTCGCATAAACAAGAAGCGCCTATCAGCACTTCAGAAGTGCGGGCTTTCAGGTTCATTCGAATTCCATTCGATCGATAGGTGCAAGGTTTGTTTGATGGGCAAAATGACTAAAGTGCCCTTTATCGATCGCGATGAAAGGGCGGGTGAATTATTGGGGCTGATACACTCGTATGTGTGTAGACCAATAAGTTCACTTGCCAGGAGGGGTTTTAGCTACTTTATCACATTTACTGATGATTACAGTAAATATGGTTATGTCTATTCGGTGAGACATAAGTCTGAAGCTTTTGATAAATTCAAAGAGTTTAAGACTATAGTAGAAAACCAGCTCGACAAAGGTATTAAGGCACTTCGATTGGATCGAGGTGGAAAATACTTGACCACAGAGTTATTAGATCATCTAAAAGAGAATGAGATCCTTTTGGAATGGACTCCTCCTAGGTCACTGTAGTTGAAAGGTATAGCCAAACGGAGAAATCGGACATTGTTAGACAATGGTCTGTTCCATGATTAGTTGGACTGATCTCCCAATCTCTTTTAGGGGTTTTGCTCTAGAGACGACCGCATTCATAGTGAATCGGGCTTCGACGAATGGTGTGGAAGGGACACCATTTTAAAAATGGTACGGGATGATGCCCGCTTTGTCCTTCTTAAAGATTTGTGGTTGCGAGGCTTATGTGAAACATTTGGTTTCGACTAATCTCGAACCAAGATCTGAGATATGCACCTTCGTGTGGTATCCCAAAGCAACAAGGGGATACTATTTCTACAATCCCAGTGAGAACATGGTGTTCGTCGCTTGGGGTGGGGTCTTTATGGAAAAGAAGTTTTGTTTCCAAAGACGTCATTGGGAGGACTGTGCATCTCGAAGAAATTCAGGATGGTACAGATCTGTCTAAACCAATTGGCAACCCAGTAGAAAGGAGCCAGAGATTGTCGTAGAGTAAGAACCAATTCCTGTTACAATTCCGGAAGGTCCAAGGCGATTTGAAAGGATCAATCTTCCACCTCCAAGATATGGTATCCGGAGGTGACAATGAAGTCATGGTGGATCACGATGATCCAGCCACCTTTCAGGAAGTCGTGGATGGGCCCAACTCCGAGTTATGGCTGGGAGCCATGAGGGAGGAAATGCAATCCATGTCGGACAACCGAGTCTGGGAACCGGTTGATCCCATCAATGGTGTGAGGACCATAGGATGCAAATGGATCTTCAAGGTGAAGATGGACATGGACGGCAACCCTCTGACCTACAAAGCTCAACTGGTGGCGAAATGTTATAGGCAGATCCAATGGATTGACTATGAGGAAACCTTCTCCTTAGTGGCTATGGTCAAATTCGATCCAAATTCTTCTTGACATAATTGCGTATCATAATTACGAGATATGGCAAGTGGATGTCAAAACCGCTTTCCTAAATGGAAATTTGACTGAGTACGTTTGTATGTCTCGGCCCAAAGGTTTTGACGATCCGAAGAATAAAGGAAAGATTTATAAGTTGTTGAAATCCATTTATGGATTGAAACGAACTTCTCGGAGTTGGATCCTTCGTTTTGATGAAGCTGTAATTGGATTTGGCTTAATCAAGAACGAGGATGAATCTTGCGTTTATAAGAAGGCTAGTGGGAGCAATATTACCTTTCTGGTTCTCATTGAAAACGACATCCCAACATTGCACGAGACTAAAGCTTGGTTGAGGAAGTGTTTTTCAATAAAGGACTTAGGCGATGCTTCTCATATCTTAAGGATTAAGATATGTAGAGATCGCACCAAGAGGGTCTTGGATTTAAGTCAGGGAACCTATGTGAACAAGGCATTGAGTAGGTTCTTAATGCTCGATTCAAAGAAAGGACTCTTACCCACTAGTCATGGCATTCATCTCAGCAAGACTCAGTGTCCTAAGACACCTGATGAGCTGAAAAGGATGATGAGAATCCTATGCGCCTGGGGGCAGGATCGATCATATATGCCATGACATGTATGAGACCAGACGTCTCGTAAGCCTTATGTTGTACCAGTAGACATCATTCTAACCCGGGGGAAAGATGATGTTGAACTAGTCGTCGAAGGATGAGTAGACGCTAGTTTTCCAAGACAAATCCAGATGACTTTAGAAGTCAATCAGGATATGTGTTTACGCTGAATGGCAGAGCTTTAGCTGGGAAAGCGTAAAGCAAGATACCATTGCCGAATCTACGACAGAGGCCAAGTACATGGATGCTGCAGAGGCAGCTAAGGAGGCTATGTGGATTTGGAAATTCATGGCAGGGCTGGGTGTAATTAAAAACCCATCCAGTCCGGTGAATCCATTTTGCGACAACACAAGGGCCATTGCGCAAGCTAAAAGCCTAGATCGCATAACAAATCCAAACATGTACTGCGGCGTATCCACCTCATCAGATAAATACTGAACTGAGGTGAAGTGAAGATAACCGATATTGCAACAGATGATAACATAGCCAACCCTTTGACTAAGGCAGTGTCACTGCCTGAACATGTTAGACATGTAAAGTCGATGGGGACATATTGGAGTTTAGATTGGAACTAGGGCAAGTGGGAGATTGTTAGTCTTAGTGCCCATAGTTCAATCCTAAATGTCCAAATGTATATATCATCGTTAGCAATAAAATTAAAGCGGCTTTATATTACTTATGTGTTGGAGTAATATATCGATGTGTGCTCTGATCTATGCCCACCATGCGAATAGAACCATAGATCGAGATAGATCACACTCGATGGGTCCCTAGTCAACAAAGCTTCACTAGAAGCGACTAGTATGAAATATGGCTCTTTATGGCTTACGTTCTGTTAGTCATTGGAATGGGATTCCGGAGTCTGATCATAGATATCATGTGGGACATGATATTGGACGACCCGTCCTGAATATGTGCCATAGATTAAGTCATGAACATATTCAGTGTTGTAGCTTGTCATGTATTCTTAGACCAAGGAGTCTTTGTGATCGCTATGTAGTCAACAACTGAGTTTGACCTGAGCCTAACGTTGTCCGTAACAGGGCTTCCATAACGGCCAGGATTGGCTTGGGGACGGGCTACATGAGTGACACGAAAGACGGCTAAGGGATTTATCCCTCATACTAAGGTATGGGAAAGATATCGGTTCTCGGCCACTTGATCGAGAGTGACTGGAAGAATAGCATGGCCATGCACATGATACTGGGTATCATATCTTCAGTCATCTCACATATCAAGGAACGATGATTGAGAATAATAAGGATGACGGCTCTATGCCTTATCTCAATCAGGATATCGGAGATAAAAGGATAATGACAGGGACGACGGAAAGGTTAGAATCGACAGGGTCGATTCGTTATGTAGTGTCAGGCAATACTAAAGTCTCGTTAGTTGCCACTTAAATAGGATCAAGTAAAATGGGATTTTACGTTGATCTATTGACATGCATAAACCTAAGGGTCACACCGGAGGATGAAACTCATTGACACATTTATGGAGAATGGCCAAAAGGGAGTTGTCTCGGGACATGACCAAAACTGGGTTTTGGGTCATGTGCCCGTAAGTGAATAGGACTTCACAGATCGAGACAAGGCTTGGAGTCTTGGGATTGATCGCGTCGGATAATGTTGGACATTTCCGGTATGGAAGGCATGGAGGCGATGAGCGAATCACGGGACCTCGTTGGAAATGGCCACGGGCCATGTTCCAAGAGGCCCATGCAACCAAGGCCCACAGAACTAATTAATCAAGTCTTGATTAATTAGTACTAAGTAAGCAAGACAAGGATTAAGATGTTGGTGATTCACCACCTAACCCAATCTTGTCTTGCCATACTTTGTCCTATTTACACCTTACTTGACACCATACTTGTCCCATGCCTTTAGTTGGACAAGTATGAGTTTTGTTATGTTTAAGTCATCTTTTTTTAACATAACAAACACAAGACAAGAATAGGAAACACATTTTCTCTCCCTCTTCGATGACCATTTCGGGTTTGGCTAGTTTCCTCCTCCATTTTTGTGTTCTTGAGTCCTCAAAGAGAAGAACTACGTGGCTTTGATTCCCATGTGGATACGTAGGCGTCTTGGAGACTCAAGCCAATCATTCGTTAACCGGTGTTCTTGTTTTGGTAAGAACTAGTGCTGAATTTTTCTCTTGTTAATCCATTCTTTGTTAGTTGTTTCATGGTTCTAATTGTCTCTTGGTTTTCATTGATTTTCCGCTGCGAGTTGGTTCATCTCCAACCCTACCTCGAGACCCAACATGCAGTCGCCGGAGCCGGACCTTGGGACGTTGATGCTCTATCGCCGGAGTGTGCCGGACGTGGGCTGGGTTGCAGTGCGCAGTCACCGGAGCGAGCAGGTCGTGGGTGGGGATGCTGCTGCTCAGTCGCCGGACCGTGCAGGTTGTGGCCGGTGATGCTCTTTATCCGGTCAGATCTGGTGCGGAGGCTTCTCCGGTCGCTGGAACAGCTGGGTCGTGGCTGCTCTTCTCCGGTGAGAACCAGATATACTCTTGCCGGAGAAGAGGCCCCTTCCTTCGCCAGAGTCTTGCCGGAGTGGCCTGCCCGGTGTTCGGTCGCCGGTTGTGATGTTCGCCTCTGTCTTGGTTGGTTCCAGCTGGAGCTCGTCTGTGCTAGAGTGGGATTTCGTTGATAGAACGCCTTTGTTATTTCCCTCTTTTCCGTCGTGTCATCCCAGATCCGGCCTTTGTGGCCGGTGTTCTAGGTTGGTGGTAGCAATCTCAAGGTGTTCGGTCTAGATATTGGTGTAGGCCTCCAGAGTTCCCGACACTGTTGTAGATTTGCTTCCAGCGGTGATTTCGATGGTGTTTCATTCGTATCTTTAAGAGGTGTCTAGCTTCATTACTGGTCGTGGGACGCGTTTCTTCACCCGTTAGGGAGTTGATCGTTGTGGTGCTGATCAAGGCGCGTCTGCTGATTCGTTTGGTGCCCATCGTTTCGTTTTAGATCTGGTCGTGGGACGCGCTTCTTCATCCTCTGGGAAGTAGATCGTCGTGGATCTTGCAGATCGTCGTGGTATTGATTCTGATTCCCTTTATCTTCAGTTAAAGTCTTGTGTCCCCGCATTGTCCCTCTATTGTTATATGTTTGGTTTTCTGCTGCTTCCTTCCACTTTCGTGGTTAGGACTCGTCGGTTTAAGGTGTTGGCCGCCGACGAGTATTTTGGCCTTAGTGTCTTTGGCTGTTTACCTTTAGATTTCATTTCGGGTTTATTGTGTTCGGCTGGGTTTTACCCTCCGACCTGTCTTTGTCGTTCGCGGTGCTGGCCGCCGACTTGTCAGGTTCATCTTCCAGACTTTGTGTGAGGTTGTGGATTCTGATGAGCCAGGGTGATTTTATTACTTTAGCGGTCGATTGGGTTTTATCAATTTTCTGTGCTTCATGGTCGGATTTTCTTGGTTTTTTAGACCTTTTATTCATGTGGTTTCCCCGAGGTGGGGCTTCAGGGTCTGCGTACCCTTTCATTTCAGGGTCTGCGTACCCTTTCATTTCAGGGTCTGTGTACCCATTCATTTTAAAGTCTGCGTACCCATTCATTTCTAGGCCTGCGTACCCATTCATTTCAGGGTCTGCGTACCTATTCATTTCACTTCATCTGGGTCTGCGTACCCATTCATTTCACTACATCTGGGTCTGCGTACCCTTTGTCATCAGGGTCTGCGTACCCATTCATCATCAGGGTCTGCGTACCCACTCATCATCAGGGTTTGCGTACCCTTTCATGCTACCATGGTTGTAGCCGTTGTGATCTTTTTTGTTGGAGAGTCTGTAGCTAGACTCTCTTAGTTGTACTCCTCTTCCTCCTTGAGAGAGGTTTAATTTAAATATGCTTTGCTGATAAAAAACAATGGCACCATGAACCGTATTTCTCGTCTAGTCACTGTGAGCATGCCACCAAAGTGTTCCTTCTTCTTCACTGAATATAACTTCGTAGGTGAAGTTTGTACCAGGGGCAACAGGGCATTGTGTGATATATACAGGGCCATCCGACCATGGATTTCGAGATTGTTTCACCCCATGCCTGAAACATAACACAATCACTTTTATCTTCTTATTATTGTTCTAACTTAACGTCAATTAAACCGACTTATTTCTTTAACCCCTCTCTCCTTCTATATATATATATAGATGTATTACCAGTGTATAGTGACGCCATAACTTCCTTCGTTGTGCACATTGACGTACATTGTATCCCCCTTGTTAACGTACACTGTAGGTCCAGGAAATTGCCCGTTTACCACTAACATGTTCTTTATCACACAATGCCTCGTAAAGCTTTTCTCTTTAAGCTACACGTAAAGTCAATGAAACAAATCAAAACACACATTTAGGGTATCTTTGAACCATGATAATGAACAAATATAACTATATATATATGGGTTATAAAGTAAGGAACGGGATCAAAAGAGTGATTTGTTTCGGGTAAGCAAAGAAAGACAAGTTAGAACTCACAACGAAATCGTAGGAGTGAACCCTACTCTCTGCCTTGGGAATCAGAACGTGATCAGTATTCATAATCATTAACCACAAAAGAAGAGTAGCACTGAACCTCAACCTTGGCGATTGAATCCGTCTATATTAAAAGCCATTTCAAAAATATTATAAGCTGAATAGGAACTGAACATGCATGCACTTATATAGTTGCTTTGACTTCAAGCTGCACAGAATGTTTGGTAAACACTCAGTCAATTTTGACTCTGACTTGCAGATATATTTTGACATTCAAGTATATGGGATGGGGAACTCGAAATTATTCCACAATATTTCTTTTCCGACTGCAATATTGGCTTAACAGTTAGCAGTTAAGGAAATTCAGTTAACCAATAAGGCGATGCTATCATATATATTATTTAGATCAATCAAATAATTGATTCACAATTTCACTTTATAAATAAACTATATTTGATTCAAATTGTACCATTAAAGTTATATAGACACGATCCTCGTTATTGGTAGTGTCCCACCATTATTCCAAAAAATAACTAGACGCTCTCTTTTCCTCGAAGCAGCAAAATGTTACGACACACCTTTCTCTGATAACTACCATCGGCGGTCATTGTGGCTCCGACCATGGGGCTTCCGGTGTCTCTCTTCCCACCTCTCATTCTCTTTCCCACGTCCTTCAAAACAAAAGGTTTCTCTCTCGCGACCCTTTCTCTCTCTACATAGTAACCCCAACTTCTTTTCTCAATTGGTGCCGTCACCACCACCCGTGGCCATTATGGCTCCGGTCACGAAGGTTGTCGGTGGGGGTCTTCTCTCCTAGCTTTTTAGTGTTGTCCGTTCGCCCTAAGTTATCGTCGTCATCACACCCCTCCGGTCGCCGCCTTTATCTGTCGGGATCCACCGCCCTCTGGCCAGATCTGCCCTCCTCGCCGCTTTCCTCAACCGCCCACCACGCCCCGCCGTCTGATCTTCTTCCCCGGCCAGATCTGTCGATGTCCACTCCGGCCAGGTTCACCCTCCACCGCCTGTCGTGGCCCTCCGCTCTCCTTCGGCAAAACCCACACCACCACGAACAACTACGACTCCCCCCGCCCTTCAAGACCTAACCCGCCACCCTCTGGCCAGTTCCGCCCCCATGACAACTAGATCTACCGGCCACCGCCCACCCCCTTCCGCTCTCTTTCACCAGCGACGACCAAGGTAGACGGACAACCCCAACGACGACCCGACTACCTCCATCCGAGCTTCTTCTCCACCCTCTTCTTCTGGTCAGACGGTCAGGTCTGCACCTAGCTTTCGTCGGAATACAACAGTCGAAGCTGTTAAGCTCTGCTCTTGATTTTTGTGTTTACCCGGCCATACCCGTGCACCAGCCCCTAACGGATCGGATCTGCACCCGTCAGAGTCGTCCACCTCGCCCCAATCCCAAGCCTAGACTTTAGAGATTGGTCGCGATTAGTTTCTTGCTCGTTGCTGTTGTTGTTGTTGTTGTTTATGTTGTTTATTTTGTTTTTGTTTGTCCTTCCAACCGGAATTTCAGATATCTGGTAGGTGTGGCTACAACCTCTGGTGGCGTGTCTAGTCGAGGCTCTTTATCGACAGATCTCTCTAAAGAGTCGATAAAAAAGACCGACTTGGTAGTAGGTTTTTTTATCAAGGCGTTGCGCCGTCCGTCTCGAAAGCTATTCATCACTCTGGTCATTTTGGGTTCTCGAGAACAACCGATAGATGCAACTCTTGTACGATTTGATTTATACTCTGGTATGTAAAGTTTATTAAGTCATTTCGGGTTCTCAAGAACAACCGATAGATGCAACTCTTGTACGATTTGATTTATTCTCTGTTGGCTCAGATACAGACCAAACCCATGAGATTGAGAGTGGCAGGATCTCTAAAGGTATTCTACAGGCTAGCAAATCTCAAAGAGGAAAACTCAGTTCTATGGTGGTCTCTGCACATCAAGGGCAACACCATTTGTCAACAACTGAAGACTCATCCTCCCTTGGCTTCCCTCCTCCTGGTTTTGAAGCTGGCAAGCTTGGAATAGATATGAGGAAAAGAACTATGGGGTCCTTCAAGCCATCTCTTCTCCCCAAGCCTTTTGCAATCTTCATTTGCAATATTCCTCCTTTGTTTAATGCTCTATGGCTTGAAAATCTTTGTGGTAAACCCCCTGGTTTTAAAAAGGCTTTGGTCTCTGGGAAACCAAATGCAAAAGGCTATTAGTATGGTTTCATTTATTTATAATGGAAGGTTGGTGGATGGATACACTCTTTGTAACCAAAGCTTGGGACAAAAAACCTGTTTTCTCTTCAAAGTCTCATTACCAAACTCTCTCTATGAAGATTTCATTCATAAAGGTTCCTTGGTAATTAAGAATGAGGGTTTCTTAAAAAGGTCTCATCTTGCTATCTCCCATATAAACCTCAATGTTGAAGATATCAAGAAAGAATTTGATGATCATCAGGAAGCTGCAGACATTCAAATGAAGTCTATGGGTAACAAGGTTGTCCTCATTCACCGCTCTGATGACTCCTTTGATAGTCAGCTGAGGAAATATGGAGGATTGTGGTTCAAAGATTGACTCACCTTTCTTCCTGGCTATGAGAATATCTGCTTCAAAGGGGGCTCATTTAGATGGATAGCCATACATGGAATCCCTTTCCAAGGTTGGTGTGAAGAAACCTTCCAAGCTTCTGTGGCAGATCATGGAGTCATTGTTTATACACATCCCCAATCCTCAAGAGGAACCCATATTGATATTGCTTATGTTCTGGTTCACACTTTCAAGCTTGAGGAGATGATAGATCAAGTCTCAATTTCTATTGGAAGGAAGGATTTTATTGTTTGGATTTACTCTTTAGAATCATCATCTCTCCCTCCATTCCCTCTGCCTACTTCAGAGTATTCTGCAACTGATTCCTCTGATAAGGATCAAAGGGATGAGGGCATTAAAGATTCTCTTTCTGAAGAATTTGGGACTACTGTTACAGATAATGTCTCCAACCAAGAGAATCTGATCCCTGCCCTAGTGGACACAAGGCCAATCTCTCCTCCATTAATTTATAGTCCTTTGGAGCTTGGTAATGTATTAATGATGGAAATTGATCCTCCTGCCTTAATGACCTCTCAGAATTGCTCAGCTACTTTGGACAATAACTTCCCTGCTCACTCAGATTCTCTTCTTGGCAATCTGTTGGTTCCTGATACCTTGGAAACATCTATTCAGTCTGATTCTAACCTGAGGAGCTTTGATTCCAATTTGATTGCTACAGTCCCTGTTCAGTTGAGCTACTTTACTCAAATTCAAAATTATGAAGTGCAGCTTCCTTTGGCACCAGTTTTGCATATTTCATTAGCTATTGCCAACACAAGTTCTGCCTCCAAAATTGCTAGTCCATCAAGAGAGTTGGCAGGACCTTTGGGTAAAGCTTGTACACCAGGTTCTATTGAGGCAAATATGATTATTATAAACCAAGAAAGGACATCTTCTGAGGAGCATTTATTGAGAGAAAAAGCTCAATATAGTCCATTACTATCAGTAGATATACCAAGGATCTCTCCATTAATTGAGTCTGACAATACAAGGAATATTGGTCCCTCTCCTTCTACCACCTACAGCTCATTAGGGTTGGAACTTATCACCAGTAAAGACACCCCCTTCACTCCTCCATCTCTACAACAAGAAGATGAATTGTTTGATCAAACTCTCGTTTAGTCTCAAGTTAATGAGGTCACTGATCTGCTAGGATACAGTGCTGATATACATTCCCTAAAGATCAATCTCAAAGAGAAAAAGAAGAAGAAAATTGTCAAGGCCTCTATCTCTAAAACCCCTCATGCCTATACTACAAGATCAAAACTGAAAGAGTCATAAGTTGAACTCATTCCCAGCTCTGATCCCCTCTCAATCACACCTGTGGATTTAGCTATCTCCTCTGTTGTCCCCCATAAGAAAGCATGGGATTTTGGGAAAGCTATTGGCTTAAAGGAAAATGTTGCTGATCATATTATCATCCAACAACTAGAAGGTTTGGATGACTGCAGGAATCACTCAGTCCTATTAGAAGACGACTCAGAAGATGAATTCTTAGACCTAGACAAAGACTCAGATCCTAAGTTGCTGGTGGAGCCTCATACCACCAAACCCTCTGACCATTAATCCTAAATGAAATTCCTCTAATGGAATGTGAGAGGGATCTCTTCTCAGTAGAAGAAGAGATGTTTTAGTCTAATTGTCTCCAAACAAGCTCCATCTTTTATTTTGCTGCAAGAATCAAAACTGAATGCTGTTACCAGAAACTTTCTAAGACTATGTGGACTGTCAAGAGGGTGGGATATGGATTATATAGATGCTGAAGAAAATGTAGGAGGAATCATAACACTCTGGAAAACATAGGAATTTATTCTCAACTATACAATCAAGGAGCCTGGGGCTCTTATTTGGTATGGAACTGAAACAACTACAAATAGGCCTTGCTGCTTCATCAACATATATGCTCCAAGTTCAACTTCAGGAAGTAGGACCTTATGGTTACAATTGCAGGAGTATTTATATAAATTGGATTTAAATGATCTGGTCTTATTGGGTGAAGATTTTAATGCAATCACAACAATTGAGGAAAGGGCTAGTCAAAGAGGAGGCACTGATATGCTTTTGCTGCAAGAATTCATTCACAATATGGGATTAATCAATCTCCCATTAAAGGGAGGCAAATACACTTGGTTTGGAAGTCACTCCAAAGGATCCAGAATTGATAGGTTCCTTGTCTCTCCAGAATTCCAAGATGCTTTCAACTCACTAACACAAACTTGCCTACCAAGAACCATCTCTTATCACAGACCTCTCATTCTATATGATGATCAAATCAATTGGGGGCCAAAGCCTTTCAAATTCCTAAATGTTTGGACAGAAGACAATAGATTCATCCCTGCAGTAAAAGCCTTTTGGGACTCATATTCAATCTCAGGCCAGCCTTATTATATTTTATGGATGAAATTAAAATTACTCAAAGCTGATCTCAAAGTGTGGAATTCTTAGGTCTTTGGCTACTTGGAAAATCATATTGCCACTCTTACAAAAGCTGTGGATGATTTGGATGGCATAAGTGAGAGCAGACCCCTGTCTACTTTAGAATACACAGTTAAAGGAGCCTTCAAAGCAACACTAATTCAAAAGTACAAAGCATTATCAAAATTATGGAGCCAAAAAGCCCAAAGAAAATGGTTTAATGAAGGGGATAGAGGATCTAAATACTTCCATAGGCTGGCTAGTTTCAGGGCTACCACAAATAGGATCACATTGATTTGGGATAATGGACAGCTTCTATCCTCTCCATCAGAGATTAAACTAGCTGCTGCAAATCATTTTGCCAAAGGATTCAAAGCTCCACCTATCTCTGATCTAACACTCTCATATTTGCCTTTCTCATCCTTATCTACTGAACAAGAAATGTGGTTGGAAAGCCCTTTCCTATAAGAAGAAACCTTGAAAGTTATCATGGCCTACAATCCAGAGAAAGCAACTGGTCCTGATGGTTACACTCTAAAATTCTTTTAAGTGTGTTGGCCAATCATCAAACAAGACTTCATGCTATTTGTACAAGAATTTTCCAGATCAGGTCAATTAGGAAAGGGTCTAAACTCCTCCTTCCTTACATTAATTCCCAAAAATGCTGCTCCTCTTACCTTTGATGATTTTAGGCCTATTAGCCTAATGGGAGGTCCTTACAAAATTATTTCCAAGCTAATCTCCTCCAGATTAAGACAAGTGATTGATGGTTAAGTTGGAGATGAGCAGTCTGGTTTCATCTCTAGGAGATAAATTTCAGATTGAATTCTCATAGCCTCAGAAGTAGTTCAGCATCTCAAATCAAACCATCAAAAGGCAGTGATTTTTAAGGCAGATTTTGAAAAGGCCTTTGACAAAGTGAGCTGGAGTTTCATCATGCAAGTATTAACCCGAATGGGGTTTGGCACTAGATGGAAATTGTGGATCATTTCTTGCTTAAGAGCAAATGTTTCAGTTCTGATTAATGGATCACCAAATACTGATTTCCAAATGAGTAGGGGCCTCAGACAAGGGTGTGCTATCTCCCCTCTCTTATTTGTAATTGTTGCTGAAGCTCTCAATCAGATCATGAAGAGTGGAATTCAGGCAAATCTTCTCAAAGGAATACAATTGGCCTCAGATGGTCCCTCAATCTCCCACCTTCACTTTGCTGATGATATAATCTTTTTTATCCAAGCTCAACAAAACAATGCTTTGGCCGTTAAGTTTGCTCTACCCTTATTTCATCTGGCTACTGGACTTGCAGTTAATTTTGATAAATCAGTTCTGATCCCTATCAACTTGGAAGATGAAGAAAAATTAGAATGGTTATAGGCCTTGGAATGCTCAGTGGGTGCATTACCTTTCAATTATTTGGGATTTCCTTTAGGTGCTAATCCCCGAAGAATGATCACATGGGAGCCAATAATCAATAAATTCAAAGCAGTTCTAAGTCTATGACAAGCCAAACAACTATCCTTTGGGGGTAGGATAACACTCATCAACTTCACTCTCAGTGCCCTTCCTCTTTATTACTTCTCCATCATCAAGGCCCCTAAGGGAGTTATCAAGATCATAGAATCTTGACAGAGGAGATTCCTATGACATGGAAAATCAGAGGCCAATTAATTCAGCAAGGTTAGATGGGCTAAGGTGTGTAAACCCAAGAAACTGGGGGGGGGGGGGGGGGGGGGGGGCTAGGAATAAAAAAAATTGGCCAACATGAACATTTCCCTTCTAGCAAAGTGGTGGTGGAGGTTTGCAATAGATAGAGACTTCTTGTGGAAAGCTGTGATATGTAGCAAATTTGGCTGGCAACCTTCTGAGTGGGATATATCAAATTTTTCTAAAATTGGAAATCAAATTTTTATGAATAATGTATTAGCACTAAATGATGATCCTTTATTCTCTGATCTCTTTGGAATAAAAGGGCTATCTTGGAAAATTGGCTCTGGTGATAGTCTTTTTCTGGAAAGATATTTGGTGGGGAGATATTGCATTCAAATATTTATTCCCAAGACTTTTTCTGCTCACACAAAAGAAAATTTTACTTATCTCAGAAGCCAATATTGATGGAGATTGGGATCTATGCTTTAGAGAAAATCCTAGAGGGAGAGCAAAAAGTGATTGGTTAGCCTTCCAGCAAATTCTTCAAGGTGTCACTCTGAACAATCAACCTGATTCACTCATCTGGACTTGGGATGCAAAAGGCTTCTCAGTAAAAAAGCTCTATTCTCTTATAGACAACTCCTTCTTAGCAAATGTGATTAATGCTAGCTGGACAAATTCAATTTGGGTCCCTGATATACCTCCTAAGATATCAGCTTTCAATTAGCTAGTATGCTTGGATTGTTGGGTCTCGAGGTATGGTTGGAGATGAACCAACTCGCATCGGAAAATCAATGAAAACCAAGAGACGATTAAACCATGAAACAACTAACAAAGAATGGATTCACAAGAGAAAAATTCAGCACTATTTCTTACCAAAACAAGAACACCGGTTAACGAATGATTGGCTTGAGTCTCCAAGACGCCTACGTATCCACATGGGAGTCAAAGCCACGTAGTTCTTCTCTTTGAGGACTCAAGAACACAAAAATGGAGGTGGGAACTTGCCAAACCCGAAATTGCAAGGGAAGGGGGAGAGAAGTTGTGTTTCCTATTCTTGTCTTGTGTTTGTTATGTTGAAAAAAGATGACTTAAACATAACAAACCCTATACTTGTCCAACTAAAGGCATGGGACAAGTATGGTGTCAAGTAAGGTGTAAATAGGACAAAGTATGGCTAGACAAGATTGGGTTAGGTGGTGAATCACCAACACCTTAATCCTTGTCTTCCTTACTTAGTACTAATTAATCAAGACTTGATTAATTAGTTCCATGGGCCTTGGTTGCATGGGCCTTTCATGGGCCTCTTGGAACATGGCCCGTGGCCATTTCCAACGAGGTCCCGTGATTCGCTCATCGCCTCCAAGCCTTCCATACCGGAAATGTCCAACATTATCCGACACGATCAATCCCAAGACTCCAAGCCTTGTCTTGATCCGTAAAGTCCTATTCACTTACGAGCACATGACCCAAAACCCAGTTTTGGTCATGTCCCGAGACAACTCCCTTTTGGCCATTCTCCATAAATGTGTCAATGAGTTTCACCCTCCGGTGTGACCCTTAGGTTTATGCATGTCAATAGATCAACGTAAAATCCAATTTTACTTGATCCTATTTAAGTGGCGACTAACGAGACTTTAGTATTGCCTGACACTGCATAACGAATCGACCCTGTCGACTCTAACCTTTCTGTCATCCCTGTCATTATCCTTTTATCTCCGATATCCTAATTGAGATAAGGCATAGAGCCGTCATCCTTATTATTCTCAATCATTGTTCCTTGATATGTGAGATGACTGAATATATGATACCCAATATCATGTGCATGGCCATGCTATTCTTTCAGTCACTCTCGATCAAGCGGCCGAGAACCGATATCTTTCCCACAACTCAGTATGAGGGATAAATCCCTTAGCCGTCTTTCGTGTCAGTTCTGTAGCCCGTCCCCAAGCCAATCCTGGCCGTTATGGAAGCCCTGTTACGGACAACGTTAGGCTCAGGTCAAACTCAGTTGTTGACTACATAGCGATCACAAAGACTCCTTGGTCTAAGGATACATGACAAGCCACGACACTGAATATGTTCATGACTTAATCTATGGCACATATTCAGGGCGGGTCGTCCAATATCATGTCCCACATGATATCTATGATCAGACTCCGGAATCCCATTCCAATGACTAACAGAACGTAAGCCATAAATAATCATCTTTCATACTAGTCGCTTCTAGTGAAGCTTTGTTGACTAGGGACCCATCGAGTGTGATGTATCTCGATCTATGGTTCTATTCGCATGGTGGGCATAGATCAGAGCACACATCGATATATTACTCCAACACATAAGTAATATAAAGCCGCTTTAATTTTATTGCTAACGATGATATATACATTTGGACATTTAGGATTGAACTACGGGCACTAAGACTAACAATCTCCCACTTGCCCTAGTTCCAATCTAAACTCCAATATGTCCCCATCGACTTTACATGTCTAACATGTTCAGGCAGTGACACTGCCTTAGTCAAAGGGTTGGCTATGTTATCATCTATTGCAATATCGGTTATCTTCACTTCACCTCAGTTCAGTATTTATCTGATGAGGTGGATACGCCGCAGTACATGTTTGGATTTGTTATGCGATCTAGGCTTTTAGCTTGCGCAATGGCCCTTGTGTTGTCGCAAAATGGATTCACCGGGCTGGATGGGTTTTTAGTTACACCCAGCCCTGCCATGAATTTCCAAATCCACATAGCCTCCTTAGCTGCCTCTGCAGCATCCATGTACTTGGCCTCTGTCGTAGATTCGGCAATGGTATCTTGCTTTACGCTCTCCCAGCTAAAGCTCTGCCATTCATCGTAAACACATATCCTGACTGACTTCTAAAGTCATCTGGATTTGTCTTGGAAAACTAGCGTCTACTCATCCTTCGACGACTATTTCATCATCATCTTTCCCCCGGGTTAGAATGATGTCTACTTGTACAACATAAGGCTTACGAGACGTCCGGTCTCATACATGTCATGGCATATATGATCGATCCTGCCCCTAGGCGCATAGGATTCTCATCATCCTTTTCAGCTCATCAGCTGTCTTAGGACACCGAGTCTTGCTGAGATAAATGCCATGACTAGTGGGTAAGAGTACTTTCTTTGAATCGAGCATTAAGAACCTACTCAATGCCTTGTTCACATAGGTTCCCTAACTTAAATCGAATACCCTCTTGGTGCGATCTCTACGTATCTTAATCTCTAAGATATAAGAAGCATCGCCTAAGTCATTTATTGAAAAACACTTCCTCAACCAAGCTTAAGTCTCGTGCAAGGTTGGGATGTCGTTTTCAATGAGAACCAGAAGGTAATCTTGCTCCCACTAGCCTTCTTATAAACACAAGATTCATCATCGTTCTTGATTAAGCCAAATCCAATTACAGCTTCATCAAAACGAAGGATCCAACTCCGAGAAGTTCGTTTCAATCCATAAATGGATTTCAACAACTTATAAATCTTTCCCTTATTCTTCGGATCATCAAAACCTTTGGGCCGAGACATACAAATGTACTCAGTCAAATTTCCATTTAGGAAAGCGGTTTTGACATCTACTTGCCATATCTCGTAATTATGATACGCAGTTATATCAAGAAGAATTTGGATCGATTTTGACCATAGCCACTAGGGAGAAGGTTTCCTCATAGTCAATCCATTGGATCTGCCTATAAACTTTCACCACCAGTTGAGCTTTATAGGTCAGTGGGTTGCCGTCCACGTCCATCTTCACCTTGAAGATCCATTTGCATCCGATGGTCCTCACACCATTGATGGGATCAACCGGTTCCCAGACTCGGTTGTCCGACATGGATTGCATTTCCTCCCTCATGGCTCCCAGCCATAACTCGGAGTCGGGCCCATCCACGACTTCTTGAAAGGTGGCTGGATCATCGTGATCCACCATGACTTCATTATCACCTCCAGATACCATATCTTGGAGGTGGAAGATTGATCCTTTTAAATCGCCTTGGACCTTCCGGAATTGTAACAGGAATTGGTTCTTACTCTACGACAATCTCTGGCTCCTTTCTACTGGGTTGACAATTGGTTTAGACTGATTTGTACCATCCTGAATTTCTTCGAGATGTACAGTCCTCCCAATGACGTCTTTGGAAACAAAACTCATTTTCCATAAAGACCCCACCCCAACCGACGAACACCATGTTCTCACTGAGATTGTAGAAGTAGTATCCCCTTGTTTCTTTGGGATACCACACGAAGGTGCATATCTCGGATCTTGGTTCGAGCTTAGTCGAAACCAAATGTTTCACATAAGCCTCGCAACCACAAATCTTTAGGAAGGACAAAGCGGGCATCATCCCGTACCATTTTTAAAATGGCGTCCCTTCCAAACCCTTCGTCGAAGCCCGATTCACTATGAATGCGGTCGTCTCTAGAGCATAACCCCAGAAAGATATTGAGAGATCAGTCCAACTAATCATGGAACGGACCATTGTCTAACAATGTCCGATTTCTCCGTTTGGCTACACCTTTCAACTACAGTGTCCCAGGAGGACTCCATTCCAAAAGAATCCCATTCTCTTTTAGATTATCTAATAACTCTGTGGTCAAGTATTTTCCACCTCGATCCAATCGAAGTGCCTTAATACCTTTGTCGAGCTGGTTTTTTCCTTTAGTCTTAAACTCTTTGAATTTATCAAAAGCTTCAGACTTATGTCTCACAGAATAGACATAACCATATTTACTGTAATCATCAATAAATGTGATAAAGTAGCTAAAACCCCTCCTAGCAAGTGAACTTATTGGTCTACACACATTCGAGTGTATCAGCCCCAATAATTCACCCGCCCTTTCATCGCGATCGATAAAGGGCACTTTATTCATTTTGCCCATCAAACAAACCTTGCACCCATCGATCGAATGGAATTCGAATGAACCTGAAAGCCCTCACTTTTGAAGTGCTGATAGGCGCTTCTTGTTTATGCGGCCCAAATGACAGTGCCATAACAGAGTTAGGTTTAAATCGTTGGATTTAGACCTCTTGGTATTAACGTAATATATAGAACTTGAAGCATTGTTACCCATATCTAATATGTACAATCCTCCAACCAAGTCAGTACTGGTATAAAACATATCATTTCATAGAACATTGAAAACTCCATTTCCAATATTAACATTATATCCTTCCTTGTCAAACACGGATACAGATATAATATTCCTACTAAAAGTAGGTATGCAATATACATTATATAATACTAAGACAAGACTACTTGGCAAAGCAAGACTTATGGATCCTACAATAGTTGCCACAGCTCTGAGGTCCACTTCGTGCTTTCCAAACCTCTCCTACTTTCAGCCACCATATATTAGTGCAGTGTGAGATTCAGTCCTGGTATCTAATACCCATGAATCTTTGGAAGTAGAGAGATGTAGCTCTATAGAGTTAATACCGGATGAAGGCACGGTCCCACCGCCCTTCCTTAGATCATCCAGGTTTCCTGATGAAGGCGCAGTCCTACTTTCCTTCTTCAGATCATCCAGGCTATTTGATGAAGGTGTAGTCCCACTGCCCTTCTTCAGATCAGCCGTGAACTTCCTGCAATCCCGGTTCCAATGACCAGGCTGTTGACAGTAGAAGCAGACATTCTCAGGTGTCTCATCTTTCCTGCCAAGTGCGCATGGGCTCCGCCCTTGCCACTTCCAATTCCCTTGTTGACCATCAGAATATCCTTGGATCCCAGATCCCTGATATATTCTTCTCAGCAGTTATTGACACTTCATGTAACTCTGATTTGGTCATAGAGACAACCTTGTCAAGGACATATTCTTTGCGTTCAGACCTGAGGACTATCCTCAAAATTCTGTACCAGTCTAAATAGTTTGTCCCATTTAGCTTGACCCTGTCAAGAATGGTTTTTAATGACAAACTATTAATGTTCGCTGAATTTGCCATTTGATCTACAACAGATAAAATTCAATCAGTAAACTGAATAAATTTTATGAAGATCAAGCTTAAACACCAACAATCGATTCTAAACCTTTAGAATCTGAAACCAAGATCCTTGATTCACTCGATTAAGCTGAACTAATGCTCACCACTTAATCGAGCTATGTAGGTAGGACTCCATCCAATCACATCCAATGTGACTCTTGGCTAGCTTATGTACTTATGTACACGACTTACCCTATCTGTTACCCTAGCTCAACCTCAGGCTGAGAATCGTAGTCGGCTCCACCAATTTTCAAATATGGCCCGTCACTATGCAGGTGCTCCGCTAATGCGCACGACACCCACATATGTTGTCCAAACCTACTTCTCCGCTTTCCCATGGATGATCCGCTAATGCGCACGACACCCATAGGACAGGGAGGTAGTAAGGTGTTGATAATTGGGAGGTATCAGACATGACCCGTTTTTACTTGTCCGGTTGTGTTTAAAACTTTGACACATCCTAGATGCAATGAGCACATCAACTACATTCCAAATGCAATCATGTCTCAAATTACATCCAATGTAATTCTTCATTCGAACCCGTCAACTACATCCAATGTAATGACGATTCTAAGGGCTCACACACAAGGATTAAAATTCCAATTTTATCTTCGCATGTGAGGTGATAAATGTGATAAATGTGCACATAATAGCCCCTTAAACTAACTCCCACTAGCTTCTTGAGCTCCACCGACTCCAAGCCGATGCCAACACCCGAAAAGCCACCAAATGACCTTTTCGCCCTTTCTTCGTCTTGAGTAAAATATTACAATTTAATACACGACTCGCAGGTCGGGAATAAATAAATATTACAAACAAGTGGTTCGACGACCACACCTTGAAAGAACAATTACACGCTAACTCTAACGGCTCGTAGGTCGTGAAAAGCGATAAATAATTAAATCGAGCTCGGGGCTATTATGTACACCATGCCAATATCACATCACACATCGTGTTATCAAACAATCATGTGATTTTCCGGTTTTATTTAATAGCCAAGTTTCGAATTTTTTTGATGCTCGGTTTATCGAAACCGTTCAAAAATGAAACTTTTGAACATTTGATCTTCGAGTTCGTCATGACGGTTACAAAGTTGTCATAACTAACAAAACGGTTTAGCCTTGGCATATCAACCATCCAATGGTCATGCTTGGCCTAGCTCAGTCCAACGGAGCCCCGTTTTGTCCTGGTTTCGGCTCCCCGAGAGTCCCGCTCCCGAGACTCGAAAAATCAAATTTTTTTTCAAAATTTCCAGATTTGAAATAATTTTCAAAAATTCATTTTACATGCATTAAATCCATAAACAATAACTTAAAACATATTATCAAACAATTTAGCAAACAACATGCCAAAACTAAACTTTCAAGCAAAACCGAAACTTTGAATACCGTCTTGTGAATCCCGAAGGTAGCATGGCTCTGATACCACTGTTGGGTCTCGAGGTATGGTTGAAGATGAACCAACTCGCAGCGGAAAATCAATGAAAACCAAGAGACGATTAAACCATGAAACAACTAACAAAGAATGGATTCACAAGAGAAAAATTCAGCACTATTTCTTACCAAAACAAGAACACCGGTTAACGAATGATTGGCTTGAGTCTCCAAGACGCCTACGTATCCACATGGGAATCAAAGCCACGTAGTTCTTCTCTTTGAGGACTCAAGAACACAAAAATGGAGGTGGGAACTTGCCAAACCCGAAATTGCTAGGGAAGGGGGAGAGAAGTTGTGTTTCCTATTCTTGTCTTGTGTTTGTTATGTTGAAAAAAGATGACTTAAACATAACAAACCCCATACTTGTCCAACTAAAGGCATGGTACAAGTATGGTGTCAAGTAAGGTGTAAATAGGACAAAGTATGGCTAGACAAGATTGGGTTAGGTGGTGAATCACCAACACCTTAATCCTTGTCTTCCTTACTTAGTACTAATTAATCAAGACTTGATTAATTAGTTCCATGGGCCTTTCATGGGCCTCTTGGAACATGGCCCGTGGCCATTTCCAACGAGGTCCCGTGATTCGCTCATCGCCTCCAAGCGTTCCATACCAGAAATGTCCAGCATTATCCGACACGATCAATCCCAAGACTCCAAGCCTTGTCTTGATCCGTAAAGTCCTATTCACTTACGAGGACATGACCCAAAACCCAGTTTTGGTCATGTCCCGAGACAACTCCCTTTTGGCCATTCTCCATAAATGTGTCAATGAGTTTCACCCTCCAGTGTGACCCTTAGGTTTATGCATGTCAATAGATCAACGTAAAATCCCATTTTACTTGATCCTATTTAAGTGGCGACTAACGAGACTTTAGTATTGCCTGACACTGCATAACGAATCGACCCTGTCGATTCTAACCTTTCTGTCATCCCTGTCATTATCCTTTTATCTCCGATATCCTAATTGAGATAAGACATAGAGCCGTCATCCTTATTATTCTCAATCATTGTTCCTTGATATGTGAGATGACTGAATATATGATACCCAGTATCATGTGCATGGCCATGCTATTCTTTCAGTCACTCTCGATCAAGCGGCCGAGAAACGATATCTTTCCCATACCGCAGTATGAGGGATAAATCCCTTAGCCGTCTTTCGTGTCACACGTGTAGCCCGTCCCCAAGCCAATCATGTCCGTTATGGAAGCCCTGTTACGGACAACGTTAGGCTCAGGTCAAACTCAGTTGTTGACTACATAGCGATCACAAAGACTCCTTGGTCTAAGGATACATGACAAGCCACGACACTGAATATGTTCATGACTTAATCTATGGCACATATTCAGGGCGGGTCGTCCAATATCATGTCCCACATGATATCTATGATCAGACTCCGGAATCCCATTCCAATGACTAACAGAACGTAAGCCATAAATAGTCATCTTTCATACTAGTCGCTTCTAGTGAAGCTTTGTTGACTAGGGACCCATCGAGTGTGATGTATCTCGATCTATGGTTCTATTCGCATGGTGGGCATAGATCAGAGCACACATCGATATATTACTCCAACACATAAGTAATATAAAGCCGCTTTAATTTTATTGCTAACGATGATATATACATTTGGACATTTAGGATTGAACTACGGGCACTAAGACTAACATGGATGCCATACCCTCAAAGTGCTTCCTAGATTCAAGAGGACTCACTCAATCTTCAACAATTATCTTGTCCCATCTGCAATAATGACTTGGAAGATGGCCCTCATGTATTATTACACTTCTTATCTGCTTGGAATGTTTGGGGAAAGGTCTTGGCCTGGTGGGGAATTCAATGGGTGGTACCTAAAACTGTCAAAGAGCTTTTCATCATTTGGTCAACTCTGGTCAAATTTATCCACAAGAAAAGCTGGCTCAAAGTAATTCATATAGTGTGCTGGCAGCTATGGCTTGCCAGAAATAATAAGGTGTTCAATGATATCAACTCTGAAGCTGAGGAGATTTACCAAAAAATCATCAATCAATCATATAGCTGAGAGTGGGCAAAATTCAAAGTTACATGAGGGCTCTTTTCAATAAATATGTGGATTACTGCTCCTCAGTCCTGTATATCTTGGAGAAATGCTCAGAACTAATATAATCCTGCATCTGCAATGGAGTTTCAAAAGCCTACCCTGAGTTTTGTGTGTTGCTTTGGATTGCTTGGGCTCCTAGCAACCTCTTGGATCATAGTCACTCTGGTTTTGTGGGGTGGTCTGAGGTGGTGGTTGGGTGGGATGGGCTCCTGGTCGAGTTCTTTTTAGCAAGTTTTTGTCTCTCCCTCTCTCTCTTTTCTGAGGTGTTGCGACCTCTGAGGTTGTTGGCTTTTGGATTTGTTCTGTGTGGGGGTGCTCTCTGAGTCTGTGTGTGGGTTCTTTTGGTCAGGAGTGTTGTTTCTTTTGTGTCTTTTTTGTGTCTTGCAGGTTCTCCCCTATTCTCCTCTGTTTGGTTCATAATGTTCATGCTTATTTGGGAGACCTTGTTACTTTAGAATTATCTACATCATCATTCATCAGCTCTGGTCTTGGGACTCTAGGTCGACTCTGATTGGTAATCGATCTGTATCAGGTGGGAAACATCACATAACTTCATGGCTGCTTGATCTAAAGAGGACTATCACATTAGGAAGCCAGATCATTTGGTTCCTTGCAACGGGTTAGGGTTTTAATTTTGATCAAGTGTTCTGTTTTAAGGTTGATGTATCTTGGATTTGGTGCTTTCTTTTCTTGGGTGCTGGGTTTGTTAGTATTAGTGTGGCGGTTTGGGTTGTTGGTGCTTTTGTTTGAGTTTGTTGTTGATGATTAGGTGTGTTGATGTATTTGGTTTGAGGTGGTTTGATGCCCAAGTTTGGGTTTTTAGGTGTTACTTGTGGGCCAAGTTTGTGATTCCAAGAGGGGTGTTGCTAGTGGTTCGTGGTTTGTGTGTTTGTTCAAAGATTTTTACCGTGTAACTTCTCTTTCAACTCGAAAGAGGCTTACTTTAAATTTGCTTTGCCGATCAAAAATAAAAATAAAAAAAAGACGTTTTTTTCCGGTTGTGGCTAATAATAAATTTGGATCATGCATGTAATAGTTGAAAATTGAAATGGGGTACATCTATATATGGGTTTCTCTTAACGAACAATAAGCTTCCCAAATATAGTGTGGTCCGTTATAAAATCATTTTGGGAAAATATCACTTTAGTACCCCTAACTATACACTTTTAACACATGAGGTACATTAACTAAAAAAATGGCTAAAAAGGTACCCTAACTATCAGAAAATAACACTTTAGTTTACAGCGTTAACTTTCCATCCAAAATCAGTTTTATTATTTAAAAATCAGTTTTATTATTAAAAAAATCTGATTTGTTATTAAAAAAACAGTTTTTATTACTAAAAATAATTTTTTTTATTAAAAAATGAATTTTATTTTTAAAAATCCAGTTTCATTATTAAAAAATCATTTTTATTTAAAAATTTCATTTTATTTTATTAAATCAAATTATTTTTAAAATTATTTCAGGGTTAAAAATAATTATGATTTTTTTAATAATGAAACTGGATTTTTAAAAATAAAATAATTTTTGTTTTTCAATAAAAATAATTTTTATTATTAAAAAGATCTGATTTGTTATTAAAAAACAGTTTTTAACTAAAAAATTATTTTTATTTTTAAAAATTCAGTTTCATTATTAAAAAATCATTTTTATTATTAAATTTCAGTTTTTATTATTAAATCGTAATTAGTTTTTAAACTGAAATGATTTTAAAAATAATTTGATTTAATATAATAAACTGAAATTCTAAATTAAAAATGATTTTTTTTAATAATGAAACTGGATTTTTAAAAATAAAATTGATTTTTTAATTAAAAAATTGATTTCTAATAATAAAAACTGATTTTTTAATAACAAATCACGTTTTTTGATAATAAAACTAATTTTTATTAAATAAATAAAACTGATTTTGGATGGAAAGTTAACATCCTAAAATAAAGTGTTATTGTCTGATAGTTACCTTTTTAGCCATTTTTTTAGTTAACGTACCTGATGTGTTAAAAGTGTATAGTTAGGGGTACTAAACTGATATTTTCCCAATCATTTTTACAACTTTTTTTTTTATTGGCAATGACAAATTTAGATTAAAACCTCTTCTGAAGTAGAAAATGTTACATATACAAAAAAAGCAACCAAACTAGAGATTGCTTGAGATCAAGCAAGTACCTACCAAAGGCCAAAGATTGAGTCAAGTGTCCCAACCCAACCAAGTATAAAAGTTAGTTGAAAGATGTTGAATTGTGCAAATAAAGACTAGCAGCCTCAAGTGCAGATCCGAGCAGTAGTGCAACAATGAGGGGGCAATGAGAGGAAGCAATGAGGTAATGTGATCCGAGCAATAATGCAACTATTATCCAAAAAGATTCAAGAGTGTGAGTATGCTCCTAGAGGTTCCTGGATCTTCCCATTCCCAACTGAGCTTAGAACTGTAACTAAGGGGCCTCAAAAACCAATTATGCAAACTTGACAAGTAGCACCACTGAAATTATAAAGAGCTCCTCAGAGTTGAAGTGAAGTAGTTGCAGTAGTTGAGTGTAGACTACATCTCAGTTAAAGACCAAGAAAATGTAGTGTATGCCAAAGTTTATAAAGCAGACTTGTAGGTGGAGTAAACTAGAGCAAATAGCCTGAAAAGAAGCAACCTACACAACAAAAAGCAAGCCAGGAGACAAAACAAAACACTCAACCCTATAAAAGATGGAATCTACCCTCCCACCAAACAAAAGAATAGAGGAGAAAGAGACCCCCACACAGAAAACTGGACAACACAAGGGAGAACAAACCAAAAGAACCTTACCAGAGTCTCACCAACATTCCCCCCCCCCCCCCCCTAAGAACAATGAGATTAATGTTTAACCAGTATCCAAGGTTTAGTGATCCAATCATGTAAGGTGAAGTGATGAGAGGCATCAAATGAGGCCCATTCCCACATGTAAGAGGTATTTAGGACTGTTGAATAAATGGTTGCAGAAGTTTCTTGTAGGCCTTTAAAAATCAGAGAGTTTCTTGACAGCCACAAATGCCAAAGCAAGGCTTGTAGGACTGTTAGCCAGCTTCTTCTAACTCTTGCAGGAACCAAGTATCCCCATGAATAGAAGAGTGATTTAATATCAGCAGGACAAACCCACACCAAGCCCCACCATGAAATAATAAGACTCAGAACCTCCCAAGCTTTAGGACAGTGTAAAAGAATGTGTGCTCCATCTTCAAAATTCCAGGAGCATTGAGGACAGAGAAGATCTTGAAAGGAAAGGGTCATTCCTCTACTATCTAGGAAACATTTTGATGGTATGGCTTCAAGACAAGCAAGCCAGCAAAAGGCAGAGATTTTAGAAGGTATACCAGGAATCCACATGTGCTTTTTCCAGATCAGTGAGGAGGAGCCTTGGGAAGCAAGTAAGGTATACATCTTGTGAACTGAGAAACCTTTCTCATCAGCAGACCATATTAATTTGTCATCTTCAAGAGTTAATGTAGTGATATCCAAGATTGCACAAAGACAACCCCATTCAAGTAATTCCCAACCCCTATCATCTCTCCTCATATCAAGATCCCAACCAAGACCATCCCAAAGATCAGCTATAATAGCTTTTTTGGAGTTAGCTAGCAAATACATTCTAGGAAACAGAATCTTAAAAGATAATTCCCCCACCAAATGTCTTCCCAAAAGTGAACTCTAGTACCTCTGCCTAAAGACCAAGAGAGTCCTTTAACTCCAAAGAAAGCAGCAAAGTTGAGATCATTAGAGAGTGTTATGATATGAGAGAAAAAACTAGAGCCTCCTAAGCTCATTGAAGTTGTTTAAGTCCCAATCAGAAACTCTACCTCCATATCTTGCACAAATGATTTGTTTCCATAGATAATTTTCTTCAAGGGAAAATCTCCACCATCATTTTGCTAAAAGTGCAAGATTCATCCATTTCAGATTTTTAATACCAAGTCCCCCTTGAGACTTTAACTTACAAACTTGGTTCCAACCCATTTTGCAAAAAACTCTTGCAGGAGCAACCCCATGCCAGAGGAATCTTCTCTACCAGGATTCTAAGGCCTTGATAACTGATTTTGGAGCTTTGAGTAGCGATAGAAATAAAATGGGCAGTGTACTTAAGGTGGTGTTGATCAGAGTAATTCTACCACCAAAGGTTAAGGTCTTAGCTTGCCAAAGACCAAGAGATTTTTTAATTTTTTCAATGATTGGCTCCCAAGTTATTAATCTCCTAGGATTTAAACCAAGCATGAATCCCAAATATTTGAAAGGAAGGGTTTCAATTGTGCAGGAGAGGAGAGAAGCATAAACCTGTGATTCCTCATCAGATAAGTTCATAGGAATGAGAGCAAACTTATGATAATTGACTTTCAAACCAGCAGATAATCTGAACATTTCTAGTGCATATTTCAAATTTGTAGCACCTTGAACTGAAGTGCTTAGGAAAAAATAGAATCATCTGCAAATTGCATATGAGTGACAATAGGTGTCACGCCCCAAATCCGATTTTGACCGGACTCGAGATGCGAACTAGGAATAATAATTTAAACAGTAAATAAAAAGGAATTTAATAATAATATCTCTGCAAAAACTTATATTCGGTTCAAAATTTAAGAGTCAAAAGCTCAAACAACCAGAATACACAGAAAAAGTAGTTTAGTACAAAGTACGGTACGTCTCTAAAACATGAAATCTCCCGAAGCCTCAAGGAGCTCCCGAGCCCTGAGACCACCTCTAGGTCTACTCATCAAGCAAACCTGTACAAACAGTAAACAAGAAGGGTGTGAGCTTACGCTCAATAGGAAAAAGCAATAAAGTAAATGAACCCTCATTTTAACAATAAAATCGATTAGTACAATTATCCAGCAGACACTAATGAAA
Source organism: Erodium maritimum (assembly GCA_963921825.1). Lineage (NCBI taxonomy): Eukaryota > Viridiplantae > Streptophyta > Magnoliopsida > Geraniales > Geraniaceae > Erodium > Erodium maritimum. The sequence continues at coordinate 39,352,607 of OY997592.1, read as the reverse complement.
GATCAACAAAAGTTGCAATACTTAAAGAAGGTAACACTCAAGGAGATCAATGGGAAGATGACGAAAATACCAAAGGAATAAACTAAAGAAACACACAAATGCCGAAGTACTGATAATCAAACCACAAGACTCTGATCCGTACACTTGATTGTACATCATATCAGATTGCCCCTCGGTCCAGAGGAGACACAATCATCGGGGCTTCCGGAAATGTTCCCTAGCAACACATATCATCGGAAGTCCCGGAAATGTTCTCAAAGGACCATATATCATCGGGGTGAACCAAGTAACATATCGTACCAGAAACGCACATCGGCCTAGATATCTTCCTGGAACTACTCCCTCGGGGTAAACAATCACACATCATACCAGAAACGCACATCGGCCTGGACGTCTTCCCAGAAACGCACATCGGGGTACATAATCATATACCATACCGGAGCCACACATCGGACTAGGTATCTTCCCGGAATGTCCACCTCGGGGTGCACACTCATACACCATAGAGGAACAACACATCGGACTAGGTATCTTCCCGGCATATCCACCTCGGGGTTCACACTCAACCCACAAAAGCATATCAAACAATACTGTCATACACATTGTCAAACCAAACTTACCGGCATTACTTACCAACCACGTCCCATCGGTCTATCACTCACCCGATCATAACATTAGGCACAATCAATACACATTCACACATCCATTCAACCAATCAAAACACGGATCAATAATTTATATTGCAATCATCTTAATTCATCTAGTTTAGTGTGACTCTTATATTAACCTAAAGACGGAGCATGCATCAATACTAAGGACGAACAATCATCATCAAGTACATTCAACAAGCAACCCTAAGGCTCAACATGACCATTCTACCAGCACGACAATTTCCCAAAGTATTGAAAGCGGTTAACTAGTGAATCACATCCTATATGCACACTAAGACTCGTCCGCTTGTTATTGTAATTGAAAAGAGGCTATTCTAGTGAATCACATCCTACATGCAAACTAGGACCTTTCCGGTTATTATCATCCTATAGGCATACTATTAACGTTCTTAAATTAAACGAGGAGTTTAGTTCTTTTCCCTACCGAGAAATCTCCAAGGCTTAATACTCATAGTTGTTAACGTCCTGGCTAACTTCCTCTCCGTCTTCTCACGAGGTCCAAGGGGTCTCCTCCTCCGAGCTCGGGTCCAAGGTCTTGGATCACAATTAAAACTCTAATTAAAGACTAACCACGATACACGCATCTAAGTTAAAAACCCTCAACCGTTTGGTTCAAAAATCACATTTCTAAATAAACGAAAAACACCCATAGAGGATTCAAAAGGACCAAAACTGGTCTGCCACGGATCAGGTCACAGAGCCGTGAGATTCCCTGTCACGGATGGCGTCACGGACCCGTGACGAGTGCCGTCACGGTCTGCCTCACGGAGCCGTGACGTCTCCTGTCACGATTCCCGTCACGGATCCGTGACGGCGCAGACCAATTCCGTCCTTCTACTTCCTCCAGCCTCCTTTTCACGAAAAACAGTCCAAAAACTCCATTTTCAGTCATCCAAGACCTCTAAAACAGTCAAATAAGTTCAATCTATCACTACCCAAGGTAGGATTCATCAAAACTCCAAATACCCAAGAGATTTCCAACTCAAAAACCAAAGATTTCTCCAAAACCCAATCATCTACATCACCAAATCAACAACTAGCAACAAACAAAGTAAAATTTAACAAGTTCTAGCAAAACCAAGGAAAACCCATGAATTGAATGAATTGAAATGAGATTTTGATAGTGTATTTACCTTTAGATTGATGAGATGATGAAGGAAACAAGTTTTTGGTGAAGAAAAGATGAAGAACTAAGATCAAAATGGCTCATTTCTCTCTTTCTTCTTCTTCTTCAAGTCTACTTTGTTCTTCCTCTCCTTCCTTTCTCTCTCTAGATTTCGGCTAGCATAGGAAATAATGGCTGAAATGTTGCTCCAATTGCTTTAAATGACCTAAAATGATGGAAGTCCAAAAACCCCTTTAGCTTTTATCCCCTTAAGGGCACTTGTGAGGGGTAAAAGGGTACTTTTAGCCTCTTTTCTTCCCCTCCAAGCTAGCATGGACAAGTGTCCATGTAGAGACCACTTGTCCTTAGCTAAAAACTCCAGCACCTTAATTCAATTAGGATTTGTCGATAAAAAGTCCCGGTTTGACCAAAAATTGACTTTTCCAATATTAAAGTCAAATTAAAGGAAATGACCCAACTAAGCTAACCGTGATGACGGCTAAGCTTTTTGGGCCCCGGAAAGGTCCTGAACGACTCCTGGAGTCATCGGTTGACTTTTCCGACTAAAAGTCAAACTTTGCCAAAAACTACCGGTTCGAGCGAGATCGAACGGGGGCGGTTCTTACAATCTATCCCCTTAAAAGAATTTCGTCCTCGAAATTTAAAACAGAAGTACCTCAGAGGTCGAACAGATGGGGATAATTCGCGCGAATCTCTTCCTCGCGCTCACAGGTCGACTCAGCTCCTTGGTGCTTCCACTGCAGTCGTACTAGAGGGATAGTCTTGCCACGTAGGACCTTCTCCCGCGTATCCAAAATCCTGACTGGCTGCTCCTCATACGAAACATCATCAGCTACCTCGATGTTTGTCCACTCTATAACATTGGAGAGGTCCGCAATATACTTCCGCAGTTGGGAAACGTGGAAGACGTTATGCACGTTACCAAGCTGCGGTGGCAATGCAAGGCGATAGGAAACTGCTCCAACTCTGCCCAAAACCTCAAAAGGTCCGATAAACCACGGGGCCAACTTGCCTCCGCCGCGGTTGAACCGCAAGAGTCCCTTCTTCAGGCTCACCCTCAGAAACACGTGATCACCCACTGTAAACTCAAGAGGTCGGTGTCGTCTATCTGCGTAACTCTTCTGTCGGCTCTAAGCGGTCTTCAACCTCTCCCGAATCAACGCGACCTTTTCGGTCGTCTCCTGGACAAGCTCCGGACCAAGTAGACTCCGGTCTCCTACCTCTGCCCAACACACATGCGATCTGCACGGTCTACCATACAACGCCTCAAATGGTGCCATTCCAATACTGGACTGATAACTGTTGTTGTGGGCGAACTCGGCCAATGGTAAGTGATCCTCCCATGATCCTCGGAAGTCCAGCACACATGCTCGCAGCATATCCTCTAAAATATGTATAGTGCGCTCTGACTGTCCATCCGTCTACGGGTGATAAGCCGTACTAAGTAAGACCTCGGTCCCCAACACCTTCTGTAGGCTCTCCCAAAATCTGGAGGTGAAACGGGGATCCCTGTCGGATACAACAGACATCGGTACCCCGTGAAAGCAGATAATCTCTCGAACATACAACCGGCTCAGCGTATCTGTCATCCACATAGCCAAGAAGTGTGCCGACTTGGTCAGTCGGTCGACCATTACCCAAACAGCATCATGCCCTCTCGACGATCTCGGTAAGCCACAGACAAAGTCCATAGTGACGTGCTCCCACTCCTACTCTGCAATCGGTAGTGGCTGTAGAAAACCAGCGGGACGATGATGCTCGGCCTTTACCTGCTGACAGGCGAGGCATCTCGAGACGAACTCTGCGATTGCTCTCCGCATCCCGCTCCACCAAAATTGCAGTCTGATGTCCCGATACTTCTTGGGGCCACCCGGATGCACAACAAGAAGGGAGTGATGACACTCTCTCAACACGACGTCCCTACAACCTCGCGGCACGAACAGCCGTCCTCGGTAACGTAGACCCTGATCTGCAATCTGCTCTTAGCCCTCGGTATCAACACCGCTGATCATCCTTCTCGGATCTCTGCTGTCTCGGCATCCTCGGCCTGTGCTTCCAGCACACGAGCAACTAATATGGGCTGAGCCACCAATGAACACATAGCCATGCCGTCTGTGATCTCATCTAACTCAAGCCTGAATGAGCTCAGCTCCTCCATCATATCCCAATTTCGGACAGATATACTAGCAATGCAGTGAGTCGACTTCCTACTCAGGGAGTCGGCGACGGTGTTCGCCTTGCTCGGATGATAGAGTAGCTCGAAGTCGTACTCCTCGAGTAGTTCCATCCACCGTCTCTGGCACATGTTCAAGTCCCGCTGAGAAAAGATGTACTTGAGGTTCTTGTGATCCGAGAACACCTGTAATCGCTCTCCATACAGGTAGTGTCGCCAACTCTTCAGAGCAAAGACAACTGCTGCCAACTCTAGATCGTGGGTAGGGTAGTTACGCTCATGTATCTTCAACTGTCTTGAGCCATAGGCAACCACCTTCCCCGACTACATCAGAACACATCCTAGTCCCTCACCTGACGCATCACAGTATACATCATACCTGACTCCCCGCTCTGACACGATCAACACGGGAGCGGTAGTCAAACGAGCCTTCAGCTCAGTAAAGGAGTGCTCACACTCATCAGTCCATAGAAACTCTGATTACTTGCTTGTCAGTGCGGTCTTCGGCCCAGCCAGACGTGAGAAGTTCTGGACGAACCGTCGATAGTATCCCGCCAATCCCAGGAAGCTACGGATCTCAAATACAGGTCCAACGGTTCTCCTCTTCCGATCTCAATTCAAGGTCTTGGATCACAATTAAAACTCTAATTAAAGACTAACCACGAGACACACATCTAAGTTAAAAACCCTCAACCGTTTGGTTCACAAATAACATTTCGAAATAGACGAAAAACACCCAAAGAGGATTCAAAAGGACCAAAATTGGTCTGCCACGGATCGGGTCACGGAGTCGTGAGATACCCTGTCACGGATGGCGTCACGGACCCGTGACGAGTGCTGTCACGGTCTCCCTCACGGAGCCGTGACGTCTCTTATCACGGTCTCCCTCACAGAGCCGTGACGTCTCCCATCACGGTGCCCGTCACGGATTCGTGACGGCCCAGACCAGTTCCTTCCTTCTTCTTCCTCCAGCCTCCTTGTAAGAACCACTCCCGGTCAACGCCAGTCAAACCGGCGAAAAACAGGAAAATTTAAATTTTTTGGACAGACACTTAAATGAACCTAAATTTGACCCCGAGGGTCATTTCGGACTTAAGTTGACCCCGATATCGACCAAAGTGAGTTCTGGGGGACTCGGGGCAACTTTCTGGCCAATTTGGGAAATGTTGACTTTTTGGTCCGTTCGAGGCTCGTTTTGGATCCAAAAAGCTTAGCCGTCTTCACAGCGGTCTTAGTTGAGCCGTTTCCTTGTAGCCCGTGAAGTTTCGTAATTTCTTGGAAAAAGTGCCTGTTCGGGGCCCGAGACGGCCGAACTTCGCGAATCTGACTGAAAAATATCTAGAAGATATTTTCCAAAAGGGGTGGGACCCACTTGCCACATGTCATACAAGTGGTGGTGTTAGTTAAATTTTGAACAAAACAAAGGAAGACATGGATGGTAGTTTTGTAATTAAGTGTTAGTTGTATTTTTTGAACGAAACAAAAAGGAAATGAAGAGTGTGTTCTCGGCAAAGTAGGAAAAAAAGAGAAAAAAAGAGAGAGAAAGAAGAGAGAGAAAGGGAAGGAGAGAAAAGAAAGAAAGTGAAGGATTTTGGTGATTTCCCAACGATTCGACCGACCGATCGACTCAACGACTGCGGATTCGAACTCCCCTCGTCATTCCCTACGGTGAGAACCCAATCTTTTCTAATTTTGGTACGTTTCAAAATTAGGGTTTGAGTTTAAACGAGTCAAATATGGTTGGGTTTTGTTTAAGATTGGTTTAAAGATGAATGGTTGAGGTTTGGGGTTCGTTAGGAATGTTTTGGGGTGAAAAGGAAATTTTCCCATTGTGGCCGTGTGCGGCCCACTTGCCCGGGCATTGGGTTTTCGTGTTCGGGTTGTTTAGGACGTTCCCCAAGTAGTTAATTCACACCCGGAACGAATTTTGGAATCAAATTGTAAAAGTTGTAAATGACGGGTTTAGAAACTTTAAACGCGAATTCAATTGCTCGGAAGTCGGAAATGGATTCCGTCGATTGCGTTGGAACCCTTGAATTATTCTAAGATCGTAGAAACGAAAATGGGAATTTTTGGAGCCCCGGAAGGGCGTTTTCAAAACCTGGCAGATTCGCCGGGTCGGGCGAAACAGGCCTTTCCGGGCCCATTATCGACAATGTCGAGTAATTGGGAAGTTTCGGAGTGATCGACATTGTCGGGGTTACATTTGGGCGTCAAGTGCATTAAAATTCAATTTATGCCTGCGAACTTAAAAGTGTTTTAAATTGTTTTCTTATTAGATCGTGCCACCGACAGAGGACAGGGAAAGCTAGGCGAGTGATCGTGATCACGCTGGAGCTTGGTTGTGAGCTTTTGGGAAAACATACGAGGTAGGGAAAAGTAGCCGGATCTCGGCCCTGACTAGGGAAAATTAACAGTAGAAATGCATGTGACACTTGGGTGTCGTGGGTTAGGCAAGTTTATCGAATAATAAAAAGGCAGGCGACACCGGGTGGTGTCGTATGATACGGGAACGTATCGAACCATAGAAATGCATGTGATACTTAGTAGTGTCGTAGGAGCAGTGAACATATTGATATTAGAAATACTGGAGGCATTTGATTATGCCCGGAGGTTGATTGTATTGTTGGTGTCTTAGGTGGCCATGAGTGCCCATGGGGTTGTTGAAACCGTATTTTACTGTTGGTGTGTCTTGGGTGGCCATGAGTGCCCGTGGGGTTGTTGAAACCGTATTTTACTGTTGGTGTGTCTTGGGTGGCCACGAGTACCCGTGGGGTTGTTGAGCCCGTGTTTTATTGTCGGTGTCTTGGGTGGCCATGAGTGCCCGTGGGGTTGTTGAAACCGTATTTTACTGTTGGTGTGTCTTGGGTGGCCATGAGTGCCCGTGGGGTTGTTGAGTCCGTATTTTATTGTCGGTGTCTTGGGTGGCCATGAGTGCCCGTGGGGTTGTTGAAACCGTATTTTACTGTTGGTGTGTCTTGGGTGGCCATGAGTGCCCGTACGGTTGTTGAGCCCGTGTTTTACTGTTGGTGTCTTGGGTGGCCATGAGTGCCCGTGGGGTTGTTGAACCTGTGTTGTTGCTGGTTGTTGAACTTTGGTTGTGGACTGTCTCTGCCCGGGGTTGGGGGCCCGCCTGACAAGAAAGGGGTCCCGTGGTCGCGCGCGTGAGCATTGTTCATACGAGGTTGGGGGCCCACCTGACAAGAAAGGGGTTCTGTGGCCACGTGTCATGGGGGTTGGCTCGCCTTCCGGGTTAACCACAGGTAAAGTTGTGCATTCTTCGGCGATGGAGGGTTGCTCCCTTTCCGACTAGCTATTGGAAAAGTGGCTCAGTATATATCGCTAACAGGTCGACCGCCTGGCCCGACAGAGACCGGGGGAAGTTGCGTGGGGCAGGCTCAAGCCCAGCCGGTTAGCAACCGGCACTGAGCAGCTGGAGTGCGATCCTTTGTGATCTTGTTTGGTGTGCGATCCTTTGTGATCTTGGGTGTTGCGTGGTTATCTTTTGTGTCTTTGGTGGAGGTCGTAACCGCTGTGTCGGGTCTACATTACGTGTCCGGGTGTTGAGTCGGTTGGGGAAAGTAACAGTTTGTGCTTCCGGCATTGTCTGCTAGTATGCCATAGTCAGTCTGGTATCCGTGGTGGTGAGCGAACGCTCACCCCTAGCTGCTTTTCCTACAGGTACTGGTCGCGGGACGGACTAGGTGAGCTCTCGAAGCTTGAAGAGCTGGGAGCGGGAGTCCGAGTTTCCTTTTGAGTTTAGCGACGTACGCCTTGTCTTTTGTCCGCTTGTTTGGACGTATTTTTTTTAGTTGTAAACTGTTATTTTGATTAACTAAATGGTGATTTAAAGATATTTATTTAAAAGGTTTAAAAATGGTTTTATTGTTTTACCGTTCGCGTTCCGGGTTCGGTTGTACTGAATTTGCGGCGTGACACTCCTTTTCACGAAAAACAGTCCAAAAACTCCATTTTCAGTCATCCAAGACCTCCAAAACAGTCAAATAACTTCAGTCTATCACTACCCAAGATAGGATTCATCAAAACTCCAAATACTCAAGAGATTTCCAACTCAAAAACAACCCAAAAACCAAAGATTTCTCCAAAACCCAATCATCAACATCACCAAATCAACAACTAGCAACAGACAAAGTAAAACCTAAGTTCTAGCAAAACCAAGGAAAACCCATGAAATGAATTGAATTGAAATGAGATTTTGATAGTTTACTTACCTTTAGATTGATGAGATGATGAAAGAAACAAGGTTTTGGTGAAGAAAAAAATGAAGCATTAAGATCAAAATGGCTCCTTTCTCTTCTTCTTCTTCTTCTTCTTCTTCTTCTTCTTCTTCTTCTTCTTCTTCTTCTTCTTCTTCTTCTTCTTCTTTGTTCTTCCTCTCCTCCCTTTCTCTCTCTAGATTTTGGATAGCATAGGAAACTATGGCTGAATTGTTGCTCCAATTGCTTTAAATGACCTAAAATGATGGAAGTCCAAAAAACCCTTTAGCTTTTATCCCCTTAAGGGCACTTGTGAGGGGTAAAAGGGTACTTTAGCCTCTTTTCTTCCCCTCCAAGCTAGCATGGAAAAGTGTCCATGTAGGGACCACTTGTCCTTAGCTAAAAAATCCATCACCTTAATTCAATTAGGATTTGTCGATAAAAAGTCCCAGTTTGACCAAAAATTGACTTTTCCAATATTACAGTCAAATTAAAGGAAATGGCCCAACTAAGCTAACTGTGATGAAGGCTAAGATTTTTGGGCCCCAGAAAGGTCCCGAACGACTCCCGGAGTCATCGGTTGACTTTTCCGCCGAAAGTCAAACTTTGCCAAAAACTACTGGTTCGATCGGGATCGAATGGGGGCGGTTCTTACAATAGGTCCTGTGATCCCCACTTGAATTCCTTGAAACAATGAGTACTGCAGCCCTGATTTCGTAATTTGATTTAAACTTTCAACAACAAGTGCAAATAGTAGGGGAGAAAGAGCACAACCTTGCCTTAGACCTCTAAACATCCAAATTCTCCAAAGGCGACCAAAGCCAAGTTTTTTGAGCAACTTCATCATATAACTCCACTGAACATTATCAAAAGCTTTTTCAAAATCAGCTTTGAAGACAATAGCTTTCATTTTGGCTTGTTTGATTTCCTGTACTACCTCATTAGCTGCAAGCACGCCATCAAGAATTTGCCTACCTGCCAGAAAACCAGTTTGTTCACAACACACCAAGGGTCCAATAACTTCTTTTAATCTTAGAGATAACAATTTGGATAGTATTTTGTATGGCCCTCCCATTAGACTAATGGGCCTGAAATCTCCAAAGGACAATGGAGCCTCACATTTAGGAATGAGAGCAATAAAGGAAGAATTGAGCCCCTTACCCAAGTGTCCTGATTTGTGGAAATGTGTGAAGAAGTTAATGAGATCAGATTTAATAATTGGCCAACACACTTGAAGGAATTTTAGTGTAAAACCATCAGGTCCTGGGCTTTATCACCAGCACAAGCCATCATAGCTTTTACCACTTCTTGTTCAGAGAAAGGCCTTTCCAACCAAGCTGCTTGTGTTGAAGAAATAGAATTGAATTGTAGATGATCAATACTGATAGACACTGAATTAGGATCAGAGAATCTGTCCTTAAAATGCATACCTGCAGCCTCTTTTATCAAGATAGGATCCTGTAGAAGTGCATCCTGAGCCAAGATTTGAGTAATTTTGCTTTTTGAGCTTTTAAAGTTTGCAAGTAAATGAAAATATTTTGAGGGTTTATCACCTTCATAAAACCACTTTTTCCTTGCCTTTTGACTCCACGGCTTAGAAAGTAGTTTAATCTTTTTTATCAACTCTGCTTTGCAAACACCCCTTTCATTACATTCTTCAGAATTAAGGGATCTATCTTCAATTAGAGAATCTCATTTGTCAAGTTTATCTATGAGAGTCTGTATTTGGAAGTCAAGATGGCCAAATCCTTGAAGATTCCACTCCTTTAATTTCTCTTTTAGTAATTTAAGCTTGAGCCAAAGGATCATATGAGGTTGCCCTGAGACTTGAAAGGAGGACCAAAAGCATTCAACAGCTTTAAGAAATCTACTATCCTCAATCTAGATGTTTAGAAATTTAAAGGGTCTAGGACCCCATTCTAACTGATCATCAAATAATAAGAGTGGCTTATGATTAGAAATGCTTCTAGACAAGCACAACTGGGTGAGCTTGTTGAACTTACCGAGGAAATCAATGGATATGAAAAATCTATCAATCCTTGATGCCAGAGCCAGGGCCAAACCAGTTATATTTACCTCCAGACAGAGGAAGATCTATAAGGGCAAGTGCATTAAGAAATCCTTGAAAGTTAGCCATATCAGATGAAGAAGCTATATTAGATGATCTTTCAACTGCTGATAGCACTGCATTAAAATCCCCAGCTACAAGTAAAAGATGACATGAACCAAAAGATTGCAATTCTGAAACAAGAGCTTCCCAAAGGTCCCTTCTCCCTCTTCTGTTACAAGGAGCATACACATTAGTAATCTAACATGTTTTGTTGAGTTCTTCTGAATGATCTGCCCATATGAGTGCACCATGAATCTTTGTGACTGTGATCATTTGAAATGAGCTTATTTTCCAACATGTAATAATACCCCCTGATAGTCCAGAGGCAGGGATCAAATCCAGTTCCCAACCCCAACCAAAACCACAAGCTCTTAAGAAGCCAAAGGGAATTGTTTCGAGCTTTGTTTCTTGCAGTAGTAACATCTGAGGCTGCTCTTTGTGTATCAAGTCAGCTAGAGCCTTTTTTTGTGTGAAGAAGACGCCCCTCTCAAGTTCCAAAAGAGGATTTTCATGTTTGTGCTTACTGAGTAGGTTGAGAGTTGATCTCGTTTGGCACCTCCTTAGTTGAGAGAATTAAATCCAAACCCTCATCAGATATCCTCTCTTCTATCTCTTGATCTTGAGTTATATCTAGAACTGAGAGGTGTTGATAAATTTGCTTATCACTATAATCTGCCCTCGATCCAATTTTTTTCCAAAGGCCTAAGCTTTTCTTGCTTTAGAGTTTACTAGCACTGCTCTTGAGTCTTTTCAATCTTGATCGAGTTTCATATCTGTGGGAAGAGGGAAGGGGTTTTTGTTTCTTTCCTTTAATTTTTTTTGCTCTCAACTTTGAATGCGACACAGTATGACCATCCGTTGAGCCTTTTACGAGACCCAGAAAGTCAGAGATCTCCTTGATTTGTGACTCATGGAGTAAGTTTTGGGGCTGGGATCTGGGGGTAGAATGGTCACTGAAAATGTCTTCCAAACCATGTTGACGTGAGGTGGTGGCCCCCAAGGTTGATATATTTTGTACTAGGTCAGCTGCATTTAATACTCCCCTTTCCAATGTAATTGGTTCAATGGCCAGAGGGGAGGAATCTTAATCAACCTTACTTTTCCTTAAATGTTGATGAGCTTTTGTACTTGTTCCCTTGCTTTGAGGAAGAGTTAGTTGCTGTGTGATTGGAAATTCTTGGTTCAAAACTGAAGGGATTACTGTTGTAGTTGAGTTGGGCATTGCAGAGGTGTTTTTTTTAAAGCTAAAGTGTGGCCCTGAGAAAAATTTGAAGAGAGCAGATCAAAATCATTGAGAAGATTGAGTTGAATTGAGCCATTAATTAACCTTGTTTGGAGTGCATCATCAGTCTGGGAATCGAATGTGTCTTTCACCCATAAATCTGTCTTCTTCTGAGGAGCAGTTAAGGCCATGGTAGGTAATATTGAATGAGATAACTGAGCAGGAGTCGAAACATTCCTCTGAGCTCCAACATTCTCTTCTAGAACCTGTTGGGAGGATCTTTCAGCAATAACTTCCTCAAGAATAGCTAGTATGAGAATATTCAATCCCACAAATGTCTCCATAGAAGCTTGTTCAACTACAGTAGGCAGAGCTTCTGCTGAGCCCTCATGATCTTGAGTATCCATATCTGTTGAAGCATCACCATTATCAGATGAAGAAAGAGCGAATTGTGAACTTTCAGAGGAGTTGTGGGATTTGTAGAGAATTTCTGGGACCTCATCTACTTTAATTTTCTTAATAACCAAAAAAAAGCTTTTTGTGGCCAAGGAAGATTTCTACTTCAGTCGAGATGTTTGTAAATTTGGAAGTGTGAATGAGTACCACTGCCTTATCAATTTGAACTCCCAAGGTAGTGACTGGATGAGAGTAAACATAAGACCCCAAGCTACTCACAGTAGTTGCATAGGTTTCTTTACACCAGCCATGGAAAGGCAGGCCATGTATGGTAACCCATTTGAAATAACCTCCTCTTTCACAGAGATGTTCTTGATCAGGAATGAGTGTAAGCCAACGAATGAGCCAATTCTGATCTTCTTTCAGAAGTTCCTTATCAAACAGAGGATCCGGGTAATGTATGAGTAAAATTTTGTTGCTAAGAGACTTAACTTCTATATCAAAGACTCCTTCCCTAGCAAAACTTGCCATTATCGCTTGAGCAGTGTAGTTTTGATGAGCCATAGCCAAATGACTACTTCTCAGTAGGAGTTGCTGTTGAACTACCACAGAACCCTGCAATCTCAAAGGTAGATTTGAGTGTGTAGGAACCCTCAGTGGCTTGAATGGGGGATAGGAGTTGGAGGTGTCCCTTGCTTGAGTAACAAAAAGCTTATAGCCATTGATATAATAACCATTATAGAGTTGAATAGCTTCCTGAAGTTGAGAGAGAGTTGTAAAGTAGCAAAAGCCATACCATTTACCTTGTTTGTTGACTGTAGAAGCAATATGAGCTCTTTTGAGACCACCCACTTCCGAGAAGAGATTGAATAACCAGGGTTCAGTGGCTCTAGCTTGAAGATTATGAATATAAGCAGCAATATCTCCCTGAGCTTGAGACCCAATGTGAGTTGAGTCTTGAGGATTAACAGGGTGGGCTGGAGGATTCACTTGGGTCCACTTCCGATCGGATTTTTTCCTGAAGTATACTTGTTTGTTAAGTAGCGGCTCTGTGATCACGGCTTTGCCTTTCTGCTTCAATGTAGAAGATGTAGGGGTGGAGTCTGATCCTGAAGAAATAGGTCTGAAATGGCTATTATAGAACATCTTTTTCCCATCAAGCAGCTTGGTTCGACTTCCCGGTGAATATTCTTGAGTTTTGTCCGAGGTGGGAGAGTTATTAGGCAAAGGTTGTAAAGGTCGCTCAATGCCAGGTGGAGGACCAATGGAGGCTAAGGAGACTAAAGGAATATCGATGGCTTTGGATGAAGAGAGATGACCTTCCGTAGGGACACCTCTGAGAGAGGCTCCCAGGTCGCCACTTAGCTCCTCCAATGTTAACATAACAGAGAAACAGTCGGGTCACACTAGGAGAGAGAGAGCTCTGGTCAGATATTGGACTGAGAAGGTTGTGAAAAGCGCGCCGAGCTGGTCGGTGGTCCGATGATGTTATGAGATCACCTTGGACAATACACCGAATAGAGGAGAAGGCGCCACAAGGCAGTAGAGAAATATGTTGAAGAAGGTGCTACAGTGTTGTTACTGTAGCACGAGAGAGAATAATGTCAACTATATCATGATCTTTGTGTGAGGCTTCTCTTGTGTCTTACCATTAAGCTTTTCAAATATGGTACGTTAGACATGATGTAGAAGGTTAGCTTCAGACTGACACTTCCTTACGCCTAACATAACAGATATAATAAATCCATTTGCATTTCCATACAAATGCACTTAAATTCAATACCTTATTGGTGTGTCCTCGGAGGTAAGTGCCGCTATATGTATATATATTGTAATTTATTTATGTAATTAAATTATGAATTCTTATAAATTATTAGATCAAGCGATGATAATAATAATAATAAGAGAAGAAATCAAATAGAAACCACCTCTTAACGTAAAAATCGTGTGAACCAATCCAAGCCATCCTATTTAAGAATGGATGGATGAGATGCAATTGAGTTGTTGACTTGTTTACTGAAAAAAACAACACTTTTTTGGTAGGTTGTAGGGGCTATTTAGTAAAACTATCATATTAATTTTTTTTACCAATTCACAAATTTAATTTTTTCCGCTTCGTTTGAAATCCGATTGGCTTCAAACTTGCGCCAATATTTTGGTTTTTCAAGGGCTTTCTATCAAGATCAGACATGAATATATTTTGAAGCACGAAAAAAATTTATTTTGGGGCTGATTTAATTTTTTTTATCTCTGGGTAATTTTTATCAAAACTTTACACTGGTTTTATCAGCACTGGACAATAGGTTTATCACCTCATTTTTCAAAACTAAACATGATTTAATTTTTCGAACTTCGTTTGAACTCCGATTGACTTCAAACTTGCTTCAATATCTTTGTTTTTTCAAGGGCTTTCTATCAAGATCAGTGGTGAATATGTTTTAAAGCAAGAAAAAATAAATTATTTTGGGGATGATTTAAAAAAAATATATCTGGGTAATTTTTATCAACACTTTACACTAGTTTTATCAACACTTTAATCTGGTTTTATCAACACTAAACATTAGTTTTATCACCTCATTTTCCAAAACCGAACATGATTTTTATCACCTCATCACATGTTTTTTTATGAACACTAAGCACCAGTTTTATAAACACTAAACACTATGTTTATCACTAAATTACTTGTGTTTTATCACCCTATCACATCTTTTTTTATCAACACTAAACTCTAATTTATCACACTTTTTGTACGCGTTTTTTTATCACCTCATTAATTTTTTTATGACCTCAGTACATGTTTTTTTATCAACATTTAGCACTAGTTAGATACCTCGATATAAAACATTTATTAGTGAAAATTTATCAACATTGAACATTATTTTTATCACCCCGATATAAATTTTTATTTTCGTGCTTCAAAATATATTCATGACTGATCTTGATTTAAAGCCCTTGAAAAAAAATATATTGGTGCAACTTTGAAGCTAATCGGAGTTGAAACGAAGCGGGAATGATTAAAATAGTGAATTGTTGAAGAAAAAAATGGACACTTGTCCACATGGCACCATGCTATTCTAATTATGCCCTGGCTTGTGTGAGGAAGGAAAAAGTGACGTGAGTTTTTGGTGGGATTCGGGTGATGATGTGTCATTATGGTGAATGTTGGATCTTAAGGATATATGACTAGTATCGGTTCACACAGTTTTTAGGATAATAAGCGTTTCTATTAGATTTCTCCTCATAATAATAATAATAATAATAATAATAATAATATTAATAATAATCGTTCTTTAACACAAACATATTTAAAATAAGTAAATAAATATTAAAATTTAGAGAATCTGGTAACGGGAGAAACCCTAGATATTTTACCTTAGTATGCGTCTTAATGATTGTTCCATCACCTCCTGCCTCCAAACCTCCGTTCTGCCACGTCGTCTGCAACACTACCTCTACGCCTTCCACACCCCCATCAACGGGTCTTCTCGTCGTCCCACTATCGGTTTTTGCAGAAATAGTGGGTGATCGAAGGTCTTCAAAGGTGCCCGCCTCCTTTCTGCTCATCCCACCACCCTATCCCTCCTTTCCTATGCTCGGTCTGAGCCATCTCCCTCCGTGGACCTCTTTGGAGTCTCTACCCACCGACTACCTCTTGTATCATGATCTTTGTCCGTGGTCGCTACAACTCGTGACCTCAACCGTCATGACTGTGCGAATCCATGAGTTCTAGGTAGTGGCCAGTCTCTCGACGCTTCACCCTCGACTTCCTGTCTCGTTTGAACCAGCTAAAGCATCGCACCCTTGCATTTAGAGCTCCACTCTCACGTTGTCTTCGTTCTCCAGCATCACAATTATGCAAGTACAAGAGACAAGGATGGTGGCCGGCTCGCTAACGATCTGTCCTCGATACCATGTTTCCCTTGCATATGCAAATTCACCACACCCTCGTGCCCAGATTCCTACCTGTTAGAATCCCTCAGAGTAGGGGACACGCTGGTTGTGATTATGGGTTCAAGATCCTTGGTAGAGATGGCCCTCTCCTTGGCTCCCGCTTCGATCCCACGCTGCGACTAGCAGTCGACTTATGAGCCCTACCCTATCTGGTCACTATGGGGTCGACTGGAACTACCTTTTTAGGGACAAACAACTAGGCTTGCTTCCCGCATCTACTCATTACTTAGGTCCTTGTTTGAAGTCCGCCATCCTAGTTACGACGTTCGCATTGGTTGGGATTTCCAATCTAACCTACCCTTTTGTTCATCTATAAGAGATAAAGGAGGGTTTGGTGACGTCCACCATCCTACCTAATTCGGGGATTGATCAACCCCGACAAGACTAGACCGTCGATATCATATCTAAGTCGTCTCCGGGGACCAGAAGAGCAACCGTTCGCCCCCCTCGATAAAGGAGCAGAGAGATCAGATGCGGAGGAATGAAAGGAATTCAAGAGAGGGCTGGTGAGAAGTCTCGCCAGGGCTGATGAGACCTTTTTTCATTGAGTCTGCATTGGAGAAATGGTAGCCCACCCCATCTAGGGGTCTCTCCACCATATCACGTGCTCCCTCCCGACACCGTCATGTCTCCTAGACACCTAGATGTCCTAGTTGTCGGATCCAAAAGTTTTCAAGCTATCATGGGTGGGCTTAGGTCGAGCCGGATATGATTTATTGGTTAAGTCTAGGTAGTAGTTTTAAGTCTTGTCGTCTGTGTCTTAATTTTCAATTCTTAGTTTTTGTTTGCTCTAGTCGTTTAAGTGTGCAAACAAAGTACTTGGTCACTAAAAACCCGCCTATACCTTGGGTTCATTTGTAGGATTAGTTGTAGTTCGTCTTCGGATGTACTACTTTCCCCTTATTACTCGTCCTATACAATCTCATATTATGAATAAATTGTTCCTTGTGCTAAAAAGGTTGTTCTTGTTGAGGTTTCTTTCATACTATTGTTACATCTAGGTTGACAATTTATGTGTCAAGCAAGATGTTATTCGAGATGTCATATGACATCATGTGCATGCCCAGTAGGAAAGATAGAAAAGATGTCTGCCCAGATGTCAACATATATCTTGTGCGTATCCGGTACTACAGATTTGTTTCCTAGTTTCAAGATACTTCTCCAATATATATCTGTTATATTTAGGAAAGAATCTAACGCAAGGAAACAAATAAATTTTCCCTGATCGTGACTCTAAGGATCAAGGAAACGGTAGAAGGCATGCTACAAGGTATTATTCGAGCTATAAAACTCAAGGTAACTCTCGTAGCTCAGTTTAGATACATAGACATATTTTCCGAACTCTATCGTCGTAACTGACTATTTGTCGTCGTCAAGAATATTTGTTCATTGTTCTTTGTTTATGATTTCAAGGTTTCTAAGTGTGTTAGACTAGCGTGTTGGGAGACTGAATGAATTGAACAAAGAAGAACATTGGTGTTGCTAGAGAAGCATACTCTGTTTCAGCTTGTTCTGGTGGTACTGCTTTCTCTGATATGGTCTTGGAGGCTTCTCCCCTTGAGGATGGAACTCGTACTGGTGTTGGAGTAAGCGCCACCGTGTTGTACTTAACTAAGAATAAGTCATGCACTGCAGCATCGGCTCCTTAGTCCAAACTGGCTGTTTCGTCAAAGACGACATCCCGGGTGATGTAGACACGTTTGGACACCAGATCATAGACTCGATAGCCCTTGGTTCGCCCATGCTCGTAGCCTATGAAGACTGTCTGAATGCTGCGATCGTCGAGTTTCTTCAAATTTGGGCGTGTCACCTTGATGTGAGCGATACACCCGAACGTTCGAAAAAATACGACCACCGGTTTCTCCTTATGCCATGCTTCATATAGCGTGATGCCGTCAAGGCTTTTCGTCGACGAGTATTTTAGGAGGAGCATTGCTGCGTGAACTGCCTGTTAGGTCTCGAGGTAGGGTTGGAGATGAACCAACTCGCAGCGGAAAATCAATGAAAACCAAGAGACGATTAAAACCATGAAACAACTAACAAAGAATGGATTCACAAGAGAAAAATTCAGCACTATTTCTTACCAAAACAAGAACACCGGTTAACGAATGATTGGCTTGAGTCTCCAAGACGCCTACGTATCCACATGGGAATCAAAGTAACGTAGTTCTTCTCTTTGAGGACTCAAGAACACAAAAATGGAGGTGAGAGCTTGCCAAACCCGAAATTGCAAGGGAAGGGGGAGAGAAATTGTGTTTCCTATTCTTGTCTTGTATTTGTTATGTTGAAAAAAGATGACTTAAACATAACAAAACCCATACTTGTCCAACTAAAGGCATGGGACAAGTATGGTGTCAAGTAAGGTGTAAATAGGACAAAGTATGGCAAGACAAGATTGGGTTAGGTGGTGAATCACCAACACCTTAATCCTTGTCTTGCTTACTTAGTACTAATTAATCAAGAATTGATTAATTAGTTCCATGGGCCTTGGTTGCATGGGCCTTTCATGGGCCTCTTGGAACATGGCCCGTGGCCATTTCCAACGAGGTCCCGTGATTCGTTCATCGCCTCCAAGCCTTCCATACCGGAAATGTCAAACATTATCCGACACGATCAATCCAAAGACTCCAAGCCTTGTCTCGATCCGTAAAGTCCTATTCACTTACGGGCACATGACCCAAAACCCAGTTTTGGTCATGTCCCGAGACAACTTTTTTTTGGCCATTCTCCATAAATGTGTCAATGAGTTTCACCCTCCGGTGTGACCCTTAGGTTTTTGCATGTCAATAGATCAACTTAAAATCCCATTTTACTTGATCCTATTTAAGTGACGACTAACGAGACTTTAGTATTGCCTGACACTGTATAACAAATCAACCCTGTCGATTCTAACCTTTTTGTCATCCCTGTCATTATCCTTTTATCTCCGATATCCTGATTGAGATAAGGCGTAGAGCCGTCATGCTTATTATTCTCAATCACTGTTCCTTGATATGTGAGATGACTGAAGATATGATACCCAGTATCATGTGCATGGCCATGCTATTCTTTCAATCACTCTCGATCAAGCGGTAGAGAACCGAAATCTTTCTTATACCTCAGTATGAGGGATACATCCCTTAGCCGTCTTTCGTGTCACTCATGTAGCCCGTCCCCAAGCCAATCCTGGCCGTTATGGAATCCCTGTAATGGACAACGTTAGGCTCAGGTCAAACTCAGTTGTTGACTACATAGCGATCACAAAGACTCCTTAGTCTTATGATACATGACAAGCTACGACACTGAATATGTTCATGACTTAATCTATGGCACATATTCAGGGCGGGTCGTCCAATATCATGTCCCACATGATATCTATGATCAGACTCCGGAATCCCATTCAAATGACTAACAGAACGTAAGTCATAAAGAGCCATCTTTCATACTAGTCGCTTCTAGTGAAGCTTTGTTGACTAGGGACCCATCGAGTGTGATCTATCTCGATCTATGGTTCTATTCGCATGGTGGGCATAGATCAAAGCACACATCGATATATTACTCCAACACATAAGTAATATAAAGCCGCTTTAATTTTATTGCTAACGATGATATATACATTTGGACATTTAGGATTGAACTACGGGCACTAAGACTAACACTTCCTTCCCCCAAAACTCGTTTTGTAGACTCTTTGTCTTGAGTAGGCACCTTACCATCGATACCACCAATTGATTCCTTCGTTCGACAACACCATTCTGTTGAGGAGAGTACGACTTCGTTAGTTGTCTTTGCACGCCACGCTCAGCACAATACTCCCTGAATTCCACGGAGGTGAACTCGCCGCTTTTGTCAGTACATAGTGCCTTGAGCTTTTTTCTCGTCTCAGTTTCAACACCGGCCTGAAAACACCTTATTTCTGCTGGAGCTTGATCCTTGCTGTTCAGTAGTACCACCCACATATACCTTGTGAGATCAGCAACCAGTAGTAGAAAGTATCTATTCTTACCAAGCATTGGAGGTTTTATGGGTCCACATAAATCACCATGAACTAAGTCGAGGCGATTTATAGCTCTATGATGCGACTCTTCGGAGAATGGCGAATGTCTCTGTTTTTCGATCAAACAACCGTCGCAAAGTTGCTCGACGTGTTCTATTTTTGACATTCCTCTAACCATCCCGCCTTGAGAAAGCTTGCGGAGCGAGTCAAAGTTTTGGTGGCCATAACGCGCATGCCACCTCCATGCATCCTCACCGGCGTTTGCTGCCATGCAAAGCGGTTGCGTAATTTGGAGCGTCAGCGGGTACAACCTCGTGCCTTGGCAACCAGCTACTTGCGTCGATCACGCACAACCAGTACACCTTCCTCAATGTGTGTGGAACACCTGACCTCGTCGAGCAGCCTGACAGATATGATGAAGCTCCATAACCGTGGGATGTAGTACACCTTTGTGAGTACGCGGTGTTGTTTGTCAACTGTTGTAAAAATCACCATGCCTTGACCTCTTATTTCCACCACGGACCCGTCGTCAAACCGAACGGTACCTGTGATGCCGCGGTTCAATCCAGAGAAGACAAGTTGCCTCGCTTGTCATATGATTTGATGCACCTATGTCCATGTACCACACCAAATCCTTCTAGTTGTCAATCGCCCCAAGGTTGACTTCGGCGTGCACATCGTCGAGGTGTACCTCTTTCTTGTTGCTCTCCGTTTTGGCAAGTGTTGCCTCAACTGACGTCACCTGAGCCATCAATAGATCAGGTTCTTTGTTCTCTTCCTGAACAAGGTGAGCTTCGTTAGTAGCCTCATCCCTCTTCTTCTTCCGACAGTCACAGATCCAATGCCCTTCAATGTTGTAGTAACGACACTTCCCTGGATTCTTGGTGCTCTTAGCACCGACCTTATCGTTGTTGTCGTGCACACCGCCCTTACCACGGTTAGCATGGTATTTTCCATGTGGTTTGAGTAAGGTGTTCGTGCCACCATGGTTCTATCGTCCCATGCGGCTGCGCCATTCTTCTTCCGTGAGGAGGAGATTAGTATTCCCCTCCTCTTCTACATCCAGCTTCATACGTTCCTCAGCTGTTTTGAAACACCCCATCAATTCCTCCATGTTTATTGTGTCGAGGTCGACGAGACTATCGATCGATAGTGCGAGCTACGAATAACGCTTTGGAATTATGCGTAGGAACTTTTGCATAACCTGCTTCTCCGGTATCTCGTCACCGAGGACACCGAGGTTGACCACGATGTCGGTAAGTCGCATTTCCAACTTGCCGATAGTTTCGCCGTCATTGTGTTTGAATTGCTCGAACTCGCACCAGAGTGTTTGAGCCTTGGTGCCGCAGACTTGGCTTGAGCCTATGCGAATTGTTCTGATCGCCTCCCATGCCTCGTGAGTTGTCTTCTTCTTCCCAATCGTCGAGATCATCTCAATCAGAATGGAGCACAAGATCACCTCTATTGCAGAGCGATCATTGTGATATCCAATCTCGTCAATGAGATACTCCCCGCCTTGGATTGCCACCCACAAGAATCTTGCTTGTAACCTGACCTTCATAAGGATCGCCCAGTTGTCGTAGTTGGTACAAGATAGAATGGGGAAATTGGCCATGCTGGCCACCATAGGGTACAACATCGTCACCACCAGCTCGCTACCATGGTCGGCTACGGTAGAGGGACTCCCGATGTAGCTTTCTTTGATCTTTCTAACGTAATCGTCCACAATAAATCGGGGCCTGATACAACTTGTTGGTTCTTACGAATATTGAGAACAAAAAGAGTGAGACAAGTTTTGGCTTTGAAAACGTAGTCGGCCCTAATTTGGAACGCGCCGCACGCGCTGTGTTAGTCTTAGTGCCTGTAGTTCAATCCTAAATGTCCAAATGTATATATCATCGTTAGCAATATAATTAAAGCGGCTTTATATTACTTATGTGATAAAGTAATATATCGATGTGTGCTCTGATAAATGCCATCAATGCGAATAGAACCATAGATCTAGATAGATCACACTCGATGGGTCCCTAGTCAATAAAGCTTCATTAGAAGCGACTAGTATGAAAGATGGCTCTTTTTGGCTTACGTTCTGTTAGTCATTGGAATAGGATTCTAGAGTCTGATCATAGATATCATGTGGGACATGATATTGGAAGACCCGCCCTGAATATGTGCCATAGATTAAGTCATGACATATTCAGTGTCGTAGCTTGTCATGTATCCTTAGACAAAAGAGTCTTTGTGATCGCTATGAAGTCAACAACTGAGTTTGACCTAAGCCTAACGTTGTCCGTAACAGGGCTTCCATAACGGCCAGGATTGGCTTGAGGAAGGGCTACATGAGTGACACGAAAGACGGCTAAGGAATTTATCCATCATACTGAGGTATGGGAAAGATGTCGGTTCTCGGCCGCTTGATCGAGAGTGACTGAAAGAATAGCATGACCATGCACATAATATCGGAGATAAAAGGATAGTGACATAGACGACGGAAAGGTTAGAATCGACAGGATCGATTCGTTATGTACTGTCAGGAAATACTAAAGACTCGTTAGTTTCCACTTATATAGGATCAAGTAAAATGGGATTTTACGTTGACCTATTGACATGCATAAACCTTAGGGTCACACCGGAGGGTGAAACTTATTGACACATTTATGGAGAATGGCAAAAAGGAAGTTGTCTCGGGACATGACCAAAACTGGATTTTGGGTCATGTGCCCGTAAGTGAATAGGACTTTACGGATCGAGACAAGGCTTGGAGTCTTGGGATTGATCGCGTCGGATAATGTTGGACATTTCCGGTATGGAAAGCTTGGAGGCGATGAGCGAATTACGGGACCTCGTTGGAAATGGTCACAGACATGTTCCAAGAGGCCCATGAAAGGCCCATGGAACTAATTAATCAATTCTTGATTAATTAGTACTAAGTAAGCATGACAAGGATTAAGGTGTTGGTGATTCACCACCTAACCCCATCTTGTCTAGCCATACTTTGTCCTATTCATACCTTCCTTGTTACCATGCTTGTCCCATGCCTGTAGTTGAACAAGTATAGGGTTTGTTATGTTTAAGCATCTTTTTTCAACATAACAAACACAAGACAAGAATAGGAAACACAACTTCTCCCTCCTCTGCCTTGCAATTTCGGCCAATGCAAGCTCCCACCTCCATTTTTGTGTTCTTGAGTCCTCAAAGAGAAGAACTACATGGCTTTAATTCCCATGTGGATACGTAGGCGTCTTGGAGACTCAAGCCAATCATTCGTTAACCGGTGTTCTTGATTTGGTAAGAAATAGTGCTGAATTTTTCTCTTGTGAATCCATTCTTTGTTAGTTGTTTCATGGTTTTAATCGTCTCTTGGTTTTCATTTATTTTCCACTGCGAGTTGGTTCATCTCCAAACCTTCCTCGAGATCCAACGGTGGTATCAGAGCCATGCTACCTTCGAGATTCACAAGACGGTGTTGAAAGTTTAAGTTTTGACATGTTAATTTGCCAAATTGTTTGATAACATGTTTAAATTCTTGTTTATGGTGTTAAAGCATTGAAAATAAATTTTTGAGTAGTTTATCAAATCTGGAATTTTTGAAAAAAATCTGATTTTTCGGGTCTCGGTAGCGGGACTCTCTGGGAGCCGAAACCTGTTTCAAATGAAACCAGGCTCTGATACCAAATTGTCACGCCCCAAATCCGGTTCTTGCCCGGACTCGAGGCATGCCTAGGATAAAACGATTAAAAGGTAATAACTCAACAATAACTTCCTGAAAATCTCCGATATAAAACTCAAATCCACATAACTCAATTTAAAAACATAAATAACCCTCCAGGGGTGTAATAATAATCCTCCAACAAGGTTTGTTCAAAACTGAAATGAAATCAAAACGAAGTCTCTACAGGACACCCCCACCAAGAAGCTCCCGAGCCTCTACTCCTCAAACAAGCCTGTAATCACAACAATAAACTCACAGGGGTGAGCTTGCGCTCAGTAGGGAAAATACATAACAAGGTGGACTTTAAACTCAATAATTTCATCAGCAAAGTCAACAAGATAAATCTTAACAATCACAGGCAATAGGTAAACCGATCAATGCCGTGGCACGTGAAGTCACCACCCTCCGATCCACATATGATGTGTCCTCTCGGAGTTTCCCTCCAATCCAGAGGAGACGCATATCATTGAGACTATCGGAAACACCCTTCAGGGCACATATCGTCGGAAGTCTCAGAAACGTCTCCAAAGGATTTTAGGTCCTCGGGAACCAAGGTGTTACTCCCATAGGAAGCATACACTTGGGCAATTCAATAATATTCAAATAATAATTGAGTAACACCCTCAAATCGAAACACGAAGCAATCCATTCCCAACAAACACCACTTCACTGTCACACATAGCTCACGCATCACCTTCAAGTAATCATTCAAATACAGCCAACAGTCAAATACGACTTCAATCAACCAATCATGAAAACCTTCAAATGAGCATTCAAATATGCAATTCTACTAGTTCCATTAGACTCTTTAGCCTATCCACTAAGCAACCAAACAACCAAACATGTGATCCTAACACGCAACTAATCCGAGGGCTTTGCCAAGGCCGCTCTACCAGTAAAACAATTCCCAAGTATTGAAAGTGAATTACACTAGTAATTGGCATCCTAATCATTCACCACTAGACACTTCCGGTTATTAGTAATTGAAAGACAATTATGCTAGTTATTCGCATCCTATAGGCATTTCTAGGACCTTTCCGGTTTTATTAGCCTAACATGCATACTAAGCATTTAAACGAGAGGTTAAGACTTTCCCTACCTCAAGGTCTTCCTCTCAACACTCTGATGTCACAAACGATAGTCACCACACCGTTCTTCACACGGGTTCCGGCGTGACTCTTCGTTCTTCAAGCTCAAGTCCAAGTTCTTCCTTCCTTCCTTGCTTGGTACCACGGTCTTAGACCACCAGAAGGTCAAAGTTAGTAACTCAACGATGTTCTTATCCCCAAAGTACAGAACAACACTCAAATAATGGAATTAAGGTTTGAAGAAATGATTTAGGAATCGAAATGGGCTAAAAGGAAGGGGTTTGGGTTCTGGGGGTCTGATATGGAATGTGACCCATTCCATGCCACTCAGAGGGCCGGAATGTGGCACGTTCCCTGCCACTCAGAGGGGGCCGGAATGTGGCACGTTCCATGCCACTTAGAGGGCCGGAATGTGACACGTTCCGTGCCACTCAGAGGGCCGGAATGTGACGCTCTCCATACCTCGTTCCGCATCAAACTTGACCAGTTTCTTCCCCTTTCTTTCCCAACTCGAGTTCCACGAAAATCACCATAAAAACCCCATTTCCAAGTCCTCTCAACTCCAAAATGTTCATCCAAAGTTACCCAACATCAACACCCTCAATGGGTTCATCAAAACTTCAACCAAAATACAATCCAAACAACCTACTTCACTACTTCTTCTCCAAGCAACACCCACAAAGCTAGTTCTTCAACTTTTAAGCCAAAACCCACAAAATCCATGGATTGGAAATGGATGAAATAGAGAGTTAGGAGTATCTTTACCTCTAGGGAGATGAGATGAAGAAGATGAAGTGAAAATGGAGCCAAAAGGATCAAGAACAAGCTCCAAAATCCAAGCTTTCTTCTCTATCTTCTTCCTCAAGAAATGAGCTCTCCTCCTCCCCTCTCCTAGTGATTTTCAGCTG
Source organism: Erodium maritimum (assembly GCA_963921825.1). Classification (NCBI taxonomy): domain Eukaryota; kingdom Viridiplantae; phylum Streptophyta; class Magnoliopsida; order Geraniales; family Geraniaceae; genus Erodium; species Erodium maritimum. The sequence goes on along the minus strand of OY997592.1, from coordinate 39,327,057 downwards.
CACCAACAATGAATGAGCTGAATTGTTGCTCCCTTTCCTTTAAATGACCTAAAATGTCAATTTACTCAAAAGCCCTTAAGGTCTTATCCCTTTAAAGGTAACTTAGGAGGGTATGAGGGTCATTTGAAGCCTCATTTTTATCCTCCAAGCCAAGCATGACAAGTGTCATGTGAGGTCACTCCCACTTAAATAATTTCCAGCTTTCCAAGATTTTATCGAAAAACAACCGATATTAAGCCCAAGTTTGACCGACGGTTGACTTTAACAATCTTACAGTCAAACTGAAGGAAACGGCCCAACTAAGCTAACTGTGATGTTGGCTAAGCTTTTTGGGGCCCGGAAAGGTCCCGAATGACTTTCCGAGTCATCGGTTGACTTTTCCGGTCGAAAGTCAAACTTAATTTGGATTCACCGGTTCTACCGGGATCGACCGGGGGCGGGTCTTACAATCTACCCCCCTTAAAAGAATTTCGTCCTCGAAATTAAAAACAAGCTCAATGGTCGAACAGGTGGGGATACTTCACGCGGATCTCATCCCTGCACTCCCAAGTGGACCCTGCTCCTCGGTGTCTCCACGGTACTAATACTAACGGAATCGTCTTGTTCCGCAGGACCTTCTCCTTTGTACCCAAGATCTCGACTGGCTGCTCCTCATATGTGACATCATCCGCTACCTCGATGTCTGACCACTTAATAATGTGGGAAGGATCTATAGTGCACTTCTGCAATTGGGACATGTGGAAAACGTTATGCACGTTCCCGAGCTGCGTTGGCAACGCTAACCGATAAGCTACGGCTCCAATCCGATCCAAGATCTCAAATGTTCGATAAGCTGCGGGGCCAACTTGCCTCCGTCGTTGTCGATCCGCTAAGGCCCCTCTTAGGCTCACTCTCGGAGATATCTGATCCCGCGATGAAACTCAGTAGGCCCGCGCCTTTCGTCCGTGTAACTCTTATGTAGGTTCTACTCGGTCTTTAACCGTTTCCCGCATTTACTCGACCTTTACCAACTCGTGCTTCACTAGTTCACGCTAGTTACTCAAAAAGCCACACTTGGCGGTGAACAACAGCCTTTCTCCACAATTCGCAGCTTTGACATGCAACCCGGTGAATCCATTCGCAACTTTGACCGCATCGGAGGTCCTCCCCTCGATGGGATGAAAGAATTTACTACTGTGACAGCATGCTCTCTTGTCGGCTCTCGTAGGTCGACCTGAGGAACGGTTCGTAGATCCATCGTTCAACTGGCATTCTCGGCCTAGACGTTCTAACTTTTTGCGTAGGGGCAAACCATGCCACCGAGGCAGGTCCAACGGACGCTACTTCTCCAACCCATCGTGCCTCACCGGACTGGGTCTGTGACTGGATAAATCCTGAGGTCCCCTGCCTCCACGGATTGCGACTCTCTGACGGCCTCAAGAAGCCTCTCGGCCTCGGCCTGGTCTTCCGCGCCTTGGCGGTTTCCCAACATGTCTCTCTAACGCTAGTGTTTGCTCCACTAGTGCTGAATAGTGCACGGTTCTGAAGCGATGACTCAAACTGTGCCAAGAGAACTTAGTCCCTTCTCAAATGCCTACGACGGCTCTTCTCGGTCGGCACCATCCCGGGTGCGAAGCGATACGGGGACATGAACCTCGCCTAATACCTATAGACGGTCACCCCTTCCTATTGCAGATCAAAATTGCTGGTCTCGGTCATCTCGAACAGATCAGAGGAAACACTATCCCAAGGACAGTCCGCTGAACGGTTGGAAGTCATTTCCAAATATGGTTTGCACACAATGCTTCCAGTATCGTGCCTCTCCCTCGGTTGGGGGTCGTGGAACATATTCTCCAACGAGTATCCGAATACTCTAAACGTATTAAGGTTGTGGGTAATCCACTCCAACCATAATACAACTGCCTCGGGGTCTGAATTCCCGGATTAAACTGGTGTACTCAACTCATGAAAACTCCTGAGTGCCTGGGCCGTGTAACTGTCCACCTGGCCTGGCATCTCAGTAGTGACCGCGTCGCCGGTAGGCACAGACTCTTGTGCCGGTGTTGTAGTCTCAAGCTGAGCGCATCTAACACTACGCGAACCACCTCATCAATCGGGCCGCTTGAGTCGGCTCTGCGACTGGAGGAACTCTAGGTGATGACCCTACCGGTCTATCCCCAAAACTCTGGTGCTCTGCGGAAGTAGCTCCATGGGCGCTCACTGCCCCTGCCAGAACGGTAGCTGGTATCTGGCTCTGCCCCACAACTGGACGGCTCTTGGTACTCTCCAGGATAAAAGCACGTGACATCTCAGATCTTGGTTCGAGCTTAGTCGAAACCAAATGTTTCACATAAGCCTCGCAACCACAAATCTTTAGGAAGGACAAAGCGGGCATCATCCCATTCCATTTTTAAAATGGTGTCCCTTCCACACCCTTGTCGAAGCCCGATTCACTATGAATGCGGTCGTCTCTAGAGCATAACCCCTGAAAGAGATTGGGAGATCAGTCCAACTAATCATGGAACGGACAATTGTCTAACAATGTCCGATTTCTCCGTTTGGCTACACCTTTCAACTACAGTGTCCCAGGAGGAGTCCATTCCAAAAGGATCCCATTCTCTGTTAGATGATCTAATAACTCTGTGGTCAAGTATTTCCCACCTCGATCCAATCGAAGTGCCTTAATACCTTTGTCGAGCTGGTTTTCTACTATAGTCTTAAACTCTTTGAATTTATCAAAAGCTTCAGACTTATGTGTCACCGGATAGACATAACCATATTTACTGTAATCATCAGTAAATGTGATAAAGTAGCTAAAACCCCTCCTGGCAAGTGAACTTATTGGTCTACACACATTCGAGTGTATCAGCCCCAATAATTCACCCGCCCTTTCATCGCGATCGATAAAAGGGAACTTTAGTCATTTTTCCCATCAAACAAACCTTGCACCTATCGATCGAATGGAACTCGAATGAACCTGAAAGTTCGCACTTCTGAAGTGCTGATAGGTGCTTCTTGTTTATGCGACCTAAATGACAGTGCCATAACAGAGTTAGGTTTAAATTGTTGGATTTAGACCTCTTAGTATTAACGGAATATATAGAACTTGAAGCATTGTTACCCATATCTAATATGTACAATCCTCCAACCAAGTCAGTACTGGTATAAAACATATCATTGCATAGAACATTGAAAACTCCATTTCCAATATTAACATTATATCCTTCCTTGTCAAACACGGATACAGATATAATATTCCTACTAAAAGTAGGTATGCAATATACATTATACAATACTAAGACAAGGCCTCTTGGCAAAGCAAGACTCAGGGATCCTACAGCAGTTGCCACAACTCTGAGGTCCACTTCGTGCTTTCCATACCTCTCCTACTTTCAGCCACCATATATAAGTGTATGTGTGAGATTCAGTCCTGGTATCTAATACCCATGAATCTTTGGAAGTAGAGAGATGTAGCTCTATAGAGTTAATACCGGATGAAGGCACGGTCCCACCGCCCTTCCTTAGATCATCCAGGTTTCCTGATAAAGGCGCAATCCTACTGCCCTTCTTCAGATCATCCAGGCTATTTGATGAAGGCGCAGTCCCACTGCCCTTCTTCAGATCAGCCGTGAACTTCCTGTAATCCCGGTTCCAATGACCAGGCTGTTGGCAGTAGAAGCAGACATTCTCAGGTGTCTCATCTTTCCTGCCAAGTGCGCATGGGCCCAGCCCTTGCCACTTCCAATTCCCTTGTTGACCATCAGAATATCCTTGGATCCCAGATCCCTGAGATATTCTTCTCAGCAGTTAATGACACTTCATGTAACTCTGATATGGTCTTAGAGACAGCCTTGTCAAGGACATATTCTTTGCGTTCAGACTTGAGGACTATCCTCAAAATTCTGTACCAGTCCAAATAGTTTGTCCCATTTAGCTTGACCCTGTCAAGAATGGTTTTTAATGACAAACTATTAATGTTCGCTGAATTTGCCATTTGATCTACAACAGATAAAATTCAATCAGTAAACTGAATAAATTTTATGAAGATCAAGCTTAAACACCAACAATCGATTATAAACCTTTAGAATCTGAAACCAAGATCCTTGATTCACTCGATTAAGCTGAACTAATGCTCACCACTTAATCGAGCTATGTAGGTAGGACTCCATCCAATCACATCCAATGTGACTCTTGGCTAGGGTATGTACTTATGTACACGACTTACCCTATCTGTTACCCTAGCTTAACCTCAGGCCGAGAATCGTAGTCGGGTCCACCAATTTTCAACTATGGCTCGTCACTATGTAGGTGCTCCGCTAATGCGCACGACACCCACATATGTTGTCCAAACCTACTACCCCGCTTCCCCATGGATGCTCCGCTAATGCGCACGACACCCATAGGACGGGGAGGTAGTAAGGTGTTGATGATTGGGAGGTATCGGACATGACCCGCTTTTACTTGTCCAGTTGTGTTCAAAACTTTGGCACTTCCTAGATGCGATGAGCACATCAACTACATTCCAAATGCAATGATGCCTCAAATTACATCCAATGTAATTCTTCCTTTGAACCCTTCAACTACATCCAATGCAATGACGGTTCTAAGGGTTCACACACAAGGATTAAAATCCCAATTTTATCTTTGCATGTGAGGTGATATGCTAGGTAAATAAAGTTAAGCATGCAATTCTAAAACACATAGAATTAATCATTTATAAACTAAACCAAGCATAAAGCGATAAATGTGCACATAATAGCCCCCTAAACTAACTCCCACTAGCTTCTTGAGCTCCACCGACTCCAAGCCGATGCCAACACCCGAAAAGCCACCAAATGACCTTTTCGCCCTTTCTTCGTCTTGAGTAAAATATTACAATTTAATACACGACTCGCAGGTCGGGAATAAATAAATATTACAAACAAGTGGTTCGACGACCACACCTTGAAAGAATAATTACACGCTAACACTAACGACTTGCAGGCCGTGAAAAGCGATAAATAATTAAATTGAGCTCGGGGCTATTATGTACACCATGCCAACATCACATCACACATCGTGTTATCAAACAAGCATGTTATCAAACATCATGTGATTTTCCGGTTTTAATTAATAGCCAAGTTTCGAAATTTTTTGATGCTCGGTTTATCGAAACCTTTAAAAATGAAACTTTTGAACATTTGATCTTCGAGTTCGTCATGACGGTTCCAAACTCGTCATAATTAACAAAACGGTTTAGCCTTGGCATATCAACCATCCAATGGTCATGCTTGGCCTAGCTCCGTCCAACGGAGCCCCGTTCGGTCCCGGTTTCGGCTCCCCGAGAGTCCCGCTCCCGAGACCCGAAAAATCAAATTTTTTTCAAAATTTCCAGATTTGAAATAATTTTCAAAAATTCATTTTACATGCATTAAATCCATAAACAAGTATTTAAAACATGTTATCAAACAATTTAGCAAAACAACACGCCAAAACCGAAACTTTCAAGCAAAACCGAAACTTTGAACACCGTCTTGTGAATCCCGAAGGTAGCACGGCTCTGATACCACTGTTGGGTCTCGAGGTAGGGTTGGAGATGAACCAACTCGCAGCGGAAAATCAAGGAAAACCAAGAGACGATTAAAACCATGAAACAACTAACAAAGAATGGATTCACAAGAGAAAAATTCAGCACTAGTTCTTACCAAAACAAGAACACCGGGTAACGAATGATTGGATTGAGTCTCCAAGACGCCTACGTATCCACATGGGAATCAAAGCCACGTAGTTCTTCTCTTTGAGGACTCAAGAACACAAAAATGGAGGTGGGAGCTTGCCAAACCCGAAATTGCAAGGGAAGGGAGAGAGAAGTTGTGTTTCCTATTCTTGTCTTGTGTTTGTTATGTTGAAAAAAGATGACTTAAACATAACAAAACCCATACTTGTCCAACTAAAGGCATGGGACAAGTATGGTGTCAAGTAAGGTGTAAATAGGACAAAGTATGGCAAGACAAGATTGGGTTAGGTGGTGAATCACCAACACCTTAATCCTTGTCTTGCTTGCTTAGTACTAATTAATCAAGACTTGATTAATTAGTTCCATGGGCCTTGGTTGCATGGGCCTTTCATGGGCCTCTTGGAACATGGCCCGTGGCCATTTCCAACGAGGTCCCGTGATTCGCTCATCGCCTCCAAGCCTTCCATACCGGAAATGTCCAACATTATCCGACGCAATCAATCCCAAGACTCCAAGCCTTGTCTCGATCCGTAAAGTCCTATTCACTTACGGGCACATGACCCAAAACCCAGTTTTGGTCATGTCCCGAGACAACTCCCTTTTGGCCATTCTCCATAAATGTGTCAATGAATTTCATCCTCCGGTGTGACCCTTAGGTTTATGCATGTCAATAGATCAACGTAAAATCCCATTTTACTTGATCCTATTTAAGTGGCAACTAACGAGACTCTAGTATTGCCTGACACTGCATAACGAATCGACCCTGTCGATTCTAACCTTTCCGTCATCCCTGTCATTATCCTTTTATCTCCGATATCCTGATTGAGATAAGGCATAGAGCTGTCATCCTTATTATTCTCAATCAATGTTCCTTGATATGTGAGATGACCAAAGATATGATACCCAGTATCATGTGCATGGCCATGTTATTCTTTCAGTCACTCTCGATCAAGCGGCCGAGAACTGATATCTTTCCCATACCTTAGTATGAGGGATAAATCCCTTAGCCGTCTTTCGTGTCACTCATGTAGCCCGTCCCCAAGCCAATCCTGGCCGTTATGGAAGCCTTGTTACGGACAACGTTAGGCTCAGGTCAAACTCAGTTGTTGACTACATAGCGATCACAAAGACTCCTTGGTCTAAGGATACATGACAAGCTACAACACTGAATATGTTCATGACTTAATCTATGGCACATATTCAGGGCGGGTCGTCCAATATCATGTCCCACATGATATCTATGATCAGACTCCGGAATCCCATTCCAATGACTAACAGAACGTAAGCCATAAAGTGCCATCTTTCATACTAGTCGCTTCTAGTGAAGCTTTGTTGACTAGGGACCCATCGAGTGTGATCTATCTCGATCTATGGTTCTATTCGCATGGTGGGCATAGATCAGAGCACACATCGATATATTACTCCAACACATAAATAATATAAAGCCGCTTTAATTTTATTGCTAACGATGATATATACATTTGGACATTTAGGATTGAACTACGGGCACTAAGACTAACACTTAACACAATTCAATTCAATAATCACCCTTAACCTTTCCTTACCTTCCATGGATCCCCATTTCTTAACTTCTACCTAAACCTTTTTATGTCGATCTCATGTTGTTACAACCTTATTCAGGCGTCCCCGAACCTCATTGTAACAATTTGACATCAACCCATCACGCTCAACTACAGTGGCGCCCCTGAGTCAACCCGTGATAGTACAATTATTACAGTTCTACCGAAAATCCGGCATGACCCATTCGTAATTTCCCTTAACCCTCCGCTTCAGCGGGACACTCACCAACACAATTTCACAAAACAGGAGTACACCGAGTTCTCATGCTCGACCAAAGACACCACACGGTCAATACAAAGAGTGCTCATGCTCTTCAAGTTACAAGACAAAGTCAATAACCGGAGTTCTCGTGCTCCCCAAAGTACACAACGCACTCAATAAACGGAGTTCTCGTGCTCCCAAATACTACGGGGTGCTCGTGCCCCAAATTCGCCACACACGGGCATACGGGGTTCTCATGCCCCAAATCTCGCCACACACGGGCACACGGGGTTCTCGTGCCCCAAATCTCAACAATAAAACACGCTCGCAACTTACCGAGACTCTAACTCGTAAGCCAACCAAAGAATGCTCGCAACCTCCCCGAGGCCAGCCAAAGAATGCTCGCAACCTCCCCGAGGCCAGCCAAAGAATGCTCGCAACCTCCCCGAGGCCATCCAAAGACACCAACCTTAGTACACGGGCTCTCATGGCCACCCCAAACACAACTAACAAAACGGCTCTCATGGCCACCCAAGACTCAACAACAGTAACTCACGGGCTCAACAACCCCACGGCACTCACGGCCACTCAAACCAAAGGCAAAGACACGGGTTCGACGACCCCTTTCATAGTTCTCATACAACGGGATACGGAGTTCTCGCGCCCCACCCAAAACACTCAATACAAGCACCCATGGAGTACTCATGCTCCAGAAAAGCGGTGCACCACAAATCAACACTTGAACAAGACCAAACTACAACTTGAAAATTTTCGAAAAGATTTACCAAAATGGCAACACCACCACCCGTTGGCTCACTCTACAACGAATGCTTAGCGGGTCGATCATTGCCCGTTAATCCAATTCCGATCTCAACCATTCGGCTTCACCGATTACTAGGGAGAGGATACCAATCAAGTAATGCAAACATTGTAGTGTAAAGATTTCATTTAGGACAAACATTAAGGCAATTCATGACTCATGTCGTTCCAACTCTCCGCATCAATGTTCCAAATCGCGTCACTGAGTATCACGACTCATATTCCCTAACTCTACCCACCTAATTGACTTCGGTCCGAGGTTTGAAAACCAGTTCACAAGACACCTGTTTCAAATGAAACCAGGCTCTGATACCAAATTCTCACGCCCTAAATCCGGTTCTTGCCCGGACTCGAGGCATGACTAGGATAAAACGATTAAAAGGTAATAACTCAACAATAACTTCTTGAAAATCTCCGATATAAAACTCAAATCCACATAACTCAATTTAAAAACATAAATAACCCTCCAGGGGTGTAATAATAATCCTCCAACAAGGTTTGTTCAAAACTGAAATGAAATCAAAACGAAGTCTCTACAGGACACCCCCACCAAGAAGCTCCCGAGCCTCTACTCCTCAAACAAGCCTGTAATCACAACAATAAACTCACAGGGGTGAGCTTGCGCTCAGTAGGGAAAATACATAACAAGGTGGACCTTAAACTCAATAATTTCATCAGCAAAGTCAACAAGATAAATCTTAACAATCACAGGCAATAGGTAAACCGATCAATGCCGTGGCACGTGAAGTCACCACCCTACGATCCACATATGATGTGTCCTCTCGGATTTTCCCTCCAATCCAGAGGAGACGCATATCATTGAGACTATCGGAAACACACTTCAGGGCACATATCGTCGGAAGTCTCAGAAACGTCTCCAAAGGATTTTAGGTCCTCGGGAACCAAGGTGTTACTCCCATAGGAAGCATACACTTGGGCAATTCAATAATATTCAAATAATAATTGAGTAACACCCTCAAACCGAAACACGAAGCAATCCATTCCCAACAAACACCACTTCACTGTCACACATAGCTCACGCATCACCTTATCACCACAACACACAGCACACGAATCACATGGTCACAACACACGAATAACACAATCATAACTTACCGTTCACTTACCAGTTAGGACCCATCGGGGCATCGATCACCTGATTGCACCGCTCGGTACAACCAGTCATACTCGATGCTCCAAACAACCATTAAAGGAAATCAAGTAATCATTCAAATACAGCCAACAGTCAAATACGACTTCAATCAACCAATCATGAAAACCTTCAAATGAGCATTCAAATATGCAATTCTACTAGTTCCATTAGACTCTTTAGCCTATCCACTAAGCAACCAAACAACCAAACATGTGATCCTAACACGCAACTAATCCGAGGGCTTTGCCAAGGCCGCTCTACCAGTAAAACAATTCCCAAGTATTGAAAGCGAATTACACTAGTAATTGGCATCCTAATCATTCACCACTAGGCACTTCCGGTTATTAGTAATTGAAAGACAATTATGCTAGTTATTCGCATCCTGTAGGCATTTCTAGGACCTTTCCGATTTTATTAGCCTAACATGCACACTAAGCATTTAAACGAGAGGTTAAGACTTTCCCTACCTCAAGGACTTCCTCTCAACACTCTGATGTCACAAACGATAGTCACCACACCGTTCTTCACACGGGTTCCGGCGTGACTCTTCGTTCTTCAAGCTCAAGTCCAAGTTCTTCCTTCCTTCCTTGCTCGGTACCACGGTCTTAGACCACCAAAAGGTCAAAGTTAGTAACTCAACGATGTTCTTATCCCCAAAGTACAGAACAACACTCAAATAATGGAATTAAGGTTTGAAGAAATGATTTAGGAATCGAAATGGGCTAAAAGGAAGGGGTTTGGGTTCTGGGGGTCTGATATGGAATGTGACCCATTCCATGCCACTTAGAGGGCCGGAATGTGGCATGTTCCGTGCCACTCAGAGGGCCGGAATATGGCACGTTCCGTGCCACTCAGAGGGCCGGAATGTGACACGTTCCGTGCCACTCAGAGGGCCGGAATGTGACGCTCTTCATACCTCGTTCCGTATCAAACCTGACCAGTTTCTTCCCCTTTCTTCCCCAACTCGAGTTCCACGAAAATCACCATAAAAACCCCATTTCCAAGTCCTCTCAACTCCAAAATGTTCATCCAAAGTTACCCAACATCAACACCCTCAATGGGTTCATCAAAACTTCAACCAAAATACAATCCAAACAACCAACTTCACTACTTCTTCTCCAAGCAACACCCACAAAGCTAGTTCTTCAACTTTTAAGCCAAAACCCACAAAACCCATAGATTGGAAATGGATGAAATAGAGAGTTAGGAGTTTCTTTACCTCTAGGGAGATGAGATGAAGAAGATGAAGTGAAAATGGAGCCAAAAGGATCAAGAACAAGCTCCAAAATCCAAGCCTTCTTCTCTATCTTCTTCCTCAAGAAATGAGCTCTCCTCCTCCCCTCTCCTAGTGATTTTCGGCTGCACCAACAATGAATGAGCTGAATTGTTGCTCCCTTTCCTCTAAATGACCTAAAATGTCAATTTACTCAAAGCCCTTAAGGTCTTATCCCTTTAAAGGTAACTTAGGAGGGTATGAGGGTCATTTGAAGCCTCATTTTCATCCTCCAAGCCAAGCATGAAAAGTGTCATGTGAGGTCACTCCCAGTTAAATAATTTCCAGCTTTCCAAGATTTTATCGAAAAACAACCGATATTAAGCCCAAGTTTGACCGACGGTTGACTTTAACAATCTTACAGTCAAACTGAAGGAAACGGCCCAACTAAGCTAACCGTGATGTTGGCTAAGCTTTTTGGGGCCCGGAAAGGTCCCGAATGACTTTCCGAGTCATCGATTGACTTTTCCGGTCGAAAGTCAAACTTAGTTAGGATTCACCGGTTCTACCGGGATCGACTGGGGGCGGGTCTTACAATCTACCCCCCTTAAAAGAATTTCGTCCTCGAAATTAAAAACAAGTAACTCAATGGTCGAACAGGTGGGGATACTTCACGCGGATCTCATCCCTGCACTCCCAAGTGGACCCTGCTCCTCGGTGTCTCCACGGTACTAATACTAACGGAATCGTCTTGTTCCGCAGGACCTTCTCCTTTGTACCCAAGATCTCGACTGACTGCTCCTCATATGTGACATCATCCGCTACCTCGATGTCTGACCACTTAATAATGTGGGAAAGATCTGTCGTGCACTTCTGCAATTGGGACATGTGGAAAACGTTATGCACGTTCCCGAGCTGCGTTGGCAACGCTAACCGATAAGCTACGGCTCCAATCCGATCCAAGATCTCAAATGTTCGATAAGCTGTGGGGCCAACTTGCCTCCGTCGTTGTCGATCCGCTAAGGCCCCTCTTAGGCTCACTCTCGGAGATATCTGATCCCGCGATGAAACTCAGTAGGCCCGCGCCTTTCGTCCGTGTAACTCTTCTGTAGGTTCTACTCGGTCTTTAACCGTTTCCCGCATTTACTCGACCTTTACCAACTCGTGCTTCACTAGTTCACGCTAGTTACTCAAAAAGCCACACTTGGCGGTGAACAACAGCCTTTCTCCACAATTCGCAGCTTTGACATGCAACCCGGTGAATCCATTTTGCGACAACACAAGGGCCATTGCGCAAGCTAAAAGCCTAAATCGCATAACAAATCCAAACATGTACTGCGGCGTATCCACCTCATCAGAGAAATATTGAACCGAGGTGAAGTGAAGATAACCTATATTGCAACAGATGATAACATAGCCAACCCTTTGACTAAGGCACTGTCGCTGCCTAAACATGTTAGACATGTAAAGTCGATGTGGACATATTGGAGTTTAGATTGGAACTAGGGAAAGTGGGAGATTGTTAGTCTTAGTGCCCATGGTTCAATCCTAAATGTCCATATGTATATATCATCGTTAGCAATGAAATTAAAGCGGCTTTATATTACTTATGTGTTAGAGTAATATATCGACGTGCGCTCTGATATATGCCCACAATGCGAATAGAACCATAGATCTAGATAGATCACACTCGATGGGCACCTAGTCAACAAAGCTTCACTATAAGCGACTAGTATGAAAGATGGCTCTTTATTGCTTACGTTCTGTTAGTCATTGGAATGGGATTCCAGAGTCTGATCATAGATATCATGTGGGACATGATATTGGACGACCCGCCCGGAATATGTGCCATAGATTAAGTCATGACATATTCAGTGTCGTAGCTTGTCATGTATCCTTAGACCAAAGAGTCTTTGTGATCGATATGTAGTCAACAACTGAGTTTGACCTGAGCCTAACGTTGTCCGTAACAAGGCTTCCATAACATGAGTGACATGAAACACGACTAAGGGATTTATCCCTCATACTCAGGTATGGGAAAGATATCGATTCTCGGCCGCTTGATCGAGAGTGACTGAAAGAATAGCATGGCCATGCACATGATACTAGGTATCATATAATCAGTCATCTCACATATCAAGGAACAGTGATTGAGAATAATAAGGATGACGGCTCTATACCTTATCTCATTAAGGATATCGGAAATAAAAGGATAGTGACATAGACGACGGAAAGGTTAGAATCGACAGGGTCGATTCGTTATGTAGTGTCAGGCAATACTAAAGTATCGTTAGTTTCCACTTATATAGGAACAAGTAAAATAAGATTTTACGTTGAACTATTGATATGCATAAACCCAAGGGTCACACCGGAGGGTGAAACTTATTGACACATTTATGGAGAATGGCTAGAAAGGAATTTTCTCGGGACTTGACCAAAACTGGGTTTTGGATCATGTGCCCGTAAGTGAATAGGACTTTACGGATCGAGATAAGACTTGGAGTCTTGGGATTGATCGCGTCGGATAATGTTGGACAGATCCGGTATGGAAAGCTTTGAGGCGATGAGCGAATCACGGGACCTCGTTGGAAATGGTCACGGGCCATGTTCCAAGAGGCCCATGAAAGGCCCATGCAACCAAGGCCCATTGAACAAATTAATTAAGTCTTGATTAATTAGTACTAAGTAAGCATGACAAGGATTAAGGTGTTGGTGATTCTCCACCTAACCCCATCTTTTCTAGCCATACTTTGTCCTATTTGTACCTTACTTGTCACTATGCTTGTCCCATGCCTTTAGTTGGACAAGTATGGGGTTTGTTATGTTTATGTCATCTTTTTTCAACATAACAAACACAAGACAAGAATAGGAAACTCAACTTCTCCCTCCTCTCCCTTGCAATTTCGGCCAAGGCAAGCTCCCACCTCAACTTTTGTGTTCTTAAGTCCTCAAAGAGAAGAGGTACGTGGCTTTGATTCCCATGTGGATATGTAGGCGTCTTGGAGACTCAAGCCAATCATTCGTTAACCGGTGTTCTTGTTTTGGTAAGAAATAGTGCTGAATTTTTCTCTTGTGAATCCATTCTTTGTTAGTTGTTTCATGGTTTTAATCGTCTCTTGGTTTTCATTTGTTTTCCACTGCGAGTTGGTTCATCTCCAACACTACCTCGAGACCCAACACGCTGATCCCCTCCTTTGTTTTGTGCCGACGAGTTTTCTTTGTGGGATCGCCTTCTGATCCTTGAAACGCTGGTGGAGGTCGTCTTGTCAGAGGTTTGCGTAGTGCTGGTGGAGATCATCACGTCAGGTCTCTATTTCTCTGGTTTCGACGTCTCAGTGTCTGTTTTGCATCGGTGCTCTGTTCGGACGTGCCTATCATCCGTCTGCAAGCTCTATCCGATCGGTCTGTGTGAGGAAATCAGTGCTTCCATTTTTCTGGAAACGGTTCGTTTTTTGTTCACCTGATCCCGAACAGTTTAACGGGGTGTTGTCAGCCAGGTTCAATTTTTAGGCGTTTCTTTTGCTGATTTTTTGTGGTTTTTGATTTTGCTCTGCCACTGGAAGGACCATGAAGCAAAAGCAATGGAACAAGGAAAATGATGTTCGTTCTTTTTCTTCGTTTTGTGCTCTATTACTGACCCAGTATGAAACCTATTGTTCACTCATCGTTCTGGTTGGGAAAGCATCTTCAGGAAAGAGGTCCCGGTTTGTACGGGCTCGTTCATTAATTATTGGTGATGGGGTTGCTGGTGTCACTAGTGATGGTTTATCTGCTTCTCGGCGTAGACGCAATAAAACAGCCAAGGTAGCCTCCAAGATCGTGTCTCCACCAGAGACTCCCAAGGTAGTTGTGGTACAATAGAAGATGGGTATTGGTATTGGTACTAGTACTGTTCAGGTTGACGTAGAGGTCGGGACAGAGACTAAGATCTTCTTATACAATCTTCCTTGGGTAACTTCTTCAGAGTGGGTCCGAAATGCTTTGGCGTCTTTCGGAGAGGTGAGGACTATCAACGTCGTTAAGAGGCTAAACCGTAAATGTCGGCTTTTCGGGTCTGTAGATTTTACGTCTCCGACATCAACACTACACAGGCTATTGAAGCTTTACATGGATTCAAGCTTAATGGTCACATGTTGTTCATTTCTTTAGCTCGACCTGGTAAAGGTCATGGATCAGTTGATCGATCGCCGACGTTAGGAGAGGTTAGAAACCCTGAGCAGAGCATGCCGGCGGCGGGCTTCAAGCCGTGTGTGGCGTTGGGTTTGGACCCGAGGTTGGTCGTCCAGTCTAACGTTCCGGTGCCAGAAACAATTGGGAAACAGAGTGTTTCTCGGTTGCAGTCCGACGAAATCGGGCGTGAGACTTCGTCGGAGGACTCGGGTCTGATGGAAAAATCCTTGGGAGATTCACTTGCAATTCTAGAAATGTTGGAAGGTCGGTCACCTGTAAATCCGGGTAACCTGATTTCGTTTCTTGTTTTGGCTCAACCTCATGCGCAGGTTTTGGAAGCTATTTTGACGGGCCGGTCTTTGAGTTTGGCTTGTTTGATGGACCTCGTGGTGATTCGAACTTTGTAGTCGGGGTTCAAGGTAGTCCTTGGAAGGTAGCCTTGTCTAAACTCCCGATTTTTGTGGTTGAATCAAAGAGACGTGGCCGTCCAAAGAAGGGTCAAGCAAAGAAGATTGCTCCTCCAATTGCTTTTTATCTGACAAGAACCAAGACTTTAGCTGATAAAGGAGTCATTTCGGGATGTTGTATGGTTGATATTCTAAAAAACATATCTCGGTTGATTGGAGTTATTGCAAGAAGGTTGGAAAAAGGTTGGTGTCCTTGGTCGTATGGTGCTCGCACATGCCTCGCAGCGTATTGGGTATGTGGAGGTCGTTGAGGATAGTGAGGACGAAGAGTTCCATGACTTGATTACAGGAAAAGCTCTACTCCCTATTTCGGTTTCCAACCACTTTAATTGTTTGAATCCGGCCAGGCAGTAGAATGGTTGCTCTCCTGCTTGGGTATATCTTGTTATTGCTGTTTTGGTCTGAAAAAAATGTTCTTTTTGAGGATCGTTTTCTTGCCTAGTTTTACTGTCTTGCAGAACAATTGTTTAATAATTTTTCGTTTATTAAAAAAAAAAGCTTTGGCTTTCAATTGTAAATGTTGAGTTCCATATTTTGATGCCTAGAAATTACTTGTATTTGTACCAGAAAAATGTACAAATGAGATAGCAAAATTTGACAAGGACCTAAGTTACCTACCCCAACTACCCACATGGAAATATGAAAAACATGTGCTTGAATTGCTGTATGATTTACGGTATGGTTAACTTAATAGCTAACACTGGGGACCAATGCTCTTTGATTGGTGAAGATCCTAAGCTTCTCAATTCTGCAGCGGTGTATTTACCCATAAATTAAATTCTTCGAAACAGATCTTGGTGAAGTTGAAATTGTTGATCTTCAATCTGTTCTTCGGAGGTTCTTCAGATGTTGCTGTAGTAGTTGGCGAGTGATGAATGTTGATGAAAATTCTACAGTAATGCTACTGTAGCGCTATAGCCCCTCAAGATGCTATAAACGTTGCTTACTACTAATTGTATGTATATGAAGGAAAAAAACATATTTAGAGTGCAGACTAAAACACGATTAATGTGGTTGAATAAATATCACCAATGACCCCTGATTTTTAGGAAGGGATGTTTTTTTTAACGAAAGATGCAATTTTATTTAGTTTTCGGTGTTGAGAATACATTGGAGTGTATAAAGGGCCCGATCACGAAAGAGCAGGTATTGACCGAGCCTCTCTTGCTAGCCAATGGGAAGCCCTGTTCGCAGTTCTTTTAACAAATTGAAGAACAATGCCCTCTTGTTGAGACAGAAGGTGACGAATACCCCGAATAATCGTGCCGACTGGAGAATTTGGTGGGTCCCCTTTAAGAACCATGTTTAGGAGGACCTGACGTCAGAGCGGATCACTAGTGGGCCCTCCCGAAACCAAGATGCATTCTGGAGGGCTGTAGCCAGAGCATATGCCTCAACCATAATGGGGGACAGACACCCCAGGAGGAGCCCATTCGCAGCCAGGCGGACCTGTACCTCGTGAGTCTCGAGCTATCATTCCTCAGGCCGATTGGTTGGTGTCTTGAAATACTGCTCCATCCACGTTAAGGACCACTGTACCGGGGGTGGCCGAGTCCATTTGTTCGGCCAGCTTGGGAAGGCTGCCTGATCGGAGTAGAGGCCGTCTTGGCTTCCCGCCATGCCCGAAGGTGAGATGAGGCGGTGGAGAGCACCCTTATGGCTGTTGGAGGTGTCCCACCCCATTTGAGTTCGTTCCTGGCCTTCCTTATCTCCCAAAGGACGGAGAGAAGGTCCGCCACCTTATCTTTCAATTTTCCTATGACCATTCCTTCCCATCAATTTACAAAACCCCTTCCAGAATACTGACCAGTATTACCTCCAAGTTGTGTCCAACACGTTTTGTAAATCCACATTCTAGAAACAGATGATCCACCGTTTCCGAGCCCTAGCCATAAATATCACAAGTAGTGGGTATCGGGTCATACCGTTAGTAGAGGTTTGATGCCACTTCTAGGGTATTGGTCAGACATCTCCATAAAAAGACCAGAAGCCGAGGCGAGGCTGGGATATCCCATATTTGTGACCATGTAACTAGTGTCGTATTCTGTCTTGCCTCATGTCTCTCTCGGGCTAGTAATGAGTACCCAGCTTTAGTAGTATACTGACCTGTCCTCTCAAAAGCCTAGTACCAAGTGTCTTTTTTGCAGAGTTCGGATAATGGGAGCTGGAGAATCTAATCCCGTTCTTCCGCGGAGAACATCCCATTCATCAGGCGGACATCTCAGCACAACCGATTGGGGGTCATCAGCGTTGCAACCCTGGAACCGTCTAGTGTAGGGTATGTCGAGACCACCTCCGGGTTGATGCCTAAAAGCCACGGTGTCCCTTTAATCAAGGTATCCCTATCGTTCCCTATGGTTATTCGAAGGCCCTGTCGGAGTAGATCCTGAGTAGATATAATGCTGGCCCAAGTGTAGCTATAGTTGGCTTTCAGCCGAGCTTCTAGAAACCCGTTATCAGGAAAATATCTTGCCTTGAGAACCCGAGCCATCAGGTATTGAGGATTATGAATCAGGCTCCACGCCTGTTTACCGAGAAGTGCCGTATTGGCATCACATATGTGGCGAAACGTCATGCCACATGATTCCTTGGGCATGCACAACTTGTCCCAATCTTGCCAAATAATCGGCCGACTGGACGTTCCCCCCCACCAAAACCGGGCGAGAGCAACATGGACTCGGGATACTATTTTAGCGGGTACTCTGAACACGGACTTAACATAAATCGGAAGAGAGGTATGTACTGACCGTATCATGACTTCTCGACCCGCTGGAGACAGGAGCTTCTCGTCCCACGACCTTATACGCTTGATAATCTTATCCCCAAGATAAGCCATTGTCGCGTTCATGTTACGTCCAATCATATTCAGAACCCCAAGGTACATGGATGATTCTGATGTCTCCCCAGTGGATAGAATTTGACAACATGTCTGTATAACCCCAACGAGCTATTCCTACTAAATAGGACCGAAGACTTGTCAGGGTTGAGGATCTGACCTGATAATTGGCCAAAAATACCCAAAATCCCGTTAACCGTCTATGCATCCTCCAGCGTCGCACGACAGAAGATATAGCAATCATCTGCAAAGAACATGTGTGAGATTTGGGGGGGGGGGGGCATGCGCAACCCATATCCCTTGGAGATGTCCTGCGTCTTGCGCCTAACGAAGGAGAAACGATAGTCCTTCCATACATAGGAGGAAAAGGTAGGGAGATAAGGGATCACCCTGGCGCACACCCCGAGATGGCGTTAAACTCGATGTATCCCAACCCATAGAGGAGACTGTGTATTGGACTGATTTTATGCAACATGACACCAATTGGATACAGTCCGACGAGAACCCCAGACGGGTCATAATCCCTATGAGATAGTCTCACTCCACCCGATAATAAGCTTTACTCATGTCCAATTTAAGAGCCATAAAGCCTAGTTGTCCCTGTCGTTTCTGTTGGAGAAAGTGTATTACTTCAAACGCAATCAGGATATTATCCTGAATACATCGACCAGAATGAAGGCACCTTGCGTATCCAAGATAGCCGGGTGGAGAAGAGGTCGTAGCCAATTCGCCAAGACTTTAGATAATATTCAAAAAATCACATTACACAGAGCGATGGGCCGGAGGTCAGTCACTACCTCCGGGTTCGGTTTCTTTAGGATGAGGACAATAGAGGTATCATTGAGGGTCCGGTCAAATCCTCTCGTGACCAAAATGCCCTGGATGAAGCGGGTATCTGGCCCCGAGACTATGGGCCAGTAATGGTGATAAAATCGCGGGTTAAGGCCATCAGGCCCTGGTGATTTATCTAGCCCCGAATGAAACACCGCATTTCAGACCTCTAATTCTGAATATGCCGCGACCAGGGAGTCGTTATGTGCCTGAGTAATGCACGGGGTAAGGAGAATTGGGAACGCTCGAAGGTCCGACTGACTAGACTGGAAAATGTGTTCAAAGTAGTCCACAATCAAGTCACGCATACCTGTATCCCATGTTACAATATCCCCTGTAACCGTGCGAAGGACCAAGACCGTATTAACCCTCCTACGATACGAGCAAGAAGCTTGAAAAAAATTTAGTGTTGCGATCACCATCATGTTAGTCTTAGTGCCTGTAGTTCAATCCTAAATGCCCAAATGTATATATCATCGTTAGTAATAAAATTAAAGAGGTTTTATATTACTTATGTGTTGGAGTAATATATCGATGTGTGCTCTGATCTATGCCCACAATGTGAATAGAACCGTAGATCGAGATAGACCACACTCGATGAGTCCCTAGTCAACAAATCTTCACTAGAAGCGACTAGTATGAAAGATGGCTCTTTATGGCTTACAATTTGTTAGTCATTAGAATAGGATTCCGGAGTTTGATCATAGATATTATGTGGGACATGATATTGGACGACCCGAAATGAGTATGTGTCATAGATCAAGTCATGAACATATTCATTGTCGTAGCTTGTCATGTATCCTTAGACCAAGGAGTCTTTGTGATCGATATGCAGTAAAAAACTGAGTTTGACCTGAGCCTAACGTTGTCCGTAGCAGGGCTTCCATAACGGCCAAGATTGGCTTGGGGACGAACTGCATGAGTGACACAAAAGACGGCTAAGGAATTTATCCCTCATACTACGGTATTGGAAAGATATTGGTTCTCGACCGCTTGATCGAGAGTGACTGAAAGAATAGCATGGCCATGCACATGATATTGGGTATCATATATTCAATCATCTCACATATCAAGAAACAGTGATTGAGAATAATAAGGATGACGACTCTATGCCTTATCTCAACCAAGATATCAGAGATAAAAGGATAATGACAGGGACGACGAAAAGGTTAGAATCGACAAGGTCGATTCATTATGCAGTGTTAGGCAATACTAAAGTCTCGTTAGTTGCCACTTAAATAGGATAAAGTAAAATGGGATTTTACGTTGATCTATTGACATGCATAAACCTAAGGGTCACACCGGAGGGTGAAACTCAATGACAAATTTATGGAGAATGGCCAAAAGGGAGTTGTCTCGGGACATGAACAAAACTGGGTTTCCGGTCATGTGTCCGTAAGTGAATAGGACTTTACGGATCGAGACAAGACTTGGAGTCTTGGGATTGATCGCGTCGGATAATGTTGGACATTTCCGGTATGAAAGGCTTGGAGGCGATGAGCACGTCACGGGACCTCGTTGGGAATGACCATGGGCCATGTTACAAGAGGCCCATGCAACCAAGGCCTATAGAACTAATTAATCAAGTCTTGATTAATTAGTACTAAGTAAGCAAGACAAGGATTAAGGTGTTGGTGATTTACCACCTAACACATCTTGTCTAGCCATACTTTGTCCTATTTACACCTTACTTGTCACCATACTTGTCCCATGCTTTTAGTTTGACAAGTTGATGGAGTTTGTTATGTTTAAGTCATCTTTTTTCAACATAACAAACACAAGACAAGAATAGGAAACACAACTTCTCCCTCCTCTCCATGGCAATTTCGGCCAAGGCAAGCTCCCACCTCCATTTTTGTGCTCTTGAGTCCTCAAAGAGAAGAAATACGTGGCTTTGATTCTCATGTGGATACGTAGGGGTCTTGGAGACTCAAGCCAATCATTCGTTACATTGTGTTCTTGTTTTGGTAAGAAATAGTGCTAAAACTTTCTCTTGTGAATCCATTCTTTGTTAGTTGTTTCATGGTTTTAACCATCTCTTGGTTTTCATTGATTTTTTGCTGCGAGTTGGTTCATCTCCAACCCTACCTCGAGACCCAACACATCATCCAGCCAATGCTGCTTTTCTCACTGGCACCAGAACGCTTCTTGTTCACCCAAAGCTTTCACGTATTGAATCGGGATAGCTTCCCGTTTACGCACCCCTGCCATGTCCGTGCGGTTACTAAGTTATGCAATACGTCTCTTACACCATTTAATATGGTTGATGTTCTTTCGAAAGTGATACCTACCTCACTCATTTAAAGATTTCCCCACCGTGTGTATCACTTCCGCTATAGGTGCCGCCGGGTTGGTGTCCCAGTGGTTTTGAATCAGTCGGCCACCCACTTGGATTGGAACCTGAACTTGGGTGGACCATGTTGGGTCGTCTTCCGAGCTAAGGAGAGGAGGACCAGCCAGTGATCCGAGGTCGTCATTCCTTTATTGCGGAAGTCTAAATCCAGAAGAGTCAAGAACAATGATCTGGACATTAAAGCTCTATCCAATCGATAATGGATTAGATTATCATGTCTTCGTTCTCGGAACCAGGTAAACGGATGTCCTAACATAGGTACATCGACCAACTACATGTCATCTACAATGGAGCAAAAATCGTCCACTAAACTCATAGGGTAAGTTCCTCTACCTGCAGTTTCATCCGGTTCCATAACGTCAAGAAAGTCGCCAATCAGTATCTAGTTCGACCTAGACGGAGTATGCAGTTGTCGAATCAATTCCCAGGTATAATACCGGCGGTCCCGTCGTGGTTTTCCATAGGTACCGGTAAGCCTCAAGTCATGGTATCCCGGCGACGAAACCTCTACATCAATAAACCTAGCCGATGAAGAACGAAGTTGTACTCCAACCCCTGAGACCCAAAGGAGTTCCCGACCCCTCTGACTTGGGATATTCAGATCCCTCCGGACTCTAAAGTAGGTGACACAAAAGAAGGCTTGGCAACCCATTGATCTAGACAGAAGCGCACACTTTTGCTCCGTGAACATCGCCTCAGAGAGGAACAATAGATGGGGACGATGGTCACGAAGAAGGAGGCGAAGCTGTTGTTTATGAAGACTCGTGCCCATCCCTCGACAATTTCAAGCCAAAAGTTGTTGTTCGAAGGAGGGGAATTAGCTGGGCCACGATCCCAGTCCTGGTGAGGTTGACCTGACCCCTGAAGACCGGACTCCTTTGGGGAGGCAATTGGAGGCTGAGGTGATATCCCAACCGGCGTCTCTGCCCTAGGAATCCCTTGCGAGGGTATCTCGGTCAGGCCACGCTCCGGTGATACAGAGCCTGACAGGGGAGGCCACTCGAGCACCGATAATTGTGAGTGTGGAGGCAGTGATGAGGACCAAATTGGAGCTGCAGACGAGGGCACAAGGACCGGATCTAGACTTGCCTGCGAGGAAATCGCATACATCCCTAGATCGGATAATTCGGATCACAGAGGTGAAGATTCACGCCCTAGTAACGAGAGGGAAGGACCGGGATCGAACCGGGAGTGACGGAAACGTCGTTGCCGCACAGGGCGGCTCCGCGGGGAAGCCCTAGCAGACATTCAATAACGGAA
The DNA here is from genome assembly GCA_963921825.1 of Erodium maritimum. Classification (NCBI taxonomy): domain Eukaryota; kingdom Viridiplantae; phylum Streptophyta; class Magnoliopsida; order Geraniales; family Geraniaceae; genus Erodium; species Erodium maritimum. The sequence goes on along the minus strand of OY997592.1, from coordinate 39,304,478 downwards.
ATCAACTTTGGAGATGTAGAGCAGAATCTCAAATTCCCAAAAAAAACTTAGGAAGGATGTTTATGTTTATTATAAAAATGAAATCATTAAAATAGCGTTCATGAATTATTCAATTTAAACTTTTAATCCCAAAGCCTACAAAAGACAAGAACACGCCAACATGATGAGTTGGCGGGTTACAGTTTCAGGAACTATAAAAAAAGTACTTCCTCCTTCAGTTTGGTTTCTCGCTCTGCCAGGTCAGCAGGCACGCTGGCAAAAAAGGGTGTTGCGCTGCGTTTTGGAGTGGTTCAGGCCTGCTTCACCTTCTCAGCTTCTCTGCGATGTCGTCTCTTCTTCGTCGGGCGTTATTCGCATTTACAACCGACTTGATTGCAGGAAATCATTGTGCCCAGCCAGATCGTCGTTGGTTCGTCTCTAAATGGTCAACGCTGAATCCATTGCGCCCAGCGAACATTCATGAAATTTATTTTCTGTGCACAGTTTCCACGATGGCCTAAGAAACATGTATGGTTACGGTTCTGATTTTCCGTGGTATGTATTTCATTATCTTACATTTTATTGAATAGTTATGGTTCACCCATTAATTGGTGCAACTGGATGGTCACGGCTAACGCTTATATTGTGGTGTCCTTGAGAGAATCTGGGTTCTCTGCCACACTTCCTGCTTTACCTTAGAGCACGCACAATAGAACGACCCCGCTCCTCGCTCCGCGCGTGCACGGTCCGAGGACCGCGGACCGTTCCGTTGTGGAGCCGGAAAAACGCGGTCCCGCTCCCCAAACTCGCGCTCCCGCTCCCCGCGCCTCGCTCCCCTCTCGCTGGCCGCGCTCCTCGCTCCCTCGCTGCATTGGCCGCTTGCGGTGGCGCCACGTGGCCACCCGACCGTTGGCAACGGTCAACTAACGGCTTTTTTTTAATTCAAAATCAGTCAAAAAAACCCTATAAATACCCATCTTCACTCTCATTTTTTCCACACCAATCTCCACTTTCACTCTCCAACTTCACTCTCTTCTTCCCAAATTCTCCTCTCGCGTTTCAATTATTCTCGTGAAAAATGTCGGGCGACGCTGGGTCTCGTGCACAATCAGTTGGTGACGAAGTAGGATTCAACGAGGACGAACTGGCACGAGGTTTCGAAGACATTCTAACGGACAATCGCGACAACTCCGCTTTCTCCCCATACTCGCAACCGGGGTCGAGTTCAGGTAAGTGCAAACTTATTATTTATGTAACGTAATTTTGTTAATTAATTTATTGTATTAATGCATTCTATTCATTTTTTTTATTAATTTATTATATTAATTCATTCTATTCATTTTTTATCAATTTATTATATTAATGCATTGTTAATTAATTTTTTGTATTAATTTTTTGTAATAGGGCAATACCGTCCCCAACAATTTCAAGTGGTGCCAGGGTTCCAAGTGCGATCACAATTTGGTATGTACCCACAAGGGTTCCAGACGCCACCGTTTGAGATGACCCCGCAGGGGTTCTCGCTGCCACCCCAATTCTACAACTATGAGGGGAACCCACTACCCGACGTACAAATCCCCGAACCATCCTCTGCCGGACCTTCCCAACGACGAGCCCGAGCCCCTGCTCGAGCCCCTGCCCGACCCCGAGGCCAACCCCAAGAACCAGATCTGGAGGGCCGGACATTCAGCAAGCAGGAGGACCTCCACCTCATAAGTTGCTGGTTGAGTACTACAAAAGACCCCATCAAGGGCAACTCTCAAACCGGCAACACATTCTGGTGCGAAGTTACGAGGAAATACAACTCGAATGGAGGTTTCCCAGAGCGCCGCTGGGAAGCTATCAAGAAACGTTGGAGCAGAGGTTCTGGGCAGACAAGGAGGTTCCTCGGCTATTTGAAGAGGTCCAAGGCCGAGAATCTGAGCGGCGTCAACCCGGAAGAGCACATGAGACGTGCGAAGGAAATGTGGGTGGAGGTAGGGAAAGTGGGTGACCACCCACTAAGGTACGACCTGGATCATTGGGCGATGAGGCTTGAGGGCGTCACGAAGTTCACTGCCGAGGAGGGCACAATGGGAAATGTCCGCTGTCAAGTACGCCGACAACGACATCGGTTGGATGAGGCTGGGGCTTACAGCTCAACCCCACCCACAAGCATAGGGGATGAGTGCACACATCTCAGTGGTGGGTCCCAACCACCAGAATGGGGAGCAAGCGACAACTACGAGGGGACTCAGGTCCCTCTCAGCGACACACCCCCATCCTCTGAGGCCGCCCCAAGTCCCCCTCGTCGACCACAAGGGAAGAAGGCAGCGAAGGCCGCAAAGAAGGCGACCGTCCTCACGACCCAAATGTCTGCCTTCGCCGACCTAGAACGTTCACGGCTAGAGGGTGAACGTACACGTGCCGAACAATGTGCAGAAAGGTCTTGCATGATACAGACATTAACCCAACAGTGGGAAGCAAACCTCGCCACCTACAGGTCCCTGTTGGAGAAGGATACATCTTCCTTCGACGAAGAGGATATGACAGACCATAAGTTTTGCAAGTCTGAACTGCGACAACTCATGGCAACCCTTAAAGCCCATATTGATGATCTTCGACAACAACCCCCACCACCGGATGTCGACCCAACCGAGAATGATTCTTGAACTTGTATTTTGTTTTGGGTTGTATTAAAAGGGGTTGAATAAAATTTAAAGTTCAATTACATTCGTGTTAAATTTATTTATGAATATTTATTGTCATTAATTATTTATTTCCAAAATTGTTTAAATTATAAGTAATTTAAACGGTTTCTGATAACGAATTAAATAAAACAGCAAAATATCAATTAATAATCCAGTCAGCATTGTTCTGCACTCCCAGGACCTCAGAGGTCATTTCTGTTGCAAAACACCCACTATTCTGCATTCCCAGGACCTCACTTTTGTCCAGTCAGTACAAGTTCTGCACTCCCAGGACCGCACCAAGGTCATTTCTGTTGTTCATGCTCTTAGGGTTTGCTCTCTTCTGCTCCTCTATTTCCATTTTGTGATTTGTTCTGCTCGATTTCAGTTTTAATGTTTAATGGTTAATTAATAAATCTGAGTTGTTGGTTCTCCATTTGTTAGTTTATTCATTTGAGGTTTGATATTGTTTGAAATTATGAAAGTTAAACAAGTGTTTCATTTGTTCAAATTGAATGAGTGCAAAGGTTCACATTGAATTAAAGGCACCAGAGGACTAGGAGTTTTTGAACTCATTTTTGGATTCATGGAGAAAACAAATTTGCTCTCAAGATTATGTAATCTCCGGAGAGTCTCTTGGTTTATGAGTATGTACAGACCAAGAGCCTTGATCAATTCATTTTCGGTTATTGCTCATAAAATTTTCATATTATTATTTGAAATACGATGCAAGCCTTCTAAAGAAAAGATGATGATCCAGTAGAAATTAATAGGTGGAAGAGAATCAACAGTTAAAGATAGTCTATAGTTTGTTTCTTATGTTAAAATAATCCCTTTCTTAACCGTTAGAAGAGATTCAACAATCACGAATTTAATTTATCTACATGTAGTTTGAGAATTCGAATATAATGTTGTAGATTGATCAGTAATTTTGTTTGCGTGTTTTGGATTGAGGATTCTGATTTGAGTATGCTGCTTATTTTGATCAAGAAGAAAGAGCAATTGTGGGTTTATTATATTTGTCAAACAATTAATATGTTTCAAGTGAATGAATTCAAGTTTTTCCTCAATCTGTCGACTGAGGAGATTATGATTAAATTCATGTTTACATGACTCATAAGTATTTGATTATCTGATAATCTAAATCTAAATCTAAAAGAATATAATAAGAATGTATAGGCTAAGGAGAGGCACTGTGCGTACGGGGTTCACTCAACGCAGCTCTCTCCTGCCTCCTCTTCCTAACAGCCTCTTCTGATTCTCACCATTGAATTGAGTACTTATAGACATTCAATTTCATGGGCCGTTTCAGCTTCTCTCATCTATTACTCATGAATGATGCAGCCTGCACAGCTCTCCCCGGGTATATATTGGGGCGTCGAGTAACATATCGATTGATGGCATGGCTGCGGTGGAGCTTCATCCACCTTTCTATATATCTGGTGAGCCATGCATTTCATCTGACACATCCCTTATTCTATTCTTACTTTTCAACCCTCTGTTGTTTGTCTTCACTTTCTTTGGCTTTTTGTTATAATAGTTAATAGATGAATTGAAATGTCTGGATCTGTATACTCCTTTTAGTTCGTTGATGTGTATATCCAAAACGTGGTTTGCTTCAGGTCTGACTGATCATGGGTAAAGTTGCTCTTATGGATAATTTGGGCTCTGTGGCTGTAGGAAACTCAAGAAATTAGGCATTTCAGTTGAGGAAAAGTAGCGGTTCGAGGAGAGAAAGCAAGCCAGCCAGATAAATGAAACTCTTTTTTGTGGGTTTATATGTGATTATGATGTTTTTGGGAAACATCAATGGAGTTATCACTTCCTGTGCCTAATTCTATTGTCAGACTCATGAAATCAAGGGCTAACAACCGTGTTCTGATTGTTGAAGCTCCTTTAGAATTTTGGTTATCTCACAAATTTAGACTCTCGCTTACACGCTTTCTTCCTTACAAGGTTAGTTCTCAATTGATTTGAATTCAATATGGGATTCTAAAAATGTGGTTATGGGGGTTTGGAAATGAATGATGATCTTCTTTATCATACAATGCAAGTCAGTTTGTGGAGAAGAAATTTCTCTCTTGATTTTGTCTGGGAAATATATTGCAATTGCTTAAGTTGATCAATATAAATTGAGGTATGAGAGATTATGTAACTTTCTATTTCCATAAATTTACTCAAATGATATGATTCGAGCTATTTGAATGAGCTTATTCGAAATTACTTCTGGATGTGATGTTGGGGTAACATGTTTAAATGATATGATTTTAGCTTATAAACCTTGGCCTCTTGATAGCTTTAGTTTGTGGTGACTTTTGGGGAGGAATACTCCCATGGTTTAGTAGTACATTTGTCTTGATGTATTGTCTTGTGTTGTAGGAGGATATTTATTTTTTGGATTGGTTTAATTTTACTGATGTGTAGTCTTGTGTTGAATCCTCTGTAGTGGGTTCACCTGAGAGCTACCAGGGACGCTCCGATTCTCAAACACAGGTATTCCTGCACGAATTGTTCACATATATATGAATTACTGAGTAAAAAAAAATTCAAGTTTTGAGTAATTTTGGTTCTCAGGAAACCTAATTTGAAATCGCAAGTTTTAATTTTTTTTAGATGAGATTGATTTTGGGGGTTTATTGTGATAGTTTTCAGTTTAGGATTGATCTCGGTTCATGATAATTTTAGAGTTTGATTTGATGGTTTTGTTGCAATTTATGAACTTGGAATAACAGATCCCTGCAAGTGAAAAAATTGCTAAAGTGATTGATTTTCTCCGCCCAATTTGATACTGGTTATGTTTTTCTTAAAACTTAATATTGTCTGAAAAAATTGTCATTTGGGCATTGGTTAAGTACCGTTTATATGTCCACAATTTAGCACTATAATTGCGTTGGTAGTTTGTAAATTTATCTTCTTTATACAAAGTAACAACATAGATTGGATGTAACAATATAAATTACTTTCCCGTTCTTCAAGCTTCTTTCTTGTCCCTAAAGGTGGGGTTCCCTTGACTATCTTTGTTTGACTATTTGGAAATTGGATGAAAATTAACTTCTTATTTTTTGTTATTTTCTCCAGAGAAATATGAAGAAAAAAAAACTGTGTAACCCATACTCATTTACAAGGTAGACTGGTTTTGGATTGTTCAACCTATGGCTGCAGTGGAAGGTATACTTATTCCCCTCTATTACTGAATTCCATATAGTAATTCAGTTAAATCTACAATATGTTGGTAAAACAAATGAAATTAGCTAGGGTTTTATGAGAGGGTGTATACTTTCAATTGTTATGTTGTCCTATTTGGTAGATTGTTTAATGAGATATGTTGATGTTTTAAAGTATTATTGACCATTCCAAATGAAGAAAGCCTTGCCCTTGATTATTTTTTCCCAAAACACAACCTTGTTGTTGATGAATGAGTTAAGTTGGCGTATAATTTTTTTTTTTCCATTTGCATTGTACAGATATGATCTTTGATTTAGAACATTAACATAAGGGGTGGAATAAGGGGCTTATTTCGAAAACTATTCTTACCTTCCTAGAGACCAAGTTTCAATAATGACATATGTTTAGTTGTGGTCTTCCCATTTGACATATATTGTGCGCGATTGTTATTTTCCTATCAAACATTAATTGTTAAGTAACATGGCACAACTCTCTACAGAAGCTGAATGGTGAAGATGCAGAAATTGCATACTATTTCGATGTAATAGCGGGAGCAAGTATTGGCGCTTCCGCATCCATGCGCCAACCTTTACATATGTATTACCTCTATTGTGAGGAATCGTAGAACAAAGAGGATGGACTCATACGCATTAATTACATAGGGATTAATCTACACAGATTGTAGGAGGATATTTATTTTTTCTGTCTCATTGTTGTACTTTTGTCCTGCAATTTGTCCAGATTGGATTTGCAAGAAGAGGACAGTGGCATCTTATATAAGAGACGTGAATCCTCATCACAGCACAGTTCGGCCAACACTTACCCGCACGACTTAGTTGGGATCCAGGTTATGTCTATTTTTGTTTAATTGTTCTGCTCATAATTTCAGAGGCTTTAGGTTTCTTAAACTGTTTTGTCAATTAATTTTGTGTTCGTGTGTTTGGAACTTGTCTAGATTTAGGGTCCACAAGTTTTCATTATGCATGTTGATATTTTTCATTCATGATGCATGTTTCTGGAAAAATTTGATACATTCAATGTCTTCGATATAATTTATCTGAGTAGTTATACTTTAAATTGAAATTTTTGATCAAATACGTCCCTTTGATTCCTCAATTAGGTTTGGTTTCTTTTGGCTCATTATCCACAACTTAAGTAGGTTTGACCTTTTCCTATCTGAATCTCATTTATCTGTGTAGTAGGATTTTTTAGTTTATGATCTAAATTGAATGCTACTTTGAAAATTACAGAAGAAGACTCATGAGAGTATCAATAGCAGACTCTCGTGATGAAGAGCTGCAAATACCATTTAGGGTACAAGACCGTCCTACACACTCTTCGTAGCTCCAAAGGTTATTATTGTTCTTCAACATTTTCCGTTTATGTGATATTCATCGCCTATTTCCCCAAAATTATTTTGTGCTCGATCATGGATAATTTAATTTCAAGTTATAGCGTTTTCCTCCCACAGTGGTCCTCTCTAAGTAATTGATTAGAAATTTACTTTGGAATTAGTGTTCTTATCTCACATACTATGTTTACATGCATACTATATGACTTCCCTTAGCAACTGTGAGTTCTTGTGCTCCAAAGAACTATTTCACTTAGGTCCCTCACATATGCTTCTTAATAGATTCCATGTTTTGCTTGTTTCTGATCTATGTTTTGTTTTGGTGGTCACATTACATTCTTCTACAGACTATTCTAGCGGAAGCTACTTCGTAGATCAACTACACATCAAAACAGACTATTTTGAACAATTGTATCGAGGACATCATCCTACACATCAAAACTTTATGTTTGGGGATGAAAAGAAATTAAAAAGTTGTTGTTCAAAGGGATAATTGTCAAAACATGCACTTATGTTTTGTCTACAAACGAAATAGTGCACAATGTTTTGTCCACGTCGTCTGGCTACCCTTATGAATCGTCCATGCACTTCTGTTAGAAAACTGTAACAGCAGAACCTGAATTGACAATTTTTTCCTTTTGGTTTGAAATTCAAAAATAATAATTTCGTCCAAAAAAATGAGTGGCTGAGGATTGTTAGGGCAATTTCATCCAAAAAAAATTTCAGACACAAGCACATGATAGCACGTGAGGCTACAGATTCGAATATTCTGTTAATTTTACTGACAGAAGTGCGTGGACGATTCATAAGGGTAGCCAGACGACGTGGACGAAACATTGTGCACTATTTCGTTTGTGGACGAAACATAAGTGCATGTTTTGACAATTATCCCTTGTTCAAATATTAGTACATGTTATAATCGTTGGAGTCCTATTTGAGGATATAATTCTATATTTCAAACCAATCCAAATATGTTCCATGACTTGACAAGTTACGTTGTGAGCTATTGATCTTTTAGTCTGAGCGTATAGAAGCCATCACAACAAGAAGTTATGACCATTAAAAGCAAACATGGATCACTTCCAACGTTTATGTGCTAATTCATCTCTTACCTATCGAATCCATGTTACCATCCACCATAGACACAATCTTCAACTCAAACCATTTATTCAACACTTCTCTTGTATAGCTTCCCCAAGCAGTTTTTTCATTCATCTTTACCATATTCGTTTTTATAGGTAAATTATGCCATATATATGTATACACCATTGTAATTGTGTCTGATATTGAAGATAACCACCGTCTTCATCCCACATTATTTATCTGTACAACTCTAATATCTTGATATGTAATGCCACGTCCCAAATTCAGTAGAACAGAATTCGGAACGCGAACATTTAAAACAATAAAACATTTTCAATCCTTTTAAATAAATCACTTTAAAACCATCAAGTAGTTAATCAAAATAATTATTAACAACTCAAAAGTACGTCCAAACAAGCGGACAAAAAGCAAAGTGTACGTCGCTAGACTCAAAAGAAAACCCGGACTCCGCTCCTAGCTCTTCAAGCTTCGAGAGCTCACCTAGTTCGTCCCGCGACCAGTAGCTGTAGGAAAAGCAGCTAGGGGTGAGCGTTCGCTCACCACCACGGATAACAGACTAACTACGGCATACTTAGCAGACAATGCCGGTAACACCAACAACAACCCGACTGACACACACAAACTGTTACTTTCCTCAACCGACTCAACACTCGGACCCGTAATGTAGACCCGACACAACGATTGGCGACTTCCTCCAAAGACACGACAGATAACCACGCAACACCCAAGATCACTAAGGATCGCACACCAAACAAGATCACAAAGGATCGCACTCCAACTGCTCATTAACCCCTACGCCCTTTACCGATCCCTGTCAGGCCAGGCGGTCGACCTGTCGCACTTTTCCCGACACAAAGTCGGATCAGGCTGTCGACCTGTCACCCCAATCCACGCACGCGCGGCCAGGACCCCTTTCCTCACAGGCGGGCCCCTACCCCGTCTGAACATGTAGACGCGTGCGATCACAGGACCCCCGTTATTATGAAGCGGGCCCCCAACCTCAGGTAACCACAATCACAATCACAAGCAAAGTTCAACAAACAGCAACAGTACCGGTCTAACACTTCACATGCACTCATGGCCACCCAAGACACACCAACAATAACTCACAGGCTCAACAACCCCACGGGCACTCATGGCCTCCCAAGACACACCAATAGTAACTCACGGGCTCAACAACCCCCGGGGCACTCACGACCTCCCAAGACACACCAACAGTAACTCACGGGCTCAACAACCCCACGGGCATTCATGGCCATCCAAGACACCAACAGTAAAACACGTGCTCTCATGGCCACCCAAGACACAACAGTAAAGTACGGGCTCTCATGGCCACCCAAGACACAAATAGTAAAGTACGGGCACTCATGGCTACCCAAGAGACAAACAGTAAAGTACGGACTCTCATGGCCACCCAAGACACAACTACACAATCAACCTCCGGGCATAACCAATGCCTCCAGCAGTTCTAATATCAACAGGCTCACAATCAACCTCCGGGCATAACCAAATGCCTCCAGCAGTTCTAGTATCAACAAGCTCACAATCAACCTTCGGGCATAACCAAATGCCTACAGTAGTTCTAATATCAACAGTTTACTGCTCCTACGACACTAATAAGTGCCACATGCATTTCTATTGTTCGATACGTTCCCGTATCATACGACAACACCCGGTGTCGCCTGCCTTTCTAATATTCGATAAACTTACTTAACCCACGACACCCAAGTGTCACATGCATTTCTACTGTTAACTTTCCCTAGTCAGGGCCGAGATCCGGCTACTTTTCCCTACCTCTTGAAGCGTGTCAAACCCGATACTCTTACTCCGGCAAAGCTCCATAATTCCCGCTTACCCTCCTATTTCCACGGTAGGCGACACGGTCTACAATCATTACAATTAACACACTTTTTAAGTAAGCATGCGAAACCCGAATTTAAGGAATTAAACGCCCAACTGCAACCCCGACAATGTCGATCACTTCCAAACTTCCCGATTACTCGACATTGTCACTAATGGACCCGGAAAGGCCCGATTCGCCCAACATGGCGAATCTGCCCGGGTTTAGAAAACGTCCTTCCGGGTCTCCGAAAATTCCCGTTTTCGTTTCTACGGTCTTAGAATAATTCAAGGGTTCCTATGCACTCGACGGAATCAATTTCTGACTTCCAAGTAATTTAATTTGCGTTTAAAGTTTCTAAACCCGTAAATTATAACTTTTACAATTTAATTCCAAATTTCGATCCGGGTGTGGATTAACGACTTGGGGATCGTCCTAAACCACCCGAACACGAAAACCCGATACCCGAGCATGTGGGCCCCACACGGCCACAATGGGAAAATTTCCTTTTCGCCCCAAAACATTCCTAACGAACCCCAAACCTCAACCATTCATCTTTAAACCAATCTTATACAAAACCCAACCTTAATCAAACCGTTTAAACTCAAACCCTAAATTTCAAACTTAACAAAACAAAGATCGGTTAGGTGCTCACCGTAGATAATGACGGTGTGAGCTTGAATCTTTTATCGTTGAGACGATCCAACGGTTTGATCGACGGGAAAAGCCACCAATCTCCAAACTCTCTTCTCTTTTTCTCCCTTTCTTCTCTCTTCTTTTCTCTCTCCACTTTCTCTCTCCACTTCTTCCTTTTTTTTGAGAATGGCCGAACATATCAATTGCTTTCCCTTTTGTTTTGTTTTTTTTTAAAAAATAACAACTTCTCTTTATTTACAAAACTAACACTATAGTCTCTTCATTTGTTTTGTCCAATAAACCTAACACCACCACATAGTTGACATGTGGCAAATGGGTCCCATAGCTTTTTGTAAAATATCTTCTAGATATTTTCCAATCAGATTCGCGAAATTCGGACGTTTCGGGCCCCGAACGGGCACTTTTTCAAAGTAATTACAAAACTTCACGGGCTACAAGGAAACGGCTCAACTAAGACCACTGCGATGACGACAAAGCTTTTTGGATGCAAAACGAGCCTCGAATGGACTAAAACGTCGCTCGGTTGACTTTTCCAGCGAAATGTCAACATTTCTCAATTTGGTCAGAAAGTTGCCCTGAGTCCCCCGGAACTCACTTTGGTCGATATCGGTGTCAACTTAAGTCCGGTATGACCCTTGGGGTCAGATTTAGGTTCATTTAAGTCTATGTCCAAAAAATTTAAATTTTCCTGTTTTTCGCAGATTTGACTGGCGTTGACCGGTAGTGGTTCCTACAATATACCTCCCTTAAAGGAATTTCGTCCACGAAATTTAAAACAGACGTACCTCTGGAGTCGAACCGATCAGGGTACTTCGCGTGAACCTCGTCCTCGCGCTCCCAAGTCAACTCAGCCTCGTGGTGCCGCCACTGCACCCATTCTAAGCGGATAACCTTTCCGCGCAGGACCTGCTCCCGCGGATCCATCCTCGAAACCAGTTTCTCCTTATACGAGACATCATCCGTTACCTCGACATCTGCCCACTCAATGACGTGCGAGGGGTCCACATATACTTCTGCAACTGGGAAACGTGGATATTCCCATGCTGCGGCGGCAGTGCAAGTCGGTATGCAACTGCTCCCCCTCTACTCAAGACCTCGAAAGGCTCGATACACCGCGGGGCTAACCCGCCTCCGCCGCGGTTGAAACGCACCAGTCCACCTTTCGGACTCATCTCCAAGGATACATGGTCACCGACTGCAGACTCGAGAGGTCGGCGCCGTCAGTCAGCATAGCTCCTGCTGACTCCGCGCGGTCTTCAACCGCTCACGCTTTGGCGCGACCAACTCAGTTGTCTCTCGGACCAGTTCTAGACCCAGTAGACTCTTATTCCTCACTTCTGCCCAGCATACAGGCGATCGACACGGCCTACCATACAATGCTTCGAACGGTGCCATCCTGATACTGGCCTAAAAGCTGTTGTTGTAGGCGAACTCGGCTAATCGCTCACGAAACCCATCGTGACGTGCCCCCATTTTCACTGTGCAACCCGCAGTGGTTGCAATAAACCAGCGGGACGCTGTTGTTCGGCTCTCACCTGCCGACGAGTGAGGCACCGCGATACCAACTCCGCGACCGCTCTCCGCATCCCGCTCCACTAGACATGCCACCTGACGTCGCGCTCCTCTTAGTGCCACCCACGTGCACTGTCAGACGCGAATGCTGCGACTTTCGCAGCTCGTTGCCTCCACCGTTACGCGGTATGAACAAACCTCTGCGATACCGTAACTCCCAATTAGCACGACGATCCCAGCCCTCGGCGCCAACACCGCCGACAACTCTCTCCCGGATTTCTGTCGTCTCGACATCCACTGACTGTGCCTCTATCCCCCGTCCAAGTGGGGTGGGCCGAGCCATCAAGAAGCACATGACCACGCCGCTGGTAACCTCTTCTAGCTCCAACCCGAACGTGCCCAGCCCTCCCATCATGTCCCACCCCCGGACTGAGATGCTAGCAGGACACTGCTTCGGCTTCCTACCCAGGGCGTCGGCAATCACATTCGCCTTACCTGGATGGAAGAGTAGCTCAAGGTCGTACTCCTCAAGTAGTTCCATCCATCGCCGCTGGCGCATGTTCAGGTCTCGTTGGGAAAAGATGCACTTAAGGCTCTTATGATCCGAGAACACCTGAAATCGCTCGCCATACAGATAATACCTCAGCCTTTCAACGCGAACACTATTGCTGCTAATTCCGGATCATGGGTAGGATAGTTCCGCTCGTGCATCTTCCACCGCCTAGAGCCATAAGCAACAACTCTACCCAACTGTATCAGTACACAGCCCAGTCCTTCCCAGGACGCGTCACAATAGACCTCATACCCGACCCCGCGCTCTGGCACTATCAACACTGGGGCGGTAGTCAGACGAGCCTTCAGCTCCGTGAACGCACGTTCACAATCCTCTGTCCACAAAAACCCGACTCCCTTGCGTGTCAAAAGAGTCATAGGCGCGGCTAGACGCGCAAATTCCTGGACCAACCGCCGATAATATCCTGCCAGCCCCAAGAAGCTACGGATCTCGAAGACGCTCGTGGGCCGCGCCCACTTTAAAACTGAGTCGATCTTCGCCAGATCGACCAATGTACCATCACGGGACACAACGTGACCGAGGACTCTCACCTCAGCGAGCCAAAACTCGCACTTCTCCAGGTTGGCGTATAGCTGATGTGTGCGCGACAGGTCAGAACACCCTTCAGATGTTCCTCATGTGCCGCCTCGCTCTGCGAGTAGATCAAGATGTCGTCTACAAACACCACCACAAATTGATCTAAGAACGGCCGGAATATAATGTTCATCAGATCCATGAACGCTGCAGGTGCGTTCGTCCGTCCCAAAGGCATCACCAAGGACTCGTAATGCCCATACCGTGTCCGGAATGCAGTCTTTGCAACGCCCTTCTCCCGGACTCGCAACTGGTAATACCCGGATCGCGGATATATCTTCGAGAAGCATGTCGACCCTCTCAATTGGTCGAACAAGTCGGCAAGTCTCGACATCGGATCACGGTTCTTCACCGTAACCCGGTTCAGCTTCCGGTAGTCGATACACATCCGAAGCTCTTCAGTCTTCTTCTTCACGAAGAGTGCTGGCGCTCCCCACGGCGATGTGCTCGGTCGGATAAACCCCTCTCCCGAAGTTCCTCGAGCTGACTCTTCAGCTCGGTCAACTCGGCTGGCGCGAACCTGTAAGGCGCCATCGATATCGCCGCCGTTCTCGGCACCAAGTCAATCCCAAACTCCACCTCACGAACTGGTGGCAACCCGCTCAACTCCTCAGGGAAGACCTTGGGGAACTCGCACGCCACTCGCGGTAACACTCGGCTCTGCGCGACCGATACTTCCTTTACTGCGGACAAGCCGACATGAGAACTCCGCTCCTACTGCCCAGAATACACGAACCTTTCGTGTTTCTTGTTGACACCGTCACTCGTCGCCAGTAACAGTCGATATTGGCTCGGTACTTCGCCGGCCAATCCCTTCTCAGGATCACGTCAAAGGTTGTCATTTCGTAAGTATCCTTCCCACGGATACACGCACAAGCTCAGTCGCTGCCGAACCTCACGCAACCTCGCGGTCTCTCTAAGACCTCGTTCCTCTACCGTCGTCGGGCCTACCAACTCCGAATATACCCGAATCCTCGGGGTGAGGACTCGATCCAGCATCCGGGCTCTTGAGCCCTCTCTCAAACTTCCTGTATCGGTTCGCTTCTCTAACTCCGCAGGCACGATAGACCCTAGTCAACACCACACCACCACCAACCGGCGTGTCCACACGCAGGGGTGGACTCAACGGCTCTAAACTCAGCCCAACCTCTCAGTACAACTCGACGAAGCAAACGAGTGTGACACCCCGGTATCCAATAAAACTGATGCCCATATCATAGACCGGACAACTACTCCATTAGTCACACCGATAAGGTATAGCACAACCCTCACACAGTCCTCTATGCATTTACTTATAACTTTCCGCAACCAAACCAGCATTCGCTACTCGTCCCCTGCGGGACAAGTAGTAAAGGGGATGAGCGTTCTGCCCACCTCCACGGACACCCGTTCGATTATGGCATACTAGTAAAGCACTAACGACTTACCAATCTAACCAGGGCAGACTACTACCTCAAAACTTGATACCAAAACGTCACGCTACTCACGCTATCAATACCTCAAATACTCGCTCACGTAAGGGAAACCTCGAATAGGGATCATATTCTAAACTCAGCAAACCACTATTGCTCACAACCTTAATACCCCAATTGCCCGATCACGTAGGAAACCTCAAACGGGGATCATGTTCTCAACTCAGCAAGCCACTATTGCTCACACCCTCGATATCCTAGTTACTCGATCATGTAGGGAACCTCAAACAACCCACTCACGTGAAGGAAACCTCAACCACCCGTTCACGCGAGGAAAACCTCGAATAACCCACTCACGTGAAGGAAAACTCAAACCACCCGTTCACGCGAGGAAACCTCGAACACCCGTTCACATAGGGGAAACCTAGTTTGTATGGCGCCGCAGCGCATCAACCTTAACCCCTCTCCGTATGGTGAGACTCTCACACTGAGGCGCTGTATCACTACCGTAGGTTAATGATGAGTCTCGAACCCAAGACCTCACCCTTTAACACCGAACTTACGGCCTCTACGTCCAACACAATCATTTACACGACCAACCAAAACCGACACTCAAACTGCACAAACAAGACGGTGGAACAAGACAGGAATCACGGACCCTAAGAATAGCCTTAAGCGACACACACGCTCGACCACCAAATGACCGACCACACGCACAACGACTTACAGACAAATTCAAGTCATCCAACCTCAATCACAAGCCGACAAGGCCAACCAAAATCAAAACACGCCCACCGGGCCGACAAATTTCAAAACACGCCTACCGGGCCAACCAATGTAAACACCTTCTCCAAAGGAATCGGGAACTTTTGGTCGGAAACGGAGCAAAAAGAAGCAAAAAGGGCCCTGAATTTCTGATACGCACGCTGAGCGCACGGAGTGCACCCAACATGCACCATGCACGCCAGGCGCACGTCATGCAAGCAGCATGCGAGGCGCACGCCAAGCGCACGTTGGGCGTACGGCGTGCAGATTGGACAGAGAGCACCTAAAATGGCCACTTTGGTCGACGCACTCCGCGTGGCCTGCGTGCATGGTGCACGCCCAGTGCACAGCATGCGTGCGACATGCACTAGCGTGACCAATTTTAAAACCTTTCCTTTTCATTTTAAAACCTCATTTCTTGATATCAGGTAGTTACAACCCGGTCCAGGCGTCCCCGAACTACATTGTACCCACTTGATATCAGCACCGTCACGCTCGACTACAGGGGCACCCCTGAGTCGAGTCGCGACAACCTAAAAACGTTTCACGCAGCACACACAAACAGTATGCCAGTAATGACTGTACTGCACATACACACAAACACAAACAGGACTCACAACACTACGGGTCTACACACGGTTTCCGACTGGCGTACCCAACGCAAGACGGCACTTTTACTGACTCGACTCTCCCACCTAGTTGACGTACAGTCCGAGGTGTGAAACCTCGAGCTCTGATACCAAGCTGTCACGCCCCAAATTCAGTAGAACCGAACTCGGAACGCGAACATTTAAAACAATAAAACATTTTCAATCCTTTTAAATAAATCACTTTAAAACCATCAAGTAGTTAATCCAAATAATTATTTACAACTCAAAAGTACGTCCCAACAAGCGGACAAAAAGCAAAGTGTACGTCGCTAGACTCAAAAGAAAACCCGGACCCCGCTCCTAGCTCTTCAAGTTTCGAGAGCTCACCTAGTCCGTCCCGCGACCAGTACCTGTAGGAAAAGCAGCTAGGGATCAGCGTTCGCTCACCACCACGGATAACAGACTGACTACGGCATACTTAGCAGACAATGACGGTAACACCAACAACAACCCGACTGACACACACAAACTGTTACTTTCCTCAACCGACTCAACACTCGGACCCGTAATGTAGACCCAACACAACGATTGACGACTTCCTCCAAAGACACGACAGATAACCACGCAACACCCAAGATCACTAAGGATCGCACACCAAACAAGATCATGCAGGATCGCACTCCAACTGCTCAGTAACCCCCACGCCCTTTACCGATCCCTGTCAGGCCAAGCGGTCGACCTGTCGCACTTTTCCCGACACAAAGTCGGATCAGGCTGTCGACCTGTCACCCCAATCCACGCACGCGCGGCCAGGACCCCTTTCCTCACGGGCGGGCCCCCTACCCTATCTAAACATGCAAACGCTTGCGATCACGGGACCCCCGTTATTATGAAGCGGGCCCCCAACCTCAGGTAACCACAATCACAATCACAAGCAAAGTTCAACAAACAGCAACAGTACCGGTCTAACACTTCACATGCACTCATGGCCACCCAAGACACACCAACAATAACTCACGGGCTCAACAACCCCACGGGCACTCATGGCCTCCCAAGACACACCAATAGTAACTCACGGGCTCAACAACCCCCGGGGCACTCACGACCTCCCAAGACACACCAACAGTAACTCACGGGCTCAACAACCCCACGGGCATTCATGGCCATCCAAGACACCAACAGTAAAACACGTGCTCTCATGGCCACCCAAGACACAACAGTAAAGTACGGGCTCTCATGGCCACCCAAGACACAAATAGTAAAGTACGGGCACTCATGGCTACCCAAGAGACAAACAGTAAAGTACGGACTCTCATGGCCACCCAAGACACAACTACACAATCAACCTCCGGGCATAACCAATGCCTCCAGCAGTTCTAATATCAACAGGCTCACAATCAACCTCCGGGCATAACCAAATGCCTCCAGCAGTTCTAGTATCAACAAGCTCACAATCAACCTTCGGGCATAACCAAATGCCTACAGTAGTTCTAATATCAACAGTTCACTGCTCCTACGACACTAATAAGTGCCACATGCATTTCTATTGTTCGATACGTTCCCGTATCATACGACAACACCCGGTGTCGCCTGCCTTTCTAATATTCGATAAACTTACTTAACCCACGACACCCAAGTGTCACATGCATTTCTACTGTTAACTTTCCCTAGTCAGGGCCGAGATCCGGCTACTTTTCCCTACCTCTTGAAGCGTGTCAAACCCGATACTCTTACTCCGGTAAAGCTCCATAATTCCGGCTTACCCTCCTATTACCACGGTAGGCGACACGGTCTACAATCATTACAACTAACATACTTTTAAAGTAAGCATGCGAAACCCGAATTTAAAGAATTAAACGCCCAACTGCAACCCCGACAATGTCGATCACTTCCAAACTTCCCAATTACTCGACATTGTCACTAATGGACCCGGAAAGGCCCGATTCGCCCGACATGGCGAATCTGCCCGGGTTTGGAAAACGTCCTTCCGGGGCTCCGAAAATTCCCGTTTTCGTTTCTACGGTCTTAGAATAATTCAAGGGTTCCTATGCACTCGACGGAATCAATTTCTGACTTCCAAGTAATTTAATTTGCGTTTAAAGTTTCTAAACCCGTCAATGACAACTTTTACAATTTAATTCCAAATTTCGATCCGGGTATGGATTAACGACTTGGGGATCGTCCTAAACCACCCGAACGCGAAAACCCGATACCCGAGCATGTGGGCCCCACACGGCCACAATGGGAAAATTTCCTTCTCGCCCCAAAACGTTCCTAACGAACCCCAAACCTCAACCATTCATCTTTTAACCAATCTTAAACAAAACCCAACCTTAATCAAACCGTTTAAACTCAAACCCTAAATTTCAAACTTAACAAAACGAAGATCGGTTAGGTGCTCACCGTAGAGAATGACGGTGTGAGCTTGAATCTTTTATCGTTGAGACGATCCAACGGTTTGATCGACGGGAAAAGCCACCAATCTCCAAACTCTCTTATCTTTTTCTCCATTTCTTCTCTCTTCTTTTTTCTCTCCACTTTCTCTCTCCACTTCTTCCTTTTTTTGAGAATGGCCGAACATATCAATTGCTTTCCCTTTTGTTTTGTTTTTTTTAAAAAAAATAACAACTTCTCTTTATTTACAAAACTAACACTAAAGTCTCTTCATTTGTTTTGTCCAATAAACCTAACACCACCACATAGTTGACATGTGGCAAATGGGTCCCATACCTTTTTGGCAAATATCTTTTAGATATTTTCCAATCAGATTCGCGAAATTCGGACGGTTCGAGCCCCGAACGGGCACTTTTTCCAAGAAATTACAAAACTTCACGGGCTACAAGGAAACGGCTCAACTAAGACCGCCGCGACGACGGCTTAGCTTTTTGGATCCAAAACGAGCCTCGAATCGACCAAAACGTCGCTCGATTGACTTTTCCAGCGAAAAGTCAACATTTCTCAATTTGGTCAGAAAGTTGCCCTGAGTCCCCCGGAACTATCTTTGTTCGGTATCGGTGTCAACTTAAGTCCAGTATGACCCTCGGGGTTAGATTTAGGTTCATTTAAGTCTCTGTCCAAAAAATTTAAATTTTCCTGTTTTTCGCAGATTTGACTAGCGTTGACCGAGAGTGGTTCTTACATGTAATACAGTGGTCACACCAAGCACCTCGCATCGCGCGGTACCCCCACCTAGTAGTTATAAATCTCAAACATTGAACGGTTCGTTTTGATGATTATTTTTGAGAAGCTGGCTAATCAAGTGTGGTTACGTCTCAAAAGTTGGATAGCAGGCATATATAAATAAATAGTTGGTTTGACTTACAGCTAGACAAAATGTTTTTTGCAGCTTTGAGTTTCAGATATGATATGGGGTGAGTATACATATAGATGGCAATTGATTTAGAGGTAGAGGAAAAGGCACATCACGTACAATCCAACATATTGGTGATTGGTGACATGTGAGGAGGGGAGGTTCGCACAGAGACGAAGATATTGTATCAAGAACAATCCATCCGTCTAGGCGAGGACAGCCACAGCCACAATCCAACAAATACAATGATGATATACAACCCTTGTATCAAGTACAATCCATCCTCTAGGTGAGGAGCCACAATCCAACAAATAGAATGTCAGCTGCTGAATGTGACCCTTTATTACTGTGAGATAGAGTCGGCATGTTTAACATGGTAGGGGGGCTCCAAAGCATAAAAACGAACCTTGAATTGCACTTTGTGGTTTCGATGCCGAAACTAGAAAGGTGATCGTCAAGACATAGTTAAACATAGTTAAAGGTGATCGTCACATAGCTGGTGCTATGTGATGCAAATTCTAATCAAAATGGGTTTTGGGACTAAATGTAGACTATGGATGATCTCATGCTTTAGAGCCTATATGTCAGTTTTAATTAATGGCTCCCCTACCAAAGATTTTCAAATGTCCAGAGGCTTAAGACATGGATGCTCACTCTCTCCCCTCATTTTTGTTCTGGTAGCAGAAGGGCTAAACCAAATTATGAAAGCTGAGATCAACAATCATCTATTTCAAGGAATTAAATCTTCAGCTTCAGGCCCTATTATTTCTCACCTACAGTTTGCTGATGACTCAATTTTTTTCATCCAAGCTATTCCTGATCAGGTCAGATGCCTTAAATATGTCCTCTCTATGTTTTTCTCAGCTTCAGGCTTAGCAGTAAACTATGAAAAATCACAGCTTATCCCTATGAACCTTTCTGGGGGAGAAGAATTGGTTATCTCTTCAATCATTCATTGTCCTATTGTTTCTCTGCCTATAATATATTTGGGCTTCCCACTAGGAGGTAATACAAACAGAGTCCAAAACTGGGAGCCAATTATCCAAAAATTCAAAAATTCTTTGGGCATTTGGCAAGCAAAACTTTTATCCTTGGGGGGGGGGGGGGGGGGGGGGGGGGGGAATCACTTTGATTAAATCTACACTGGGGGCACTTCCACTTTATTACTTTTCTGTTCTTAGAGCTCCAAAGGGGGTTATCATAAAAATGGAGAGTTGGCAAAGAATATTCATTTGGCATGGTAAACTTACAAGGCAAGGTTGTTGCAAAATTGCCTGGGGAAAGGTCTATACTTCAAAAAAAGAGGGAGGTTTGGGTATTAGAAAACTCACAAATATGAATGTGGCATTGTTAACAAAGTGGTGGTGGAGATCTGCTTTAGAGAAAAATGCTCTCTGGAAAGTAGTCATAGTTGGTAAATTTGGCTGGGGGGCAAATGACTGGGATTTATCAAAATTTACTGAAGTGGGATCTCCAAGCTTCATAGCTCATATTCTAAAACTATTCAAGGAACCATCTTTTGAAGAACTGTTTGGCTCTAAAGGACTTCAATTGAAGGTTGGTAAGGGGGACAAAGTGTATTTTTGGTTGGATGCTTGGTGGGGGGATACTGCTCTAAAGCATTTATTTCTCAGGCTGTTCTATCTAGCACAATCAAAAAATATGTTGGTCTCTGAAGCCTGGGATGGCTTAGCTTGGGATATGTAATTCATTAGAACCCCAAGGGGTAGAGCAGAACAAGATTGGGCAACACTCTCTACTATCCTAAATGGAATCACACTCTCTGATCATGAAGATGTTCTTATATGGGCATGGGATCCTAAAGGCTTCACAGTGAGGAAATTATACTCTTTACTAGAGCATCAAGGTTCCCAATCATCCACTATATCTGAATGGAGTAATTTGCTATGGATTTCTGGTCTTCCACCTAAGATTACAGCATTCTCATGGCTGGCTTTCCATCAAGCAATACCATCCAAATGTTTTTTAGAGTCAAGAGGGCTTATCTTATCATTACAGGAGTTGTTATGTCCTATCTGCTTAGGGGATCTGGAGGATGATAAACATATTCTTCTACACTGTACAAGATCTTGGAAGGTTTGGTCTTTAATTGCTAATTGGTGGGGGATACACCTAGTCATCTCTAGTTCAGTACAAGCTCAATTGATCTCTTGGCCTATATTTCAAAAGAGGAAATTCAAGAATAATTGGCTCCAAATTTTTCAACTGACCTTATGGCAAATTTGGCTCGCCAGAAATGCCCGGATCTTCAAGGGGGAAAGCTACTCTGCTGAGGAAATCTTCCAAAAAATTCTGCAGCAATCATACAGCTGGGAATGGTCATATTTTCATAAAACAAAGAAATATTTCACAATCAATAGTTGGCAAATTGATCCCAAAGCTTGCTTGGATTGGAAATTGCTAACCTGAAAATTGGGGTTGGGGTTTGGTTTATGGGTGGAGGTGAGCGATGTGAGCAGTGAGGTTCCTTCTTTGAATTGGGGGTTCTCGAGCGTGGGTAGCTTGATGCTGTCTCTGAGTGTGGGTAGATTTTTTCTCTAGATTTGAGAGTGTTGTGGTTCGCTGGCTTGCTCTTTCTACAGGTTCCCTCGAGTCATCCCTTTGGTTGCTTACTAGTCCTCCTCGTGCTGCTTCGTTCCTACTGCTCCAAGCTCGCCGACCTTGATGGAGATCGTAGCCCTTCGTCATCTCTCGGCTCTCAAGGCCTTGAAGGAGATCGTAGCCCTTCCCCAGCTCCGGCGCCTGATTTTCCCCCTTTGCCTTCAAGATGCTCCCTTTGTGCCCTCATTTCATTCAAGACATCTTCAGTCACACTTAAGACCTTGGTTTGGGGCAGGTTTCAAATTTGTACCCTCTTATTTTGTTCACATCAGTTCGGTCCTCTACATTCAAGGATCTGAGCTAACATTTCACTACCCTTTAGTTTCCTAGGGTTAGGGGCCTTCACATTCATGCCTCGCTAGCATATTAAGGTTCTTTTCAAGACGGGTTTGGTTTTTGTGTTTGATCTGTAATCGCATCTTACTTGTACTCCTTTTTATCCTCTAAATAGGTTTTAATTTATATTATGCTTTGCCGATAAAAAAAAAGACATAGTTAAATGAAAGAGGAAGATTGTGCAGACTTGGACAAGGATTGTGAAGATCCAACAGCCTTTTCTAATTGAAGATTATGAAAGTCCTCTCTTGGAATGTGAGAGGCATCTCTTCCTCTCAAAAAAGGAAGAGTTTCAATAAACTGGTTCAACAATAAGTCCCTTCTTTCATCTTAATGCAGGAGTCAAAATTAGAGAAGATTCTCTCTTGGTTTCTCAGATCATGTGGCCTAGCCTGGGGTTGGGTGGGAAATGATATCTTCACCTGCTATTGGTTCTTCTGGAGGTATCATCACATTTTGGAAATCAAATGACTTTACACTATTACAATCTAAATGTGTGGATGGAGCTCTCATCTGGATTGGAACGGCTAAAGGCTTGCAAAAATTGTGCTGCATTGTTAATGTATATGCTCCTTGTTCAAGAATTGGTAGAAGAATTCTCTGGGAGGAATTATTGGATTTTATCAACATCCAGAACCCTTTGCCTTTGCTCTTAATTGGGGGGGGGGGGGATTTCAATGTCACTCTCTCAATAGAGGAGAGATCGGTCCCTAGAGCCTACTCAAGAGATATGCAACTTTTTCATAATTTTATTAATGAGCTAGGCTTAGTTGACTTGCCAATGCAAAATGACAAATATACTTGGTATGGAGGGGGATCAATTGCCTCTAAGTTGGACAGATTCTTGGTATCTGGGGATTTCTTATCAAATTTTTCTGCACTCACCCAAGCTGCTCTGCCTAGATCTATTTCAGACCATAGACCAATTATCCTATTTGATAACCAAGTTGATTGGGGGGCAAGGCCATTCAAGTTTTTAAATGTCTGGACTGAAGATAGAAGATTTTTACCTGCTGTCAAGACTTTCTGGGATTCTTTTCAGGTTGAAGGCCTTCCTCATTATGTGCTATGGATGAAATTAAAACTTCTCAGAGCCAAATTGAAAGACTGGAATGCATTCATCTTTGGAAGCCTAGACACTCACATTGCTGAATTGATCATTTCACTTGATAAGCTTGATAATGTGTTAAATTCTAGAGTTCTCACAGATCAAGAGAGCTGTAATAGAGGCAAGCTCAGAGCTGAACTGATTCAAAAATACAAACTACTTTCTAAGCTATGGAGTCAGAAAGCAAGGAAAAAATGGATGGATGAAGGGGATAAAGGGTCCAAATATTACCATAGAATTGCTAACTTTAAAGGGTCCATTAAGAGGATCACTCATATTTAGGTTAATGAAGATACTCTATGTCAGCCACATGAAATTAAGCTGGCAGCTGCAACACATTTCTCAGCTAGATTCTCTGCATCATCAACTCAAGAGCTAAACTTGGATGTTCTCCCCTTTGCCTCCTTGTCCTCTGATCAAGCATGGTGGCTTGAAAGGCCCTTTGAAGAAGAAGAAGTGTTACAAGCTGTAATGGCATGTAATGGAGATAAGGCTACTGGTCCAGATGGGTTTACATTGTTATTCTTTCAAGTGTGTTGGTCTATTATCAAAGCTGATCTCCTCCTCTTTATAAATCACTTCCACCAGACTGGTTTGTTGGGAAAAGGATTAAATTCTTCCTTTATGACTCTAATTCCCAAAGGTCCCTCTCCTCTAACCTTTGATGATTATAGGCCAATAAGTCTAATGGGAGGCCCTTACAAGATCTTATCCAAGTTGTTATCAATCAGATTAAAGGCATTGATTGGTTTTTTGGTAGGAGATGAACAGACTGGTTTTATCACAGGAAGACAGATAACAGATGGAATTCTTATAGCCTCAGAGGTAGTTCAGTCCATCAAAAAGACAAAACACAAGGCACTTATCTTCAAACCTGATTTTGAGAAAGCTTTTCACAATGTCAGTTGGGATTTTGTTCTCAAATTACTCACAAAAATGGGCTTTGGATCTCAGTGGAAAAAATGGATGCTAGCTTGCTTTCAAGCTCATGTCTCAATTTTGATCAATGGATCACCAAGTCCTAATTTCCAAATGCATAAAGGGTTGAGGCAAGGTTGTGCATTATCACCATTACTGTTTGTGTTGGTAGCAGAAGGCCTCAATCAGACTATGAAGGTTTCTGTCCGGAATGGACTAATTCAAGGGATTCAGTTGAGTAACTCTTGCCCCATGATCTCCCATTTGCAGTTTGCTGATGACACCATCTTCTTCTTGCAAGCATCTCAGGAGGGAGCACAATGTCTTAGATATGCCCTCAAATTATTCAAAGCCACTGTTGGACTCAAAGTGAACTATGACAAATCACTGGCTTATACATTCAATCTCTCACAAGAGGAAGAAACCTCTCTTATTCAAATCCTAAATTGCCCAAAAAGAACAATGCCAATGAATTATCTGGGATTTCCTCTTGCTGCTAATCCCAATAGGAAGCTAACTTGGTCTGCAATCATACAAAAATTCAAAAAAGCCCTTGGATTATGAGAGGCCAAAATGCTTTCACTTGGAGGTAGAATCACCTTACTGAAGTAAACTTTGGGAGCACTCCCATTATATTTCTTCTCAATTATAAAAGCCCCCAAAGGAGTCCTAAAAGAAATGATAAGCTGGCAGAGAAGATTTTTATGGCATGGTAAATCCACTGCTAAAGCTTTTTGTAAAACCTCATGGTACAATGTCTGTAAACCAAAGAACATGGGTGCTCTGGGGGTCAAAGATCTGGAGCTTATGAATGTAGCTCTACTAGCCAAGTGGTGGTGGAGGTTTGCCTTGGAAAGGAAGTCTCTTTGGAAATTAGTAATATGTGCAAAGTTCAATTGAGATCCAAATGAATGGGACCTCAGTAACTTCTCAGAAATGGATGGCAATTGTTTTATGATCCATATTATGAATCTGATCAAGGATCCTAGGCTTCAATACTATTTTGGTTTCAAAGGCCTCACATGGAGGTTGGAGAAAGGAGATAGGGTCTTTTTTGGGGATGATATTTGGTGGGGACAAACACCTTTTAAATACCTCTTTCCCAGGATATATTTGTTGGCTCAATCCAAAAAAGCCACAGTAGCAGATCTTCATGATGATGGATGTAAGACCCAAACCCCTTCCTTTTAGCCCATTTTGATTCCTAAATCATTTCTTCAAACCTTAATTCCATTGTTTGAGTGTTGTTCTGTACTTTAGAGATAAGAACATCGTTGAGTTATTAACTTTGGCCTTTTGGTGGTCTAAGACCGTGGTACCGAGCAAGGAAGGAAGAACTTGGACTTGAGCTTGAAGAACGAAGAGTCACGCCGGAACCCGTGTGAAGAACGGTGTGGTGACTATCGTTTGTGACATCAGAGTGTTGAGAGGAAGACCTTGAGGTAGGGAAAGTCTTAACTCCTCGTTTATGATGCTTAGTATGCATGTTAGGCTAATAAAATTGGAAAGGTCCTAGAAATGCCTATAGGATGCGAATAACTAGAATAATTGTCCTTCAATTACTAATAACCGGAAGTGTCTAGTTGTGAATGATTAGGATGCCAACCACTAGAGTAACTCGCTTTCAATACTTGGGAATTGTTTTACTGGTAGAGCGGCCTTGGCAAAGCCCTCGGATTAGTTGCGTGTTAGGATCACATGCTTGGTTGTTTGGTTGCTTAGTGGATAGGCTAAAGAGTCTAATGGAACTAGTAGAATTGCATATTTGAATGCTCGTTTGAAGGTTTTCATGATTGGTTGATTGAACTCGTATTTGACTGTTGGCTGTATTTGAATGATACTTGATTTCCTTAAATGGTTGTTTGGAGCATCGAGTATGACTGGTTGTACCGAGCGGTGCAATCAGGTGATCGATGCCCCGCTGGGTCGTAACTGGTAAGTGAACGGTAAGTTATGATTGTGTTATTCGTGTGTTGTGACCATGTGATTCGTGTGCTGTGTGTTGTGGTGAAAAGGTGATGCGTGAGCTATGTGTGATAGTGAAGTGGTGTTTGTTGGGAGTGGATTGCTTTGTGTTTCGGTTTGAGTGTGTTACTCAATTATTATTTGATTATTATTGAATTGCCCAAGTGTATGCTTCCTATGGGAGTAATACCTTGGTTCCCGAGGACCTAAAATCCTTTGGAGACGTTTCTGAGACTTCCGAAGATATGTACCCTGAAGGGTGTTTCCGATAGTCTCAATGATATGCGTCTCCTCTGGATTGGAGGGAAAATCCGAGAGGACACATCATATGTGGATTGGAGGGTGGTGACTCCAGGTGCCACGGCATTGATCGATTTACCTATTGCCTGTGATTGTTAAGATTTATCTTGTTGACTTTGCTGATGAAATCATTGAGTTTAAAGTCCACCTTGTTATGAATTTTCCCTACTGAGCGCAAGCTCACCCCTATGAGTTTATTGTTGTGATTACAGGCTTGTTTGAGGAGTAGAGGCTCGGGAGCTTCTTGGTGTGGGTGTCCTGTAGAGACTTCGTTTTCATTTCATTTCAGTTTTGAACAAATCTTGTTGGAGGATTATTATTACACCCCTGGAGGGTTAATTATGTTTTTAAATTGAGTTTTTGTGGATTTGAGTTTTATATCGGAGATTTTCAGGAAGTTATTGTTGAGTTATTGCCTTTTAATCGTTTTATCCTAGTCATGCCCCGAGTCCGGGCAAGAACCGGATTTGGGGCGTGACAATGGAGTATGGGATTTAAATCTCAGAAGGAATCCAAGGGGGTGGGAGGAAGATGAATGGGAGCTTATAGTGTTAATTCTTGATGGGGTCCTTCTCACTCAACAGGAGGATACTCTGAGTTGGGTTTGGGATGCAAAAGGTTTTACAGTGAAGAAGCTCTACTCCCTCTTAGCTATGCAAAGTACTCATAATGCTGATTCTATCTCTTGGTCAAAAAAGCTATGGATTCCTGGCATCCCTCCTAAACTATCAGCTTTTGGTTGGATGGCCTGCTTGGATATTATCCCTTCCAAATGTTTTCTGGACAAAAGAGGTATGAAACTATCTCTTATGGAAATTTTGTGTCCCATTTGCCAGTGGGACTTTGAAGATGGAAGTCATATACTTTTACACTGTATGAGAGCTTGGGAAGTCTGGAGTTTGGTGGCTGCTTGGTGGGGAATTAAGTTTATTATCCCAGGATCTGTTAAATTTTTTGTTGCTTCCTGGTTCTCCCTTGTTAGAAGCAAAATTTTGTCAAAACCTTGGAATCAACTGGTTTTGCTGGTCTGTTGGCATATATGGCTAGCAAGAAATCTATACTTATTCCAGGCCATGAATTTATCTCCTCAAGACATATTTCTGAATATTGTCAATCACTCCTTCTCTTTGGAATCATCAAGGCTCAAGAACAGCTCCTCTGTCTTCTCCTATACTATGTGGAAGAACAACCCAAGAGCTTGTTTTCCTTGGTCTGCAGCTACTTTGCATCACTTGCAAGTGACTTTGGTTTGATGGGGTTTTGGGGGTTGGGTGGTTGGGTGGTTTTGGTTAGGTCTAGTTTGAGAGGTAAGGTTGGTAAGGTTGTCCTTCTCTGTGGGTTGGTTGGTCTTTCTCTTGAGTGTGGTTTTTTCTTTCCTTTCCCCTTTCTTGTCTGAGGGTAGTAGTCTTTAGGTGAGAGTGTGTCCTGTCTTGCTTCTTGGTCTTTGCTTTCCTTGGCTTGTTTTACTTTCCTTGCCTTGGTTAGTTTTTCTGGTCTGGCCTGTGGCTCTTTGCAGGTTTAGTTGATGTGGCTTCTTCTGGTTTCTTGTAGTTGTGGTGTCTTGTGGTTTTGTTACTTCTCAACTCATTGCTTCTCAATTCTTGGTTGTTGTTGGTCCCTTGGTTATTTTGCTCCGGTCTTGTTGGTTGGTGGTTGTTGTTTGGTACCTGATCCTTTTGGTGGCTCAATGTTTGCTGAAGTTTGATGTTGGAAAGATGTACAGATACACAATTTGTTTCCTTCAATCCCTGGTTTCATTCAGTGCGGCTCAAGCAACAGCTGCTGTTCTTAATTTCAAATTCAAATGGTTTTGGTGGGGCCTCAACGTGTACTGCAAGTTTGACAACTTCTCACCCTCTTGTTTGCAGTGCCTCAAGTTGTTTGGTTTATTTGATACTATGCTTTTTTCAGTGGTTTGTATAACACTTTCGAACCTTTATGTTTTAGTTCTCTCCCCTTACAGATAGTTGCGTCTATCTTTGGGCTTTTGGGATTTTTAGGAAAATCCGTTGTAACTCCTCTTTCACCTCAAAAGAGGTTTCATTTCAATACATAGTCTTGCTGATAAAAAAAAAACCAAAGACATCAATACTCAATAGTTGAAAGTGTTTAGTTCATCATCATGAATCACTAAACACCGTTAGTAAATTATTCATTCTCATCTTTTTATACTTATGAATCTAACATATCGAACGACTCTTTTATTCTTAGTTTTCACTCGAGATATGTTCTATATACATAAGACTTTCCACAATAGTCTCGAATCCACATGTTGATTCAGCGTCGAAAGGAGCAAAAAAAAGAAGGAAAAGCTGATGTGTCGCCACCTGTTTTCTCTCTCCTGAGTCTACAGATTTATCGACGTCGTTTCTCTCCAGCGATTCGTTCTTCTCTCTGTCTCTCTCCTCCCTCTCTGGTTCTCTCCTTTTTTTTCCTTTCTCTCTCCTCTGTCAACGAATCTTTTCCTTACACCTGTAGATTCGACCTACCGAATCCGACCCTACATTACAGAATCCACTGAAGTCGACTCTAATTTTTTGTTTATTTCGACGTCGAATCGATCTCTTGAATAGCCTCCATTGTAGACAGTCTAAGAGAGTTGTTTATTGTGAATCATTTTTAAGCTGCAAATAGTAAACATTTGGGTCATTTTATCACGTTGATCCAACGACTTATATATATATATATATAGGGGCATGTTCTAGTGTTATCAACACTTATATTGTTACTTGTTACACAAATCTAGACCATTGAATTTTATAATCCAATGGCTATAGATTTTTAAGCTTAATTATACACAAATAAAATAGAAAAATCAACAAAAGGATAATTTTATAATTACATCTCCTTAAAAAATTTACTACAGAATTTTTTTTACTGCCCAATTCTGATTTTTTTAATATTTTAAAATTAATATTTTTAAAAAATAAAAATTAATATTTTGTTTTTAAATGTCATATTTTAATCATTTTCCAAAAATCATACATGTTACAAAATGTTATATACATTATTATAGAAGTTTGTGTTAGATGTTACAGAATGTTATATCGGGTGTTACATTTTTTAAAATTGGGTATTCCATATTTTAAAATCAGAAAATACATCAATTTTATATCCAATGAGAAACTTTATACACAATGTTACGAAACTTAACAAATTTATACGCTTTGAGTTGCAGGAATACAATAAATTACAGAAATATATCTTAAATTATAGAATTTTACCCTGTAAAATTACAGATTTATACCCTAAAAGTTACATAATTAAAACATTTCCAAAAAATATTACTAAATCGATTACATATGTCCAAATTACATCAAACATTGAAATCAACATAAAATTACACTATAACATGACATGTCACAAAATATTACACCAAAGATTACAGAAATACTATAACAAAAATTCCATATTGCACAACCATGGTAAAATAAATGATCCAACGAACAATCCCAAAATCTAATCACTAACAAAAAAAAACATGCCCATTCTGATAAACGAGAACATATTGTAGCAAAAAAATATTATTATTTTTACAAAATTAGATCCAAAAAAGAACAAATTAGCATAAAATCAGATGATTAAAAAAAACTAAATCCTAAATCAAATGAACCACGCCGGAGTCCAATAAGAAGTCGGCGACCCTAGCATAGATTTCTAATCAAGTAGCGGATCTGAGGGAGAAATGCATGGCGACAGATCGTAGCTAGGGACGGTGATTCTGGACCAGATAAACAAATAAAAAATCAAAACCAAAATATGAAAAATGAAAAATGAGCATATGTACCACATCGATGCCGGATCTGCTCGGACTGGATCGAGCAACACGCCGGAGAAGATGAAGACGATGTCCGGCGAGTAGTAGCTAGGGACGGTGGTTATGTACAAGCTCGGGACGCTGGCAGTGTCTGCGGGAGGACAACAGCTAGACGGTGGTTGGCTTTGTATGCGCAATGACGATGGCTTCACCCATGAGTGCGGCGAAGGCGGGGCGGAGCTGCAAATCCGGCCAGCGATGAGAAAACCTTCCCGTTTCAGATTTGGGCAAGGCTAGGAACGACGAGTTTTACCTGGCTCTACAACTTCCGTTCACGGCGAGACCCGAGGCCGAAGCACGGCTGCTCGCGAGCTGGTACGGCCGTAGAGGCAAGGCTGGTCAACGGAGGCTTGGAGATGAAGGGGCGATGATGCACGGAAGACGGAGAGGAGGGGCCGTGTGAACTGGCCGGAGGTCGAGCTTTAATCCGGCGACGACGCTGTTCTGGATCGGGAGGGGAGGGAGGAAAATCGTGTTTGATAATGACGACGATATTTGTGGGTGGATTAGGCTATGTTAAAAACAAAAAGGGAAAGACCTAATTACCCTTAGATGTATCAGAATTACAAAAAAAAATCAATATCTACTTATTTACAATTTAATGTCACTAATATCATAGCCATTGATTTAAACTAATCTAATTGTTTAAAATCGTGTAACAAATAACATTTTAGTATATAGGTAACACTTGAAAGTGTATCTATATTTATTTATATATATATATATAGTAAGAGGTTTCGGGTAAGAAACTATATAAAATAAAAACTAATAACCACATCTTACACCACACATTTAACTAATCAAGAGTTGGGATTGATTCAAAATCTTCGATGACAATTTTGTTAATAACTCAAAAATAGTAAGAGTAAGTTGCTTTGTAGCACGCCATGGGGGTAATGTACGTATTTTGCCTACCTCTGAACCTAGAATTCTCGTAGGCTTGTCTCTTTTATGTGACTTGCTTCTCCAACAATCTCTTGTTCTAAGTTCTTGTTTTTAGCGACTTTTTCTTTGCGATTTTGTTCTCCAATGATTGTAGTTTTGGACCTTGAACTCTCACAAGCTTATCTATTTTCTTCCTCTCTACCAACTTTGTCCTTGCTACTTTACTTTGTTCTTTAACGATTTTCTTTGGTATCGACTTCTTCTTCAATGATTTGATGGTTTCGCACTCCTCAACAATGTTCACTCGTGAAGATTTGATTTCATCCCCTTTCATCTTTTTCGCGATAATCGTATGTACATATATCTATAGGTTTATTTGTTTGGATTGAACAATTTGCTCATTTTTAACTATATGCTTATTGGATTATTGATATGTTGATTGAACAATTTGTTGATCTTTAGATTTAATATATTATTGATTCACTAATTAAACGGTTTGTTGATCTTCTAGCTTGTGTAAGAGAACATCCAATGTCACGCCCCAATTTCAGCGACCCGAAACTAGGGACGCGAACGTTTAGAAAGTTACAAAACTGAAACCTGTTTTTGTTAAATCACCTTAAAGGCAGTTTAGTTCCACAAAAGAATAATATTTACATCTCAAAATAAATAGTCCCACACTTGGACAAAACGAGATACACGTCTCTAGACTCAAAACACCCAGCAACCCGCTTCAAGCTCTTCAAGCTTCAGAAGCTCACCTAGTCCAGATTACGAACGATACCTGTAGGAAAAGCAGCTAGGGGTGAGCGTTCGCTCACCTCCACGGATAACAGACTGACTATGGTATAATTAGTAGATAAAGCCAGTAACACTAAAACCAAACCCAACTCCGGGACCACAGTCCCCAACTCAAATACTCAACTGACCCACAACCCATTACTTTCCTCAACAGACTCA
Source organism: Erodium maritimum (assembly GCA_963921825.1). NCBI lineage: Eukaryota > Viridiplantae > Streptophyta > Magnoliopsida > Geraniales > Geraniaceae > Erodium > Erodium maritimum. The sequence goes on along the minus strand of OY997592.1, from coordinate 39,272,066 downwards.
ACACTCGATAAAGTAATGTAGACCCGACACAACTATCGACGACCTCCTCCAAGGACACGACAGAAAGACTACACAACGCCAAACAAGATCACAAAGGATCGCACACCAGCTGCTCAGTAACCAATCTCAATCAGGTCAGGGTTCGACCTATCGCAATTCCTCGACACGAAGTCGGATCAGGCTGTCGACCTTTCGAACTCGCAATTCATCGACACTAAGTCGGATCAGGCTGTCGACCTTTAGAACTCGCAATTCATCGACACTAAGTCGGATCAGGCTGTCGACCTTTAGAACTCACAATTCATCGACATTAAGTCGGATCAGGCTGTCGACCTTTAGAACTCGCAATTCAGGTAACCACAATCACAATCACAGGCAAGTTCAATCACACAGGCACTCAAGGCCACTCAAGACACCTCAACAGTCAAGACTCGGGTTCAACAACCCCACGGGCACTCACTGCCACTCAAGACACACCAACGGTCAAGACTCGGGTTCAACAACCCCACGGCACTCACTGCCACTCAAGACACACCAACGGTCAAGACTCGGGTTCAACAACCCCACGGCACTCACTGCCACTCAAGACACTAAATTAAATACACGGGCTCTCATGGCCACCCAAACTCAACAATAAATAACACGGGCTCTCAAGGCCACCCAAACTCAACAATAAATAACACGGGCTCTCAAGGCCACCCAAACTCAAAAATAAATAACACGGGCTCTCAAGGCCACCCAAACTCAACAATAAATAACACACAACAACCTCCGGGCATGGTCATATGCCTCCAGTAAAACAATTAACACTAAGTTCTCTGTTCCTACGACACTACTAAGTGTCACACGCTTTTCTCTTAACCGCTACACTCCCGTATCATGCTTTTCTAATAATTGCTACGATTCCGTATCATGCATTTCTAATATTTAAATAAACCTACTCAACCCACGACACCCCGGTGTCACATGCAATTCTACTGTTAACTTTCCCCAGTCAAGGCCGAGATCCGGCTACTTTTCCCTACCTCGTAAGCAACTCCAAAAGCGCTCCACTAAACCCGAGATGAATCGCAGTCACTCGCCGAGCCTCCCTTTGCCTCGGTCCGCAACACGATCTAAAAGAACACAGATTCAAAGGACTTTTAAACTAGTGCGAACAGGCCAAAATTAAATAACTCACTGCCCAAATTAATAACGGTTCCGCCGTTAAGTTAATGGCTACGATTTGTCCATTTTAAATTTGACAGTTGACTTTTACACTTGAGCGGGCCAACAGTAGGGTTACAACGGATCGGGTTCGAGCACCCGCGCACCGAACCCAGATTTGATCTAAATCCAATTAATACCCCTTTTTAACTTAAAACCGTATTTGAACTCCTTTGCTTTGTTTAATTCCGACTTCGATTTTAAAACAAAACGGTTTCCTTCCGTTCGTTTCCAAACTCGATATTTTGGTCCAAAACCCTTATAAAGTCGATTTGATTTCGTTTCCCCCTTTTCAATTTAACTTAACTCGAGCTTGAACTTAACAGCCGACTTTCGTTTTAAAACCCGTTTAACCTAACCCGATCTAGTTTTACCGATAATTAAATTACATTCGAAAAGCGAAAACGAACTTTTATTCTAAATCTGATTTTTCAAAGTAACGCTCAACTTAAACCCTTTCTTTTTCATCGTTAACCAGATCTGAGTTCGTTCGAAACATAACAATGATAATACAAATTTCTTGTTCAATCTTTACAATTTCAGATTAACCCTTTAACCGATAATTTCCATTAGTTTTGTGCTTCAACTAAGCTATGTCCAACACATCCAAAACCAAGTAGAACTAAAGAGTAAAACCGATCAAATCTAAGGCAAAACGGGACAGAAAATAGATCTGGACGACGTTAAGGAAACGGATCCGGCCACCGGCGAAGCCATCGCCGGCGACCGAACTCCGTGGTGAGATTCCTCACCGTAGGAAAACAGAGGACGGTGGCGGGCGGTTTGAGCACGGCGGAGATCCGCCTCGGATCCGGACGGTTCGGTCCCGTCCCGGATCTGACGAGCTCGCCGGCGACGGCGGGAGCTCGGGTTAGATGAAGACGGGGTCGGAGAGGCTCGATGGTGGGGTGGTGTTGACTAGGGTCTGTCGGCCTGCGGAGTTAGAGAAGCGAACCGGTACAGGAGGTTCGAGAGAGGGCTCCTCAACCCGAGGATCGGGTATGTTCGGAGTTGGTAGGCACGACGACGATAGTGGAGCGAGGTCTTAGAGAGACCGCGAGGGTCCGTGAGTTTTAGCAGCGACTGAGCTTGTGCGTGTATCCGTGGGAAGGATACCCACGAAATGACCGCCTTGACGTGATCCTGGGAATGGATTGGCGAGTGAAGTACCAAGTCATTATCGACTGTTACAGGCGACGAGTGACGGATACCGTGTACTTTTGTCCACTTGTTGGGACGTGTTTTTAAATTGTAATTCTTTTGTTGAACTTAACTGGTATTGTAAAAGGGTTTTAATGGAAAAGGTTTCAAAATGTTTTCTTATAATTGAACGTCGCGTTCCGAGTTCGGTTTTCTGAAATTGGGGCGTGACAGCTTGGTATCAGAGCGCGAGGTTTCACACCTCGGACTACACGTCAATTAGGTGGGAGAGTCGAGTCAGTAGAGTCCCGTCCTGCGTTGGGTACGCAAGTCGGAACTCGGGTGTAGACCCGTTAGGATTTGAGTCCTGTTTTGTTTTGTGCTTGTGCAGTACGGGGTTACTGGCATAGTGTTTGTGTGTTGCTGCGTGAAACGTTTTAAACTGTCGCGACTCGACTCAGGAGCACTCCTGTGGTCGAGCGTGACGGTGCTGATATCAAGTCGGTACAACGTAGTTCGGGGACGCCTGGACCGGGTTGTAACTGCGTGATGTCAAGTATGAGGTTTTAAAAATGAAGTGGAGAAAACTTTAAAAAAATTTATTGTTTTGATGTTGTTTGACGCCATGGGCGTTTGTATTTGACTTTGATTGGCCCGGTGGGCGTGGTTCGGTGTTGGTAGGCCCGGTGGGCGTGTCTTGATTTTGTGTGACGCCGTGGGCATTTGTGTTTGACTTCGTTTGGCCCTGTTGGCGTATTGTGATTGTTGTTGGTTGGCCCGGTGGGCGTGTTGTGGAGTTTTGGTTGGCCCGGTGGGCGGGTGTCGTCATTGTTGTTGTTATGGGTGTTTGGCCGATTTGGCTTGTGTTTGTGGTTTAGTCGGGTTTTGTGGTACGTGCTTGGTCTTTTTGGTGGTTAAATGTCTGCGACGCACAAGTGTGCGGGTCGCCAAGAAACGGGTAGGATGCGAGTGTCATAGGATCGACGTGACGGGGTGATAGGGGCGAAGCGGGCGCAGTTACGGGACGGACCACAGGCCGACCTGGTACGAGACCAGGACGGGCTCGCTGGTCCGATCCGGCAGCCAGCCCAGCACGGATGGCATACCGGCCCGGCAGCCAGCCCGGCCCGGAGTGCATACCAGCCCGAAATGATATATGGTCCGACCCACCTGCCAGACCGGTCCAGCAGGTTTTCAAAAAAAAGGAAAAAAAGGTAGTTTCGTTGTGCGCGTAGGTTTGTGGTTGTGTGACTCGGTCGTGTTCGTGTGGTTGAGCGTTGGTTTTACGGGTTTGTGTTCGCGGTTGTGGGTTGTAGAGGCCGTAGGCCTGGTGTACGGTTGGGTTGTTGTTGAGTTTTTCGCTTACGTATTATTATGACTGAAGTACTAATAGTGTGAGAAATGGTGTGTGCTCAGCTGAGAGCGTGTTTTCCCGTCTTGAGGTTTCCCTACGTGGTCGGGTATTTGGGTGATTGAGGTTGTGAACCATAGTGACTGCTGAATTGAGGAAGTGTTTCCCGTGTCGAGGTTTATCTTACATGAGCGAGTACGTGAGGTGTTGTTAGCGTGAGCAGTGTGACGTTTGGCATCAGGTTCTGAGGTAGTGGTTTGCCCTGGTTAGATCGATAAGTCTTTAGTGCTTTACTAGTATGCCATAATCGAACGGGTGTCCGTGGAGATGAGCATAACGCTCATCCCCTTTACTACTTTTCCCGCAAAGGACGAGTAGCGAACACTGGTTTGGTTGCGGAAAGTTACAAGTAATGCCTAGAGGACCGTGTGAGGGTTACACTAGACCTTACCAGGGTGACTAATGGAGTGGGCGTTCGGTTTCCGTTTTGGGCGTCAGTTTCATTGGATGTCGGGTTATCACACTCGTTTGTTCGTCGAGTTGTGCTGAGAGGTTGGGGCTGAGTTTAGAGCCGTTGAGTCCACCCCTGCGTCGTGACACGCCGGTTGGTGGTGGGGTGGTGTTGACTAGGGTCTGTCGGCCTGCGGAGTTAGAGAAGCGAACCGGTACAGGAGGTTCGAGAGAGGGCTCCTCAACCCGAGGATCGGGTATGTTCGGAGTTGGTAGGCACGACGACGATAGTGGAGCGAGGTCTTAGAGAGACCGCGAGGGTCCGTGAGTTTTAGCAGCGACTGAGCTTGTGCGTGTATCCGTGGGAAGGATTCCCACGAAATGACCGCCTTGACGTGATCCTGGGAATGGATTGGCGAGTGAAGTACCAAGTCATTATCGACTGTTACAGGCGACGAGTGACGGATACCGTGTACTTTTGTCCACTTGTTGGGACATGTTTTTAAACTGTAATTCTTTTGTTGAACTTAACTGGTATTGTAAAAGGGTTTTAATGGAAAAGATTTCAAAATGTTTTCTTATAATTGAACGTCGCGTCCCGAGTTCGGTTTTCTGAAATTGGGGTGTGACATCCAATGGATCATTGCAGAGGCACTACAGGGAACTCGACGCAAGCGTTGTCATGCCGCATTCCACGAGTCCTCGACGCAGGAGGCGATGTAGGACATCGCTGTAGTGCCACTCGCTATAGGATCCTACAATGACGCACAACCGAGCGATGTGACCCAACGGCTAGTCATCGACCCAATGGCACGACGACACTTGTCCCATTCAGTTTTTGAAAAAAAAACATATTTCCTATAAACACGCTATCTACCCTAAACTTAAACCACACCTCTTCTTTTCTACAAACTCCTTTTATATCTCTATATAAGCTTCCTTCCATGGTTGTCACCAACAACTATGAATTATTACTCGAAGACATGAAGTTGAACGATTCCGTGAATGAAAAAGTGCTTCACTCTCAAATATGATCCCTAGGCTCGCTCATCCAACCCACCTAATCGGTTTCTCGTTTTCAGTGTTTTGAATACTATTCGAGGAACATTGGTTTCCAAGTCGCCCCTACCACGATGCAGCCGATGCCTCCCTCCCGATAAAATCCCCCTTACTCCTTCATTTCACCCACGCACTTCTCTCCAATCCTCTCCTCCTCCATACACTTCTTCTCCTTTTTCTGGAAAAGAATGAGTTGGTCGGTTGGTGACCCCCTGTGGTTTGCTGAGGAAGAAATAAATCTCATGATTATGTTGCTGGAACAGGCCGAGGTCGGTGGTAAATATTAGGACAGACGTTACCTCAATTTCGTACCTTTGGGAAACATAGTTTCCTAACCGGGTGCAGTAACACTGAAACTTCTGAGGACCAAGCATATGGGACAACAAAGCAATAAAAGTGGAAGGTCTCAAATGGAGAACCTTAGACAAAACCTACCACACTGTTATCAAGGATCAAAACCGCGACGACCATCAACAACAATATTACACTAATCATAATCAAAATACTAAAATCGTCAAAAGAATAGTAAAAATATAATAATTATGAGACTAGAGTATCCTTAATAGGTAACAAAAGCAACATAACTAAGAGCTAAAATATCACAAGATGGAAACAAAAATATAATAACCAAAAAGAAAATATCATAATAAAAACATTAAAATATGATAAGTATCATAAATTATGCATTAATGTATCATAAATAAATAAGGCACAAAACTATCATCATGCCGACTCTCGACTGGCGATTATGGAAACGTCAACGCAGCGGCCGCAGCAGTCGTATACCGTGCAGTCGCCCAGAGGTCGCCCTCGTTAGAGTCACCAGTCGAGGTTTTCGCAGCCGTCGATGAGCGTGCCAGCTCCGAGCCAACAGCAGAGCTATGGATATCCAGCAGTTAGTGCGTCGGGTCAGAGGCAGCAGGCGTCAGAGGGAAGAGTGTATGCAGTTACCGACTCCCGGGCCCCAGGATCCCCTACCTACCGCGAGACCTCTCAGGGTACGTGTTTATTGTATCAATTATATGCGTTGTTCTTATTTGGTACCGGGGTGTCGCACTAGTTTATTTCGTTGAGTTGGGCTGGGAGGTTGAGGCTGAGGTTAGAGCCGTTGAGTCCACCCCTGTGCCTGGACACCCCAGTTGGGGGTGGTGTGTTGTTGACTAGGGTCTGTCGTACCTGCGAAATTAGAGTCGCAGACTGTCCTTGCCCTCGTGACCTTTTCGCGCTAGAAATGTTGACCTTTGACGTGATCTTGGGAATGGATTAGCTGGCGAAGTACCGAGCCAATATCGACAGCGTCCCGCTGGTTATTTGCAACCATTGCGGATTGCACAGTGGAAATGGGGGGGGGGGGGGCACGTCACGATGGATTTCGTGAGCGGTTAGCCGAGCTCGCCTACAACAACAGCTTCCATGCCAGTATCATGATGGCACCGTTCGAAGCGTTGTGTGGTAGGCCGTGTCGATCGCCCGTGTGCTGGGCAAAAGTAAGAACTGAGGGTTTACTGGGTCTAGAACTGGATCGAGAGACAGCAGAGTCTGTAGGAGCTATGCTGGCGGACGGCGCCGACCTCTCGAGTCAGCAGTCGGTGACCACGTGTCCTTGGAGGCGAGTCTGTTTTAAATTTCGTGGACGAAATTCCTTTGAGGGGGGTAGATTGTAAGAACCACTCCCGGTCAATGCCAGTCAAATCTGCGAAAAACAGGAAAATTTAAACGTTAATTAAATGACTCGGAAGTCAGAATTCGATTCCGTCGAATGCCTAGGAACCCTTGAATTATTCTAAGACCGTAGAAACGAAAACGGGAATTTTCGGAGCCTCGGAAGGGCGTTTCCAAAACCCGGGTCCATTATTGACAATGTCGAGTAATTGGGAAGTTTGGGAGTGATCGACATTGTCGGGGTTACTTTTGGGCGTCAAGTTTATTAAATTCCAGTTTGTGTCTGCGAACTTATAAGTATTTAAAATTGTGTTCTTATTAGATCGTGCCGCAGACCGAGGGAAGGGAAAGCTAGGCGAGTGACCGAGATCACGCCAGTGCTTATTTTGTGCGCTTTTGGAGAAACTTACGAGGTAGGGAAAAGTAGCCGGATCTCGGCCCTGACTTGGGAAAGTTAACAGTAGAAATGCATGTGACACTGGGGTGTCGTGGGTTAAGTAGGTTTATCGAATATTAGAAAGGTAGGCGACACCGGGTAGTGTCGTATGATTCAGGAACGTATCGAACATTAGAATTGCATGTGACACTTAGTAGTGTCGTAGGAGCAGTGAACTTATCGATATTAGAATTACAGGAGGCATATGACCATGCCCGGAGGTTGATTGTGAGTCTGTTGACATTAGAACTGCTGGAGGCATATGGCCATGCCCGGAGGTTGATTGTGAGTCTGCTGATATTAGAACTGTTGGGTGGTCATGAGAGCCCGTACTTTACTGTTGTGTCTTGGGTGGCCATGAGAGCCCGTACTTTACTGTTGTGTCTTGGGTGGCCATGAGAGCCCGTGTTTTATTGTTGGAGTCTTGGGCGGCCATGAGAGCCTGTGGTTTACTGTTGGAGTCTTGGGTGGCCATGAGTGCACGTGGGGTTGTCGAGCCCGTGAGTTATTGTCGGTGTGCCTTGGGTGGCCGTGAGTGCCCGTGGGGTTGTTGAGCCCGTGAGTTAGTGTCGGTATGTCTTGGGTGGCCATGAGTGCCTGTGGAGTGTTGAACCTGTGTTGTTGCTGTTTGTCGAACTTGCTTGTGATTGTGATTGTGGTTACCTGAGTGAGAGAGGTTACTGAGACAGGTCGACCGCCTGGCCTGATAGGGATCGGCAAAGCGCGTGAGTGAGAGAGGTTACTGAGACAGGTCGACCGCCTGGCCTGATAGGGATCGGCAAAGCGCGTGAGTGAGAGAGGTTACTGAGACAGGTCGACGCCTGGCCTGACAGGGATCAGCAAAGCGCGTGAGTGAGAGAGGTTACTGAGCAGCTGGCGTGCGATCCTTTGTGATCTTGGGTGTTACGTGGTTGTTTGTCGTGTCTTTGGAAGAGGTCGTCAATCGTTGTGTCGGGTCTACATTATGTGTTCGAGTGTTGAGTCGGTTGAGGAAAGTAACAGTGGGTGTGTGTCAGTCGGAGTACTTGAGTTGGGGATAGTGATCCCCGGTGTTGAGTTTGTTGTTGGTGTTACTGGCATTGTCTGCTAAGTATGTCGTACTTAGTCTGTTATCCGTGGTGGTGAACGAACGCTCACCCCTAGCTGCTTTTCCCACAGGTACCGGTCGCTGGTTGGACTAGGTGAGCTTCCGAAGCTTGAAGAGCTAGGAGCGGGATCTGGGTTTACTTTTGAATCTAGTGACGTATACCTTGCTTTTTGTCCATTTGTTGGGACGTACCTTTAAGTTGTAAATGATTATTTTTGATGAACAAATGGCGATTTTAAAGTGATTTATGTAAAAGGTTTCAAAATGTTTTATTGTTTTAAACGTTCGCGTCCCGGGTTCGGTTTTACTGAAATTGGGGCGTGACACTTCTATAAGAAAATTGCATAAGAACAAAAAAACCTGAAGAAAGGAGAGGAAAAACCACTCAACCTAACAGAGCTACCCACTCTACAAAGGGAACAAGCCACAAGAACCCTCACACAGCACAAGCAAATCCCCTCTAACAGAGAAGAGGAGCTAAAAGACCCACCCAACTCAGAAACAACCTACCTCACCAAAGAACTAAACTCACTGGCACTCAAACCCGAGGAAGAAATACCCCTAAAACCCCACCCCAAACCCAAAGAATCTGGAACCAAGAACTAGGCACTAATCAAGAAAGCCCTTTAAAATTACTCATAGGCTAACAGAAAAGCAGCTTATCGAACCATATATCAAAGAAAGGCCAACCAAATCCCTCAATAGAAAACAATAACAGGGAGACAATCCATGAAGATCAGAGTAAAGAGAAGCAACCAGCAAGCCTCTAAATATCTAAGATCCAAAAAACACCAACAAGGAACCTTAAGAAAACCAAAAAACCTCTAGAGCTCCTCTTATTATAACAGGAAGAGGGAGCAGCAAGCCATGAGTTATAGGAGAAGAAATAGCCACATTCTTTGAATTTAGACTATTCCCAATTGTAGGCTTGACTTTGAATTTTGAGATAAATATATTTTGCAAAAAGGAAGGAATTTTCAAACACAACTGCATTCCTAGCTAACTAAATCTGTCAATATCCTATCTGTATAATATTTCTCCAACCTGGATTAAGCTTTGAATTTACCAAGGAAGGCCAAGAGGATAAAAGGAGTTTTATGGAATTGGGTATCACCCAATAAACTCCCCACCAGTTGAGAATATATCCAGAAACTATCTAAGCCCTATGACAATGAAGAATTGTGTAAGAGGCATCCTCCATATCATTGTTACAAATGGGACACAAAATTCCTTGAAGGGAAAGTTTTAAACCCCTTGAATGTAGAAAGCATTTTGTTGGAATTGCTTCGAAACAGGCCAACCAGTAGAAAGCAGTGACTTTAGGGGAGATGACATGGATCCAAAGAGCTTTTGTCTAAGAAGCATTTATATAAGGAGCTGAGGTTTGGTTATCTAAAAATTGTATAACCTTTTAACAGAAAAGCCTTTAGGATCTGTTGACCAAATTAATAGACCTTCCTCTTGAGATAAAATTACCCCATTCAAAATTAACTTCAGATAAACTATATCATATTCAACCCTTCCCCTAGGACGAGATCTGAAATGGAGATTCCAATCATCTTCTGGAAAAGCATCTACAATCAACAACTTTTTGGACTGAGAAAGAAGAAATAATATGGGGAATAGATTTTATAAAGAAATTTCTCCCTACCAAATATCAGTCCAAAAGTGAATCCTCTTCCCATTTCCTAGCTTCCAAGAAATGTCATTGACTAAAGATATTTTGGAAGGAAGGATCATCATTGAGGGCTAGGATATGAGACATAAAACTTGACCTTCCAATTTCAGACTTGCTAGACAAGTCCCATTCGTATAATCTCCAACCATACTTACTACAAATCACTCTTTTCCAAAGAGTATCTCTTTCCAAAACAAATCTCCACCACTATTTTGAAAAAAATGCTATATTCATCTTAACCAAGTTTTTGATCCCTAAACCTCCTTCCATTTTTGGCTTGCAGACATTAAACCAACTAACTTTGCATAAAGACCTTGCTATTGAACTCCCATGCCATAAAAACCTCCTCTGTCAGGATTCCATTGTTTTGAGTACTCCTCTTGGAGCTCTTACTATGGAGAAATAATATAAAGGGAGAGCACTCAGTGTAGCTTTTATAAGAGTAATTCTACCCCCTAAAGAGAGAAGCTTGGCTTGCCAAAGTCCCAGAGCTGCTTTGAATTTATTCACTATTGGCTCCCAAGTTTTACTTCTTTTTAGATTTGCTCCCAAGGGAAACCCAAGATAAGTTATAGGGAGTTTTCTAGTTGAGCATTCTAGGATATCAATGAGATTCTTCTCCTCTTATTCTTCCAAATTAAATGAAATTGCAAGTGACTTATCATAGTTTACAGAAAGACCAACAGCCATTTTAAACATTGTCAAAGCTAACTTGAGGTAAAAGGCATCAATTTTTGAGGCTTGAGTTATGAAAATAGAGTCATCTACAAACTGGACGTGTGAAATAATTAGACCAACGTCATTAAATTGAATAACTCTAATGAGCCCTTAATGGAAGCTAGCTTTCATGATCTGGTTAAGGCCTTCAGAAACAATGACACACAACAAAGGAGATAGAGCACAACCTTATCTAAGTCCTCTAGACATTTGAAAATCAGGATTAAGGGAAACATTTACAAGAACTGATAGATGTGCTCTGAGGAAAGAGATTATCCATAATTTCCACAAAGATCTAAATCTAATTTTTGATAATAATTACATAATGAAGCTCCAACTTACTTTGTCAAAGGTCTTCTCAAAATCAGCTTTAAAAATGATAGCTTGCTGATTAAAGGTCTTGAGATAATTGACTACTTCTGTTGCTATTAAAATTCCATCCACAATTTTCCTTTTTGGAATGAATTCAGATTATTCTTCTCCAACTAAAAATTAGATTACTTGCTTCAGTCTAGTTGACAAGAATTTGGAGAGGATTTTGTAGAGACCTCTTATCAAACTAATAGGCCTATAATTATCAAATGATAAAGGAGCTGAATTCTTAGGAATTAAGGCCAGAAAAGGGGAGTTTAGACCTTTACCCAGCTGACCTGTATGATAAAAGCATTGAAGGAATAACATGAAGTCTTCTTTCATAATTTCTAAGCAAAATTGGAAGAATTTGAGGGTAAATCCATCTGGACATGTGGCTTTATCATCATTGCAAGCCATAACTGCCTGAAAAGTCTCTTCTTTTGAGAAAGGCCTTTGTAAGCACATGGACTGCTCTAAAGACAGTGATGAGAAAAGGTGGCCCTCTAGAGAGGCATCTAAAGGGAAATCTAAATGAAATATTTTATGAAAGTGATCTGCAACAACCCTTCTTATTTCAGAGGGGGAGGACAATAATTCATCATTCTACCAGATATGGGATAACCTTTTGTTTTCTCCCTTGAAGTTGGCCACTCTATGAAAGTATTTAGAGCCTTAATCACCGTCAGAGAACCATTTCTTTCTAGCCTTTTGCCTCCATGACTTTGATAGTTGCTTTTATTTCAAAGTTAACATTGCCTTATATGCTCCTCTATTAGAGCATTCCACTAAGGCCAATGGTCTAGTTTCCACTATTGAGTAAAGATCAGCAATGGCTTTGGTGAGGAGATTTATTTGAGTTTCCAAATGGCCAAATATTTGACTATTCCACAACTTTAAGTCAACTTTTTAAAGTTTCAGCTTCATCCAATGAACATAATAAGGCTGACATGATATGTTGTAGGAAGCCCAAAACCCTTTTGTTGCTTCAAAGAATCTGGAATCTTCTATCCTAACATTTAGGAACTTAAAAGGCCTAGGCCCCCAATCCACCTGATTATCAAAGAGAGTGATAGGTCTATGATATTTTCTTGTGATACATGATTGGTTATAATACCAATTTTGATGTGTAATATTATATGTATAACATATAAACTAAATTATCTTAAACAAGAATAAAAAATGATATAATAACTAAGAAACCAAAATATCATGACTAAGAAACTGAAGTATTGTATGAGAATTACAAAATTATTGTGACCAAAATATTAATATATCATGATTAGAAAAATAAAATATCATAAATACAAAAGGTAAAATATCATAAGTAGACAAATAAATGATCACAAGAAAGAATTAAAATATCATACGTTTTTAATGAGGACCGGCCGAATGTTGTTTCAATGGTTGCGCATGTACGATATAACTCCTTCAACTTGATAAGATAGACAAATAGGGATAGTTTTCGCTTTATTCTTGTTGAATGGATTCACTTTCCCTTTGTATGGTGCAAAGGTAATCGTCGAGTGTTATTTAAGAAAGGGATAATTGTCAAAACATGCACTTATGTTTTGTCCACAAACGAAATAGTGCACAATGTTTTGTCCACGTCGGCTGGCTACCCTTATGAATCGTCCACGCACTTCTGTTAGAAAAGTGTAACAGCAGAACCTGAATTGACAATTTTTCCCTTTTGGTTTGAAATTCAAAAATAATAATTTCGTCCAAAAAAATGAGTGGCTGAGGATTGTTAGGGCAATTTCGTCCAAAAAAAATTTCAGACACAAGCACATGATAGCACGTGAGGCTACAGATTCGAATACTCTGTTAATTTTACTGACAGAAGTGCGTGGACGATTCATAAAGGTAGCCAGACGATGTGGCCGAAACATTGTGCACTATTTCGTTTGTGGACGAAACATAAGTGCATGTTTTGACAATTATCCCTTTAAGAAACAAGCTACTCTAGGGCTGCGAATTGTTTGCTGGTTTAGGGGAACTTTAGTACTGAACTTTGCCTTGATATCTTTGGAGGATCGTTTTGTCACCGGTTGCTGGTTTAAGACTTTGGTTTTGCGCACAGAAGGTACTGCTATGTTGTTTTCGACTCTTTTAAAGACAACTTGCGTGGGGATAAAGGTACCATATGTAATTTTGGTCACTACTCACCGAACAGGTTCTTCGTAGCAGACTTATAATCACAGGTTGGGGTTTTGTTTAATTAGTTGGGAACTACTTGTGGGGGCTCATTTCCTTATCACCATTATAAATTTCGGGTTTCTTGGGGATTGGCTACAGACATTTCATGTCTTTATTTTAGGGGGTTTCTTTTGGTTGTTGGGGTTGTTTGCTAGTTTGGCCGGTCTTGTATTACTGTACACTTGAGAGCATTGAGCTCTTGCCCTCCTTTACTACCTGTAGAGGAGGAGCATCAATAAAATTCATTTACCATTTAAAAAAAAATAGTAGCTTATGTAACTTGACGTACTGATATTGTCTCTATTTTTACAGTGGCTATGTTAGTATCTTTTAGTACCCTTTTGTTTTGGTGATATACCGTAAGATCTCATATATATATGTTTTTAAATGTTCAATAAGCTACCTTATTTAACTTTCACAAAAAAAAATTCACACGGTGTAAAAATCTAACTGAGTAACATGAAACGAAAATTTTACCCTTTTATATTTCAAATTAAGTTATCTTATGAACTAAAAGACTAATTTACCCCTCTTCATCATTAATTATTTAATAATTAATTAATATTTTTAATTCATTTATAGAAATATCATTGATTTTTAAATAATTTATAAATATTCTTTAAATTTCTTTAATTCTTTTTAAAATTTTCATTTATTCTTGTAAAATTATAATTTATTTATTTTTTTCCTTACTAATTTTTGTTTATAATTCCTTTTTACAACATCAAATAATTTATGATGAAAATGAGTGCAAAAAACACAAAGTTTCAGAGGAATAACTCTCATTCAAATCTAAAAACTCACAATTTCTTATGAATATCATATATATCTAAAAACACCACTTTCATATTCAACATTAATCCGATCAAGAAACAAGCAGATCTAAAACAACAACAAAAAAAATACTAAATCATTAAGATATCGTGGCTCAAATTTTGACTTAGATTCCAACGCCAAAACCAACACATGCCCCAATTCATAGCAAAGCTCCCATGCAAATATGTTGAATCTGAATGTTCATGAATTACATGGCAACACATTTTTCTCCAAGATTGATCTTAAATTAAGCAAGGCTATCACCATATAAGACTACAAGAGGGCTGAGTTCAAGACAGCCTTTAAAATTCTAATTGATTTTACAAAGGCTCAAAGAAGAGACATTGTTTGCTAAGAGGACCAAATGCTCTTTTGGCCAAACTGAAATGGAATATTTTGGTCACATCATGAATGAACAGGGTGTCTCCACTAACTCAGAGAAAATACAAGCAATGAAACAATGGCCAACTCCAAAGAACCTAAGGCATTAAAGGGATTAATTATATACTAAATAGGAAATATAATACCAAAAAACATAAAAAACCAAACTAAACTAGAAATAATAAATACTTATAATTGAAAATTAACCCAAACTCTAACAAAGGGGATTCTTAGGCCTCAGGAAATTTGTGAGAAACTATGGTGAGATTCCTAGACCTCTCTCAAATTTGCTGAAGAAGAATTCCTTCATATGGTTTGATGCAGCTCAAGTTTTGAAAACCTCAACCAAGTCATTTCCTCAAGTCCATTACTTACTGGATTCAAAATTAATTTCCGCAAATCACAAGTACTAGTATTAAACCCCTTTTCTGTTCATATTTTTTTTTGATCAGCAAGACAAGAATATATTAAAACCTCTTTAGAGGTAAAAGAGGAGTACAATGCTACCTTCTAAAGGACAGCCACAAAAACCACACCCAAAAGGAAACAAATAAAAAAAAAGAGAACCAAACATGAGGGTAATGAAATGAAAGCCCCAAAAAAACAGATTAGGGGATGAGATGAATAAGAAGTAAAGCTAATATTGCAATGAGAGGTAGAGATGAATTGATGAAGCTGTGTAAGATGGATGCTGAAAGTGTAAAGAATGCGGAGTTAATACTGAAGATGTCCATGATCTCTTGAGTTGCTGATTTTGAGACTTGAAATGATGTCTTGAGATGATGATTTTCAACTAAATGTAGACTAGGTCCCTAGTTGTGTGAGAGCTGCCTGACGTAACATGAATGAGGTAGGTTTAGGCATGATCTTCAGAGAAAAATGTGTGTTGACATTGTGAAGGAACTGGAGGAAGAGTCCATTGCAGTCTTGATGGTCTTGCCAAGAGATGAACTAAGGAGCATAAATGATGCAGAGCACTGAGATGAAGATAGTAGTGCCTGCATACACAATGAAGTAGAGCAGTGTCTGCACAAACAAAGAAAGACAAGGCAAGCAAACCAAAACACTCTCACCTAACATATGAACTACCCCCACACACAGCCTAGAGAGAAAACTAGCCACACTCAGAGCAAAAGCAACCCAAGGTAGAAAAAGCCAGGAGAAGCCTCACAACTCACCACTCTCACCAGAACCACCCCCAAGCCACCCCAGAACCCCACCCAATAGCAAAGAAACCACCTCAGGAAGCACCAGGAACAGGGCTGAGAAATTTCCATTCTAAGCAGCTCTTAGGAGAGATCAGCCAATTGTTGAAAAGGAAGTACTTCTTAGCTTTGTGGAAAGACATCCATTCCCAAGAATAGGATTGATGGACAATTTTTTGAAAAATGTCTTCTGCAGAAGAGGATTCACCTCTGAAGAATAATGCATTTCTAGCTAGCCAAATATGCCAAAGTGTGAGCTGAAATAATTGAATCCAATTGGATTTGAATTTTCTCTTCTACAAAGAGGGCCAAGATATGAGGAAAGACTTCACTGAGCCAGAGATTACTACCACTGCACCCCACCAGTTAGCTAGTAGACACCAAACTTGCCAAGCTCTTGGACAATGTAGTAAGATATGGTTTTCATCTTCAAGGTCCCAAAGACAATAGGAGCACAATAATTCTTGTAGAGATAGAGAGAGGCCTCTGGCTTCCAAAAAACATTTAGAAGGGATTGCTTCATGGCATGCCAGCCAAGAGAAGGCAGAGATCTTAGGGGGAATATTAGGAATCCAAAGTAGATTGCTCCAAGCTAAGATTGAGGGGGTTTGAGATCCTTGATGTTCCAAAACATGATAGAGTTTTTTGACAGTAAAGCCCTTTGGATCCCAAAACCAGATTAGTACATCATCATGATCTGCAAGAATTATACCATTGAGAATTGTTGAGAAGGATAACCAGTCTTGTTCAGCCCTTCCTCTAGGAGTTCTAGAGAAATCAAGGTCCCAAGATGAACCATTCCAAGCTTCAGAGACCATTATTTGCTTGGATTGAGAAAGAACAAATAGCCTTGGGAATAAATGTTTGAAAGCAGTATCCCCCCACCAAGTATCAAGCCAGAAAAAGACCCTTTCTCCATTTCCCACTTTCCAGTGAAGGCCTTTTGAGCCAAAGTACTCCTCAAATCTGGGGTCTTTGATCAAGTTGAGAATGTGTGATAGGAAGCTTGGGGAGCCAACTTCAGTGAAGTTATATAGATCCCATTCATTGAGCCCCCAACCAAATTTTGCACAGATGACTTGCTTCCACAAAGAGTTTTTTTCAAGTGCAAATCTCCACCACCATTTTGCCAACAAAGCCAGATTCATAGTGGAGAGTTTTTTGATTCCCAAGCCTCCCTCCTTTTTAGATTTACAGACATTTCCCCAATTAACCTTGCAACAGCCTTTTCCAGATAATTTACCATGCCATAAGAACTGCCTTTGCCATCTTTCCATAGAATTGATCACTGCTTTTGGAGCCTTTAGTATTGAGAAATAGTAGAGTGGAAGTGCTCCCAGAGTTGATTTGATCAATGTGATCCTGCCCCCAAAAGATAGCAGCTTTGCTTGCCAAAGTCCCAAGGCTTGTTTGAATTTTTGGACAATGGGATCCCAAGTTTATATTCTTTTAGGATTGGCTCCCAGTGGAAATCCCAAGTAGGTTATTGGGAGGGAGGAGACTGGACAATTCAGAATGGATCCAATAATTAATTCATCACCTTCTGAGAGATTCATGGGAATGAACTGAGACTTGTCATAATTTACAGCAAGGCCTGAAGCTGAATGGAACATAGCTAGTGCTAATTTGAGACATCTGATCTGATCTGGAATGGCTGCTAAGAAAAATATTGAATCATCTGCAAATTGCAAATGTGAGATCACAGGGCCATTTAAAGATGATTTGATGTCATGGAAGAGGTTGATCTGAGTGCAGGCTTTCATGATCTGATTTAGACCTTCTGCAGCTACGACAAAAATCAAAGGGGAGAGGGCACACCCTTGTCTAAGGCCTCTAGAGATCTGGAAGTCTTTGCTGGGGGAGCCATTTATTAGAATTGAAACTGAGGCATTAAAGCATGATAACATCCACATTTTCCACCTAGCACCAAAGCCCATTCTCTGCATAATTTGGAGCACATAACTCCAACTGACTCTGTCAAAAGCTTTTTGAAAATCAACCTTGAAGATTATGGCTTTTGTTTTTGATTTTTTGATATGATCCACCACTTCAGAGGCTATTAGTATCCCATCAATGATTTTCCTCCCTGCAATGAAGCCTGATTGTTCATCTCCCACCAAGGGACTAATCACCAACTTTAATCTGCTGGAGAGCACTTTGGAGAGAATTTTATATGGACCTCCCATAAGACTGATTGGCTTATAGTCATTGAAAGAGAGGGGGGATTGGCCTTTAGGTATAAGAACCATAAAAGAGGAGTTTATTCCTTTCCCCAAATGACCTGAATTATGAAAATCTTGCATGAAGAGCATGAAGTCAGGTTTGCTAATCTCCCAGGCAGCTTGAAAGAATCTCAAAGTGAAGCCATCTGGCCTTGTGGCTTTATCCCCATTGCAAGCCAAAATTGCTTGAAGGACTTCTTGTTCCTGGAAAGGCATCTCAAGCAAATTCATTTCCTGAGCTGATAAAGAGTTGAAAGGGAGGTCTTCCAGATCAATAAAATCAGAGTTATCACTCTTGAAGCTGGCTTGAAAGTGAGTTGTTGCTGCATTTTTTATGAGGTCAGGATCAGTTAATGTCTCTCCATTGACAGTAATTGAGGAAATATGCTTCTTAGTCCCTGAGAAATTTGCTATTCTGTGGTAATACTTTGAACCTTTGTCCCCATCATCAACCCATTTTCTTCTGGATTTCTGACTCCAAAGTTTAGCAAGTAACTTGTATTTTTGGATCAGAGCAGCCTTTAAGGCACCTCTTGCTGAGGTTTCTTGTGCTGTAAGTAACCTATCTTCCACAATATTGTCCAGGTCATTGATGTCTGAGGTTAAATGGAGAATTTGAGTTTCAAGAAATCCAAACACCTGATTATTCCAAAGCTTGAGGTCTGCTCTTAGGAGTTTTTATTTCATCCAGAGGATATATTGAGGGGTACCCATGACAGTGTAACTAGCCCAAAGGGAGGTAATTGTTGGTAGGAATCTAGGGTCTTCAAGCCAAATGTTGAGGAATTTGAAAGGTTTAGGACCCCAGTCCAACACTTTATTTTGGAGTATCAGAGGTCTGTGATCTGAGATGGATCTTGGGAGGCAGGATTGAATGAGGGAGGGACATAAAGCAAGCAAGTCAGATGAAACAATAAACCTGTCTAATCTCGAGGCTATGGAACCATGGCCATACCAAGTGTATTTCCCATTTTGCAGGGGCAGATCAATGAGACCTAGGTTGTTGATTAGGTTTTGAAAAGCCCTCATGGATGAACCTCCTCTTTTGAGGCTAGATCTGTCTTCAGAAGAAAGAATGGCATTGAAGTCACCAGCCAATATTATAAGTAGGTCTGAGGGTTGAACTGAAAGCTCCAAGTAAATCTCACTCCATAAAGCAGCTCTGATATGTCAGTTTGTAGAGGCATAGACATTAACTATACAGCAGTGATGATTGAGATGGGGGATATTACCAAACCAGAAGAGGGCTCCTTGTATTGGCTTGGTAGATGTCATTGTAAAAATTGATTTCTTCCACATTGAAATAATCCCACCAGAGGCACCTTCTGAGTTGATAGCTGAAGCTTCCCAATCAGCAGATAAACCACATAATCTTGGATAATTGGAAGGAAATGACTGAATTTTTGATTCTTGCAGCATTACAAAATCTGGGGCTTGCTTGAGGAGCAAGCAACCTAAATTTCTCCTCTTTTGTCTTGAGGAGATACCTCTCACATTCCAGGAGAGGAGTTTCATGATCTATTAAAGAGAGGAGAGATTGGTGGGAGTATCTCCCAGGGTTGTGGGGATGTCAGAGCCTTCTTCTGGAACAGTGGTTATACCAGCTTCATTTTCTTCCTCTACTGCTTCAGCATAAATGACCTCATCCAGCTCCTTCAGTCTTACCAAAATGTCACTTTCTTTGAGCTTAGACTTTAAACCAATTGCTTTTCCAAAGCCCCATGCCTTTTTTGCCTCAGTAGTTTCATTTAGGAAACTAAATGATTGAATTTCCTGTTGTATAACTGCTGCATCTTTTCCTTTCAGTTTGGACCTAGTGCCATAGGATCGTAATTGGGCTTTGCTTTGCTCTTTCTTTCCTCTTAATTTGCTGTTAGAGAGTGTTGTAGAAGTGTCAGGAGAAGGGGCCAAGCCAAGGCAATCAGCAACCTCTCTTGCTTGTGGAGAGAGATGTGCAGGAGGAGGTGAGATATCATCACAACCTGATTCTAGGTAGTCAAGTCCATGGGGGCCACCTTGAATTGAGATAGGAGAGTTGAAGTCTAATCCTTCCACAATGGCAGCTGTAAATTGAGATCTTTTGGTATTTGTAGGGCCATATTCAGCAAATGCCTTTTGTTTCAATAAATGCTCATCTATTCCCAATGTTATGCTCTTTTCTTCTACCAAAACCCTTGTTGATGTTGCCCTTTCTTCAGTTTGGGGGATTGAACCTATTTGATTTGTTGGGGAGTTTGGGTGGATAGAAGCTGAATGTTGGTGTAACTGAATTGGACTGAAGACTGTAGCTGGTTGGCTTTCTAAAACAGGCACTGTAGCAATCTGAGAACTGTTGTGAGTGGAAGGAAATTTTTGAGTTCCATCTTCATTGAAGTGTAGGACTGCAGTGATCCTTTCCTCGGATTCAAAGGTATCCTTGACATAAAACCAAGGTTCTTGCAGCAGCATGAGATCAAGAGAGATAGTGGGAAGATCAACCAAAGCTTCCTTATCAGCATCTAATGTGTCATTTAAGGCTACTCTTGTGTCAGCATCTTCATTTATTCCAGCTTCAATTATTCCTTCCTCATTCTTTTGAGTTAATGGCTGAGTTGGTGAGTGTTCAGCAGAATTTCCATTTTGGTCTTCCTTGGAGTCATTGGGTTGTATTGCATTTGAATAATCACTGTCAAAATCTGAGTCTGAGCCACCAGAATGTTCTGAGTTGAGATCTTCAGAGGAGTTATTGTATGGGTTTCTGAATGTTGAGTTCTGTACCTGAGGAATATCAAGGGCTTGAATTGAAGATACTAAGACTTTATAGCTCTTACCCCCCAAGGTTATGCAGACTTCTTCTGAGACATCTGTTAGAGTAGTTGTATGGACTAGCACAAAGGCAGTGTGTATATGCAGGTCTTGGGTAGAATTAGGATGAGTAAATAACACCTTCCCTTGGTTGACAACAGCAGCTTGAAAGGATTCAATACACCAGCCATGGTATGGGATACCTTGAATTGCAAACCAGCTTATTTTACCACCCAACTTGATCAGAGAATCCTTACGAGGGATAAAGGTGAGCCATTGCTTGAGCCAAGCTCCATCTTCATAGAATAGTTGTTTGTCAAATTTTGGATCAGGGCAATGGACCAAAATGACTTTGTTGCCAAGATCCTTGAGTTGAATTTCACATATACCCTCAAGAGCTATTTCCTGCATAATTTCTTCTACTGAGAGATTTAGATGAGTAGTGGCTAGATGTGAAGCTTCCCACAATTTTGCCTTTGCAGTGATTATGGATCCCTAATTTTTGTATTCCTCATAGGTCTTTTCTTGGTATATTGCTGTAGAAGAGGGCTTAGTTCTCTCCTTCTTGCTTCTGTCCCATGCCTCAGTTACAAAGAGCTTATGATTATTGAAAGTGAGGCCATTTGTATGGAGAATGGCTTGATGAAGATCATCCTTTGATAAGAAATAAGTAAAGCCATACCAGATTCCTCTTCCATTTGGTTTGTAGCTCACCATTGATTTTATAAAGCCATGATATTGTCCAAAGATTGAGTCCAGCCAACCAGTGTTTGCCGAGGGTGGAATATTAAGTACAAAGGCAGTGTTTGGAATGTTGGGAACTGAGGTTTGTAGAGCAGGTGTGATTCTTTCAAAACCTGGGGGAGGGTAGCCCATTGAAGAAGAATCAGCCTCAAGGGCATTGCCCAAAGATTGTTGACCTTTTTTTGATTGCAGGAGTTGTGTATTAGGAGACGTGAGGCCTGTGTTGGGTGCTCCCATAAGAGGTCCATGATATGAGGGTGTTGAATCTCTGCCTGAAGAGACTGGTATGAAATTGTTGTAGTAGAACATTTTTTCCCATCAATGAGCTTTGTGCATCCTCCTGGGGAGTATTCTTGGGTTTTGGCAGAGCCAACAGGGGAGGTGTGTCTTCTTCTTCTGTGAGTAGAGCCTCTTTTGGTTGTTATGGAGGGAGGAGAAAATGGGCGCCGAGTAGATGGCTCACCACTGAGTTCTTGGACAGTGAGAGAAGCTCCAAGCGGGAAAGGAGGAGAAAACAAGACTCCTTTTTCTTTTTTCTGAGGCGGGATCTTCATTGTGAAAGCAAACACAAATCTTTGGGAAGAGCAGAGCTGAGCAGAACTGAGGGAGAGTGGTGGTTCGATGATCGAAGTCAGATCATCATGAACACTACACCAGGGAGATAGGTGAAACAGAGGATGTGTACGAGGTTGAGGTTGTATTGATGAAGAACAAGAAGAGCATAAAGATGAAAGAAGGAGCTGAAGAACATGAAGAACATGAAGATGAAGATGAGATGCTATTGTAGCATGTTGAGAGAGTTTGTGGTGCGTTTACAGATGCACTCCCCTTTTCTGTTCATATTGATGAGATTACTGATTGTTTAGGTTACACTACAATGGACCTGCCTTTCAACTATTTGGGATTTCAGATGGGTGCAAATCCTAGGAGGGCCAAAACTTGGGAGCCCATTCTCAAAAAATTCAAAAACAAGTTAAGTTTGTGGGAAGCTAGACATAAATCTCTAGGTGGAAGGATCACTTTAATCAAGCCATCCCTATCATCTCTCCCTCTATATTACATGTCATTATATAAAGCTCCTAAAGGGGTCATTAGAGAAATGGAAAAGTGGCAAAAGAGATTCCTTTGGTCTGGTTCTGGACAGAAGAAAGGTTTGCATAAATTAAGATGGGAGCTGATTTGTAGGCCTAAAAGTGCTGGTGGTTTGGGTATCAAGAGACTTTCTCTTGTGAATTGGTCTCTATTGGCAAAATGGTGGTGGAGATTTGCCTTAGAGGAGGATTCTCTGTGGAAAAAATTGTTATGCTCCAAATATGGTTGGGAGAGTACAGCTTGGGATTTCTCAAAATTCCTACTTCACAATGGTCAGTGTTTTATGAAGCATGTGGAGTCCCTACTACAGATTCCTTCATTTGCCTCAACTTTTGGTGCCACTGGTTTACAATGGACAGTGCACTCTGGGAATTCAGTGGTGTTTTGGGAAGACTTGTGGATTTCAGATATCCCATTGAAGCTCAAATTTCAGAGGCTATTTCATCTAAGCAAACAAAAAAGAGCATTAGTTTCAAGTTTTTGGGTGGATGGAGATTGGGTGCTGTTATTTAGGAGAGATTTAAGGGGGTGGGAAGAGGATCAGTTTGTACTTTTATGTGATTTGATCAACCCTATTTCTCATCTCTCTATGGAACATGATAAAATTACTTGGGTGGTGGATCAGAGAGGTTTCTCTGTGCAGAGAATGTACAAGCATCTAGATGATAGTTATGATGAGCATTTGCAGTGGCCTTCCTTACTATGGGAGCCAATATTACCTCCTAAGATTGCTACATTCATTTGGTTATTATGTCATCAAGTTGTCCCTACTAAGTGTTTTTTACTAGCAAGGGGGTTGTATACTCAAAATATTTGGTGCCCTTTCTGTGGTGAGGAACCACAAGAGTTAGATCACCTATTTTGGGATGCTCTTGGGCTTGAGAGGTTTGGGGCTTATGTCTGAACTAGTGGGGGGTACAAACTGCTTCATCTGAGAGCAATAAGGACTGGTTTATTGCTTGGAAGAATCTTGATCCCTGCTGCAAAAAATCTCACTGGAGTATGTAGGTTTTAATAATTATTTGGACGATCTGGCTATGCAGGAACAATCTGGTCTTCAATGGGGTTCTCCTACTTCCTGAGGAAATTCTTCAACTGGTGCAAAATGACTCCTTTAATTTACTTTGGGCCAACTACAAAAATAGTCAGTCCTTTTCCTTTAGCTCTTGGATTAATTGTCCCTCTAATTGTTTTCCTAGAAGAAGTTTTGGAAGGGCTGGTTGATACAGTTTTTCAGGTTTGGGGTTGGGGGCTTGGGTGGGTAAAGGGGTGGGCTGGGTACTGTTGTGAGGTTTGATGGTAAGGTGGTTTGGTTTTGTCTTCTGGCTTGTTTGGTTTACCTTTTGTGTGGGGGTTAGTCTTTTTGTCTTGCTGTAGTGTGTGGGTAGGACACTATAGGTTGAATGTTGGTGTTTGCTGGCATGGTTTGGGTTACTGTTAATTTGCAGGTTCACTTGGAATGGTGTTTATCAGCTCTGGTTGTCTTTCTCCTGTGGCTGCTGAATTTCAACTGTGTTAATGGATAACAAGGGTTGCTGCTGAAGAACATGGGTTTTTTTTTTTTTGATCAGCAAAGCAAATTTAAATTGAAATTTTTCTTTGGAAAGAAGAACAGAGTTTTGGATACAAACACAAGAGCAATCCAAAGGATTCTCCACACAAGAACTCAACCCAACACGGGGAGCAACCACTAGAACCTCGACCCAACACGGGGAGAAACAACCATAGATTGAATAAACCAACAACTTGAATAAACCAACAAGAGGCATCGACCCAACACGGGGAGATACAACCACAACTTGAATAAACCAACAACTTGAATAAACCAACAAGGGGCACAGGAAAGGTACAAGCAGCTCCAAAAACAACCAGCCCAATACTACCCCCAACCTTACAGGAACAACAACTTAACCCATCTCAGGTATCTAACAATCCTCAGTAATGTGGATTGTCATAACCAAAGCCTACGGCTAGCACCGTTAAAGGCAGAGAAAACCCCTAACTACTAACCTAAGTCTAAGCTTCTGAACCGGGACAACAACTCCCAAGGATCTCGCCGGTGTACACCACCTTACCAGCGAGCTCGATCCAAACACGATCGAGAAGAGACGAAGCTTAAAACCTAGGAAAAGCAGAGAGGGGAAGGGGGAAGCTTACCCTATAAGGAAAGGAGAGTATAAAAGAGCAGGGACCTACCCAGGGCACAGACCCAAACTCTTCCTCGGTCCTCCTAATGAAGCCAGTCAACACAAGAACGCATAACAGGAGACCAGTATTTCTACCCGAGGAAGAGACCGGCTGAGCCTGGGAGGAATTACCTCCATAGATGAAACAGGAGCACGAGAAGGATGAATGAATCTGAAGAAGAAACCACGCCGGTTGAATGCAACTGAAGATGAAACCACGCCGCTGGCCCGAAGTACCTGGGCCTGACCAAAAATGAAGAAGGCCGGCCAAAGTGAAGAAGTCGTCCGGCCCACGAGCCGGCCCAGAGGAGAGGATAGGCCCACGAGCCGAAGACGGCAGGCCGAGCAACCCTGACTCTGGATCCGAGACCGAAGCCGACCCGCACCCGCAACCCAGTCCCAGCACCAAACCCTACCCGGAACCAATCCGGCCGTATTTGGAGAAGAACCGTCGGCAATCCCTCTGAAGCAGCCGAAGGCCACGCCCATCTGAATCACCAGAAAAAGGCTTCCCACGTCTGGATCTTCGAGAGCCCCAAAGCAAAAAGGGCAGCCACGAACCGAACACGAGCAGAGAGAAGAAGAAGCTGTCTTGCCCAGTTGGGAGTGAATCACCACACCCGCATCTCCAAACTTCGCCACAACCACACCCAGATCCACAAACAACCCCACTGGGGAAGCATCCCATGACCGGATCTGGGTGAGAGCAACCTGCCCCAGTCCCTCCTGAAGATCCACGCGCCTCCACCGCTACCCATGTCGGAGACGCTTATCAGATCCACGTCAATCCCTTCAGGAAAGCTACCCCACGACTGGATCTGGGAAGGAACCACCACAGACGACGGAGGTGAGAGATCCACCAAGGCCTAACCCCTCCCCTCAAGGAGAAACGAGTAAAACCACTCCAAAATCGAAGAAGGAGGATCTCCCACCACCGGATCTAGCAGAACGGAGCCAAAGAGCGAAGGAGAGTAGGGTAAAAGGGATCAGTTTCAAGGTCAGATCTGAAGGGAGAGACCAAAAGGTCGAACATCAAGGAAAGGTTAAGGAACAGAAGAGGAAGAGAAGGTGAGAAGGAAGGATAGAGAGAGAAGAGAAGGCCAGCGGTGGCCACGGCAGCAGAAGCCACCGTAGCCACCGCCGGAGCAAGAGGGAAAAGGGTAAAGCTAGAGAGAGGTTGGAGAGAAAAGTTTGTAGAGAGAGAAAAGCTTGATTTTTGTAGTCCTGAACATGGGGTTTCTAAAGGGTGGCTGCAAGAACATCTTGGCTTTTTATTTGCTTTGGAGAAGCCTTATTGGCTGCATTTTTTGCTGTTGCTGCTGGTTGTTTTGCTGATCTACTACAGATGGTTTTTTTTTTTGGGTTAAATTGTGCAATTGTTCAATGATCACTTGTATTGGGTATGGTAATTGGTGTGTGCATGGTTTTTGTTTCCTATGGGTCAGGTTTTAGGCTATTTCAAAGGTATTGGTATGTACTAGATATTCGGGTGTGGTGACTTGAGGTGCAAGCTTCCACTCATCTTAGAGGGTGTATAGTTGGGGTACAAGTAAGCACTTTCTAAGGGTAGCTTGGGGCACAAGTAACGTTTATAAGGGTTGGGTGTTTGTTTTTTGGGTTCGTTGTAACATCCGAGGGCTTGCTCCTTTCCCAAGTTTTTGATTCGAAAACTTGGTTTATAAAACAAAAAAATTACTGATAAAAAAAAAAGTTCCCATATTTCTCACTCCCATTTGTCATTGGAGCCGATTCTTCAGATATGGTCATCGGTGGTGTTTTATTGCAACTTGGTCATCTATTTCATATGTGAGCAAGCAAGACTCCATGTGCTAGAGGCAAAGCCCTGTCCACTTATGAGAAATAATTAACGGCAATCATATCCTTTATATAGAAATGGAGGCAGTATGTCTCATCTCACCCATTTGTGATTAAGACAAATTAGTAGAGCCTAAAGTATCTTCTAGATTAGAGACTTATTATATACTATCAGCACAAGTGGCTTTCTGAATTAATGGGGTCGGATTACAGTACTGAATACAAGAAAGGATAGAAGAATGTGATTGGTGATGCCTTATCCAGAGTCACTCAAGAACACTTGTCCCAAACCATTTTCTTGAGGCATGCTAGGATCAATAAAGTCATGCAAAGCTATGAGGGTGATAGGGAGGTGAACCATTTATTCCTCCAATTTTCACTTGACCCTGATTCCTTGCCAAACCCTGTGGTAAAGAATGGCATGCTCCTAATAGAAGGAAAAAAATGTATTGGTAGTGGCAAGGGTGTAAGAGATAGGATAATGAAGTTTCTACACACCTTTGGTCTTGTGGACATTCTGGTATAATTGCCACTACTACGAGAATCAAGGCCCACTTTAATTGGTCTCATATGAGTCGGGATATAATTACATTTGTCAAGAAACACATGGCTTATCTTGGGTTCTTACAACATTTGCATGTTCCATCTTCTCCATGGCTCCACATCTCTATGGATTTTATAGAATGTTTTGCCTATTTCAGAGGGATATGATTGCATTTGGGTCATTCGTGATATATTCTAAAAAAATCATCACACTTTATTCTACTGAATCATTCTTATACTACCCCTCAATCGATATCACTTTTTTTTTCACCTCTACTTTCAAGCACCATGGAATGCCAAAATCAATCGTCTCTAGTTGAGATAGATTATCTCTTGGCAACTTATGAACTGCTTTATTTAAGAGAGTATGAGAGGAACTAAAGCTTTCAACATCTTACCATCCTCAATTTGATGAGTAGACGAAGAGGGTCAACCAATGCTTGGAGAATTATCCGGGGCTATGACACATCTAGTTGTACAAAAAAAGTCTTTATGCTATGTATGGTTCGTTGTGTTATGGTACAACACATCTTTCCATTCTTCCCTTGGAATTTCTCCATGCCAAGAATTGTATGGATATGTTCCTCCCATGTTAGGAATGTCTGAAGAGACTTTCAATGTCCCTGTTGCGGAATGCTTGCTTACAAATAAGCATGAATAGTCTATACTTCTACAGGACAATTTGAAGAAGGCCCTATAAAGGATGAAGTTGTAGGCAGATGAGAACATGACTGGAATACACTTCTTTGTTGGGGATTAGGTGTATCTTAATCTCCAACCTTGTAGGCAGAACTCTGTGAATTTGAGGAAGAACACCAAGGTAGCTGCTAAATACTATGGTTCATTTCAAGTAATTGAGAAGAAAGGAATCGTGGCATATAAACTGAAGGTACTTGAGACTTACAAAATACTGCTAGTTTTTCATGTCCCACTACTGAAGAAACAATAAGGACACAAAAACCGTTTGATCTATACATTGATTAACACAATTGCCGAGGGTTTGCTTAAACTCTATATTGAAGCTATTCTAGAAATTGAAAACAGGGTTTAGCATACCCTCTTTAACGTGCTTCTGTACACGACCGTTCAAGCAATATATTTATTGTAAAGACCTAGTAATTTAATAGTTTAAATTACGGTTTTAAAACGTCGAGATTGGAAAACGGATCGAATTTCTAGAACGTGGGCAAAACAAAAAGGAAAATAAAAAAAAAGAAGAGGAGAAATGGGGATTGGGCTGGACCAGCCATCCCTTGTTTTTGGGCCGAGCCAGACCATGCCCAACAATCACGCATGTCAGGCCCAACACGCCCAGGCCCAAGGCCTTGTGACTAACCCTTGTCAGCGCCGCTACAGCTCCTCACTTCCGCGCACGACTCCCAAGCCAGAGATCACCTTCGTCTTCCTCACGCCTCTCTCTCTTCTTCTTCATCGAACCAGACATCGCCGGCACTCCTCCTCCACTTTCCTCGCCTTCTACTTACGACCACGATAGCCCCTCACCTCCCTCACCTCCTCGCCACATTCGAGCCCAGAACCCCTTGCTTCTTCTTCTTCTTCTTCGATTCGCAGCAACCCAGCGCCGTCGTACCTCAGAACTTCGTCGCGCCTGTAACCGGCGAAATCTTCAACGGTGAGCGTCTCCCGACCTCGACCCTTACTCCTCATCCTTTCTTCTATGGAAATCGATCGAGAGAAAGCTCGTTGTGGTCCGAGCTTGACCGGAGGTGTTCGCTGGAGCCCAAGCTCCAGATCTACTCCTACGGCGTCAGATCTGGTCGGAGGGGATCGATTCCTGCCCTGACGACATCCCCACAACCTCCTGAGCTTCCTGACGCCTTCCTCGCCGCCGTTGAACTCACCCTTGAGCCCCGCCGCAGCCGTCGCTGAAGTGAAGACGGACGGAACCCTAGGCCAAGCCTCGTCTAAGACGGGTTTTGGGTCTTGGGCTCCGGACCTGACTTGGGCATGGTCTTGACCTGGGTCGGGCCTGGTCTTGACTTGGGCCTCGGCCTGGTCTTGACCTGGGTCGGACCTGGATGCGGATCTGGGCCGGACCTGGACTCGGGTCTGGATCCGGGTTTGGGTTGGGCTTGGGTCAGGTCCGAGTCTGAAGCTGGATCGGGTCGGATTCGGGTCCGGATCTCGGACTCGGGTCGGATCCGGGTCAGCCCAGATTAATTAAATATTTGACTTAAAATCAGATAAATACCTAGACTTTCGGATTTCTAAAGGACTTTTGGAAAAATCAAATTACTGGACTTTTATTAAATTCGAAGACCGTTACGGTTGGATCGGGACTGATGACCGCCCTTTTGTGTTAAACCAGGCCTTACCCAGAGCACGGAGAAGACCGGAGGTAGGCCCGGACGTCAGCAGCTAGGAGATGCAGCTGTGGTTCTTCTTGAGGTAGGGATTACCTCGAAACCCGCTTTATTTCGGATGTACTAGAATGCATATAGGAAAACGTAATAATCGGATAAAGAACTAGTACGCATATAGGATGTGAATAACTAGCTAGATATACAAACTGCGAACATTTACGATTTTGTCTTGGGAAATTGTCGTGCTGGTAGAATCGGGCCATATTGCGCCCGTAGGAATTGTGTGCTGAATGTATCTACTTGTGTGCTCTTTGATGCTTGAATGGTTAATAAGTAACGAACATGAAAACGAGTAGAATTGAACTTGTGATACATGTTGATGACTTGAGTGGTTATTTTCCTGTTTCGTTGATCTGTTGATTTGGGGATGTTGGGGAACGAATATCGGTTAAGCCGGTGGGGTTACCACGTGGAGTGTGGTGTCGGTAAGTGATGGTAATTGCGGAACAATTGTGAGTGTAATTAAGGGTCAAAGCATATTATATTCAGTGTAACATGTCGTTGCCATATGTGGGCGAGTGTGCCGTGATTGTTATGATGTGAATCATGGTTTATGACATGGTCGGGTGAGTGATAGACCGACGTGATCATGATTGTGGTGGTGGTACCGTGGTTACCTGTAATTGAGAATGTGATTGTGATCCTGTTTGTGAGTGTGATTGTGATTGTTTGATGCGCGGCCAGTAAAGTGTGAGAGATGTACTTCCGTCAGGTGTATCGTACCTTCCGGCGCGTAATCGGTAAAGTGTTGTGTTTATGGTACTTTAGTTACATGAGAAAGGTGGTTTCCCTACCTTCCGACCGTGAGTCGGTAAAACGTTGTGTCCCGCGAAAAGTTGGTTTCCCTACCTTCCGACTAGCACTCGGTAAAACGCTGTGTTGAGCGCCGCGAGAGATGAGGCCGCAAAGAGGCGATTTCCCTGCCTTCCGTCGATCGGTAAAACGTTGTGTTCCGCGATGAGGTCGACCGCCTATCCCGACTGAGTGTTGGGGAAGTTGCGTGCGGCTGCGCCAGGTCGAGCGGGTTGCTCCCGAGACCGTGCGATGGTTACGAGTTATGTGTTTGTGATTGCTTGAGTTTGATTGAGTATTGTTGTGTTGTGGCTATGGGTGTTTTTCCTTGTTATGAGTTGTGTGTGACCGTGAATGACTTGATTTTGATTGTTGGATGATGAGTTCATGTGTATGGCTTCCGTGTAAGTTAAAGTTTCGTCTTTGTGGTTACCCGTGAGTCGGTCGTGAAGGGGTTGGGAACGAGGATTTTGGGATAGTTTGTGGTCGAGTAAATGAAGGTTGTTTAATTTGAGTTACTTGGGCTCGTTGTCTCCTCCTCCTTTTAATTGTTAAAAGTTAGTTCGGAAACGTACTTAGGTGTCTTACTTGGTTTGTTCTCTTCGTTGTGTGCTTGGTTTAATGGTTAGTGTTGATTTAAAGTTAGTATGGTTGGACCGTTGAGCGTCCGGTTAAAAAGGGTCTTGTCTTTAGAATAGGCTTAAGTGTTGCATCATTATATCAAACCTTTTAATGGGATTTAATTTGTAGAAAGGCTTTCTGGGAAATCTGTTTTGAGGTAGCTTCCTTGGTTTTCCCTACTGAGCGTCAAGCTCACCCCTTACCGTGTTTTCTACTGGTGTTAGCTTTGACCTGGAGTGGTGGACATCGCGGAGCATGGGGCTAGCGAGGGTCCGGGCTTAGCTTTACTTTGTATTCGTAGAGACGTACCTTAATTCTCGGATTATTGTATTTGATTGAGATGTGACTCATGGTTTTGAACTTCCGTTGTTTTATATTATTTTATCTTATTCAAATATTACTTATCTCTTTTTACTAGTTTATTTAATTTCGCTAAGTCACGTCTCGGGTCCGACCAATGTCGGATTTGGGGCGTGACATTTATAACGGTTAGAAACCAATCAAACACTAGGGAGCAGTCGGGCCAGGGATGATTAAATCTATGAAAATTGGTAAAAGGGTGAAAAGTATATAAACGTCACTAAATACGCTCTTATAAAAGTAAGATAATGGATCAAGCAGTGAAAAATGAAAAGTAAACGTTCATAATAAATTTGTGAGAAAAATAAGGACAAAACTGGAAATAAAAGTGGAAACTTTGTATAGAAGAAAAACAACCATGGACGTCGTGCTCATACATAAAGTCAATCAATGCATAAGGTAATCAATGTGGTGGTGGTGGTGGTGGTGGTGGTGGTGGTGGTGGTGGTGGTGGTGGTGGTGGTGGTGGTGGTGGTGGTGGTGGTGATGATGATGATGATGATGATGATGATGATGATGATGATGATGATGATGATGATGATGATGATGATGATGATGATGATGATGATGATGATGATGATGATGATGATGATGATGATGATGATGATGATGATGATGATGATGATGATGATGATGATGATGATGATGATGATGATGATGATGATGATGATGATGATGATGATGATGATGATGATGATGATGATGATGATGATGATGATGATGATGATGATGATGATGATGATGATGATGATGATGATGATGATGATGATGATGATGATGATGATGATGATGATGATGATCATGATCATGATGATGATCATGATGATCATGATGATGATGATCATGATCATGATGATCATGATGATGATCATGATGATGAAAAGAGTGCTCCCATCATGGCTCAAAAACCAATCATCGGAGTAAATGTACAACTATGAATTTTTATGGTTCAAATCAAACAAATTATTGAACTTTCATACATCTATTTTGCATTCTCTTAAGTTGCTTCTCAACTTGAAAATATATCATATCAATAAATAATCAAAGCAAGTCAACTTACATAGGATAAGCGGCGTTTACCCTGGTAACATACAAATGCTAAAATAGACAAGCACAAATAAAGAATTGTATCTAGCTACTCCTAGTTCACTTCTCGAATATCGAACACCAACAATCAAGATGGTACCGATAATCAAGTTGAACTAAATCAGGGGCGGAACCAGAACAAGGTTATGGTATTCCATGGAAGGGTAGCTATCCAGTAAAAACCACCCTTATCGTGCAAACTACGAACTCACCAGGTGCTGACACGTGGCACGCATAGTACTGATAGTTTGCGCAACACGGTGCTAATAGTTTGGGACTATTAGCCCTGTGCGCCCAAACTATTATCACTCTGCGCGCCACGTGTCAACGCCTGGTGAGTTCGTAGTTTGCACAATAAGGTGTGGTGTTTTATATATATATTGTCCACATGTCAGCATTTGGTGCGCTCTGCTGACATCACTTTGGGGGGATCCTGTGGCTCTCATGGGTTCGTAGTTTGCACAATAAGGGGGGGTTTGTACCTGGTACCAATCCTTCCATGGAATACCCTAAGCATATACAAAGCTAGCTTAATGGTTAAAGGTTGCTCTTATGAACCATCCACTTGGGTTCAATTCCCTATGATGGAATACCTTGGTTTTATTTGATTTTTTGCTGTAATTTGGGTTGGGCCATTCTTGTCATGATTTCTGTAGCCCCGTTCATGGCTCTTCTCATTCTCTTTCTTTTTATGCTATCCCAAGTCAGATCAAATCTAAATAGGACATGTATTTCTAAAATAATAAATAGCATATATATCTTACATGTAAATTAAGACATCACAAATTTCGTAAAACCAATAATTTAAAATACATTATGGAAATTAATCAATAACCAAAATCTTAACCATTATATTAAAAAAAAAATCATATTTCAATCACAAGCATTTTGATTGAATAACAAAACTTTAAATTTTTTTACATGTTATAGATATTTTAGTTTCATTTGATTTAATATTTTAAGGTCTAAATCAAATTTAAGCTTCAAACTCTTGTAACACTTTCTAGCAACCCAATTCAAATTGATTACATGTTGTACTTGAGAAGTCGTATGTAACACAGAATGGTTAAATGATACTTCGATTATTTATATATACAAAAAGAACGACAACTCCTATATATCATCTACTATATGAATGATTAGGTATTGAAATATTTTTAATAAAAAAATTGTTTATTATTCAAAATTTATTTATCTGTTTCGATAGGAGGAGAGAATAATTATGTTTAAAGTAGAGAACGTGTAGAAGAGTCTGATACATAGAGTTATACGTAAACTAATTTTATTTTATTTTAGAAAAAACTGTAATTTTATTAATATTATAAAGAACTCTTACATGTAAAAAAATATTTTTTGTATCAATTATACATACAAATTATCCTGAGCAAAATTTTCAAAAAATTATTGATATATTTAACAATTGTCGACGGAATACCCTGAAAAATATTTCTGGTTCCACCCCTGAACTAAATAGAACCTCGTTCTAGAAATACCCAAGCATAGATTACAACCCTATAAAGTGTGAACTATCTAGCTACAACTAGATCAACTTCTCTAACCCCGACCATTCCGATTAAATGTGAACGTCTTGGTTATAGTATGATCTACATAAGTACACTAATAAGGGACTTGGTATCACTCAAACTAAATAACTCATCGAGAAAATAAATGATGCAATTTAATGTTTCAAATAGTTTCAATGTGCACAAATAAATCACACACTGATCCTAGATAACTACAACTAACAATTCACCGGGCATCCACACCTAAAGCAATAAATCACTCAAGGGAAATCCACACCCGAAATCATGAATTTGGCTTAAAACACACGACATAAATAGCAATCATCCGAAAATAATCAATCTCATATAGAATGCAACGATAAAATCAAGCATCTAAAATAAGCACTAAACATATTAAGTAACGAATGCTGCGAAAATATGTATCTTGCACTTGATATACGTTCAAGAGACCGAAAATTATCCTAATCAAGTTCGTACCCAAAATCTCTAATTTAGCATACAATTAATAAATACAAAATTATTTTTCCCCTATTTATTTAACCTAAAACCGATCTACGTATATAAATTGACCAAAATCAATTAAATCGGGTAACGAACACAAATGAGTCTCGAACTCAACATTTTAAAATAATCATCATCTAACACCATAAATGAATAATCTCATGCATTAATTAAACTAAAATGTATTTACAACGACATCCATGGCATGGAGTTACTACTCCCGAGCCATAGAGCTAAACACGATAAAATCAAAGTATAAAAATGACATTGAGCTGAGAATAAAATGAATGAGGGTAAAACCCGTTCTAGGAATGTTAATTCCTAGCTTAGATCATCGAAAACCCGCTCAAAATCGCTTTAAAACTCCAAAGTAATGCTTGAACTCGAAATGGTGTTCAACCCTCTTTGAGCCTCTACGAGTGAAAATAATGGATGGAGTGGATAGAGAGAAGTCTCAGCTTCGCGCCGGTGGCCGGACCTTCGTCGGAGGAGGCCGGAGCGTCGAGATTTCCGGTCAAAGTTTGTCCGTCCACACGTGTGTTCTATCCTCTAAAATATGGTTTGTATAAATGTCCTCCCCTCCTCCTCGAATTCGCGTCTGGATGGCTGAAGAAGAACGCAAGTTGGTGACACCGATCCGGTATGGGCGCGCGCAGTTACACACAGTACAATCGATCAAATCGGGAGGTTGGGATGAGCGGTCAAACGGTCAGAGAATCAGAAGGAAGAGAAGGTACGCATGCATGGAGCTCCATGCACCGCATCATCAACTTAGCGTGATCCGGTTCAGCTCCACATTTTAATGATTCTTTGCTAATTCCCTCATATCCGCTCTGTTTAACCTCCGACTGGGGTCGTTCTTTCGCCAATACTTTATTTTTCAGATACTTACAAAATAAGATCAATATTGGATATATTATGAAGCAATGAAAAATATCGACGATTAAGGGGATTTTAAGGCAATTATTAAAATATACTAAAAATATAAACTAAAGGAAAATTAAGATAATTAATAATTTTAATTGTAAAATGATGTAGAGTCGATTCATTGGCCATACTCTCTTTTCCCAGTTTTTTTTCTCTCTTGTTGTCTATGTACAAAGAGTACAACGTGATAGTTGATGGGGCTTCAGCTACGAGAGATCAAGGAACCAAGAAAGGGCAGCTCGTGTTGTAGCCAAATCTCGTAAGGTTTATTCAGCCAAAGGTAAATGTCTGGTTGCTCCAGTCGTCGGGAAACGGGTAAGGAGTAGGCTGAAACAATCATGTATGGTTAAGGCTGCTCAAGTTGGGACATCTGGTGGCGTCGAGGTTCAAAAGGTCGGAGACTCTATAAGAGAAGCTGATATCGTCCAGCACAAGGATCTGGAAGCGAGGAGTCTCGTTGATCCAGATGGGAACGTGTCTCTGGTACAATCCGATGTGCAACGGAAGCAAGTTTCGACTGTTGAGAAGGGACTCTCAGGTAATCCCAAATGAGATTTTCATTTGTAACCTACCTTATGACGCGTTAGAGGTCTGGGTTCAGAATCATCTCGGGCCTTTTGGTGAATGCTCTATTTTGAAGAGACCAAACAGAAATGGAAACTATTTGGTTTTGTCACGTTTGCGAAGCCGGAATCGGCTTCTTCAGTAGTGAAAACCTATAATGGTTTCAAGATTAACGCCACATCTTGCTAGTAGCCTTGGCTCGTCCTCGTTTGGTTATGGGTGGAAACAGAGTATGGGGAGCACGGAGCTGTTACAAGCACGATTTGAATCCGCCTGTCAGTTTATCATCGGAAAACGCAGTACCCAGGTCGGGTTGGAAGATGGATAGGTGATTGAGTGTCTCTTCCCGGCTAACGCTCCGATCATCGAGGGTAATTCCACATTTCGTCTCTGTTTCCACGATTCCGGTGTTTTCGAATTTTGAATTCCTCAAGAGTCTCGGGTGGATCATGATACGGTGGTTCGAGGTGAGATTTTGCCCGAAAGTTGCGGCACTATTGCTGGAAAATCGCAACAGACAATCGGAGAAGATGGTACTGTTTCAGATGCTGTTGGGGTTTCACAAGTGTTGCGGGTTGGGCACGTGAATGAACCCCTAGGAGGTTCGGCCCAAGGAGAAGTTGAGCTTGGCATTGGGTCCGTGGATGTGGCCCAAATCCAATCTGATCAGGCCCTCGGTGTTTCTAATCATATTTTTGATGGTATTGGGCCGGTATCGAGCGTTCAAATAGCACCTGTGTCCGTGGGCTGTGGGCCAGGTTTGGCTCCGGCAGGGAGTTTAGCCAAGGTTATGATATCCCATGGCCTTGGCCCTCCTCCTATGGTTTCGAGCCCTTGGAAAGAGGCTCTGGTTACCAAAAAACTTACAGGTGTGGTGACCTCTACTAAGCCTAGAACGAGGTCAATGAGTCAGGAGTCAGCTTTATAAGTTGGCCCATCATCGACATTTCCTTCTCGGCGCCCTCTAGGATCTTGAGGTTTTCTTGTTCCTGTTTTTGTTTGAGTTTTTGTTTCGGGGACTACTCTCTTTGGTTTTAAAGGTCGGTGCCTTTAAGCTCCATTACCGGGAGCTCCTCTGTAATCGTGTTTCTGGTTTGACTTCGAGCTACTCTCCTCCTTGGAGAGACTCTAAATAAAATTTTCTGCGTTTATCCAAAAAAGGACAATTAAGATAAAAATATGAGGAAAAATTGACAAATTAGTTAGGATAAATTTACGCTCATTACAGACTCAGATTATAAAGACTTCCAAGTCTACTGTGTTCCATGCAAATCACTAAATAAACAAAAATATCGCTCACTTCAGTATAAACAAAGCAAATAAAACAAATAAGAATCCAAAAAAATATATATTATTGTAAAAACCTTTTGAATATTATGACACCCGCAAATATGATTCACAAACATAGCCACCAGAAATTCAAGCAAAGACAAACAAAAAAACCATAATCAACAAACAAAGAACAAAATACCCTCTCAGTAATACTGAAAAGTCATTAACCACCCTTGTATAATCCCCAAGGGCCTACATCAATAGTAAGCAGACAGTAATGTTGAATAAAGTTATAAACGAACATCATTAGTCCAACAAGAAAGAGAACATTTGGTAGATACAAAACACAATTTTTTTAGTAATGGGGAACTGATGAATGAAAACAGATAAGGCAAATTGCATGACCAATAAATGAAATACTAATAGTCTACAATCTTGTGATCTTGTTTTTATGCATGTTGAAGCTATACCATCAAAATAGGAAATGCAAGTAATAATTAGCATATCCTGTTCAAAGAGGCAAATCAAATACCACCTATGTTTTCAATACTGATGCAACATAAAAATTGTAATATAATATGAATTATGAGATTGTGTCAAAATTGAAAAATAGTAGGGTAAATAAGCCCCAAATAATGAAATAACCAAATGTTCAACATCTAGATTGCAATAAAATGCCCCAAATAATGAAATAATCAAATGATAAACATCGAGACTATAATAAAATTCACTGTCCATCATCACGTGTCTGGTTCTAATCTGAATTAGTCGAGAGAAAACAAATGCGAGTCCGGGAGAGTAGGGAGAGTGTAATGTGAGTGGGCTCTGTGAGGTAGGCGATTGGGCCTCACTAACATCCCCCCCTACAAAAAGAACCCAACATTAGTGATAAAAATAGAAAAGGATAATTGCATAAAAAAATATCATTACCCTCAAGTGTAAGCAAATATACTTCAAATTTGGCATACAATGCGAAACAGGCAAATGATGTTACCACTATAGCAGCTAAAAGATATAATGTGAGTGTTTGCTATCTTATTTGTCAAACAAAAATGCAGAACGTTATGAGACATTAATAGGTAGGTTGGGTATTCGAAAGTCAGAATCTCGTGAAATTTGAAACATTATTTTCAATTATTTGATTTTTTGCATTTGGATGAATTTCTTTTCGTTCCTTTTTTCTTCTGTGCTAATCTATTCGTTTTTTTTTTGCTGAACGTCGTTTTCTATCTCAACCGTCGCGTTTCTTTCTCTTTTTTGGTTATAAAAGCTTCTGACAAAACATTCATGGCACCAAGCCTCACCTATCTTTTGTTGTTAATTTGTGAGGTAGGCGATTGGGCCTCACTGACATCCCCTCCCTACAAAAAGAACACAACATCAGTGATAAAAATAAAAAGGATAATTGCAAAAAAATATCATTACCCTCAAGTGTAAGCAAATATACTTCAAAATTGGCATACAATGCGAAATATGCAGATGATGTTACCACTATAGAAGCTATAAAATATAATCAATAGTGAAAGTAAAGCATGACATGTGATTACTTATCTAAATACATATAGTATCGTGTGCGATTAAAACGGTGAAAAAAACGCGAGAAAAAAAATGTGAGTCTAGGCGAGTAGGGAGAGTTTAGTGTGAGTGGGCTCTGTGATTTCAAAACTGATCACAGAGAAATAAAAAATAAAAGAAGATTTCGCTACCCTTTATACAACATAATTAATCAAAAATTGAAATATATACTTCAAAGTAAAGGTGAAATTTAAAACATACATACAGATCATTAATAAATCATAGAAATGCTTCTTTAACAGTTATCGAACAGATTTATTGTCAAAAATATGAATGGAATAAACAAACAAACAATGACATTCATGATCATCTTCAAACGATCTCTTCTGTTTGATCATTGATAAATACAAATAGAAAGAAGACTTTGTTACCGGAAAAAGGAAAAATCGGAAAAGCAATCCCCCCTTTCGATTTCTACAGAAATTGAACTATTTTTTTAATTCTCTAACTTCACTCTGTTTCTATTTTTTGGTTCTCTGTTTTTGAGGGGAAAAAGGGAAGAAGAAGATTGGAAAGAGAAAAAGAAAAAAAAGAAATCAAAAGGTTTCAAGACTTACCTTTTTTATCTTTTGTTTGCTGAATTTTACGGGTGAAGGCTTTTTTGTTAACAACTAAGAACACACATAGTTTATCATTGCATAATTTATGATTGGAATATATCGATAGGATAGAGAAAGAACACATAGTTGTTGGATTCAAATTCTTGAAAAAATCATACCAGAAAAGAACACACAGTTATTGCCTTGAAATCCTTCAAAAACCATATCATAATCATGAAAAAAAGGTACAAAATCAACATCCAACCAAATGTCATTCAAAAATAAATAAAATAAAACTTTTGTTCCCGTTTTCCCCAACCACGAATATCAGGAAAAAAAACACCAGTCCTCAAACACTAACAAATAACATATCAAATTGTGATTGAAACAAATAAAGTAGAAACTCACATGTATCAAACCTCTCGTGTATCACCTACTCCACGCCTGAAACATTGCAATTAAAAAATAAATAAACAGAAACTTTTCTTAGCGAACAAAACAAAAAAATCGCAATAAGTCGACAACTGAGGCAATTAAGAAACCTATGAAGACATCAAATTGCATTGCTTTGAACGCTAGTTTTCCACAACAACAAAAACAAACAAAAAAACACCATCCTCGTAGAAGAAGAAAAAAACATTCCTCAACCAGTAACAAAAACACTAATATTATTCCATTCAAAAATAAATATATACTGAAACTTTCGTTCCCGTTTTCCCCAACCACGAATATCAGAAGAAAAAAAACAGTCCTCCAACACTAACAAATCACGGATCAAATTTCCACAACAACAAAAACAAACAAAAAACACCATCCTCGCAGAAGAAAAAAAACATTCCTCAACCAGTAACAAAAACACTAATATTATTCCATTCAAAAATAAATTTATACTGAAACTTTTGTTCCCGTTTTCCCCAACCACGAATATTAGGAAAAAAAAACAGTCCTCCAACACTAACAAATCACGGATCAAATTTCCACAACATCAAAAACAAACAAAAAACACCATCCTCGTATAAGAAAAAAAAAACATTCTTCAACCAGTAACAAAAACACTAACATTATTCCATTCAAAAATAAATATATACTGAAACTTTTGTTCCCGTTTTCCCCAACCACGAATATCAGAAAGAAAAAAAAAACAGTCCTCCAACACTAACAAATTACGGATCAAATTTCAACAACATCAAAAACAAACAATAAAATACCATCCTCGCAGAAGAAAAAAACCCATTCTTTTTTGGCAGCACCTGATTAACCTCAAGAGAATAAAATAAAAGCATATATGAAATTTCAAAAGCTGATAACCTTTGCTACCATGCAAAGGAGCTCTTCATGTAACAAAACAAACCAATCAGCATGAGCAAAATTCACAGCCTCAGCACAATTCAAACCTGAAAAGACCACAAGAGCTTAAACAATTCACTCTTGTAAGCCGAGATCATATCCACTATCAAAATCATATACCGAAATCTTCATAATATATTTCAACTTTGAAAAATCATACACAATTATTATTCATTCGAGATTCACTTTTATGCAGGTGAGTAAGCACTTCTCTTAAAGTTAATCCTAGATATATCTTCTACTTTTTCTTTTCTTGATGTGCATTGATACATTTTGGCAGAACACTAATTAACTGAAGCTAACTATTTTGTTGTTCTATACATCTCCTTCAAATAGACAAAAACCAAAAATAATAATAGATTACTCCTTAAATGAAGCAAATTATTTTTTTTGTTCTACATATTTCCTTCAAATAGACAAAAATCACTCATTTAAAAGACATGACTTTCTTTCCTTAAAGAACCATTTTTAAGTGTTGAGAAATTTCATGGACAACCAGTACCACTACTTTTGCTGCATAAAAAAATTGTAACACCATATTATAGGTAAAAGATGAAGACCAATAAAGGCAAGGGATAGAAATCATTTCATGAGCTTGCTGATATAAGTTATAAGACAATAAATAAAATGCAGAGAAAATAGTTAAATGTGTGTCATAAACTCATCTCAAATATCTCGAACTTGAGAACCACCTAGACTCAAAAGTTCAAACCGAGAGCATATTGAAAAGTCAAAAGGAATAAATAATTATACAATATCAACCAGCTTAAATGTCATTTCATTATACCAAGCTTTGGCTTCCTCAGTCAGAGCGTGAAAACCAACCAGATCACTCAAAAATCAGTATTAGACTAACATAAAATTGCATGACTTTGTCAATGGTCGTCGTGATCATTTGTTTGACGAAAATGGGACTATAACAATGTCTTTTATAGTATAAAATCACTTTTAAACTACGCACCATGAAATGCATGTCGCTAATCCTCTTGAAAATACTTAAAAGATCAAGATTACACACATAAACTAAATCAGAAGCAAACTTCATTCTATATTTTCTAGAATCAAATCCATTTTGTTTTATCAATCAAGGCCTACTAATGATTGG
This sequence comes from Erodium maritimum, assembly GCA_963921825.1. Classification (NCBI taxonomy): domain Eukaryota; kingdom Viridiplantae; phylum Streptophyta; class Magnoliopsida; order Geraniales; family Geraniaceae; genus Erodium; species Erodium maritimum. Next base: position 39,230,346 of record OY997592.1, on the reverse strand, counting down.
TTGTACATGAAAGAAAGAAGGAACGGGGATAAATAATTTACCAATATTGACACCAGAAATGGAGATATTCAATTTCCACTTTATTTTTCCTTGAGTTTCAAAGACTCAGTGTCAAGATTACACGCTTAAAAGATCAGTCTTTCACATAAAAACCAAATCCGAAACAAAGTTCATTCTTTATCTTCTAGAATCACATCCATTATTTTATTTTTTTATCAATCAGACCCAACTAATAATTGATTGTACATGATTAAAAAAAGAAGCAACGGGGATACGTAATTTACCAGTATTGTTACCAAAAGCAGAGATCTTCAATCTCCACTTTATTCTTCTCTAGAGTTTTAAAGTACTCATATGCATACCCCAGAAGCATCCTACAACCCGAGACGTTAATTAAGCAGTTTTTTATTATTGTATTTTTTTGGGTCATTTAAGTATTAAGAATGGTTACCGCGTGATGCGCGGTGCTTGTTGTAAAACAACACCTCGAATATTGTTAAATTAATAACAAAATTTCTTATCCAAAAATGTAATTAGACACTTTCAATAATATTTAACAAATGTATATGGTTGATAAAAAAAGAAAGGGAAATTTTCAATTTAATACCCTGGCAAACATTTATTTCCAGTATAATACCCTAGCTTGTTTTTTTTGCATTTTAATACCCTGGCAAACATTTATTTTCACTTTCATACCCAACCGTTAACTTTCCATCCAAAATGGATGGAAAGTAGTCATGTGCTTTGCACATGACCTTATTTTTTCAAAAATACCAAAAACACCCTTCAATTTTTGATTTTTTAAATATATAAAAAATGATTTTTTTAAAAAATATTTTTTGAAATAAAATATAATTTTTTGAAATATATAAAAATCTGTTTTTTTGTAATATATAAAAAACTGATTTTAATTTTTTTTTAAAATAAATCTGATTTGTTGAATTACATAAAAATATGATTTTTGAAATATATAAAAATTTATTTATTAAATATATAAAAACTGATTTTTTTTAATATTTTTTGAAATAAAATCTAATTTTCTTAAATATATAAAAAATCTGATACTTGTAATATAAAAAAACTGATTTTTATTTTTTTTTGAAATAAATCTGTTTTTTTAAATTATATAAAAATATTATTATGAAATATATAAATAATTATTTTCTAAATATATTAAAATTTATTTTTAAATATATAAAAATTTATTTTTAAATATATAAAAATTTAGTTTTAAAATATATAAAAACTGATTTTTTAAATATTTTTTGAAATAAAATCTATTTTAAAAACATATAAAAATCTTTTTTTAATATATAAAAACTGATTTTTTTTTTAATTTTTTTTTGAAATAAATCTGATTTTTTTAATTATATAAAAATATGATTTTTGAAATATATATAAACTGATTTTTTAAATATTTTTTGAAATAAAATATAGTTTTTTGAAATATATAAAAAATCTGATTTTTTGTGATAGGTTTTGAAAATATGATTGGTCTCAAGGGGTATTTTGAACTTTTCATCCATTTTGGATGGAAAGTTAACGGTTGGGTACGAAAGTGAAAATAAATATTTGCCAGGGTATTAAATTGCAAAAAAAAACAATATTACAAATAAATGTTTACCAGAGTATTAAATTGAAATTTTCCCAAAAAGAAATGATCAAAGTTATTTATAATACACGGACATATGTCTTGCTCTGGTATCAATGAATACATAATTGATAAATTCAATTACCAAAATTAAAAATGATATCAATTTCAAAAAAAATACAGTAATTCTCAATCAACCATATAATTTGAGAGGTGGGATTGGGGTGGGTTGGGGAGCTCTAGTGAGTTTGTTTGGGGTCTTTGATCTTTGTTTGTCCTTTTGGGTTCTCTGGTCCTAACTTCTGATTGGATTGTGGGCAGTCCTTGTTCCCTCTTCTTAAGTTTTTGTTCTTCTCCAATCAAGCATGAGATTTTGTACGATCACTGTCGCTTCAGAACCCAGGTTGTGTAAACGCCTCTAAGTCCTCAACGGGAGAATGTTATCCAAATTGATTCCGTTAGTGGATCACCAAATAGATCACTTTCATCTTCTGTGCAAAATTTAAAGCAATTGTATATGAAACAAACTTGAATGATTGTTTATAAATCAGATAGATCAAAACAACTGTATATAAATCAGATAGATCAAAACAACTGTATATAAATCAGATAGATCACAACATAGTATATAATTATAGTTTATCTGGACTAAGAAACTGAAACAAATAATAATACAACAGGTAAAGTTACATCCTTTATTGATCTCCAATGGCACAACAATTTTCTCGTCTTTCAATCTTTCTCATTTTCCTCGTGATCTGACTACAAAAGTGAAATAAAACAATCAGATCACAACTTAAGTATACCCATGAAACCAAGTTGAAGATAATAGATAACTAACCTTCACTGACACTTTCACACTACTTATTTTACTACTCAACTCAAAATCATTCACATAACTTGAAAACTCAGAATTATCAAAATCATTCACATAACTTGAAAACTCAGAATTATCAAAACCATTCACATAACTTGAAAACTCAGAATTATCAAAACCATTCACATAACTTGATCAAAACCATTCACATAACTTGAAAACTCAGAGTTACATAACTTTCATGGCTAGAGTTTATATGGATCATTAAGTTTCAATATAATTATAACTTAATTTCATGTCTTGGGCGTCAATTTTACCAGCAAATTTCGCTTCATTTAACCTTATAATAGCTTCCAACTGCCTCACAATTGTTAAATTAAAATTCAGGTCTTGTTTGCATCCGTGATTTTCTTCTTCATCTAATCATACACTAATAATTAATTACTGTCAAATGAGAGTTGTTAAGGACTAACCACCATTTTATTTTTAATATAACCTGTACACAACCTAAATATACTTACAGAGCCAAAATCTCCTATTTTTCCTGGCGAGTTGGTGAATAGACACTAATCATTACAAAGTCTCCTACCCAGAACCCAAAAAGAGCCCTCTTAACTACAATTTTTGCTTGTTTTCTGCAAACTCTGCATATCTTGAATCCTTTTAGTAACAAAGAGACGAAACAAAAACAATTAATCTTGCTCAAGGACTCTATCCTTGCCATCCTACAGGTTTAACCAAATAAAGCAAAATGACACAAATTTGGCTCAAACAGTCAATCTAATTACTTCACAGTAATCTACCTCTGATGTTTATAAATTAATGGAGATATGTTACGAATACCAAAGAAGGTTTTGAATTTAAAATGAATGGCAAAATGGCAAAGTCTATTTCATTTTCACATGTAAAATTAAACAATATATTCAACTGAACCTTAATATTCATTCCACTGAAATATTCAAATTTAATGTGTATATATTTCACTTAGTTTTAGTCAGGTGTCATGAACATACTGAAATGGTGTCAGTGTGTTTCCGCAGTGTAAATAAATGGGTAAATCTCAATTTTGCATTGATTTCAACTTCGACCACAGTCTCACTCCTTTTGCAACCAACTTAGAAACAAAATTGAGTCACATAGTATCATGGCCAAAAACATAATGTGGCAATTTGATTGCAACATAGTCACAACAATCACAAAATTTACATCTTATGCTGAATACCTTAATATGATAACATGATGGGTTCACAAAAAATAGAAACTTATGCATGCAATATTAATAATTAATAATACAAATAAAATCAATGATCAGATTCTTTCTCTTAACATTTCAAAAAAATAATGGATTCTGAGCCAATGGTTAAAATTTTAAATGAAGCTATATATGAATAAAATTTGTAAACAAATGCCTGATTGTTATATAGCAATATTGTTGTTGATTTGAAGGTGTGACAAAAATGGTGTAAGAAGCACCTGAAGAGAGGTTGCTACCGCACATGTCCACATGGGTTGTGGTCGCCGTCGCCGCCGTTATCATGATTCAACCTCAGCAGCATGATTTCAGCCACTATCATCATCAGAATCACTTGCACTTCCATCTGAATTTTATACAAAAATAAGAATCAGAAAACCAAACTGAAAGCACAAGAAAATGGCAACACAACAATGAAATTTGATAGAAACCAAATGCAAAACCAAATTAGAACCCAAATCAGAATTTAGTGAATTGTAAAACTACAACTTTGTAAATATAATACCAATTAAATTAACAGAAATTCTCACAGAACTACCAATTTTGCACTGATTACCTGGTTTTGATACTGATATATATCTAAATCCCATTAAAATCAACACAGAAATTCAACTAAATCAACAATCAAAATCAACACAGAGACTCAACCAAATCATCACGAAAAAGGTTCCATTGAGTTTCGGAATTAGCAGACAAAAGGAATGAAATAAACACACGAAATGGAGGACATACCTGAGAGAGAGGGGGGAAGGATGGCGGAGCGGAGGAAATAGGATCCACCAAACGATCTCGCGGTAGAGCTCTACTTCTGAAACCACGACACTACAGTCGAGATCGTGTGGCGGCTCTGAAATCACGCCACGACCGTCGAGATCGTGTGGCGGCGAGGAGGGTTTGGCGCCGTGCGTCTCGAACGCCTCCGCGGCACCGCCCACTCCATTCCTCTTTGTCCCAAAATTGTTTGACAGCAGAAGTGTGAAGAGAGGAGAGTTATAGCCGGTGTGTGCCAAGAGAGAGAAGGATTAAAAAATAACCGTTAAAGAGATAAGGACGCGATAAAAGAAAAAAATAAACGAAGAGATAAGGACAGAAAAACTGCCAAAGAGATAAGGACGTATACAATTGGAATGGGATGCGCGAGAAACGGGTTAATAAACGCGAAATCCAACGCGAAACAAAAAAGGAGTCGTGTGCGACTATAAAACAAGAAAAAAAACGCGAAACAATAGCCTGCGAGTACGGACAAGTAAAGCGATTGAAATGCGACTGGGCTCTGTAGAGCCGGCGATTTTAAAACACTACAATCATCCTTTTATAGATAAAATAGATTTTAATAAAAATCTAAATTATGATAAACCAAAAAAGAGGGACACGTCCCATATTCTTTTTAGGGATAATTGTCCAAAACTATCCTAAAGTTTCATCCACAAACGTTTTGATGCACAAAATGTCGTCCACGCTCTGTAGCTACCCTAAAGTTTCGTCCACACACTTCTATCAGGCAGACTTAACAGGAGAATCTGAAATGACTATTTTACCATTCTATATTTGAATTGAATTTTGGGTTATTTACGTTCGACTACCCCGAACTATGAGCGAATAACGGCTGACTACCCCGAAGTTCATTCGTAACATTCACATACCCCGTACTAACGCTTTCTAACCACGTTACACACTTTCATCCATTTTCCATCTGTTCACTGTTCATTTTTTCCAAAATTCCGAAAGTACCCTTACATTTTCATAATATTATTAATTTCATCTTTTTTTCTTTCTAATTTTCATAAATTCTATTTTTAAAAATTACAATTTTACTTTTGTATCAAATTTTATTATCAAAAATCAGATTTTATTTTATTTAAAGTTCTTTTTTCCTTCCTGTTTTTTTTTCCAGAAATTCTTCAATTAATTTTGATTCAATTATTATTCTTTTCTTTAATTAATTTTAATGCAGTTATTCTTTAATTAATTATCAGAAATTCACTAGTGTTTCATCTTCACTCAATCTAAAAAATCAATTACAAATAAACAAAAATTAAAATGAAAGTGAAAATGAAACTGATGTTAATCTTCTTCATCTTTCTGCTTTGAATGTCGAGACCACAAACCATCGTACACATCCCAATCTCCCTTGTCAGATGAACAATAAGATGAACGGCGAGGCTAGAGAACATCGATAATTTCCAGATTTCATATTCGTATGAAGTAAACATGAAGAATGTTCTTACCCAACTTTCAGACTAAAAAAATCCTAAACAACAAGAATGAAGGGCGAGGCCAGTGGAAGCGGAGGGGGGGAGGAACGAGAGAAATCGAGCTTAGATCTGGGCCGAGGAAGCGAGCCTCGCCGGAGATGAAGATGAACAGCCGCCGTTGGTTCGTCTTCTCTGTCGCGCTTCCTCGCCGCTGGTCGTGAACCACCAGTCCCCGAGCCAAATCCGAGTCCGAAATTGAACACCGACGAGCTTCAGATCTCTGTAGAAACATGGCCACGAAAAAACAGATCTGGCTGCCGTTTCTTAGGTCGCCAGCAATGAAGTCCTATCTCCGGATCTGACTCGTGAGGGTCTGATGATGGTGAGGATGAGGAAGAGGTGTGAAGATGAGGTGGGTATTGATGGGCCTATTTACCCAAATGGCCTTTTAGAAGGAAAGTCTAATTAAAATAGCCTCAGCATTCTATGTTCTCACCAAACTAGCCTCCTCTTTAATGAAAGTTTCATAATGCCAACCTTACCTTTTTTACTATTAATTTTTTTTGAAAAATAAAAAGGAAATGAGAAGAAATAGCTGGTGCTGGTCAGGTCAACGCGCCATGTGGTGCGCTCTGGTTCGCTCTTTCATTTTTAATGTTATCTTCACTATTTCGCTCATATCTACTCCGTTTATCTCCGATTTGTTTCGTTCTTTCGCCAATAATTTTATTTTTTCAAGGCCTACAAAACAAGACCAATCATTAATATATTTTGAACACTTGAAAAATATCGACCAAAAACGAGGTTATGCGTCGTTATTACTAAACGCTAAAAATATAAAAACGAGACACAAACTAGGTATAAATATAGGGGGAATGGTCAAATTAACTAGGACACAATTACGCTCATCAATCGTCATCCAAGTCACCTCCATTTTAGTCTTCCCGCCAAAAAAGTGCACGTCGTTAATTAATTGATGAAGCTGCAATTATAAATTGGACCAACAATCTCCACTTAAAATCACTCGAAATATCAATTTGTTGATTCGTCGAGCTATTGAATTACTTATTTCGAACTACATTTGAGCATAAATTTCATGATTTTGTGTTCTTAAGATTGTAGTTAGTTATTGTCCGTCTCCCGGATCTGATGAGAGAGGTAGCTAGATCTGAATGTCAATCCTTTGATGTTTTCATCAATCTAGGTGTCGATCTGAAATGAATTTTTCAGACTGACACTTAAATCTGCAAAATAAAGTGAAGATCCATAAAAGTTCTTCTAGAACTAGTAAATATTTTCCAGAGTAGCAGATTTTAGACAAAATGAGAACAAAATTGTTGCTTCCCAGAAACACGAGTATAAGGTACAGAACACTATAAATAGTGTTCATTCATATGTCACATACAATTTTTTTTACCAATCCTATTAAAGTTTGGATATCCTTCCAAAATTCTTAAAAGAGCAAAACAAACGAATAAAAATGTTCTCTAAAAAACACAATTAAAATCTAAAATACGACTTCCATCCTAAATTTTTTTTAAAAAAAAACAAGTTCAACAAAAAATAAAGCAGACAACCAATGAAGTTCATGAACACTTTGTGATTGTTATTTTTGCATGTTATGGTATTTTTTATATATTGTAGTCCATTTGTTGCTTAGATTTATTGAATAGTTATTTTCCAGATACGTAAGACATTAACCAGAACGTTAGTTCAAATTGGAATAATGTTTCTAGACTGGAATCTAGAACGCTAATAACAATTTCAGACTTTCCATTTAACCTGGACATTAACTCCTAGAACACACATACAAACTGCAAAATAAAGTGAAGATCTATAAAAGTTCTTCTAGAACTAGTAAATATTTTCCAGAGTAGCAGATTTTAGACAAAATGAGAATAGAATTGTTGCTTCCCAGAAACACGAGTATAAGGTACAGAACACTAGAAATTGTGTTCATTCATATTTCGCATACAATATTATTTTTTTTACCAATCCTACTCAAGTTTGGATATCCTTCCAAAATATTTAAAAGAAACAAAACAAATGAATTAAAATGGTTTGTAAAAAAAACTATTAAAATGGTTGACTTAGGACTAATAAAATGGTTGACTTAGGACCATTAAAATTTAAAATTAATAATAAAGCAAACACACGTTAGTTTTTCATACCCAACCGTTACTTTTTGACATAATCCGTTAGTTTGTTAACGATAATATTTCCTAAAAACACAACCCAACACACACGTGACATGCAAACAAATTTTATTTGAACATAATATTTCCTAAGAATGTCCAGATCTGATTTCTTTTCCGATACATAATTTCCAGATCCATAAACAGGACATGTAAATTTATTTCAGGTTGGGTACTAGTTGTAGATCTGATTGGAATTTTTTAGAGCAGTTTGAGGGTGTGGAAAATAATTCCCATAGTAGTATGAGGATCAGGAAAAAAATTTCTAGAACGGACAAGTCGATATTCCACAACATAAAAAACATAAGCATATTTTGGACATTCTTACTATAAGCTCACTTAGCTTAGTGGTAAGGGTTCATTTAATTTGGGCTATACCTGGGTTTGAATCCCACTATATTCAAAAAATCTATATATTTTTGTTTTCAGTTCCACTGAAAACCAATAAATAAATATTATTTGGTATTCAGATAACAACAAAATGCAACGTAGCCCAATGGTAAGGGTCTCATTTGACGTGGGCTACACCTTGGTTCGAATCTCATTAGATTCAAAAAGTGTATATATTTTTGTTTTCATTCTACTGAAAACCAATAAATAAATATTATTTGGTACTCATACAATAACAAAATACCATATAGCCTAGTGGTAAGTAGCTAGATTACATAGCATATTCTTGGGTTCAAATCCCAGAGGCTCAAGTTTTTTGTAAAATAAACGAAATTTGACCCGAAATCTGGCCCACGACCCAGATTTGATTTAAAACCCGACTCATATCTGCCCACGACCCGGTTGATCCTTTGGGAGGGAAAATTAAAGCCGCGTGGATAAAGAGGGGAAAAATAAAAAACAGACAAAGATTCTGGGATCTAACTTCTAAGTGTGGAAAGGGTATATAGGTAATCTTATAATTTTATCATACAAAAAGAAAATCAAAAATAAAAGAAATCAGTTCAGCTAAATTACGGGGTTTGCCACCGTAAGACTTTGCTAGAAAAAGGCCATTTGGGTAAATTGGCAGTATTGATGTGAGGATGAGGTGTAAATATTCTGATGTAAAAAAGAAAAGTAATTTTAGGGTTTGGGGTATGACAGTGTAAATTTGGGTGACAACCGAGGGTATTTTTGTCATTTTACAAAAAAAATTAACAGTCGAGGACAGAAAAGGGGGCTACAGCGTTACAAACCGTTAGTACGGGGTAGGTAAATGTTACGAATGAACTTCGGGGTAGTCAGCCGTTATTCGCTCATAGTTCGGGGTAGTCAAACGTAAATAACCCTTGAATTTTAAGTAGATGAATTGAAAGACGATTATACCCCTTACTTCATTAAATCCTTAATAACTCATTAATGTTTTAATTAGTTTTAATTAATTCATTTGTTTTTATTTCTCAATATTATTTATTTCAATTTATTTCATTAATTTAATTATTTATTTAAATTATATAATTAATTTTTTAAATTATTAATTTATTTAACTTTTTATTCATAATAATTTAATTTTTTCAAAATAAATTATTTAACTAATTATTTAGATTATTTAATTAATTATTTCAAAATAAGTTATTTAATTAATTATTTCAAAATAAATTGTTTAGTTTATCTTTTTTAATTTATTTTTCTAATTAATTATTTCAAAATAAATTATTTAATTAATATTCTTAACTAACTAATTAATTAATTATTATTATTATTTCTGTATTTTAAGGTTAAAAATAAATTCTGAAATATAAATATTTTATAAAATTAGAAATTGATTTTTTAAATTTATATATTTTTAAAATTAATATTTTATTTAAAACAGATTTTATAAATTAATTGAAATTTATTTTATTTTATTTGTTTATTTATTTTCTATTTAAAAAGATAAAATGGTATTTTTTTTTCCTTGAAAAGTCAAAGGGTTTAGATGTTAAGGGCAAAAAGGTTATTTCACTTTACCCTTAACAGACACATGGGTCACATGCGTAACAGAAATTGGATATTCCGTCCATTTTTCTTACAGGAGTGTGGATAAAACTTTATAGTAGCCATAGAGCGTGGACGACACTTTGTGCACCAAAACGTTTGTGGACGAAATTTTAGGGTAGTTTTGGACAATTATCCCTTCTTTTTATCAAGAAATTTAAAACCATTACAAACATATTGTTTCTCTCACCTTTTCATATTTGTTTTAAAGGTCTAATTTTACAAATAAGAGTTTGAAATTTTCGATTAATCGGACGGGACGACAAGTCGGATGGTTTTCAGATTTTAGGGCCTATGTGAGGCGATGAGTCGGGTGCTTTTACATATTTTGGCGTCTAGACGGACTAGATGAGGATTTTTACAACAATGAGTACAAGTCATCCTACCTAGATTATGGTAAAGGATTACGACTACTGACAAAATTTTATACTTCTTACATCATAACAAAAGATATAGCAATGGTTAAGGAGGAACAAGAGAATAGTGTAACGAAGAAGGAATAAGTGATGTACGCAAACCCTTTGGTCTCAATCAGTCATCTATAACATAGGTGCAAGGTTGTGTCAATGCCAAAGCCTCATGCAGAACCCAATTGGCACAACGGATGACCTCTTGCTCGAAATTCTTTCTGCAAAGGTGTCTACCAGCTGCCCAGCTAGAGATGCCGGATCTTCTCCAAAGGTATCAACAAAAACCTTCAAAATCCGTAGCTCCCGAGGGGTTGCTCTCAAACTGTACCAAGTCAGGAATTTCTGCCTGAACGTCTTCTCTACGTGCCCCTCACATTCTAAACACCTTATCAGCTTTACATAATGCTCAAACTCCTTACCTGTAAGACACTCATCATCCCGTCTTAATGCACCTCTCTTCTTTGTTGTAGATTTCCTACTCCTTTGTCCCTCGCAATTTGCTAACTTAGAGGGTGTAATGTCCACATTGGGCTTGCCATTGTCCATGCGCATTTCAATCATTTGACCTCCAGATGACTGCTGATTATCATTGTTTGCAGCATCAGAAATGGGCATGTGACCGGGTACCGTTGGAGTGTATTCCTTATTCAATAAATCTCCAGCAGGAATGAGAGCATGATTTGCAGAAGCTTTGTTATCAGTGTCATGGTAAAGATAACCGTCCACCAGGTTATCATCCTCATGGCAATAGGGAGTTACGTTATTAGATTCATCTTCCACGGAGGAAGGAATAGAGAATGTGCTACAGTTGGTTGCTGGGCTTTGGCTTCTTTCTATTAGCACTTGATCCTCGCAACTGGCGGTTGAGCAGCAAGCTTCAAACACACCCAAGTCTGTTTGACCATTGAAGGGCAAAACCTTGAATTGATACTCTGTATTTGGAGTCAAATCTGATAAAATAAACTTCGTGTCCGGTACAAATAGAATGCAAGTCGGTTTTCCAGGATAATGCGCATCATTAGCTTTTCGATGCCACAAGCTGTAATTTATAATACTTTCTGGTGAATGAAGGTTATCTGAACCCAAATTAACAGTAAGGGATGTCGAGCGTACGTCTTCGAATCTTACCAAGGTGACAGAAATTGATCCTGAAATTGCAAAAGCACCAGCTCAACTGTCATTGCTAAATAAAAACTGAAGAATCAATATACCTATCTACTAGAGAAGAAAAAAAAATGCTTTGGAGCTAAGAGCTCCGAAATTTCAAGACCACAGAGCAAAAAGGAGGCAAAGCTACAAGTACCTGCACACTAACAAATTTATCACTACTAGTATATGTTTGTTCTTAACAAAACACAGCAACACCTCCTAATCACTAACCTATGGAAACTCAATTAGTATGCAAATTGTTGCAAAAAGAGTTTACCTTGTTTTACAGGACTTGGTAGCGGACTGGAGACAATGTTAGAGACCATAGAGTCAAGCGATTCCACAGCAGAAACACAAAGCTTCTGAACCTCGGGCCCACACGAAAGCCTGTTGACAATACCTCTACCCATCTTTACAGACAACCCAGCAAAGGGACCTACTTCAACTTCAAGCTTCTTAACACTTTCATTCACAATTTCATGGAGCTTTATATATTTTGCAGTCCCCTTTAGAACTTTTTGGCTCAAGGAGACGCGGTAGCACAGTATATCCACTCGCCTAGTATCCTTTGCCACCATCAGTTGTTTTCTCAAGCATCTGAAAGCAATTCAATAAACCGATTTGTCAGTCAACTCATATTTTACGTACTAAAGAGAAACAATGTGGGAGTAGAATATAGTTTAGATTTATGGGCGTAGCCTGGAAAATATTCAAAACAAAAAAAAAAGTGGAAAGCAATGGTACTCCTATGAAACCAAACAATTTTCCAATAGTCGTGGAAAGTTGAAATTCGTGGACTTAAGTTTCAGTGAAGTTAATTTCTTGAACTTTAACTTACACAATCTGCATATAGATAAAATCCAAGCTAAAATACAGCAATGGCCTCAAAAAATAAGTCTATGTCATTATGGAAAATGGAAAAATGATAGTTAATAGTATCAACATTAATTATAAACAGTTATCTAAACTAACTAGAAATACCCTACAACATCCTTAATTTCCTCAAAGCAAGTTCATTCACATGTCTTCAGAGAACTAGAAATTTTAACAAGTGTTTAGGCAAACAAACACAAAAACTGATGCCAAATACACAAATGGATGTAATGAGATGATTCAGGTCATGACGAGGTTATTTGAAACCATAACCCTGTTTGCAGGGAAAATCATATAAAAAGTTAATCTGAGCTATATTCTAAATGAAGTTCCTTAGAAGTCAGTTGAATTTCAGGATAAATTCATGGTATAGCTAATCCATTTGACCCGTTTGCAATGATAAGTTCTATGGGGCCTGCATATTAAAAAATTGCACTGGAAAGATACCTAATTACACGTGACTATCGATTATTGAGATATTTTTAAGTTGAAAAATCTTGAACAGGTAATGTTTAGGGAAACAATTAGACACTAAAGATTTTTTTATTCAGAAGTTTTAACAATGTAGAACCGCCAATGTTGTATTATGTCATTCCACTGTCATTGTAATAAAAATAATGAAATGATCTACAGGCTGCAATATAGAAAAAACAAACTTGCAAACCAAAACTCAAAATTGGAGGTAATAGTGAGCAAGATTTTACCCAAGTAAATCATTTCCTTTCCCGCAAGATACACAATAGAAGCTCCCATCAAGTCTCCGGTGTTGTCCATCTATTAAGATGCCAGACCTTTCATGTTTTAGAGCACATTCAAGATGGCATGACATGCCGCATGAATCGCCTTGGAATGGTGATTCCGAGGTGCAAGTTAACCACAGGCTGGGATCCTTGTTGTCATCATATTGATAGCAGATGCAGCATGAACACCGCTTACAGAATGCAATTTTTCTGCTTAAAGTGGCTTTGCAAGCTGAGTTTTTGCAGCATACGGTATTAATTAAATCACTGGTATCTTTGTTAATCAGGATATTGTTCATTGGGACTGGTAGTCGTGATGGATGATCACATTTCCTTTGCCTTTTTGAAGCTTTTCGGCCACTTCCAAAGAGATATTGTGGTTCAAGATCAGTTAATTCCTCGAGCTCCATCAATTTATCAGATTTCTTTCCCGATACAACTTTCAGGAGATGTTCAATCATTTCAAACTTAGTCAAGCCTGTGTATTTCCTTTCTTTTCCCATCTCTGCACAAAGGATTTCCAGAATCTCCTGTCTACTCCACGACTGTAATATTTCAGGGGCGCCATGTGTCTGGTTTGTTATTTGATACACTAGTTTTGTCTTTTCCTCCATGCTTAAATTACTGCATTTGGATGGGTCGTGTCCAACTCCTAGTTCTAAGGAGAAGGAGAATGTGTATCAACTTGAAGAAGCAAGACGAGAGGAATTGAATAGACATTGAAAGCTATAATCAGACGATTGAACCAATCCCAAAATGAAAAAATAATAATACAAACATCAGTATCAATAGAAAGTCTACAAGTATGAAACAGTTGCTGCAACTAGCATGGTTATATTTGCCAATATTGAAATATTAAATGTTGACCTAAGTGTAAAGGAGGTGCCAACTACAACAATAATGTAGGGATTTCAAAGTAAGCATATATGATTGAAGGATAGTTGAAAAAAAACTACGGTGTTAACATTTTGCAAGTTCTAGCCCTCATCTTTGATAATTGCAGAAACACGCCTTGAAATAGACTTTTCGTTGGAGTTTGTGTAAATTTGTTTCAAAATGACGATTTTACCTCTGTAATTTTAAATTGAAAAATAACAAGGAACAAAAAATCCAGAATTTTCTTCTTCCTTGGACATACAGAGAGAGAAAATAATGGGAGATGAAAATACTGGATATTTTTGTTTTTTACTTATTACTTTCTGAAAGGGTAAAATTGTCATTTTGAAACAAATTTACACAAAGTCCAACAGAAAGGGAAGTTTGGGTCACATTTATGTAATTATCCAAGTAAAGGGGTACACAACTTGCAAAAAGTGGATACTCAGAGTACTATGTCCTTCTAATTATAGATGCTGCAAAGCCAGAAATGTAATGGGATTGAACACAACTTTGAAATGCATATAAATTTGGACATTATTTATATTATTATTATTACTCAAAGAATCTGGACATTCATAGAACTCTACAAGTACTAAACCAACTTGTGCGTCTCACTATATAACGTTACCTATCTTCATGATCATAGATAAATACTCATTACATTGATGAAGATATAGGTGTGGGATCACGCTGAATGTAGCTCAACAACTCAGAAATTCAGCTGGAGAAACATTTAATTTGAGAGAACAAAATACAAAATACCGAAGAAGAAAAAGGGATAACTGTCCAAAAATACCCTAAAGTTTCGTCCACAACCGAGTTGATGCACAAAGTTTTGTCCACGCTTTGTGGGTGCACTGATGTTTTGTCCACGCTTTGTGGGTGCATTGAAGTTTTGCCCATGTTTTTGTGGGTGCATTTAAGTTTTGTCCACGCTTTGTGGGTGCATTAAAATTTTGTCCACGCTTCTATTCAATCCGGCAAGCACTGCCTAGACCATCATTCTGAACATCCCTATTACGTCAAAACTAAAAGAGTCGTGGACGAAATTTCAGGGTAGCCACACAGCGTGGACGAAATTTTAGGGTAGTTTTGAACAATTATCCCAAAAATAAAAAGTGATCTGAACAATAAAACTCAAAATCTGCACAAGAATTCAAACACAAATCACAAAAATAAACTCAAAATCCTAGATTTCGATCAACACCCATGATAAAACATAAACTAAAATGAGAATCCAGAACATCTAAATCACAAACAGAAATTCAGAAGAAAATAGAGGGTTTCTGCACACTTACCCTCTGAAGGAGAATCCATATAAGTGATGAACAAAAACAAAACACTCTGAGGCCACAACGTACATTACCAGCAGAACCCAAACCTTGAAGAAGATAAACAAATATAGTAAGAATCAAACCTACAAAAGAATGAAGGGGACGATGAGAGAGAGAGATTGAAAGGGAAGGGAATAACAAATACCAATAAGGGACGCCTCAAATTCAGGCACTAAAACCCGTTGAATCATCCATCAACCATGAACTATTCTCTCTCTTTGCGAATGTGTATATATAATGGGTCCTCTTCAGCTAATCTCTGGTTAATTTGTAGGCTCTCTCTCTCTCGAATAGTGATTGAAGATATATATATATATGTGGGTTTGGAAAGTATGTATATTTATGGCAAAAGAGACGTGTTATTGCCATCTATTAGGCACAAGCACCGGGCCCATATCAACTGCATATCATCACCCTCCTTAGAGCATATACAACAGAAAGGACCTAGATCTGGGAGTGGGAGTGCAGACCTTGTGTTGACTGGACAAAAGTCAGGGAGTGGGAGTACAGAAAAGTGGGTGTTTTGCAACAGAAAGGACCTTGAGGTCCTGGGAGTGCAGAACAGTGCTGACTGGATTATTATTTGATATTTTTCTGTTTTATTTAATTCGTTATCAGAAACCGTTTAACCTAGTCATAATTTAAACAATTTTGGAAATAAATAATTAATGACAATCAATTATTAATAAATTCAACACGAATATAAAATTTGATACAATAAATTAAGTGCAAAAAAGTAAAATAATAAAATAAGTGCAAAAATTAATACAATAAATTAAGTGAAAATTGTAACACAATGTATTAATATAATAAAATAATTAAAAAGATGAATACAATGCACGAGACCCAGCGTCGCCCGACATATTTCACGAGAATAATTGAAACGAGAGAGGAGAATTTGGGAAGGAGAGAGTGAAGTTGGATAGTTGAAGTAGAAAGTGGTGTGAAAAAAAATGAGAGGAGAGGGGTATTTATAGGGGTTTTTTTGCTGATTTTTGAATTTAAAAAAAAAAACTAGCCGTTCAGGACACGTGGCAGCGCCACACGCTGCCAGCGCAGCAGAAGGCGCGCCGGCGCGTCCAGCGCGCCGGCGCGTCCAGCGCGCCCGGCCAGCAAGAGGGGAACGGGTAGCGGTGCAAGGGGAGCGGGAGCGCGAAATTGGGGAGCGGAGCCGAGCTTTTTGGCCTCCACAGCAGAACGGCCCGCGCGCCCGGCCAGCAAATGGCACGGCGCGGGGAGCGGGACCGTTTTGTTGTCCTTGCTCTTAGTCCTTCCTTTCACCTCTCACACTCACACCACACGTCTTGGTGCCCTCTATTTTCTCATTTAAACTTTCCATTGATTATGGTACGAGCGATGATATTTGGGTTGACTAAATAGACTGATCCAATATCTCTTATGGGATTTGGACGACCATTCATATGATTGCTCAGGGCTAAAGCTGTTACAATGAATGCATTTTTTTTATGAGGATAAATTTAAGGAAAAATTTCACTTTAATACTCTGCTAAACATTTAATTTCACTTTAATATTTTTGTATAAATTTTTTGCACTTTCATACTGAAATCAAACATTTAATTTCATTTTAGTATTCAACTGTTAACTTTATGTTAGTTTGGATGCAAAAAGGTAAAAGGATTATAATACCCCTAACAACCCAAATTTTCAAACTCATGTCATTGAACTCAGAACTTAAGAATAAGTAAAGTGACAATAATGACCTTCATTGTTAGGGTATTAAAATGAAAATTTCTCTATTTTTAAACTAAAATCAGTTTTTTTTTTTAATAAATTCAATTTTTACTTATGAAAATTATTTTTATTTTTCGAAAATTCAGATTTTATTTTTAAAAATACATAAAAATCAGTTTTTAATTTAATTAATATTTTTATTTTTAATATTAATAATAAAATATTAATTAAATTAAAAAAACACTGATTTTTATGTATTTTTAAATTAAAATCTGATTTTTTGAAGAAAAAAAAGAATTTTCATTAATAAAAGCTGAATTTATAAAAAAAAATGATTTTTTATATATTTTTAAATTAAAATCTGAATTTTCGAAAAATAAAAATAATTTTCATAAATAAAACTGAATTTATATAAAAAAACATAATTTATTTTAAAAAGAGTGAAAATTTTATTTTAATACCCTAACAATGGAGGGTATTATTGTCATTTCACTTATTTTTAAGTTCTGAGTTCAATGGCATGGGTTTGAAAATTTGAGTAATAGTTGGGAGTATTATGGTCTTTTTACCTTATTCCATCCAAACTAACAGAAAGTTAACGATTGGGTACTAAAGTGAAATTAAATGTTTGGTTTAGGTATGAAAGTGCAAAAAATTTATGCTAGGATATCAAAGTGAAATTAAATGTTTGGCAGAGTATTAAAGTGAAAATTTCCCTAAATTTAACATAAACTATTTGTATCCTAAAAATTGTATGAACTCATCTAATTACACACTCTTGAGCTCCAACATTCACTGTGATGTAGAAAAGGTAGTAATGGGAAGACACATATTGGCGGATCAGTGGAAAATAACTAGACCCACGTGCTTCTTTTTCTCTCTCAACAGAGAGACCCAAGCTTAACCCTATTCCCGTCTAGTGTTGCTGCCACCGGTGGCTACTGTGGCTCCGGCCACGGCGCTTGCCGATGGGCCTCTTCCTTTCGTGCTCTCTAGTGGTGTCTGTCCGCCTCTAGTTCTTGTCGTTGTCATGCTCTCCCGCTGACCGCCGCCTCTGTCCAACGTTTTTCAACGCACTCCGGCCAGATCTAAGCCCCGTGCCACCGCCCACAAACTTCCCCCTCGCCGCGCCGGCCAAATTCTATTCCCCTTCGTGGCCCTCCTCCCCTAACCCCTCCGACCCGAGCTGCCACCCAGCACCCCATTCTCCACCTCCACTCTCCTCCGACAACTCTCCGGTCAAACACATGTTGTCCTTTTTACCCCAACATCCTTTTGGCCCGATCCTTCCCTCGGCACTCCCCCCCCCCCCCCACTGACCAGTTCCCCTACCTCAAGTCAGTTTCGGACCCCACGACGGTCAAATCCGCCGCTACGTTGACCAAATGTGTCGCTCACCGACTATTTCCCCTCTACCCTCCCTCATCGGCAACGACCAAGGCAGCCTCTCTACTCCGGATTCAGCTCCCAATGACGACGACTCAACTACCTCCACTTGAACCTCTTTGCCACAACCTTCCTCCTGCCAGACGGTCAGATCTGCGCCCAGCTTCTCCCGAAACACTACAGTCGAAGCCTAGCTATGCTCCTACTTTATGTGTTTACCCGGCCAGTCCCGTGCACCAGCACCTAGCGGATCAGATCTCCACCCGTTGACGCCTTCCATCTCGCCTCGACCCCAAGCTCACTAATCGGAGATCGGTCACGAGTGGTCTTTGTCTGTCTTTGATGTTTATCGTTGTTTACTTTGTGTATTGCTTATTTGATTTTTGTTTGTCCTTTCTGCTGGAATCTCAGATATCCGATAGGTGTGGCTGCTGCCTATAGTAGCGTGACTGGTCGGGAGTCTTTATCGGTGGATCATTCTCGAGAGCCGATAAGGATGACCGACCTGGTAGTAGTTTTTATCTAGGCGATGCGTCACCCGTCTTGAGAGTTATTCATCTCGTTGGTTGTTCCTCAGGTTCTCGTGAACGACCGATGGATGCAACGCTTGTACGGTTTGTGATGTGTTCGGTTTGTAAGGTTTGCTAAGTTATTAATGAATCTTTCCTTTTAAAAAACATTCACCATGATGCCACATTATCACCCCAAACCCACCAAAAATTCGAGTCAATTTCATTCTTTCTCACACAAACAAGGACATAATTGTAATAAGATGGTGTCATGTGGACAAGTGTCTATTTTTTCACCAATTCACTAATTTAATATTTTCTGGTTCGTTTGGACTCCGATTAGCTTCAAACTTGCGTAAATATTTTCTTTTTCCAAGGGCTATCTATCAAGTAGCATATTGAATATATTTTGAAGCACAAAAATAAAAATTTATATCGAGGTGATAACAATAATGTTGAGGGTTGATAAATCTTCACTAATAAATATTTTATATCGGGAGTGATCAATCTAGTGCTAAAATATTGATAATAACGTATTGATGTGATAAAAATAAGTAATGAGGTGATAAAAACCATGTTCAATTTTGATAATAAGAGTGATAAACTAGAGTTTAGTGTTCATAAAAACACATGTAACGGGATGATAAAACACATGTAATTTATTGATAAACATAGTGTTTATTATTGATAAAACTAGTTTTTAGTATTCATAAAAAAACATGTGATGAGGTGATAAAAAAACATGTTCGGTTTTGGAAAATGAGGTGATAAAACTAGTGTTAAGTGTTGATAAAACAAGTGTAAAATGTTGATAAAATCAGTGTAAAGTGTTGATAAAAATCACGCAAATATAATTTTTTTTAAATCATCCCCAAAATAGTGTTGATAAAAAAAACATGTGACGGAGTGATAAAACACATGTAATTTAGTGATAAACATAGTGTTTAATATTGATAAAATTAGTGCTTGGTGTTCATAAAAAAACATGTGATGAGGTGATAAAACAAGTGTTCAGTGTTGATAAAATCAGTGTAAAGTGTTGATAAAAGTTACCCAGATATAGTTTTTTTTTAAATCAGCCCCAAAATAGTGTTGATAAAAAAAGTATGTGACGAGGTGATAAAACACATGTAATTTAGTGATAAACATATTGTTTAATGTTGATAAAACTAGTGCTTAGTGTTCATAAAAAAAACAAGTTACGAGGTGATAAAAAAACATGTTCAGTTTTGGAAAATGAGGTGATAAAAATAGTGTTCAATGTTGATAAAACGAGTGTAAAGTGTTGATAAAACCAGTGTAAAGTGTTGATAAAAATTGGGGAAATTTTCAATATAATACCCTGCCAAACATTTAATTTCAGTATAATACCTTAGCAAAAAAATTGCACTTTCATACCTAAACCAAACATTTAATAATAGTTTCATACCCAAACGTCAGATTCTATTAATTTTTAGCAATAAAACTAATGAAAGGTATTATGGAATTTTTATTATACTGAAAATAAATGTTTGACAAAGTATTATATTGAAATTTTTCCTAAAAATTACCTAGATATAATTTTTTTAAATCTCCCTAAAATAATTTTTTTCGTGCTTCAAAACATATTCATCACTGATCTTGATAGAAAGCCATTGGAAAAACAAAAATTTTGGCGCAAGTTTGAAGCCAATCGAAGTTCAAACGAAGCGGAAAAAATTAAATTAGTGAATATGGTAAAAAAATATAATCTATTCTTAAAAAAATATGATAGTTTTACTAAAAAGCTCCAACCACTTACCAAAAAGTGTTGTTTTTGCAGTCAACAACTCAATTGCATCTCATCCATCCATTCTTAAATTGGATGGCTTGGATTTGTTCACACGGTTTTTACGTTAAGAGTGGTTTCTATTTGATTTTTTCTCTACTTCCTATTCAGATTTTTGTTGTTTACTTATTTTTGTAAGATATGAGAAGGAAAGTAGTGGAGGTCAGACTGTCCAAGATATGGAGATTACCATTGTCCCCTCTTTTCCTATTAATTATATCTCCTTTTCTATTGATTATTTAAACAAAGGAGTGATAACATTGCTTAATAACTTCCATAATGTACTTGTGTGTTACTGGTTTTCACTTTTTATTTTGTCAGATTAAAAACACAGATTACTGAGCTAGTGGTTGTTGAACCAAAGATTACAAAGGAAGAGAACAAATCAAATAGAAACCACCTATTAACGTAAAAACTGTGTGAACCAATCCAAGCCATCCAATTTAAGAATGGATGGATGAGATGCAGTTGAGTTGTTGACTGAAAAAAAACAACACTTAGGGTAAGTTGTAGGGTCTTTTTGGTAAAACTATCATATTTTTTTTTACCAATTCACAAATTAAAAATTTTCCCACTTCGTTTGAAATCCGATTGGCTTCAAACTTGCACCAATATTTTTGTTTTTTCAAGGGCTTTCTATCAAGATCACTCATGAGTATATTTTGAAGCACGATTTTTTTTTTATTTTCAGGCTGATTTAAAAAAAAAATTATATCTGGATAATTTTTATCAACACTTTACACTGATTTTATCAACACTGGACACTAGGTTTATCACCTCAATTTTCAAAACAAAACATGCGATTGGCCTCAAACTTGCTTCAATATTTTTTTTTCAAGGGCTTTCTGTTAAGATCAGTGGTGAATATGTTTTAAAGAAAGAAAAAAATAAATTATTTCGGGGATGATTTAAAAAGAAATTATATTTGGGTAATTTTTATCAACACTTTATACTGGTTTTATCAATACTTTACTCTGGTTTTATCAACACTGAACACTAGTTTTATCACATCATTTTCCAAAACTGAACATGATTTTTATCACCTCATCACATGTGTTTTTTGTGAACATTAAGCACTATTTTTTTCAACACTAAACACTATGTTTATCACTAAATTACATGTGTTTTATCACCCCATCACATGTTTTTTTTTATCAAAACTAAGCTCTAGTTTATCACACTTATTATCAAATTTGTACACGTTGTTTATCACCTTATTAATTCTTTTTTTTATCACCTCAGTACATGTTTTTTTATCAACATTTAGCACTAGTTAGATGCCCTGATATAAAACATTTAGGGTAAACTACAAATGCACACTCTTAAGTATGCACGTTAAACCGATGAATACCCTGAATTTTAAAGTTAACTGATGCATACCCTGAAGTTACGAGTTGTAACTCAAAACCCCTCCGTCAGCTAAAATGGCGAAAATACCCTCAACTACACTTCAATAATTATGTAAAAAAATTATTTAAAAATTACTTTTGTTATATATATATATATTTACTTATTAAATGACTTCATTTTTATTTAAAAAAATCACTTCATTTATATTTTTAAAAAATTATTTAAAAAAATGACTGAGGGTATTTTCGTCATTTTAGCTGACAGAAGGGGTTTTGAGTTACAACTCGTAACTTCAGGGTATGCATCAGTTAACTTTAAACTTCAGGGTATTCATTGGTTAAACGTGCATACTTAAGGGTATGCATTTATAGTTTACCCAAACATTTATTAGTGAAAATTTATCAACATTGAACATTATTTTTATCACCCCGATATAACTTTTTTATTTTCGTGCTTCAAAATATATTCATGACTGATCTTGATTTAAAGCCCTTGAAAAAATAAAAATATTGGTGCGACTTTGAAGCTAATCGGAGTTGAAACGAAGCGGGAATGATTAAATTAGTGAATTGTTGAAGAAAAAATGAACACTTGTCCACATGGCACCATGCTATTACAATTATGTCCTTGCTAGTGTGAGAAGGGAAGAAAGTAGCGTGCGTTTTGGGTTAGATTGGGGTGATGATGTTGCATTATGGTGAATGTTGGATCTTAAGGGTGTATGGCTAGGATTGGTTCACATAGGTTTTAGGATAAAGGAGTTTCTATTAGATTTATCCAACTAACTTTTAGTATATTTTGACATAAATTACAAGGAAGAAGTCATGGGTCGTTCGGGCCGGTCCAAATGGCATACCAAAAAAAAGGAAGTCTATCAACGGTAATCAAGTAAGGGAAATCAGTTAAGGATGGAATTTTAGGAATTTAGTAGGTTGTTTCCTTTTAATGAAAATCCTTTAATAGACTAATTGTATTAGGAATACGGAAATTGGGCAACGAATTATCAATTATGGTTGTATTAGAAATTTGCGTTTTATAATAAGGTTTATTGAAGAACTTTTTTTTTCGGTGCTCTCCCAAACCCTTCTAGGGTTCACCCATCAACCCTCTAAGGTTTCATCTCAAACCCCAAAAGGGGTGGCTCTGCGCGATTCTGGCGCCTCCTCACCACTTCCCGCCTCCTCCCTTCGACCTCTCAATGAAGCTTGACAGGCCGTGGATCCCGTACCCGCTGGCTCGTCTGCTCGGCTCGCCTCACCGTCGCCAAGCAGCCGTCCGCCTTGGACACCGGCAGCCGCACCAGTTGCAGCCCATCACCCCCGCATGCATCTTCCCTCGTCTGACCACTTGCAAGGGCCACCATGGCGTCCTCACCCGGTGCCAGTTTGGCACATGCTCGAACCATATCGGTATGGAGATCGACCGATCATCTCTCCACATCTGTACGATGAATGAGTCGTCGGGCATAACCGGCCGGGCACAATCGAAGCCCAACTGCAGGTGGGGGCGGGTGTTCTAAGGTCCCCCGGGCCGCCGCCGGCTATGATCCTGATTCCCTTTGAACAATGGATCCCTATTAGGGTTCCTAGTCATATACTGATGTCGTTCAAACGTCGCGCTCCGCGACCCCCAAGATCAAAGACGGTCACGGTAATCGTCTTGGGGTCAGTCAACACGTCACCGGTACCGGCCAACCCGGATGGTGAAGCAGAGATGGAACTGTGGCCACAGGGACAGATGGGCCACTAACCGGCACCTCTTAGGCCTCTGCTCTGTCGCTATACCCAGGAGACTATTCCGGTGAAGCTACGAGGCCTCCTTAAGTTTAACCCAGCAATCGGTCCCCGACCTCGAACCAACAGACTGGGAATGAAGGAACGAAGCCCGGGAACAGGGACCTTACCGGGGATGCAAACTATATCGTCGTCTCTAGATGGGGAGCAGGGGGGCTCGCTAGAACCGGCAAAGCGTATGGGCCAAGCAACGGGGACAAGGGTACATGAAGGAGCAACTGGATTGTAGGAGAGCACTGATGAGCCGAGTTTGGAACAGATCCATAAACTACAACTGTAGGGACATGACCTTCCGCGGGAAGAATGATAGGACCCGGCGGGGGTGGAAAGGTCAGGTTGGGACCTATATCCACAAACCCGCGGCTACCAGTGCCGGGGAGTCTCGGGAAATCCGCAACCAAGGCATTACTTCCTGCTTTTTATTCTGTCTTAGGTCGAATAAACTTTTCCTTAGTTAGGATTAGGGCTTTGGGTCTTAGTATTTTTGAAATTTCGGTAGGAGGAACTCATAAGTTCGGATCTGCGATTCAAAGCAGACTATTTTTATGGATTCATGAGCACCTGATGGACCATAGTCGATCGAGACAAAAATCTGAAATCCTGGACAGTTATGTCCTACCCTGTAAAGTTGTTGTTCTACATTAATACAATACCTCTATACTCGTTTCAAAAAGAAATTTGAGTTTTGGATGACCTCCTTGACTATATATATCAACAAAGGAATAACATAAAATAAACTAAGAATTAAAATTCAGATTTAGTTCTCTTATTAAGGTGTAAGTTCTCTCTAACGAATTTGTGTCGTTCACGATTGCGAGAGAGAAGAACAAGGACTCACCTTCGCGGAGCCGAAACTTCAACTCTATCGCATCTTTCGATCATGTAACACAATCCCGAAGTCCGGGTTCCAACATAGTGGTATCAGAGCCACGTATCATGGGGCCACCAAAATATTTGGAGAAAAAGTTCGACCAGTTTATGGCAACATATCATGTTGATCAGGCCAAAATAGAGGCTCGGTTCAAAGAGTTGGCAGTCTGAATCGATACCTTGTTCGGCACGGCACCGGCGAACCAACAAGAGCAGAATTTTGCAGTCGACGGACGATAGCAGGAGAAGACCGTACAAGTAGCATTTGGCACGGGGTCTAGCGGCGATAAAGGGATTCAGGATCCTCCCCTCGTACGTCTTGATTTTCCGAGGTTCGATGGACGTTTGGAACCAAGTGCGTGGCTGAATTGTAGTGATGGGTATTTCCTTCACCAACAGAGATATGCAGGGGAGAAGGTCTTGTTGGCCTCGTTTCATTTGGATGACGATGTGTAGCTTTGGTATATGACTCTATAGAAGGTCCGCCCGAACATTACATGGTTAGTATTTAAACATTTTTGCAATACTCATTTTAGTTCCATGTTGTCAGGTAACAAGATAGGAGAGCTAGCCAAGCTGATGCAGAATGGGTCGGTTTATGAGTACGTTGCGAGGTTTGAACGTCTGGATGCACAGGTTCCTGATTTGAAAATCGACTAGGAAATCTCTTTGTTCCTGAGCGATCTTAAGGGGAAAGTGGCAATTGATGTGGAGATACAGCAGCCTAAGGACTTAACAACAACCATGTGATTCACTAAGTTGTATGATAAACTAGCTCAGGAGGATACCTTTGTTCCACGTCGACAACCGGTCATGGAGAATGGTCCTCGGCCTTTCGTCAAGCGTATTTCAAAAGCAAAGAAGAAAGATCTCATTTCTAAGGGTCTCTTCTTTAACTGTGATGAAGCTTAAAGCCTCGGTCACAAATGTAAAAAGTTATTTTGGTTGGAGTTGGTTCATGAGGAAGGGGACGACGCTAATACTGTGCCCACGGAAGAGGCCAATCCCTCTATTTTGATTCATACTCTTGTTGGGTCTCAAGGTATGGTTGGAGATGAACCAACTCGCAGCGGAAAATCAATGAAAACCAAGAGACGATTAAACTGTGAAACAACTAACAAAGAATGGATTCACAAGAGAAAAATTCAGCACTATATCTTACCAAAACAAGAACACCGGGTAACGAATGATTGGCTTGAGTCTCCAAGACGCCTACGTATCCACATGGGAATGAAAGCCACGTAGTTCTTCTCTTTCAGGACTCAAGAACACAAAAATGGAGGTGGGAGCTTGCCAAACCCGAAATTGCAAGGGAAGGGGGAGAGAAGTTGTGTTTCCTATTCTTGTCTTGTGTTTGTTATGTTTAAAAAAGATGACTTAAACATAACAAAACCCATACTTGTCCAACTAAAGGCATGGGACAAGTATGGTGTCAAGTAAGGTGTAAATAGGACAAAGTATGGCAAGACAAGATTGGGTTAGGTGGTGAATCACCAACACCTTAATCCTTGTCTTGCTTACTTAGTACTAATTAATCAAGACTTGATTAATTAGTTCCATGGGCCTTGGTTGCATGGGCCTTTCATGGGCCTCTTGGAACATGGCCCGTGGCCATTTCCAACGAGGTCCCGTGATTCGCTCATCGCCTCCATGCCTTCCATACCGGAAATGTCCAACATTATCCGACGCGATCAATCCCAAGACTCCAAGTCTTGTCTCGATCCGTAAAGTCCTATTCACTTACGGGCACATGACCCAAAACCCAGTTTTGGTCATGTCCCGAGACAACTCCCTTTTGGCCATTCTCCATAAATGTGTAAATGAGTTTCATCCTCCGGTGTGACCCTTAGGTTTATGCATGTCAATAGATCAACGTAAAATCCCATTTTACTTGATCCTATTTAAGTGGCAACTAACGAGACTTTAGTATTGCCTGACACTACATAACGAATCGACCCTGTCGATTCTAACCTTTCCGTCGTCCCTGTCATTATCCTTTTATCTCCGATATCCTGATTGAGATAAGGCATAGAGCCGTCATCCTTATTATTCTCAATCACCGTTCCTTGATATGTGAGATGACTGAAGATATGATACCCAGTATCATGTGCATGGCCATGCTATTCTTTCAGTCACTCTCGATCAAGCGGCCGAGAACCGATATCTTTCCCATACCTTAGTATGAGGGATAAATCCCTTAGCCGTCTTTCGTGTCACTCATGTAGCCCGTCCCCAAGCCAATCCTGGCCGTTATGGAAGCCCTGTTACGGACAACATTAGGCTCAGGTCAAACTCAGTTGTTGACTACATAGCGATCACAAAGACTCCTTGGTTGACTAGGAATCCCATTCCAATGACTAACAGAACGTAAGCCATAAAGAGCCATCTTTCATACTAGTCGCTTCTAGTGAAGCTTTGTTGACTAGGGACCCATCGAGTGTGATCTATCTCGATCTATGGTTCTATTCGCATGGTGGGCATAGATCAGAGCACACATCGATATATTACTCCAACACATAAGTAATATAAAGCCGCTTTAATTTTATTGCTAACGATGATATATACATTTGGACATTTAGGATTGAACTACGGGCACTAAGACTAACAATCTCCCACTTGCCCTAGTTCCAATCTAAACTCCAATATGTCCCCATCGACTTTACATGTCTAACATGTTCAGGCAGTGACACTGCCTTAGTCAAAGGGTTGGCTATGTTATCATCTGTTGCAATATCGGTTATCTTCACTTCACCTCAGTTCAGTATTTATCTGATGAGGTGGATACGCCGCAGTACATGTTTGGATTTGTTATACGATCTAGGCTTTTAGCTTGCGCAATGGCCCTTGTGTTGTCGCAAAATGGATTCACCGGGCTGGATGGGTTTTTGATTACACCCAACCCTGCCGTGAATTTCCAAATCCACATAGCCTCCTTAGTTGCCTCTGCAGCATCCATGTACTTGGCCTCTGTCGTAGATTCGGCAGTGGTATCTTGCTTTACGCTCTCCCAGCTAAAGCTCTGCCCTTCAGCGTAAACACATATCCTGATTGACTTCTAAAGTCATCTGGATTTGTCTTGGAAAACTAGCGTCTACTCATCCTTCGACGACTAGTTCAGCATCATCTTTCCCTCGGGTTAGACTGATGTCTACTGGTACAACATAAGGCTTACGAAACGTCCGGTCTCGTACATGTCATGGCATTTATGATCGATCCTGCCCCTAGGTACATGGGATTCTTATCATCCTTTTCATCTCATCAGGTGTCTTAGGACACTGAGTCTTGCTGAGATGAATGCCATGACTAGTGGGTAAGAGTCCTTTCTTTGAATTGAGCATTAAGAACCTACTCAATGCCTTGTTCACATAGGTTCCCTGACTTAAATCCAAGACCCTCTTGGTGCGATCTCTACATATCTTAATCCTTAAGATATAAGAAGCATCGCCTAAGTCCTTTGTTGAAAAACACTTCCTCAACCAAGCTTTAGTCTCGTGCAAGGTTGGGATGTCGTTTTCAATGAGAACCAGAAAGGTAATCTTGCTCCCACTAGCCTTCTTATAAACGCAAGATTCATCCTCGTTCTTGATTAAGCCAAATCCAATTACAGCTTCATCAAAACGAAGGATCCAATTCCGAAAAGTTCGTTCCAATCCATAAATGGATTTCAACAACTTATAAATCTTTCCCTTATTCTTCGGATCATCAAAACCTTTGGGCCGAGACATATAAACGTATTCAGTCAAATTTCCATTTAGGAAAGCGGTTTTGACATCCACTTGCCATATCTCGTAATTATGATACGCAGTTATGTCAAGAAGAATTTGGATCGATTTTGACCATAGCCACTAAGGAGAAGGTTTCCTCATAGTCAATCCATTGGATCTGCCTATAACCTTTCGCCACCAGTTGAGCTTTGTAGGTCAGAGGGATGTCATCCATGTCCATCTTCACCTTGAAGATCCATTTGCATCCGATGGTCCTAAAACCATTGATGGGATCAACCGGTTCCTAGACTCGGTTGTCCGACATGGATTGCATTTCCTCCCTCATGGCTCCCAGCCATAACTCGGAGTCGGGCCCATCCACAAACTCTTGAAAGGTGGCTGGATCATCGTGATCCACCATGACTTCATTGTCACCTCCGGATACCATATCTTGGAGGTGGAAGATTGACCCTTTTAAATCGCCTTGGACCTTCCGGAATTGTAACAGGAATTGGTTCTCACTCTACGACAATCTCTGCCTCCTTTCTACTGGGTTGTCAATTGGTTTAGACAGATCTGTACCATCCTGAATTTCTTCGAGATGCACAGTCCTTCCAATGACGTCTTTGGAAACAAAACTTCTTTTCCATTAAGACCCCACCCCATGCGACGAACACCATGTTCTCACTGGGATTGTAGAAGTAGTATCCCCTTGTTGCTTTGGGATACCACACGAAGGTGCATATCTCAGATCTTGGTTCGAGCTTAGTCGAAACCAAATGTTTCACATAAGCCTCGCAACCACAAATCTTTAGGAAGGACAAAGCGGGCATCATCCCATATCATTTTAAAATGGTGTCCCTTCCACACCCTTCGTCGAAGCCCGATTCACTATGAATGCGGTCGTCTCTAGAGCATAATCCCAGAAAGAGATTGGGAGATCAGTCCAACTAATAATGGAACGGACCATTGTCTAACAATGTCCGATTTCTCCGTTTGGCTACACCTTTCATCTACAGTGTCCCAAGAGGAGTCCATTCCAAAAGGATCCCATTCTCTTTTAGATGATCTAATAACTCTGTGGTCAAGTATTTTCCACCTCGATCCAATCGAAGTGCCTTAATACCTTTGTCCAACTGGTTTTCTACTTTAATCTTAAACTCTTTGAATTTATCAAAAGCTTCAGACTTATGTCTCAGCGAATAGACATAGCCATATTTACTGTAATCATCAGTAAATGTGATAAAGTAGCTAAAACCCCTCCTGGCAAGTGAAGTTATTGGTCTACACACATTCGAGTGTATCAGCCCCAATAATTCACCCGCCCTTTCATCGCGATCGATAAAGGGCACTTTAGTCATTTTTCCCATCAAACAAACCTTGCACCTATCGATCGAATGGAATTCGAATGAACCTGAAAGCCCGCACTTCTGAAGTGCTGATAGGCGCTTCTTGTTTATGCGGCCCAAATGACAGTGCCATAACAGAGTTAGGTTTAAATCGTTTGATTTGGACCTCTTGATACTAACGGAATATATAGAACTTGAGGCATTGTTACCCATATCTAATATGTACAATCCTCCAACCAAGTCAGTACTGGTATAAAACATATCATTGCATAGAACATTGAAAACTCCATTTCCAATATTAACATTATATCCTTCCTTGTCAAACACGGATACAGATATAATATTCCTACTAAAAGTAGGTATGCAATATACATTATACAATACTAAGACAAGGCCTCTTGGCAAAGCAAGACTCATGGATCCTACAGTAGTTGCCACAACTCTGAGGTCCACTTCGTGCTTTCCAAACCTCTCCTACTTTCAGCCACTATATATTAGTGCATGTGTGAGATTCAGTCCTGGTATCTAATACCCATGAATCTTTGGAAGTAGAGAGATGTAGCTCTATATAGTTAATACCGGATGAAGGCACGGTCCCACCGCCCTTCCTTAGATCATCCAAGTTTCCTGATGAAGGCGCAGTCTCACTGCCATTCTTCAGATCATCCAGGCTATTTGATGAAGGCGCAGTCCCACTGCCCTTCTTCAGATCAGCCGTGAATTTCCTGTAATCCCGGTTCCAATGACCAGACTGTTGGCAGTAGAAGTAGACATTCTCAGGTGTCTCATCTTTCTTGCCAAGTGCGCATGGGCCCCGCCCTTGCCACTTCCAATTCCCTTCTTGACCATCAGAATATCCTTGGATCCCAGATCCCTGATATATTCTTCTCAGCAATTAATGACACTTCATGTAACTCTGATATGGTCTTAGAGACAGCCTTGTCAAGGACATATTCTTTGCGTTCATACTTGAGGACTATCCTCAAAATTCTGTACCAGTCCAAATAGTTTGTCCCATTTAGCTTGACCCTGTCAAGAATGGTTTTCAACTATGGCCCGTCACTATGTAGGTGCTCCGCTAATGCGCACGACACCCACATATGTCGTCCAAACCTAGTACCCCGCTTTCCCATGGATGCTCCGCTAATGCGCACGACACCCATAGGACGGGGAGGTAGTAAGGTGTTGATAATTGGGAGGTATCGGACATGACCCGCTTTTACTTGTCCGGTTGTGTTTAAAACTTTGACACATCCTAGATGCGATGAGCACATCAACTACATTCCAAATGCAATGATGCCTCAAATTACATCCAATGTAATTCTTCCTTCGAACCCGTCAACTACATCCAATGTAATGACGATTCTAAGGGCTCACACACAAGGATTAAAATTCCAATTTTATCTTTGCATGTGAGGTGATATGCTCGGTAAATAAAGTTAAGCATGCAATTCTAAAACACAGAATTAATCATGCATAAACTAAACCAAGCATAAAGCGATAAATGTGCACATAATAGCCCCCTAAACTAACTCCCACTAGCTTCTTGAGCTCCACCGACTCCAACCCGATGCCAACACCCGAAAAGCCACCAAATGACCTTTTCGCCCTTTCTTCGTCTTGAGTAAAATATTACAATTTAATACACGACTCACGGGTCGGGAATAAATAAATATTACAAACAAGTGGTTCGACGACCACACCTTGAAAGAATAATTACACGCTAACTCTAACGGCTCGCAGGCCGTGAAAAGCGATAAATAATTAAATCGAGCTCGGGGCTATTATGTACACCATGCCAACATCACATCACACATCGTGTTATCAAACAAGCATGTTATCAAACATCATGTGATTTTCCGGTTTTAATTAATAGCCAAGTTTCGAAATTTTTTGATGCTCGGTTTATCGAAACCGTTCAAAAATGAAACTTTTGAACATTTGATCTTCGAGTTCGTCATGACGGTTCCAAACTCGTCATAACTAACAAAACGGTTTAGCCTTGGCATATAAACCATCAAATGGTCATCCTTGGCCTAGCTCCGTCCAACGGAGCCCCGTTCGGTCCCGGTTTCGGCTCCCCGAGAGTCCCGCTCCCGAGACCCGAAAAATCAAATTTTTTTTCAAAATTTCCAGATTTGAAATAATTTTCAAAAATTCATTTTACATGCATTAAATCCATGAACAAGAATTTAAAACATGTTATCAAACAATTTAGCAAAACAACATGCCAAAAACGAAACTTTCAAGCAAAACCGAAACTTTGAACACCGTCTTGTGAATCCCGAAGGTAGCACGGCTCTGATACCACTGTTGGGTCTCGAGGTATGGTTGGAGATGAACCAACTCGCAGCGGAAAATCAATGAAAACCAAGAGACGATTAAACCGTGAAACAACTAACAAAGAATGGATTCACAAGAGAAAAATTCAGCACTATATCTTACCAAAACAAGAACACCGGGTAACGAATGATTGGCTTGAGTCTCCAAGACGCCTACGTATCCACATGGGAATCAAAGCCACGTAGTTCTTCTCTTTGAGGACTCAAGAACACAAAAATGGAGGTGGGAGCTTGCCAAACCCGAAATTGCAAGGGAAGGGGGAGAGAAGTTGTGTTTCCTATTCTTGTCTTGTGTTTGTTATGTTGAAAAAAGATGACTTAAACATAACAAAACCCATACTTTTCCAACTAAAGGCATGGGACAAGTATGGTGTCAAGTAAGGTGTAAATAGGACAAAGTATGGCAAGACAAGATTGGGTTAGGTGGTGAATCACCAACACCTTAATCCTTGTCTTGCTTACTTAGTACTAATTAATCAAGACTTGATTAATTAGTTCCATGGGCCTTGGTTGCATGGGCCTTTCATGGGCCTCTTGGAACATGGCCCGTGGCCATTTCCAACGAGGTCCCGTGATTCGCTCATCGCCTCCATGCCTTCCATACCGGAAATGTCCAACATTATCCGACGCGATCAATCCCAAGACTCCAAGCCTTGTCTCGATCCGTAAAGTCCTATTCACTTACGGGCACATGACCCAAAACCCAGTTTTGGTCATGTCCCGAGACAACTCCCTTTTGGCCATTCTCCATAAATGTGTAAATGAGTTTCATCCTCCGGTGTGACCCTTAGGTTTATGCATGTCAATAGATCAACGTAAAATCCCATTTTACTTGATCTTATTTAAGTGGCAACTAACGAGACTTTAGTATTGCCTGACACTACATAACGAATCGACCCTGTCGATTCTAACCTTTCCGTCGTCCCTGTCATTATCCTTTTATCTCCGATATCCTGATTGAGATAAGGCATAGAGCCGTCATCCTTATTATTCTCAATCACCGTTCCTTGATATGTGAGATGACTGAAGATATGATACCCAGTATCATGTGCATGGCCATGCTATTCTTTCAGTCACTCTCGATCAAGCGGCCGAGAACCGATATCTTTCCCATACCTTAGTATGAGGGATAAATCCCTTAGCCGTCTTTCGTGTCACTCATGTAGCCCGTCCCCAAGCCAATCCTGGCCGTTATGGAAGCCCTGTTACGGACAACGTTAGGCTCAGGTCAAACTCAGTTGTTGACTACATAGCGATCACAAAGACTCCTTGGTCTAAGGATACATGACAAGCTACAACACTGAATATGTTCATGACTTAATTTATGGCACATATTCAGGGCGGGTCGTCCAATATCATGTCCCACATGATATCTATGATCAGACTCCGGAATCCCATTCCAATGACTAACAGAACGTAAGCCATAAAGAGCCATCTTTCATACTAGTCGCTTCTAGTGAAGCTTTGTTGACTAGGGACCCATCGAGTGTGATCTATCTCGATCTATGGTTCTATTCGCATGGTGGGCATAGATCAGAGCACACATCGATATATTACTCCAACACATAAGTAATATAAAGCCGCTTTAATTTTATTGCTAACGATGATATATACATTTGGACATTTAGGATTGAACTACGGGCACTAAGACTAACAACTCTATCCGCCACAGTGGCCCCGTAGACCATGAGGATCCGAGGTACCATGGGGGGTAAGACCTTGTTGAATTTAATTTACTTGGGCTCAACGTATAGCTTTGTGGATAAAGGTTTTGCACAAACGGTGGGCTTGAGGTCCATTCTCGGCCTGTTTTATGCGTCCTCGTGGTCAATGGGGAGAGTATGCTAGACCAGGTGTGTGCCACCTGGCTCCGATTCAGGTTGGTACGGTTGTGTTCAATTTTTATTTATTTGTCTTACCCTTGTGTGGTTTTAGCGCAATACTTGGGGTTAACTGGTTGCATACTCTAGGTGATAAATTGTGGAATTTTGATCACATGAACATGCGATTCACTTTATTGGATCGTCCTATTGTATTGCGTGTCCTACGACCCAAGTTAGAAACAGCGTCCTACACTTCCCTATCTAGCGTCAGCTCTAAGGAGCACCAATGCACCGCCCTACTCGGAGATTTCTCATACATTTTTTCTACTCCCATCGGGCTTCCACCGCAACGATCCGATGACCACCACATTCACTTGCTGCTGGACACAACAAACGTGGTAGTACGACCGTACTGTTACCCACACCGTCAAAAATATGAGATCAGACACCAATGTCAGGATGTAAAACCCCAATTATTTCTAGAGGGTATTATTGGAAAATCGAAACGTCAAGGTAGATTTTTGCAACGAGAGAAGTTGAGAGGGAAAAAAAGAAAAAAAAAAAGAAGAAAACTGGACTGGGTTAGAGATTGGGCCAGATTGGGCCCAATCTGATTCACACGCCCGGCCCAACACTCTAGTCCCGAGCCTTCTCTAACCCTAGCGAGGCCCTCATCTCCACTAATTCTTCACGCACGAAATTCAAGACACATCGTCCTCACACCATTTCTCTCTCACGTACTCCAGATCTGAGCGCAGCGCAGCCTTCCTTCCCCTCCTTCGAGCTCCTTCTCTCTCATCCTTCCTTCCCCTCGCACCCACACCGCCACCACCACTTCTCTCCACCCCGACGTGCCCCGCCGTGTCCGGTACAGAATCAAACCGTTGAAAAGCTACACGAGCAGATCTGGAAATCGCCGACGTCGGAAGCCCTCGTCCCGTCCTTCCCTCCGGAGTTCGATTTGCGACCATACCGGCGACAGAGGCCTTAGACCAAGTAAACGAAGCGCCGGTCATGTCCCTTCCCCCCGACTCTCTTCCCTCCGAGTAAGCGACGGTATCGGTTCCTCTCGCCGGAAAGTCTCCTCGCCAGATTCGTGACGGAGAAATGGTGAGCGCGCACCAGGCTTCGCCTTTAGTCCACGACGGAGCCCTGGTACGCCCACCGGACGTCTCCCCTCCTCCGAGTTCCTTGCCGCCATCGCCGCCATCGGAGTAGAGCCGCCGACCACCGTGTTTTAGACTCACCCAAACCGCGTTTCAGGCACGGGTGTGGGCCACCTGGGTCGTTGGGCCTTGGGCCAGACAACCACAGAAGACGGGCTTTGGGCCCAACACGCATCTCAGGCCAGGCTCGGAAATGGGTCTGGATCCGGACCGGGTCAGGTCTGGACTCGGGTTGGGCTCGGACCGGGTCTTGGTTCGGATTCGGGTCTGGATCCGGGTCGGACCCGGGTCGGATCCGGTTCAGAGAAATTTAATTAATAAATTAATTAAGTCAAGGTAATTAAATCAGTTGAATTAAAGGACAGTTTGGACTTTTTCAAAGGACCTTGGACAAACACCGGGACTGAGTAAACATTTTATTTGTCAAACCCAGATTTGACTTGCCCGAGAGCTTGGACTTCGCCCGAGAAGACGAAGACCAATCCGGGACCCGTGTGAAGAACGGAGGAGAGGCTAATCGACTTTTCAGCAGAGTATTTAGAGGAAGACCACAAGGTAGGGAAAGTCTTAACTTCTCGTTTAAATAACGCTTAATATGCCTATTAGGTTAATAAAATCGGAAATGTCCTAGAATTTCATATAGGATGCGAATAACTAGAATCATCGTCCTTCAATTACTAATAACCGGATGTGTCTAGTATGCATGCGTAGGATGAGAATAACTAGTGTAACTCGCTTTCAATACTTGGAAATTGTTTTACTGGTAGAGAGGCCGTGATGAGCCCTCGGATTAGTTGTTGTGTTAGGTTCACATGCTTGTTTGCTAGTCATTAGGATAATCAAGAGTCTAATGAAACTAGTTTACTTTTATGCTTGGTTGATTGATTGAATGTTTACTTGATTGATCGATTGAATCTTTACATGATTGGTTGATTGATTGAATGTTGAATGATTGAATGCTTGAACAGATGATCGAGTATGACTGGTTGTGCCAAACGGTACGATCAGGTGATCGATGGACCGATGGATCGTGACAGGTAAGTGTAACGGTAAGTGTAAAGGATTAAATGGATGTCTTCGGTTTGTTGTGGTGAAAGTATGATTCGATAAGCGTTGGTTGGTTGATGTGTTATTGTGTGTGTCTCTTATCCTTATTCTTAAGATGTTTGGTTGTTCGGTATGGTACTTACACTGGGGGGTGATCCGGTGGTATTATAGTCGTTGGTTTGTGGCAAAGCCTACGGGCATTGGTATTGGACCCTGCGGGGCATCAGTTATTGGAGCCTGCGGGCATTGGTATTGTACCTTGCGGGGCATCGGTTATTGGAGCCTGCGGGCATTGGTATTGGACCCTGCGGGGCATCGATTATTGGAGCCTGCGGGCATTGATTATTGGACCCTGCGGGGCATCGACTCCTGGACCCTACGGGGCATTGACTACTGGACCCTGCGGGGCATTGGAGATTGGACCCTGCGGGGAAATCGGTTGGTTTACCCTGCGGGGATGGTTATTGGTTGATTCACCCAAGTGTATGCGTCCTGCGGGAGCAATACCTTGGTTCCCCATGACATATGGTCCTTTAGAGACGTTTCCGAGAATCCCGATGATATGTGTCCTCCTAGGGATGCTTCCGGCATTCTTGACGTTATACGTCTTTGCGACGTTATGCGTCTCCTCTGGACCGAGGGAAAATCCGATATGACATAGAAAGTATTGTGAATCGGAGGGTGGCGACTTCATATCCCACGACATTATTCTACTTGTCCCGATGACATATGGTCCTTTGGAGACGTTTCCGAGAATCCCGATGATATGTGTCCTCCTAGGGATGTTTCCGGCATTCTCGACGTTATACGTCTTTGCGGCGTTATGCGTCTCCTCTGGACTGAGGGAAAATCCGACATGACACAACGAGTATTGTGGATCAGAGGGTGGCGACATCATGTCCCACGGCATTAATTGAGCACCCTATCCTTTATTGATTATTTAAGAAACGCATTGATTCTCGTATTTTCCTATGATTAATGTTGACTCTTTGAAAGTATTAAACACTCGATTGCCTTCGTATTTCATCATCTGTTTGGTCCCTCGCCTTGTTAAGATTTGAATAAACTTGTGAAACCCTAATTGTTAAACTAAAAGGATGCCCTAGTTATGTATTTTCCCTACTGAGCGCAAGCTCACCCCTATTTGTTTATGATTGTTTTACAGGTTTGCGTGATGACTAGTGGACTCGAGGCTAGGGAGCTTCTAGGGTCCGGGTGCTTATCTCCTAGAGACATTTGGTCAGATTTTTTTCGGTCATGAACCTTTTTGTAAAAGAATTTACTATGAATTTTATGAACCGTTTGTTAGAGGATTTACTGTTTTTATGACTTTTATTATTACAATTACTTCTCCCTTAAGTCACGTCTCGAGTCCGGTCAAAACCGGATTTGGGGAGTGACACAGGACATATTGGAAAAAGGAATTATTCATCCATGTGGATAACTTGTTTCATCTCCAGGGTTGTTAGTCCGGAAGGCGGATAAGATGTGGCGCATGTGTGTTGATTATCAGGCATTGAATGAAAGGGATGTCAAAGATAATTTTTTGATACCCGTCATAGAAGAATTACTAGATGAAGTAGATGGTGCTTAGTTTTTCTCCAAAGTGGACCTACAGTCAGGCTACCATCAGGTTTGGATGCACCCTCCGGAAATACCCAAGACTATGTTTCACACCCATCATGGTCATTTCGAGTTCTTAATGATGTCATTCGGGCTAACGAATGCGCCATCCACATTCCAGGCCTTGATGAATGACGTCTTCACTCCATACTTGAGATGTTTCGCTTTGGTATTCTTCGACGACATCCTGGTCTACATCACCTTTTGGTTTGAGCACCTCCACCACTTATGGGTCATATTGAACTTACTACAAATGAATTCATTTTATCTCAAGCGTAGCAAGTGTTTGTTCTCCCAGGAAAAGGTAGCCTATTTGGGGTTCGTGATATCAGGAAAGGAGGTGGAAGCTAATCCCACAAAGGTGTCGGCCATGACGGAGTGCCCTCAACCAACAACGTCGCGGGCATTACGAGGGTTCATGGGCCTCATATGATACTATCTAAAGTGTTAGTGATAAGGCATATTAGAGTTTGAATAAAATCAAACTCTAAGATATATATTTTGTATAGTTTTGAATCTATTTACATTATTTGTAATTGTATATTTATACACGATTGAATCAATATACTCAACAAGGTTTAAATCCCAATATGGTATTAGAGCTTCATCTGAACTTAACCTCTTCTCTTTAATCCTATTTGCTTCCGCCGCAAAATTCTTTTCCATTTTTTTGTGTGTTCTGCGTCTTCTCCACACACACGCAGCCGCACAGTTTCAATTATTTTCCATTTTTCTGCGTCTTCTCCACACACACGCAGCATCAAAGTTTCTTCAACCTCTATGGAAGATCCTCGCTTATATCCGGCCCTCACCGTATCCAATATTCGGAGTGATATCCCAATCACTCTAGAAACGGACAAAGGGCAGTATTCTTCATAGGCGGAGCTCTTAAAAATCCACTGTCGAGTATACAGCGTGCTCCACCACATCCTCCCGGAAGCAGCTCTGTCGACCTCCTCCGGCGCTCACTCCGGCACGGCATCAGATGATTCGGTCCAAACTGTGACTGCCACTCCCGATTCACAAGACTCGGAAACCACGAAGTCGGATCCGTCACCCAATGCAACACTAGTCTCTCCTCCACCTCCTATTGCTGACATTCCGGCTGATTTATGGGACCATCTCGATGCTACTGCCCTACAATGGATCTACTGTACGATTTCAAATGACCTTCTCCAGACCATTATCATTCCTAATGGCACTGCTGCACAAGCTTGGAAATCACTCCTGCTGATTTTTCAAGACAATAAACACTCTCGTACTGTTTATTTAGATCATCAGTTTTCTGCTATTAAACTTGATGATTATGCGAATGTATCTGGATTTTGTCAAGACTTGAAAAATATTGCTGGTCAACTGTCTGGTTTGGGGGCTCCCATCTCTAATAATCGCTTAGTACTTCAATTAGTTTCCGGAATATCTGAAGCTTATGATAATGTGGCTACTATTATACAAAAAAGCGACCCTCTCCCTCTATTCTATGAGGCCCGATCGAGACGTATCCTGGAGGAAACTCGAAAGATGAAGCAGGTTCTTGCTTCATCTCATTCGTCCAATTCGACCATGCTTTCTCAATCACATGGTCACGCTGCTAAAGTTGTTTCTTTGAGGGACGAGTCTGACCGGAGTTCATCTCGTGGCTCTCGGGGGCGTGGTAATGCACGGGGGCGTCATCAACCTCCAAAAGGAACTCATGCTAACAGATCTCGGCAACCTGCACGTGCTCCTTCATCCTCCAGTGGAAATCAGTCGCAGACACAGACATTTGGGCTGTCGACACCAGCTTTCTGGTTTGGGCAACAACTTGTCTGGAATGGGCCGCCGCAGTACTGCGCCCAACCTTGGGCAGTGGCACCTCCTTGCCTGTATCCAATTGCAGCACCGGGCTCCTACTCTTCAGCAGTGCCAGGCCCATGGTTCCATGGCCCATCTCCTCAACAGGGACAGCAGGGTCTTTTGGGCTCTAGACCGCCTGTTTTAAATCGGGCCCACTTAGCTATTCCAACCGACGTGTCCAATACTATGCCCAATCTTACCATGC
Organism: Erodium maritimum; assembly: GCA_963921825.1. Lineage (NCBI taxonomy): Eukaryota > Viridiplantae > Streptophyta > Magnoliopsida > Geraniales > Geraniaceae > Erodium > Erodium maritimum. The sequence continues at coordinate 39,190,440 of OY997592.1, read as the reverse complement.
AGCCTGCTCCTGATGGTCGATGGTACATTGACTCGGGTGCTTCCTCCCATATGACCGCGAACTTAGGTACTTTGTGTTCTTAAGTTAATTCAAACGTTACTCGTTCTGTTATTGTTGGTGATGGAAATAACATTCTTATTTCTGGTTATGGACACGCATCATTGTTCCCCACAAATCCACATTACATCTTAAATAATGTTATCCATGCCCCGAAACTAGTTAAGAACTTAGTATCTGTGCGCCGTTTTACTTGTGATAACAATGTCTCGATTGAATTTGACCCCCTTGGTTTTTCTGTGAAGGATTTTCTGACGGGACATCTGGTTTTGAGATGCAATAGCACAAGCGATTTGTATCATGTCACATCTAATGTTTTGTGCCAGTCGTCATTTCCCTTTTCATCTTCTGCAACTGTGTCAGCAGCATTATGGCATTCTCGTTTGATTCATCCAGGGTCTCCGGTGTTTAATTCTCTTCGTAGTAATAAACTTATTGGTTGTAAGCACAAGTTTAATTCTATTTTTCAGTCGTGTGAACTTGGTAAACATGTTAAGCTTCCTTTTCACACATCTGTGACTATTACTTATGCACCTTTTGATATTGTGCATGCTGATTTATGGACATCCCCTGTTTTAAGCACTGCTGGTTATAAATATTATTGATTTTACTTGATGATTTCACTAATTTTGTGTGGACGTTTCCTCTGGGCAAGAAATACGAGGTTTTCAAGTTATTTCTTTCATTTAGTGCTTATGTCTCTACACAATTCGGGGTTCCCATCAAAAGTTTTCAATGTGATAATAGAAAGGAGTTTGACAACTCTCCGTTTCGTGCATTCGGTGCTTCCTCTAGATTGGCGTTTCGTTTCTCGTGTCCACATACCTCCTCTCAAAATGGACGTGCAGAACACAAAATCAGGAATATTAATAACATGGTTCGTACCTTACTTCTTCATGCGTCCATTCCCCCGTCTTATTGGAAATATGTGTTATCTATGTCTACATACTTGTCGAATATTCTTCCATCTAAATTGCTTAACTTCTCTACCCCTACTTTTGCTCTCTATCACCGTGTCCCGTCTTATTCTCACTTACGTGTTTTTGGGTGTTTATGTTTGCCTCTTTTTCCATCCACCACAATTAACAAACTGCAGGCTCGGTCAACGCCCTGTGTTTTCGTCGGATTTCCTCCCAATCATAGAGGGTATATTTTTTTTAATTAAAAACAAAAAAATTCATTATATCGAGGCATGTATTATTTGATGAAATGGTGTTTCTCTTTACATCTTCTTGCACACCATCACCACATAGCTATGATTTTTTTAACTAACCCTATATCTCTAGCTACACGGGCTCAATTGCTTTTTGGACCGCCTTCATCAGCACTGCCCAACAACATCACCTCCCAAGCCAGTAACCTGATTCCTGACCCGCGCGCAATTGTGCGTCCACCCGCTCTCGAGTCCGCACCACGGTTTCAGATGCTCACCTCAGCCCAACCAGCCCTCAGCCCAATTCCTCTTCTTCCTTAGAATCGGCACAGGCCCAGCCATCACCTACGGTTGGAATTATGGATCATGTTCCCTCTGCGCCCGCACATCAAGTGGTCACACGGAGCAGGTCCGATATCTCCAAACCTAAGGTGATTTTTGACCTCCATTCTACCACATCTATATCCCCCATCCCCCGTAACCCTAAAGATGCTCTGCTTGATCCTAATTGGAAACATGTTATGACAGACGAGTTTAATGCTTTGATTGATAATAAGACGTGGGTTCTTGATACAAGAACGTGGTGGTAGGATAGAGAACCTTAGCTGGTCGTACAACACTTTCTAAGGTTCCAAAGGATGAAGATGGAGTCGATGATGGAAATTGCTTCAACTGCCTGTACATCACTCTTTGAAGAATCGAAGTAACTAGGAGGATAGATGGTGGATTGAATGACGCCACACACATTATGGAAAGTCTGTGATAAGTCGAACAAACAAGTTTCAAGGCTTCGCACACAAGAAGGTTGAATGTGATAAGTTCTTCCGAGAAGAAAACTCGAGTTTTTATTTCTTGAAACTTGGATAATACATGCTGAGAAGGGACTTTATTAAATAGTCCAACAGCAAGTGACCTTCAAGGGTCGAAAATTGATTACATTTGACTCTAATTAAAGCTAAATGACTCTTGATAAACTAAATACTTGGAATCTGCAAAACAGTAAAAGTAACTCCTTAATAATCTGAATTTAAATGCATACCTTGGCTATTTAATGTTCTTGAGTAGTTTGAGGGGCTGAATCTCCTTTGGAAATGATGAATAAGTTGGCTTCATTAATTCCTTGAAGTAGAGGCAAAACAGATTTGTTGAAGTCTTGAATTGTTCTTGAATGCCTTCTTGATTTGCCTTGGTGATCACGTCTTCTTGGAGTTCCCCATGTTCTAGGCGTGTAATTAAGCTCTGCACTTCTTTCTTGAATTCTTCTCGTAATGCTCTAGTTCCTGCTCTTGTCCTTGGTGCTGATCGCATAATAGAAATGTTGCTGATAGCTTCTTATTCGGGTTCGGATAAGGTGCTGATAGTGCTGATAGCTTCGGCGTCCGGTGTTGATCGCATGATAGGAATGTTGCTGATAGCTTCAATGTCCTCATCAGTTCTAGTTCCACATCCTGTGGGAATGAATGTTATTCGTTCCATGTCGATTTTTCTTCATAAAACTCATTCTGACGGTTCTTTTGAGCGATATAAGGCTCGTCTTGTTGGTAATGACAGGTCTCAGCAGGTTGGTGTTGATTGCGATGAGACTTTCAGCCCCGTGGTCAAATCAGCGACCATTCGTACAATGCTCAGTATTGTTGTCTCGCGATCCTGGTCTATTCTTCAGCTCGACGTTAAAAATGCTTTGGTTTACATGTATCAACCCCTTGGTTTTCAGAGCTCTACTCACCCTGATTATGTCTGCCTATTGAACCGCTCTCTCTACGGTCTCAAGCAGGCACCTAGGGCCTGGTACCAACGATTTACTGATTTTGTATCATCGATTGGTTTTTCTCATAGTATGGTCGATCATTCATTATTCATCTATCGTCATGGGCACGACATCGCCTATATCTTGCTCTATATCGATGATATTATCTTGGCCTCCTCGAGCGACTCTCCCCGGCTCTCCATCATGACCAGCCTCGGCTCCGAGTTTTCTATGAAGGATCTGTGTCCTTTGTCATATTTTCTGGGCATTGCCGCCACTCGTCATTTAGGTGGTCTATATCTCTCTCAGCAGAAATGCGCCACCGACATTATTGAGCGTGCTGTTATGGCATCATGTTATGCTTTAGCGACGCCAGTTGATACTCGAAGGAAGCTCGGTGCTTCTGACAACTCTCCTTTTGAGGATCCGACTCTATATCGTAGTCTTGTAGGGGCGCTCTAGTACCTCACATTCACGAGACCTGATATCTCTTACGTAGTTCAGTAGATATGTCTCCACGTGCATGACCCGAGGACTAGTCACATAAGCGCTTTGAAGCGTATCATTCGGTATCTCCAAGGGACGAAGAGTCTTAGACTTTACTTATACTCCTCACCGATCTCCTGTCTCGTCTCTTACACCGATGCTAATTGGGCAGGCTATCCAAACACTCACCGATCTACCTCTGGATTCTATGTTTTCTTGGGGGACAACCTTATATCCTGGTCCTCCAAACGGCAGCCCACACTTTCTCGTTCCAGTACTGAGGCCGAATACCGAGGAGTTGCTAATGTTGTGTCCGAATCTTTTTGGCTTCGGAACCTTTTACTCGAGCTTCATTGTCCTCTATCTCGTGCTACACTAATATACTATGACAACATTAGTGCCATGTACCTATATGGTAATCTCGTCCAGCAACATCACACCAAGCACATCGAGCTCAATATTCACTTTGTTCGAGAGAAGGTAGCAAAAGGACAAGTTCGAGTTCTTCACGTCCCCTCCCGCTCGTAGATTGCAGATGTATTCACTCATGGCTTGCTGAGGGTCCTATTTCTTGATTTTCGGTGTAGCCTGAACGTATGTGAACATCCCGTTCAAACTGCAGGGGCGTGTTAGTGATAAGGCCTATTAGAGTTTGAATAAAATCAAAATCTAAGATATATATTTTGTATAGTTTTGAATCTATTTACATTATCTAAGATTTACATTATCTGTAAATCAAAATCAAAATCGGAGATAAAAGGATAATGACAGGGATGACGGAAAGGTTAGAATCGACAGGGTCGATTCGTTATGCAGTGTCAGGCAATACTAAAGTCTCGTTAGTTGCCACTTAAATAGGATCAAGTAAAATGAGATTTTACGTTGATCTATTGACATGCATAAACCTAAGGGTCACACCGGAGGATGAAACTCATTGACACATTTATGGAGAATGGCCAAAAGGGAGTTGTCTCGGGACATGACCAAAACTGGGTTTTGGGTCATGTGCCCGTAAGTGAATAGGACTTTACGGATCGAGACAAGGCTTGGAGTCTTGGGATTGATTGCGTCGGATAATGTTGGACATTTCCGGTATGGAAGGCTTGGAGGCGATGAGCGAATCACGGGACCTCGTTGGAAATGGCCACGGGCCATGTTCCAAGAGGCCCATGAAAGGCCCATGCAACCAAGGCCCATGGAACTAATTAATCAAGTCTTGATTAATTAGTACTAAGCAAGCAAGACAAGGATTAAGGTGTTGGTGATTCACCACCTAACCCAATCTTGTCTTGCCATACTTTGTCCTATTTACACCTTACTTGACACCATACTTGTCCCATGCCTTTAGTTGGACAAGTATGGGTTTTGTTATGTTTAAGTCATCTTTTTTCAACATAACAAACACAAGACAAGAATAGGAAACACAACTTCTCTCTCCCTTCCCTTGCAATTTCGGGTTTGGCAAGCTCCCACCTCCATTTTTGTGTTCTTGAGTCCTCAAAGAGAAGAACTACGTGGCTTTGATTCCCATGTGGATACGTAGGCGTCTTGGAGACTCAAGCCAATCATTCGTTACCCGGTGTTCTTGTTTTGGTAAGAACTAGTGCTGAATTTTTCTCTTGTGAATCCATTCTTTGTTAGTTGTTTCATGGTTTTAATCGTCTCTTGGTTTTCCTTGATTTTCCGCTGCGAGTTGGTTCATCTCCAAACCTACCTCGAAACCCAACACTTATAGCAGGCCCGATGACTCGTTTGTTGAAGAAACATTCTGATGACTCGTTTGTTGAAGAAACATTCTTTCCTCTGGGATCATGACGCTCAATGAGCTTTGGAGTCCTTGAAAACAACCATGACTACTACCTCAGTCTTGGTTTTATCGGATTTCGATAAGGAATTTATAGTTGATTGAGATGCATGTCATTCCAGCATAGGCGCCACCAAACTAAATGACCCATTGCTTTTTTTAGTATAGCCTTTGCAGTAAGACATTCCAAACTCGAAGCTTATGAGAAGGAGTTGATCTTAAGTTTTTTAGGTGTAGTAAGCTTTCTCAAAAGTCAAAACCAGGTGGTGGTCCAATGCTTGTTGAGGAGTCCCTCCTACCATCTTCCACAAACTGTGCAATCGGTTTTAATGGCTTCCAAGTACAATCTATTTTATTTTTAAATAAGAGTTATTTCTCGTTGAATAACCCCGGGCCTTCTCCATAAACCTCGTGTACTTCTCTTCTCACCTCCGAAACAGTTTGAGAAGTTGAATCTGAACGTTGTTCTATGACAAGATTCGTAGCCAGTGTCGGAGGAAATCCATGTGGTGGAGACCGGTGCTCTATACACGGTTGGAACTTGCATCCATTTGCAATCCAACTAGTTAGTTATGTCACAACTTTAACATGCAAGATCAACTTAGCGGAGATGATTTTTTTCGATTTTAAGACGCATCATTACCGAAATCACTTAAAAACCCTATACTAATATTGTTTTGAAACTTAATTTAACTCATGTGAAAATTGTATCAGCATAAAATATCCAAATTACCTCTGTTACGCGAATTCATAATCAACTCATATTAATAAAATAAAAATTAATCTCATTTTTTTTCATATTTAATGATTATAACACAGGGGCTATTGCGCAAGCTAAAGAGCCTAGATCGCATAACGAATCCAAACATGTACTGCGGCGATACCACCTCATCAGAGAGATACTGAACCGAGGCGATGTGAAGATCACCTATATTGCAACTAATGATAACATAGCCGACCCGTTGACTAAGGCACTATCGTTGCCTAAACATGAGAGGCATGTAAGGTCAATGAGAATAGATTGGAGTTTAGATTGGAACTAGGGCAAGTGGGAGATTGTTAGTCTTAGTGCCCGTAGTTCAATCATAAATGTCCAAATGTATATATCATCATTAGCAATAAGATAAAGCGGCTTTATATTACTTCTGTGTTGGAGTAATATATCGATGTGATTTCTGATCTATGCCCACCATGCGAATAGAACCATAGATCGAGATGGATCACACTCGATGGGTCCCTAGTCAATAAAGCTTCACTAGAAGCGACTAGTATGAAAGATGGATCTTCATGGATTACGTTCTGTTAGTCATTTGAATGGGATTCCGGAGTCTGATCATAGATATCATGTGGGACATGATATTGGACGATCCACCCTGAATATGTGCCATAGATTGAGTCATGAACATATTCAGTGTCGTAGCTTGTCATGTATCCTTAGACCAAGGAGTCTTTGTGATCACTATGCAGTCAACAACTAAGTTTGACCTGAGCCTAACGTTGTCTGTAACAGGGCTTCCATAACGGCCATGATTGGCTGGGGGACGGGCTGCATGAGTGACACGAAAGACGGCTAAGGGATTTATCCCTCATACTAAGGTATGGGAAAGATATCGGTTCTCGGCCGCTTGATCGAGAGTGACTGAAAGAATAGCATGGCCATGCATATGATACTGGGTATCATATATTCAGTCATCTCACATATCAAGGAACATTGATTGAGAATAATAAGGATGACGACTCTATGCCTTATCTCAATCAGGATATCGGAGATAAAAGGATAATGACAGGGACGAGGAAAAGGTTAGAATCGATTGGTTCGAAATCAATTGGTTCGGTTTGGATCATGGACACACGGGAGCAGGTCCTACGGGGAGGCAAGATTATCCGCTTGGTCCGAGTGCAGTGGAAACATCACGGGGCTGAGTCGACGTGGGAACGCGAGGACGAGGTTCGCGCGAAGTATCCCGGCCTATTCGACTCCCGAGGTACGTCTGTTTTAAATTTCCTGGACGAAATTCCTTTAAGGGGGGTAGACTGTAATAACCACTTCTGGTCAACGTCAGTCAAACCTGCGAAAAACAGGAAAATTTAAAATTTTTAAGACAGACAATAAACTTAACCTAAATTGACCCCGAGGGTCATATCGGACTTAAGTTGACCCCGTTATCGACCAAAATGAGTTCCAGGGGACTCAGGGCAACTTTCTGATCAATTTGGGAAATGTTGACTTTTCGCTGGAAAAGTCAACAGAGCGACGTTTTGGTCCATTCGAGGACCGTTCTTGATCCAAAAAGTGCCCGTTCGGGGCCCGAAGCGTCGTCGCAGCGGTCTTAGTTGAGCCGTTTCCTTGTGGCCAGCCAAGTTTCGTAATTTCTTGGAAAAAGTGCCCGTTCGGGGCCCGAAACGTCCGATTTTCGCGAATCTGATTGGAAAATATCAACTACATATTTCCCAAAAGGTGTGGGACCCACCTTGACACATGTCAACTATGCGGTGGTGTTAGTTTTGGGGGGAAAAGGTGTGGTTGTGAGAGGTGGCCGAACATGGGGGTTAAAAAGGGGAAAATTAGAGTTAGTTGTTAGTTGTTTTAAAATTAGAAAGAAGAAGAGAGGGTTTAGAGAGAGAAGGAGAAGAAGAAGAAGAGAGAAGGTGAAGAAGCTAGGGTTTTGTGGGATTTTCAACCCTTGGATCGATTCAAAGCAAGGAGAAAACGTCTTCCCCTCGTTGTCCTCGTTGGTAAGACCTAACCCGATCTTCGTTTTCTTAACTTTGGAACGTTAGGGTTTTTTATAAAACTATGGGTTAGGGTTGTATTGAGGTTGGGGAGGTGTTGGAGACATTTTTGGGGTGTTTGGAGGTGTAATGGCACGTTTTCCGGTGACCAGAGACTCGGGAGGAGCTCCGGCCACCGTGGGTGGTGGCCGGCCGACCATGAGGTGGCTGGCCGGAGTTGGTACCAGCCACCACATGGTGGACGAGCCCCCCCTTGAACCCTAGGGCTCTCGGCCAAGGGGTTTGGGTGGGGCCCACGTGCTCGGTTGCTCGGGTTTTAATGTTCGGGTGGTTTAAAACGTTCCCCGGGCCATTCATCCTAAACCGAATCAAAAATTGGAATTAAATTGGAGAAGTTGTAATTAACGGGGTTTAGAAACTTTAAACGTTAATTAATTGACTTAGAAGTCGGAATTCAATTCCGTCAGGTGCGTTGGGTTCCTTGAACTATTCTAAGACCGTAGAAACGAAAACGGGGGCTTTTGGAGACCCGGAAGGCAATTATTAAAAACCGGGCAGATTCGCCATGTCGGGTGAATCGGGCCTTTAAGGGTCCTTTATCGACAATGTCGAGTAATTGGGAAGTTTGGGAGTGATGGACTTTATCGGGGTTACGTTTGGGCATTAAGTTTATTAATTTTCGGTTTATTCGTACTAGTTTAAAAGTACTTTGAATTTGTGTTCTTTTAGATCGTGCTGCGGACCGAGGCAAAGGGAAGCTCGGTGAGTGACTGAGATCATCTCGGGTTTTAGTGGAGCGCTTTTGGAGTGTTTACGAGGTAGGGAAAAGTAGCCGGATCTCGGCCCTGATTAGGGAAAGTTAACAGTAGAATTGCATGTGACACCGAGGTGTCGTGGGTTGTTTAGGTTTATTTAAATATTAGAAAAGTATGATACGGGATTGTAGCGTTTATGAGAAAAGCATGTGACACTTAGTAGTGTCGTAGGATTAGAGAACTTAGCGATATTAGAATTACTGGAGGCATATGACCATGCCCGGAGGTTGATTGTTTAATTTCTGTCTTGGGTGGCCATAAGAGCCCGTGTTATTTGAATTGGCGTCTGGGTGGCCATGAGAGCCCGTGTTATTTGAATTGAGTTTGGGTGGCCATGAGAGCCCGTGTTTTATTTTGGTGTCTTGGGGTTGTTGAGCCCGTGAGTTAAGTGTTTGTGTTTTGGGAGGCCATGATGGCCCGTGGGGTTGTTGAACCCGAGTCTTGACTGTTGAGGTGTCTTGAGTGGCCTTGAGTGCCTGTTTGTTGAACTTGCTTGTGTTTGTGGTTGTGTTTGCCCGAACCGACTGTGTGTCGGGGAGTGGTGTGGATTTTGGCAGGTTACGAGCATTCTTTGGCTGGCCTGACCAAACTCGAGCCTCGACAGGTTCTGAGCATTCTTTGGCTAGCCTGTTCCATGTCCGGATCCCGAAAGGTTATGAGCATTCTTTGGCTAGCCTGATCCGTGACCGGGTCTCGTCAGGTTACGAGCATTCTTCGGCTGGCCTGATCCGTGTACGAGGCTCGGTAGGTTCTGAGCATTCTTCGGCTAGCCTGATCCGTGTTCGTGTCTTTGGGGGAAGGTCATTGTTGGTTGTGTCGGTTTTACTTTACAAGTTTGAGGTTGAGTCTGTTGTGGAAGGTAACGGGTTGCGGTTCAGTTGAGTACTTGAGTTGGTGTTGGTTTTGGTGTTGGTTTTGGTTTTGGTGTTACTGGCTTTATCTACTAATTATGCCATAGTCAGTCTGTTATCCGTGGAGGTGAGCGAACGCTCACCCCTAGCTGCTTTTCCTATAGGTACTGATCACCGGACGGATTAGGTGATCTCTTGAAGCTTGTGGAGCTCGGAGCGGAGTCTGGTCTTTACTTTTGTTGAGTCTAGTGACGGATATTGTGCCTTGTCCACGTGTTGGGACGATTTTGTATTGTGAATATTATTATTTTTGAGAACTAAATGGAAATGTCAAAGCGTTTATTCAAAACAGGTTCAAGTGTTTTTATGTTTTAAAATGTTCGCGTCCCGAGTTCGGTTCCCTGAAATTGGGGCGTGACAGTACAGCTCTCCTCTGGATTTGGTGTTCATCCAAGATCACCTTAACTTGCTTCTCACGCGAAACGAATGTTGTTAGAGGTGTGCAGCTCGACTCTCCGCGACTTAGGTATTCCTTCTCTCCATGGTAAGCCATTAACTTGCTCACGTGGAAGATCGGATGGATCTTGAGCTGAGGAGGCATATCCACCTTGTATGTTGCACGACCGATCCTTTTAGTGATTGGAAATGACCCATCATAACGACGCAACAACCCTTTGTGCAGGTTCCTTGTGGACTTGACTTGGTAGCCATGGAAATTCACCACCACCAAGTCTCCGACTTTAAACTCTAAGGGACGGTGGTGCTTGTCTGCCAATTTCTTCATCCTTCGCGTGAACCTATCAAGGTACGAGCGAGTAATAACGGTTTGCTCATGCCAATATTTGGTCGTCTAAAATGCGCCGAGCTACTACTTTGATACCCTGTATCCAAGGTATGAAACGTGAGTGGTTTCTTCCCCGTTGCCAATTCAAACGGGTTCGATTTGTTGATTTACTTCACTACAGGTTGTAGTAGAACTGAGCAACGTCAATCAATCCTTCCCAATTAGATTGGTTAGCACTCACATAGTGCCTCAAATAAATTTCAAGCAACCCGTTTCTCTTTCCGTCTGGCCACTAGTTTGGGAATGGAAACTTGTTGAAAAGCACAATTTGTTGGATTATAGGATGTGTTACGTTAACACGATGGAAAGCAAATATTTCCTATTTTTTTTGTTATAATCCAAATAACCTAGATCACACATTCATGTAATTCATAATTTATGCGATAATTTAACAGAGATTACCTCACTGAAGAGCACTTTCAATCAACTAGTTCAAACGGGGACCTTTAGAAATGTCGGTATAGGCGCTCAAGTTTTGTCCCTCTAACGGTATCCACACGAGAAAGATAGATTCACCACTGAGCACGCTAGTAGCCCTTTAACGTAGAAATCTCAACTCACTATGTGGTGGCCGAAAATCAAAATAATGGTACTTATGATTTTCGGCCAAGGTAGCCCTTTATTTATAGGTGTTGGTCTTACTTTAAGTCCAAGCCAAATAGGATTAGGAAACTTTGACCCGGTCCAACTACCCTTTACTTATTATAGACCTTCTAGAATTTAGGGTTTCCTTTTAATCCTTTTAATTAAATCAAATGCTGAAAATATATACAATTAACTAGGTTGGCCGAATCCCCCTATTGGGCTATAGGGTTGTTCGACCAAGCCCTAATTCCTTGATATATTTGGTCATTTCATTTATCTATTTAATCAATATTTTGTATAATAATTAAATACAAATATTATTTTCCTTTGTGAGTATTTGAATTAAATAAAATTGATATGTTTATTATATAAAATTAAATTGCATACCATTTTTTTAATCGAAATCATTTCGTCTACTTTGTCGTGGTCTTTCTCTATTGTCTGTGACCCTTTAGGATTCTATATGTATTGGTTGTGAAATAAAAAATGACGTTCCACCCACGGGTCATGGGTAACTCCTAGCAAGGCCCATGATTTCCAAGTCGTAGGACTAATGATTATTACTTCGTCAACTCGTGTTATCATAAGTATTTTTATCCTTTTGTCATTTGGCGAGTGTCATGATTGTACAAAGGCATAGAAGCAACATCCTTTCTAATTCAATTTCAACAAGTTCTCTTGATTTTGAGTGAGGAATGTAGGTGACTATTCACACGCATGACCATGCTTCTTTTATAAACCTCCTACTCATCAAGAGTTTCTTTTATGATGATATCTAACTTGTGTAATACAAGTGACAAATCCCTAAGACTATCACCCATATGTCTCACATGTGTGTATCCATGTCCGGTCATAACCTTTATAAATATCTCTTAGGACAAGCATTTGGTTATGTCAAGTCATGAATTTACCTCATGTAGATCACATGGTGATGTCATGGTACTGGGACAAAAAACTACTTTAATAGTTGGGATACACTCATGTCTCTTTGTTCTATGCAATATTATCAAGGTCGGTTGTCCAAATGTCAAACTTTTTGGCGTCTGTGACTTTGATTGATAACTCTATATGCATGATCAATGAAACATGATCATCTCGTCAAAATCACATTAGCTCTAACTAATGGTTCAGGCTAGGGACTTATGAATGAATATACTCTTTTGTTTCTAAGAGCTCTACTATTAGGGAGTTTCTCCCCAATACCTTAGAAATAGTATAATACTCGAGTTTTTTTACTAAAATTACAACTCAATGATAATAAAATGCTTTTCAACTTATTTATTTACTCATAAGGATGTTTGTAACATGTTAATGTGGATTTTTCCTAGGTCACAAAATCCAAACACAATTTTATTCCCATGTGACGAAACAACTTTGTCTAGAATTTCCCCGTGAACCGGCCATCTTGATCACTAATGATCGTTCTTGGTAGCCCCCAATACTTCACCATATATTTGAAGAATAACTTTGCTTCCATCTCGGCCTTGCATTCCTTTCGAGCTGGAATGAATGTCTCATACTTAGAAAACCGATCGAAAATGACCATGATGGTCCCATTGCCTTCGGATCTAAGGGATACCAACAATGAAGTCCATACTCATACTTTCCAATGACCGCGTGGGAACTGGAAGAGGTTAGAGCAAGACACCTGGTGCACATTGCTTCAACCTTGTCTTATTGGCAGATCAGGCATGTCTTCACATATTACTCGATCTCGTCTCTCATACACGGCCAATAGAAGCTGCCTCCACCAAGGCATGCGTCCTTCGTTGTCCCGGATGTCCTGCAAAGACATTGTCATGGCACTCTTTCAACACTTTCCTCCGCAGATTACCCAACTTTGGAACGAAGAGCCTATGCCTTTTGTGTAGAGTAATTTGTTCTCCACCCAAAAGTGACACGTCTTTCCTTGTTTGGATAGCCTTATCATTTGTTGGGCTACAACATCATTTGGTAAGCCATACTTGATCTCATTCACGAGGTAGACTAGCACCTTGGATATGGAACCCATCTCTGACTTCTGAGTAAAGGCATTTTCAACTAAGTTAGCCTTCCAAGGCTTGTACACAAGCTCATAATCGAACTCGGCAAGGAAATATTTCCATCTTGCTTGCTTCGGGGACAAGTTCTTTGGACTTTGTAAATAACTCTTAGCAACATCGTCCATGTTCACCACGAACTTGCTACCAAGGAGGTAGTGGCGCCAAGTCCTCAAGAAATGAACAATAGTTGTTATCTCCTTCTCTTGCACCGTGTAACGGTGCTCAACATCATTCAGCTCCTGGCTCTCATAGGCTATGGTATGCCTATCCTACATGAGTATACCATTAACCTCTGTAATACATCGTTGACACCACTTGATATGGTTCACATTGTTTTGAAATGAAACCGACCCCATTTATCCATTGATAACCCCACCTTTTGTATCACATCCTTAATCGGTTCCAAGGGCAATTCATCCCACATCTCTTTCACCACTTTACCACATTTTAGATCTCATGTCCACTACGATTGGAATAGAAATTTTATGGGGGCACGGTGGTTCACTCTCTGTGCTAGGGACATTAGGATTGGCCAGTTATCCGAGGTCGTAGAACTTGTATTGCAGAATTCCAAATCCGATAAAGAATAATATTACGAACTAGACATCAATGCCCTTTCTAATCGGGACTGAATACATTGATTGTCGGTTCACACCCGAAACCAAGTAAACTGGTGGCCGACATCAAGATATCAATAAGATCCTGGTCCTCAACAACCTAACCGAAATCCTCGACTAAGACAAGGGGATATGTACCACCACTTGTCGTCTCCTCATAGTCCAGGATTCCATTGAAATCCCCCAAAATAATCCAATTGGGACGGGAAGATTAGTGCAATTGGTGTAGAGAATCCCAAGTTCGATGCCGGTGCTCCTGTTGTGCCTCACCATAGATACTTGTAAGACACATATCTCATGCCCTTGCACCGATAATTCTACATCAATGTAATGCCTGTCATGTGCCCGTAGAATCACATCGACCTTAGTTACCCAAAATAGGGCCAGTCCCTTTTATGTCTCCGAAGTCGAGACACAAATATGCCCATGAAATCCTAGGGATCGAGCTAGGAGTAAGAAACTTTGTGTAGATAGAAGGGTCTCTAATAAGAATAGAATATGGGGTCGATGATCCCAAGAAGATGCCGCAGGTGCTGCTTGTGCGGACGCGATCACATCCCTTCACAATTCTAAGCCAGAATCCTGAAATCAGGCTTTTCTAGGATGAGATTCAGATTGGGAAGGATTCCTGAACCAGGATCCATTCAGTGCTGGCACTGAGGCATGTGGGTCAGCTAGGATAAATCGAATAGGGAAGGGGTCACCCCGGACCATAGTGGAGAGACCGGTGATGCACTGACCAGGTGGGGTGAATTGGTAAGAAGAGATGGGGTGACACCGGTGATGAAGGAGTCAAGAGAGCGGTAGAGGAGGGTTGGGATAGACTCCATTGAGACGGAGCAGGACCACCAAACCTTAAAAAATTTAGATGGAAAAGTTAAAGGCGTTCTTTAGTGTAAAGATTAATATAAAAAATCTATAATTTCTATAAGGGAAACTCCGCTACACACCGGTTATTTGACTTTCTTTATCAGAACAACACTTGTGGAGTTCAACTTTTTTATAAGACAACATATGACTAATGGAAAATGTTAATAACTAACAGATTCCGTCCAAAAATGGATGGAGCATTAACGGAGTATACAAAAAGACTTTTTTGCCCTCCAAACTATACTTCTATTTTCTCAGATTATATCGGTAGACAATACTATTTTTTCAATTTATAAAAATACTGAAATACTAATTTTTGCTTTCAATAATTCTTTTTTATAAGTTATAATTATTATAATTTTCATTAACTATTGAATTGTTCATTATTTTTTAGTCACTCTTTTTAAAATCTTATTTATTGGTTATTTTAATTCTGGAGATGTTCAACATGGAGTAATAAGGACTATTGATGACCATTTGGTGTTGTAGCTCCAACGAGGTGACTGGAGGCTCAAACAGAAGAATCTGGCGTCTCAACGACGAGTGAAGGTCACCCAACCACCTCCGACCGGGATGAACACCAGCACGACCCAGTTTGGATGAAGGCCAATGGACCCGACCACGTCAGATCTAAAAACGGAATAATAAGACCGGTCAGACGGGATTGAGAACGCTAAAGCTTCTGGCGCGAACTTGAAGAAGGCGAGCAAGGGGGAATGAAGTAAATAGAGGATTAAGAGGGGAAAAGGGAGAGAGGAGTCATACTACTTGTGTGTTGTTGATGGTTGAAGGTGGGTAGCTAAGATATGTTTTTGTATATATTTCTTATAATTAAAATCTTAATTCAAAAAAAGAAAAAATTAAAATATGATACAAAGTAATTAAATATGATTTTATTAAATAATTAGATTTATTTATTTATATACTAATTTTTTTGAAACAATAAATATATAATAACACATTTTATGAAATTTTAAAAGAGTTTTTATCTATTTATAAATATTTTATTTTTTGAAATATTAAGTTAATAAATATATGAAAAAAAGAATAAAATAAATTATTAGTAAAGTGTAAAGTTGAGTAGTTATGATCTGAGAATGAAACTTAGAACATTTGAGGGTATTTTGGTCCTTTAGAAATGTTTAAATACCCACATGTTTTTTTTTCTCACGGATTCTGTCAAATTTAACAGATTTTGGTGGTCCTCGATAATTTCCGTTAGTCTTCGGTTATATTATGGAAAAAGTTCAACTTACACGTTAATCTGTGAAAAACATAGTCAAAGAACTGGTATTTTCTGGAGAAACCCCATTTCTATATGCTATTGTGTATATGTGAATTACACAATATTTTTTTTTAGCATATAAGAGAACTTTTATTAATTAAAATTAGACGTATAGATACAAGCAGGACCATAAGACCGAAATTAAAATGGAAAGTAAAAGGATGAGACAGAAGTCCTGAACCGTAGGTACAAACACTAACCCTATGACTATATACCCGATTATATTAGAGATAACTAATGGTAGACGATCTCCATGTGGATGACTACTCAACTACAATTAATAGTATTCATTTCTTGACTCGACCTGAAACTATCTGTGATATAACGGGCAACCAGGAGAAACACCAGGAAACAAGGGAGTTAGGATGTCGGGTTTGTACTAACGTTGACAAGCCGAGGTGTACGTCCTCACACACGCTTTAGAAGGCTCAGTTTCTGACTCGACATAAAAATACTTACTCCGATTGGTATAGATCGATTAAAGGGGGACAGACATGCAAGGGGAACTCCAAAATATATAAGACTTCGAGATATGTATCCTTATACACACTCCGTTATTGGTTGAATCACCCCATATTTAATTACATGTTCCATCTGTGCAAACATTTCAATACGCCATATGTTGTATTATTATGCGCTTTTCAAAAAATGGTATAATATTATACGTTGGATTAACCCTTACCAAAACACCCGAAACAGAGAATTTGACTAGAGAGCTCGTAAGTCCTAACCATGGTTAAGTTGTGTTAGGTGAGGTTGACCAGTCTGGTTTGGTTGGCGTTGTCTGACTCTCTTTCAATATAAAGCTCCTTCCCCTCTTTCCCGACCTCCTCAAGCGACCCATCGAGACCTCTTCAATCTCCCATTCCCAAGCTTTAGAGACGTCTCTCGATTAGGTTCTTCGGTTCTCATTCAAGTAAGCGCGTTGAATCCGAGCTTGAAATCATTTTCTCAATATGCAAACCTCCCCGGGATCAATGTCGCCGCTCGATTTGATGGCTGCTATTATCAAGGGCAAAATGGACCCGTCCAATTTCTCCGCCGAAGCCGGTGGCGAGGTCGCCGCCATGATGATCGAGAACCGAGAGCTCGTCATGGTTCTGACCACATCGATCGCCGTTCTGATCGGATGTGTGGTGGCGTTCATCTGGAGGAGGTCTTCTAGTCAGACGCCCAGCGCGGTTCAGCCGCTGAAGCCGTTGGTCGTCAAGCCCGAGCCCGAGGTCGATGACGGCAGGCAGAAAGTCACCATCTTCTTCGGCACCCAGACAGGAACCGCCGAAGGCTTTGCTAAGGTCTACCTCATGGAAAATGTTCATTTAGTGGCAAATTCATGCAATTATTTTGGTCTAAGTTATTGATTGTTGAATGATCTGGTTGGATTTCAGGCTCTGGCTGAAGAGGCCAAAGCTCGGTATGATAAAGTGACATTCAAAGTTGTTGATATGGTATAATTGCTTCTCCCTTTAGACTTTTGAATATGCTTTGGATTTGAACTTTGGAGGTAGTTTATTTGGACTTAAATTTTCTGTTAATATGTGTGGGATGGTCTATGTAGGATGATTATGCTGCGGATGACGAAGAATACGAGGAGAAGTTGAAGAAGGAAACTTTGGCTTTCTTCTTTTTGGCTACGTGAGTTCTTATTTTATTCTTCTTCAAATGTATATACGTATGGATTTATATGTCGCTTTATGGATTTATATGTCGCTTTATGGATTTATGTGTCACTTTGTTATTTTAACTAATTGGTAAATTTTGTTACAGATATGGAGATGGTGAGCCAACTGATAATGCAGCAAGATTCTATAAATGGTTTTTGGAGGTAAATTTGGTTTGATATACAATGTGAATCAAGGTATTTTTGAGGTGACAATTCGATTGATTTTTTTTTCATTGTGTGTAGGGGAAAGAGAGAGGAGAATGGCTTCAGAATCTAAAATTCGGAGTTTTTGGCTTAGGCAACCGACAGTATGAGCATTTCAACAAGGTATGTTATTCAGCCGGGTATTGAATGATCAATCTGCACTTTTGTCTCTAGATTGCGTTACTATGATGTATCTATCTTCTTCTTTTCTCATATACTGCTCATGCGAGGTTAACAGGATTTAATTCATGATTTTGTGTGTTTTAAACAGATTGCCAAAGTGGTGGATGAGATGCTTGTAGAGCAGGGTAAGCTCAGTGAGGTTTTATGGGTTTTCAGATGGTTATTTACATTTATTGACTATTCTTATATCTATTAAAATAGGGATTAGAAAGGTTCTTAAACATGTATAATGTACATCAAACTTTTCCAGTATAGCTTGAGTTCACCATGATGGAACATAATGATCACATATTGCTTACTTTCTTTTAGTTAGTTAACAGCAAAGATATTGAAAGCCAGGAAGGGATGCCCTTGCTTTGCGTTCTGTTCTGCAATATAATAATTAGAGCTTACCTACCCTATAGTTCTGAGTGTCTGTTCAATTTTTTGGGAAGTGCTTTGTCTTTTCTGATTCAAATGCTGTAGTTTTAGATAAGTACTGGAAGCTGATAGATGTAATTCCAAACGAACAAATAACTAAAAGAACAAAATATTTTTGTTAGCAGCCAAGTCCCTGTCGTGCAATACTTCATGCCATATTGTCTCATTAATGATTTTATGTGCTTCAACTATATATGGTTTCTTGTACTAAACATTTTCTTGCCTTTGTAGGTGGTAAGCGCCTTGTTCCAGTTGGTCTCGGAGATGATGATCAATGCATTGAAGATGACTTCACTTCCTGGTATATAGAACTTTAACCTAAAATCAGATCAATAACCTGAACTTTCTTTTTGCTGACATGTTTGGAAAATAACTTAATATTGTGCTATCCCAGGCGAGAATTAGTGTGGCCAGAGTTAGATGAGTTGCTTCGAGATGAGGATGATAGCACTACTGTTTCTACCCCTTACACTGCTGCGGTACCGGAATATCGGGTTGTATTTCACGACCCTGCGGATGTACCAACACTTGAAAAGAATTTAAGTCATACAAATAGTCATTCTGTCATTGATGCTCAACATCCATTGAGGTATTAAAGAAACATATAATTACTACATGTTCAGATTATAACTCATGTTAATGCTTATTGTATCTGACAAAATGCCTTTTGTAGGGCTAATGTGGCTGTGAGAAGAGAGCTTCATACTCCTGCATCTGATCGTTCTTGCACCCATCTGGAATTTGACATTTCTGGAACTGGAATTGCGTAAGTTGCTTTGCCCGATTCAGCTTTGTAGTATGCTGGTTGCATGATTGCAATGTTGTAGTATTTGTTTTTTTCTTCACTTAAAATGTAGACAATTGTATACTAATATTTCATGTGCTTTCATGTTATCATTCTTAGATATGAAACTGGAGATCATGTTGGCGTGTATTGTGAGAATCTATCTGAAACTGTGGAGGAGGCATTGGGGCTGTTGGGTTTATCACCAGATACTTTCTTCTCCGTTCATATTGATAAAGAAGATGGCACACCACTTAGTGGAAGCTCCTTGCCACCTCCTTTCCCTCCTTGCACTTTAAGAACAGCGTTGACCCTGCATGCAGATCTTTTGAGTTCACCGAAAAAGGTTACTTAATTTTCTTGAGTCACTACAAAATAGTTATCCCCCGATCTTTTGTCATATACTAATTATCTCAACCGATGTCATATGCAGTCTGCCTTGCTTGCTTTGGCAGCTCATGCTTCTGATCCAACTGAAGCTGACCGATTAAGATATCTTGCATCCCCTGCTGGAAAGGTTTGCGTAACTCATATGAATTATGGCTTTATCATACTTGATTATTTAGTGTGTCTGACTTCTGTTTTACATGCAAACAGGATGAATATGCACAGTGGGTGATTGTTAGTCAGAGAAGCCTTCTTGAGGTCATGGCTGAGTTCCCTTCTGCCAAACCCCCACTCAGTGTCTTCTTTGCAGGTGTTGCCCCACGTCTGCAGCCGAGATACTATTCAATTTCATCCTCCCCAAGGTAAATACATTTTCCATTCTCCTTATTGTACTCTCATTTTAGAGGATGCTCAGGCTGAAGGGTTTCTCTTGTTCCATGGTGAAACTATTTTGACTTTCTTAAGCTACAGAGTTTTACTTCTTTTTTAATCAGAAACAATTTAGTTCAACTTCTTAAGTTTTGAACCCTGCAACCATTTAGTTCATGTTCAATTTCTGCAGGCCGTGTTATTCCTATTCTTTCCTTGAAGTATATGCAAGCTTTTGTAATTAAGTAATTTAATTAGTATTCCAAAATACGCTTTACAGGATGGTACGTTCTAGAATTCATGTTACATGTGCATTGGTTTATGAAAAATCACCAACTGGACGGGTGCATAAAGGAGTGTGTTCTACTTGGATGAAGGTACTTGTTCCAAACACTGATGTGTTGATGTACTAGCGCTAAAGAACCAATATACAGTAGAAACTCTATAAATTAATAGTCATGGGACTATCAAAATTTATTAGTTAAAAGAATTATTAATTAATATTATTAATTTAGCACCACCGAGTCGGGACTAGACAAAATTATTATCTTAGAGATTTTATTAAATAATCGAGTATTAATTTATCGAGTTTCTACTGTAGCTAGATAATATTTGTTGCATAATTATTATGTGAGTCTTCTTCGCACACATTTCATCTGATTAAACCTTCTCTTTCATCAGAATTCCATGCCTTCAGAGAAATCCTATGAATGTAGTTCAGCGCCTATTTTTGTTAGGCAATCAAATTTCAAACTTCCAGCTGATGCCAAGGTACCCATTATCATGATTGGTCCTGGCACTGGATTGGCTCCCTTCAGGGGGTTTCTGCAGGTATGACTGAATAATTTGATTTTTTACTCCCTCCGCCTGCTCTTCTACATATTGTCTGGAATATGTCTCATTACTTGTATGTAAATTTTCCAGGAAAGATTGGCTCTGAAACAAGCTGGAACTGAGTTGGGACCCTCCATATTATTCTTTGGATGCAGAAACAGTAAAATGGTTAGTCATCTTGATCAGTTTAAAGAATCTTCTAATCTGGATCATTTTATCTGAACCTTACGCATCTTGGCAGGATTACATTTATGAAGCCGAGCTAGACAACTTTGTTCAGACTGGTGCGCTGTCTGAGCTGGTTCTTGCCTTTTCTCGCGAGGGACCTACCAAAGAGTATGTGCAGCATAAGATGATGGAGAAGGTATTTACTCTATTACATACTACCAAGCGTTTGCCTATGATTTCTACGTGTTTGTAGTCTTCTAAATATTGGACACTGAGCGTATGTTTGTTTGTTCTGTATCCAGGCTTTGGACATATGGAGCATGATTTCTGAGGGAGCCTACCTTTATGTTTGTGGCGATGCCAAGGGCATGGCAAGGGATGTTCACCGCACTCTACATACCATTGCACAAGAGCAGGTATATCCATACACATGAATTATGCATTTTCACCAACCCTTTTGAGGACACACCATGGAGTCTTGTTCCTCACACCCATTCTCTAGTCTCCCATCCACGCATAAACCATATGCCTATGATTATGTAGAGGCTTATGAAGTCTACGTTATTGATTTCAGGGGTCTCTGGACAGCTCTAAAGCAGAGAGCATGGTGAAGAATCTTCAAATGAGCGGCAGGTACCTCCGTGATGTGTGGTAATAACTTTGGGTGAAAATGAGAAGATCCAAGTTAGGCTAAATACACATATCCATGGAAATGTCTAAGCGTGCGAATCTCATTCTCCTAGTACCGGTTAAGTATGCGATTCTTTTACTATGTAATTTATAAAATATATGCTAAGATAACAATGAAATTAGGCATAGTTTTGGGAGAAAAGGAACTCCAATATTCTTTGTAAGAACGCCATAAGTTCAAATGACTAAAATTAATTTTGCCCTATTTGTTATATCGATGAGTGATGAAGTACAAGTGTGGACTGAATTGAATTGAACGTGTCCAATCTCCGACCACAAGTTTTTTTAGCACAATTGTCTACAGGTGTATGTATTTTACTGGAAGCATAATAAATCATCCCACATGACAAGAATGAGAATCCTCTCGGTTTTCTTCCAGCATTAACTCCTAATGGTTGACTTTTCTTATATATGAAAGCTGTCTCGATTTTCTTCTAATATTAATTGTTAACTCTTTATTGTTGAGTTTCAAAAAAAAAAAACTCTTTATGGTTGACTTTTACCACCTATTTCAATTGTCCACCTCACAGCTCAACCAACACCTTTCTTGACAGAGACATCAAAATGACGAACCTTTTCCGCGTTCACTGGTTGGGGTTTGTTTGACATTTATATGCTGACGTTTCCATTTATTTTCTCTGGGAAATTTATAAGCTTTAAATATTTATATAATATATGGACTTATAAAATTTGTCAATTTTTGAAAATTAATAAGCTGACGTTTTCGTTTATTTTCTCAGGAAACTTGTTAAAATTTTAAAATAGAAGCTTTAAATATTTACAAAATATAAACTAATAAATTTATCAATATTTTAATTTTTTTTTGTATAGGAATATTTGAATGGTTAATTTACTGTGTAATTTTTTTTTTGAAGAAAATTTACTGTGTATGTTAAAGTCACCCATATTTATAACTTGATTTTGGGATCACTTTTTTAAATATATTATTTTGACTTATTTTACCTAATGATTAATTACTTTAATATCTTGATAAAACACAAACTATAGTGTAAGTGTACCATAAGTCAAAAAGTACACTCTACAAGCATTAACTCAAGTGTTTTTGCAATTATTACTAACACATTTTTACCTTACACCAATATATGTTAGGGTTTAAGAGATTTCAACTTTAGTTGTCGTCCACGATGTCGCCATCATATTCTAGCGCGCTAACGGAAGTTAGGGCATATATGCTCTTGTCCTACAAGCTCTAGCCGACTCTTGCCCAGCAACAATTCTGTCGCAACTCGGTCCTGTCTTCATGTAGTGCAACCTGCCAATACTTCCATCGTAGGTGCCCGGTCTTGTCGACAATATGTGAATATTATCCTCCGCATGGAGTGTAAGAACCACTCCCGGTCAACGCCAGTCAAATCGGTGAAAAACAGGAAAATTTAAAATTTCGGGACAAACACCTAAATGAACCTAAATTTGACCCCGAGGGTCATATCGAACTTAAGTTGACCCCGATATCGACCAAAGTGAGTTTTGGGGGACTCAGGGCAACTTTTTGACCAATTCGGGAAAAGTTGACTTTTTGTAGTAAAAGTCAACCGAGCGACGTTTTGGTCCGTTCGAGGCCCGTTTTGGATCCAAAAAACTTAGCCGTCGTTATAGCAGTCTTCGTTGTGCCGTTTCCTTGTAGCCCGTGAAGTTTCGTAATTTCTTGGAAAATGGGCCCGTTCGGGGCCCGAGACGGCCGAATTTCGTGAATCTGACAGAAAAATATCTACCAAGATATTTGTTTAAACGGTGGGACCCACTTGCCACTTGTCACACAAGTGGTGGTGTTAGGTATTTTTTAACAAAACAAAGGGAAGAGATGAGGGGTAGTTTGTAAATAAGAGGGTTGGTGTTAGTTTTTGAACAAAATAAAAAAGGGAAAGAAGATGAGGTCTCGGCCAAGACAAGAACGGAGAGAAGGAGACAGAAAAAGAAAAGAGAAAAGAAGAGAGAGGGAGGAAAGGAAAAAGGAAAGGGAAAAGTGAGGATTTTTGGTGATTTCCAGACAATCCGATTGACGGATCGTCTCAACGGTTGTAGAATCGAGCTCCCGTCGTCATTCCCTACGGTGAGAACCCAATTTTTTCTCGTTTTGGTATGTTTGAAATTTAGGGTTTGAGTTTAAACGGTTTGATTAAGGTTGGGTTTTGTTTAAGATTGGTTTAAAGATGAATGGTTGAGGTTTGGGGTTCGTTAGTAACGTTTTGGGGCGAAAAGGAAAATTTTCCTTTGGGGCCCACTTGCCCGGGCCTCGGGTTTTTCGTGTTCGGGTGGTTTGGACGATCCCCGAATCGATAATTCACACCCGGAACGAATTATGGGATTAAATTGTGGAAATTGGAAATTTCGGGTTTAGAAACTTTAAACGCGAATTAAATCGCTCGGAAGTCGGAAATTGATTCCGTCGATTGCATTGGAACCCTTGAATTATTTTAGGATCGTAGAAATGAAAACGGGAATTTTCGAAGCCCCGGAAGGGCGTTTTCCAATCCCGGACAGATTAGCTGAGCCG
Organism: Erodium maritimum; assembly: GCA_963921825.1. NCBI lineage: Eukaryota > Viridiplantae > Streptophyta > Magnoliopsida > Geraniales > Geraniaceae > Erodium > Erodium maritimum. The sequence goes on along the minus strand of OY997592.1, from coordinate 39,166,334 downwards.
GGCGAATCGGGCTTTTCTGGGCCCATTATTGACAATGTCGAGTAATTGGGAAGTTTGGGAGTGATCGACATTACCGGGGTTGCGTTTGGGCGTCTAATTCTTTAAATTCAGTTTTTGCCTGCGAACTTTAAAAGTGTTTTAATTGTGATCTTGTTAGATCGTGCCACCGACCGATGAAAGGGGAAACTAGGCGAGTGATCGCGAGCACGCCGGAGCTTGGGCGTGAACTTTTGGGAAAGCGTTACGAGGTATGGAAAAGTAGCCGGATCTCGGCCTTGACTAGGGAAAGTTGACAGTAGAAATGCATGTGACACCTAGTGGTGTCGTAGGATAAGTAAGTTTATCGAACACTAGAAATGCATGCGACACTTAATGATGTCGTATGATACGTGAGCGTATCGAACAATAGAAATGCATGTGACACTTAGTAGTGTCGTAGGTTAAGTGAACGTATCGACATTAGAAATACTTGTGGCTTTTGGTTGTGCCCGTAGGTTGATTGATTTGTTTGTGTTTGTGGTTGGCCATGAGTGCCTTTGGGGTGTTGAACCCGTATATTACTGTTGGTGTGTCGTGGGTGACCATGAGTGCCTTTGGGGTGTTGAACCCGTATATTACTGTTGGTGTGTCGTGGGTCGCCATGTGTGCCTGTGGGGTGTTAAACCTGTATTGATGTGGACTGTCCTGCCGAGGGGTAGTGAGTCGTATATTATTGTCGCTATTTGTTGAACCTTGGGTGTTGATTGTGATTGCCTGGAGGTTGGGGGCCCGCCTGACCATAAAGGGGTCTTGTGGTCGCGCGCGTGGGGGTTGGCTAGCCTTCCGACTAACCATCGGTAAAGTTGTTCATTTCTTCGGCGATGAAGGGTGGATCCCCTTCCGACTAGCTATCGGAAAAGTATCGCTGTATATATCGCTAACAGGTCGACCGCCTGGCCCAACTGCGTTCGGGGGAAGTTGCGTGGGGCAGACTCAAGCCCAGTCGGTTAGCAACCGGCACTGAGTAGCTGGAGTGCGATCCTTTGTGATCTTGGGTGTTGCGTGGTTATCTTTTGTGTCTTTGGTGGGGGTCGTAACAGCTGTGTCAGGTCTACATTACGCGTCCGGGTTTGAGTTGGTTGGGGAAAGTAACAGTTTTCGTGTGACAGTCGGGTTACTTGAGTTTGGGGATAGTAGTCCCCGGTGTTTGGTTTGTTGTTGGTGTTCCCGACATTTTCTGCTAGTATGTCGTAGTCAGTCTGGTATCCGTGGTGGTGAGCGAATGCTCGCCCCTAGCTGCTTTTCCTACAGGTACTGGTCGCGAGACGGACTAGGAGAACTCTCGAAGCTTGAAGAACTGGGAGCGGGAGTCCGGGTTTTTGGGAGTTTAGCGACGTACGCTTTGTTTTTGTCCGCTTGTTTTGGACGTGTTTTCAGTTGTAAAATATTATTTTGTTTAACTCAAAGTGATAATTTTAAGCGGTTTATTAAAATGTTTGAAAATTGTTTTATTGTTTCACCGTTCACGTTCCGGGTTCGGTTCTACCGAATTCGGGGCGTGACATGGAGAGCACTACTAGGGTTTCTATCAAGCCGTCGGTACCACCGCGTCTTCGGGCCTTCCCCCGTCACCAACGATGTGGCCCTCAATCATGTATCGATCCCCCTGCAATCCTCATGGTTGCTGACTGGTTTCTCTCCTCGGCACCGGTTAATCTCACCATTATCGTCGTCGTCGTCTCAAGTCTCTATCCCTGGTTGGCTTTTACCCACAAGAATCTGCCATAATCGCATCCACCTCCTTGGCCGCCACTGATGCATATTAATCGATCACTCTCTCGATTTTGGATCAAGCTATTCGTTTGGCTATGTTTTAGTTTTTCTGTTTTTCTTTTTGCAAGGAATAATTAATGAGCAGAGATTTAGGGGCTTTTACCTGAAGGAACCTTTAATCACATATATCCTCCCATTACTATTATTGAGTTTATTTTCGGTCGCACTCCTCACGGAGAAAAGAGTCCTCTCCATGGGATCAAGCAGCGTTTAGGCACCACATTGAGGGGTTCTCCTCAGTTTGTTAGTTTCAGTATTATTAAGGTTATTACTATTGAGTTCAGGCTCGGCCTCAGTCCACACGACGAAAAGAGTCCTCTCCATGGGATCAAGCAGCGTTTAGTCACCAACTTGAGCATTTCTCTTCAGTTTTGTAGATTAATTTTTGTTCGCCTATGTAATAACCACTTCTGGTCAACGTCAGTCAAACCTGCGAAAAACAGGAAAATGTAAATTTTTTTAAGACAGACACTTAACTTAACTTAAATTGACCCCGAGGGTCATGCCGGACTTAAGTTGACCCCGTTATCGACTAAAATGAGTTACGGGGGACTCAGGGCAACTTTCTGGTCAATTTGGGAAAGATTGATTTTTCGCTGGAAAAGTCACCCGAGCGACGTTTTGGTCCATTCGAGGACCGTTTTGGACCCGAAAAGCTTAGCCGTCGTCGTAGCGGTCTTAGTTGGGCCGTTTCCTTGAAGCCCGTCCAGTTTAAAAATTTCTTGGGAAAAGTGCCCGTTCGGGGCCCGAAACGTCCGTTTTTCGCGAAACTGGTTGGAAAATATCAACTAGATATTTTCCAAAAGGTGTGGGACCCACCTTGACACATGTCAACTACTTGGTGGAGTTAGTTTTGGGGGGAAAATGGATGGTTGTGGTGTGTTGGCCGAAACACATGGTTAAAGGGGGGAAAGTTGTGTTTTGTGTTAGTTATTTTAATTAGTAAAGAAGAAGAGAAGAGGAGAGAGTGTTTGGCTTGGATGAGGAGTGCGGCAGATTCAGAGTGCGCTAAACAAGAGAAGGAGTGGCTTCACTTTGGCTGGGAACGAAAGCTAAGAGATTGAGCATTATTCTTGGGTTTGTGGGCTACTGAATCATACAAGAACAGGTACTTATTCACGTCTCTGTGTGGTTGATATTTAATGCTCCATTAAGTTCTCTATCTCTTATTTGATTATGCCTTGGCTGTGAGCATATATATGAACCACAACTTAGATGTTAAGATGGTATGTTTCATGTAAATATTGAAGCACGTCCTTATTCCTAGCTGGTAGTTTAAGGACAAAAGAGAAGAACAAGTTTTGAACCTTGATTTGGAGTAGCAGGAGCAAATCAAAAATAAAATAAATCATCTCCTAGACTTTAGTTAATGGGTTACAAAAGGTTATTCTTTTTTTCTTTATTTGTAGATTACCGTCTTCCTTTGAGAAATATGGAATTAGAGTTTGTAGTTCGTGAGAATTCGGAAATTGTGGTTAGAAACGTTAATTGCGAAATTGGGAAGGCTCGGACCCCGGAATTGGATTCCGTCAAGTGCGATGGAACAAGTAAACCTTATTAGGATTGTTAGAAACGAAAACGGGGACTTTTGGAGCCCCGGAAGGCAATTAACCAAAACCGGGCAGATTCGCCATGTCGGGCGAATCTGGCCCTTACGGGTCCTTTATCGGCAATATCGAGTAATTGGGAAGTTTGGGAGTGATCGGCATTGTCGGGGTTACGTTTGGGCGTTAAGTATGTTAATTTTCGGTTTATTCGTACTAGTTTAAAAGTACTTTGAATTTGTGTTCTTTTAGATCGTGCTACGGACCGAGGCAAAGGGAAGCTCGGCGAGTGACTGAGTGTGCTTCGGGTGTTGTTGGAGCGCTTTTGGGATTATATACGAGGTAGGGAAAAGTAGCCGGATCTCGGCCCTGATTAGGGAAAGTTAATAGTAGAATTGCATGTGACACCGGGGTGTCGTGGGTTGAGTAGAATTATTTAAATATTAGAAAAGCATGATACGGGACTGTAGCGTTTAAGAGAAAAGCATGTGACACTTAGTAGTGTCGTAGGAACAGAGAACTTAGCGATAATTGAATTACTGGAGGCATATGACCATGCCCGGAGGTTGTTTGTGAAACTAGTGATCTTAGAATTGTTGGAGGCATCGAGTATGCCGGAGGTTGTTGCGTGTTATTCATTACTGAGTTTGGGTGGCCTTGAGAGCCCGTGTTATTTATTATTGAGTTTGGGTGGCCTTGAGAGCCCGTGTTATTTGTTATTGAGTTGGGTGGCCTTGAGAGCCCGTGTTATTTATTGATTGAGTTTGGGTGGCCGTGAGAGCCCGTGTATTTAAATTGGTGTCTTGAGTGGCAGTGAGTGCCGTGGGGTTGTTGAACCCGAGTCTTGACCGTTGGTGTGTCTTGAGTGGCAGTGAGTGCCCGTGGGGTTGTTGAACCCGAGTCTTGACCGTTGGTGTGTCTTGAGTGGCAGTGAGTGCCCATGGGGTTGTTGAACCCGAGTCTTGACTGTTGAGGTGTCTTGAGTGGCCTTGAGTGCCTGTGTGATTGAACTTGCCTGTGATTGTGATTGTGGTTACCTGGGGTGGTGAGTTCTAAAGGTCGACAGCCTGATCCGACTTAGTGTCGATGAATTGCGAGTTCTAAAGGTCGACAGCCTGATCCGACTTAGTGTCGATGAATTGCGAGTTCTAAAGGTCGACAGCCTGATCCGACTTAGTGTCGATGAATTGCGAGTTTGAAAGGTCGACAGCCTGATCCGACTTCGTGTCGAGGAATTGCGATAGGTCGAACCCTGACCTGATTGAGATTGGTTACTGAGCAGCTGGTGTGCGATCCTTTGTGATCTTGTTTGGCGTTGTGTAGTCTTTCTGTCGTGTCCTTGAGGAGGTCGTCGATAGTTGTGTCGGGTTTACGTTGTATCATCGAGTGTCGAGTCTGTTGAGGAAGGTGACGGGTTGTGGGTCAGTGGGGTACTTGAGTTGGGGACTGTAGTCCCGGTGTTGGGTTTGGTTTTAGTGTTACTGGCTTTATCTACTAATTATGCCATAGTCAGTCTGTTATCCGTGGAGGTGAGCGAACGCTCACCCCTAGCTGCTTTTCCTACAGGTATTGATCACCGGACGGACTAGGTTAGCTCTTGAAGTCCATGGAGCTTGGAGCGGAGTCTGGTCTTTACTTTTGTTGAGTCTAGTGACGGATGTGTACCTTGTCCTCTTGTTGGGACGTTTTTGTATTGTAAATGCTATTATTATTTTTGGTAATTAAATGGAAATATCAGAGTTTTATTCAAAACAGGTTTTAAGTGTTCATGTTTTAAATGTTCGCGTCTCGAGTTCGGTTCGCTGAAATTGGGGCGTGACAGCCTATATGGCTCTTTACAAACTGTCTTACACGGTCAACCTGTCTCAGATTTTTTTGTTAGGGTACCTTTTGGGCCCCCAAACGCTATAACGATTCTTTTCCATTATTAATAAAATGCACCTCTTAGTAAAAAAAAACTCAAGTGTTTTTGCAAAAAAACGGAACTCTAAACCAAGAACAATATGAAATTGTTTGCAAAGATAGAACTTTGAACGAGAACAATATTATATTATTTGCAATGGACAAACAAAAAAAGAACAAAGAGCCCAAATTATGGGATGTAAAGGCGAAAAATCAATTCAGACATAGAAAGAAGAATATAAAGCGAAAACCCAAATCCAAGTGAAAGCTTAACTTAGAGATATCAAGATAAAATCTTATATATAGATATCACATATGAAGACCTATTGAAGACATTTCAAGATAGAAAAAAGCCCAAAAAACTCCAAAAACTGCATGTACAAGAAGAATCAATCATGAAGAGAAATGATGAAGACTAGAAGAAAAGAAGATAGACAAATGGAAAGGAAGATGGTAGACAAAGGTGCCGAAAGACGTGCGGAGCATATGATAATTGGACAACCATGAAGAGAAAACAACGGGGTGGAAATAATCAGGCCCTCCACTTTATTGTTGATCGAGCCTTATCCAGAATTAATACTTGGGAAAACCAGCCTTTATCGCAATGAGGAAAGGAGGTCCTCATTCAGTCGGTCCTAATAGCCCTTCCGGTGTATACGATGAGAGTCTTCTTATTCCATACTCTCTTATATCGACAATTTAGGTGCCCCTGGCTATATTTTGGTAGGCGGGGTCAAATCGATCGAAGTGCCCAATTATTTGGAAAGATTGGAAAAGGCTTTGCATCGCAAAGAAGAATGGAGGTATGGCTTTCCGAAACTTGGGGGACTTCAATCTGGCTTTACTTAGTAAGATGGACTGGAAATTTATGACATATCCGGATATTTGGTCTTGCGTATTTTTAGAGCTCGTTATTTCCCATATCACATTCTTATCGGTAGGAAAGGGGACAAATCTGAGTTTCTTATGGACTAGCGTTCGGGGTACCCAAACTTTACTTATCCGTGGTGCTCGGAGGGCCATTGGACCGGGTAATTCTACAAAAATTCTAGGAGACCCGTGGCTGTCAAGGAGTGATCCTTGGGTCCAAATGGATTCAATCGAGTTGTAAGGGTACTATGTGAATTCTCTCTTTATCTCGAGTAAGAGAGTTTGGAATGAGGAGAAGATCAGAAATAATTTTAACAACAGAGGCCGAGAGCTTATACTAGCAAAGAGTGGTTATTAAACCCTGCAACAAATGAAAGGGGACTAATTCCCCACGGGTTCAAATCTTTTTTGAATGATACATGGAATGTCAAAGCATCTCCACAAATTAAAATCTTTTTGTGGCGGTGCCTCACAAACTCTCTATAGGTGGTTGAGAAAGAACAAAAAAGAAACATAATCATCGGGAAGATGAGATATGAAATCTTTATTATCCATTGAAAGAGTGGAAAATTTGAAATAATAGGAAGTGTGAAAAAATTGAAGTAATAAGGAGGATTGTTGAGAAAATTTATCATGTGTGAATAAAAGGGTTGGGAGAGTATTAATAGAGAATATTAAAGTAAATTTCAAATTAATTTATTATTTTATGTTTTAGAAAATTGATAGGTGACATAAAGAGAGTAACCAATGTAGTCGTTGGGCCTTCGCCCCGACTATCAAACCTTCAACCAGACTAGTTAACCGGAATCATGACAAATTTTGGATTATCCAAAGCTTTTGTCCACCCTTTTTTTTTATCAGCAATTTTTTGATTTTATTAAAACAAAGTTTTCGAAAAGAAAACCAAGGTCAGGGGATTATCCCTCCAAAACATACACAATTTAACTAACAAACCATTAACCACCATCGGTTACTTGCTTGTCAAGCTTCCCAACCAACAATTGAAATGAAGTAACTTGGCCCCCAAGTTATCCAACAAATGAAAGTAACCCCAAGGAATGCATCTAAAACCCCTCTTCCATAACTAAGATGTAATGATCCTTGACAGTTTAGAATCCTTGACAGTACCCTTGACAGCACCTGGGGAAGATAGGCCAAAACCAGTAGCCTTGTGGTAATGCTCCCCAACAGATCAACAACCATCTTGTGCTCATAATGTCAGCCCCACCGATGTCCAAAAACCAGCAAAGCAGTTCCACAGCCCAAATCTGATCCAATCAAGGCTAAGGAAATGTGTGCAGCAAAGCGTAGGCAACACCAAAGACACAAATAGTCTGCAGAAGAAAGAAGCTTCCCCAACCAGCACCTGACCACCCAACAATCTAAAGTACCCAACAAAAACAAGAGAAAAGCATAGGATCTAAACCAGTACAGACCAACCTCTCACCTAGAACTAATTCCCCACTCAAGAAACAAAAGAAAGAGAAGGCTAGAACACAAGTCAAGTACCCACACTCCAAAATAAGATATTCAAACCCCCACAGACACTCAACCTAACCTTACCAGCCTAAAAACTCACCCCCAACCCTCCCAAACCCAAACCCTTCCCCACCCAAAATGAAAGAAATCAGTGAACCAAAGTACTCAGTTAAGCCAAACCACCAAGCCTAAGATCCCTTCCTGCAGGCTTAGTTTTCTTCCTTAAAATACAGGCCCCTGGTTTATTTATCCACTCCATAAATGAGAAGAAAGCTCTTCCTTTAGCAAAAGCCCATACAAGCTGAAATACATCATTTTGTACCTGTTGTAGCACTTGTTCAGACCTGAACAGGACTTGGTTGAAAACCAAATTGTTTCTGCACAACCAGATTCTCCAAATAGTGAAGAATACCACAAATCTCCAAGGGGACTGAGAGGAAAATGGACCAAGAGCCTTCCAAGTAATAAACCAGTGTTTAATATCATCTGGACAAGCTGTCTTAACCCCCCACCAATCCAGTACCAGTGTCCAAATAGACCAAGAGACACTACATCCCAAAAATAGGTGATCCAATTCCTCAGGTTCCTCATTGCAAAGAGGACACCAAATATTTGTAGAATAAATTCCTATGCTGAGAAGGAAACACTTTGTAGGCACAGCTTGCATGCATATCAACCAAACAAATGCAGTTATTTTAGGGGGAATTTTAGAATCCCATAAAAGTGCAGGCCAAGTCAGATCTTCCTTAGCAACATTGTCAAGGTACTGGTACATTTTATGAACTGAGAAGCCTTTGTTGTCAATTATCCATTCCACCTTGTCTTCCTCAGCATTTAAAGGGGGCAGAGCATTAATTTTGTCACATAATAAATCAAATATGTCTTCTTCCCAGCCTCTCAGTTCCCTCTGAAAGTTAAAACCCAATCCCCATCTAGCCAAAGCTGTGAAACCAAAGCCCTCTTCTGATGGCTTAGATTATAGAGTCTTTGGAATAAAACCTTCAGAGGCACATCAGTGATCCATAAATCATCCCAAAATAGAGTTGATCTCCCAGAGTTGATAGTCCAATGAAGTCCCACAGCCCCAAAAGCATCTGCAAACCTTGGACAATCCAATAAAGACCCAACATGTCTCAAGAAACTCTGATCAGTGCCTAACATAAATTTTGAGAGATCCCAAGCTGAAGGGTCCCAACCAAATTTAGAGCATAGTAACCTTTTCCATAATGAGTCATGTTCCAGAGCAAACCTCCACCACCACTTGGCCAATAATGCCATGTTCATTATCTCCAGTTTCAGAATTCCCAGGCCTCCTGCATTCTTTGGTTTGCAAATATTGTCCCATCTCACTTTATGTAGAGACTTTTTGTTCAATTTCCCACTCCAAAGAAATTTTTTCTGCCACATCTCCATCTCTTTTATAACACCTTTGGGGGCTTTATATAAAGACATGTAATACAGTGGAAGTGAACTGAGTGAAGATTTAATAAGTGTTATCCTTCCCCCCAAGGATTTGTTTTTGGCTTGCCAAAGACTCAGATTGGTTTTGAATTTATTGATCATTGGCTCCCAAGTTTTTGCTCTCCTGGGATTGGCCCCTAAACTGAAGCCCAAATAGTCAAAGGGTAGCTGCATTGCACTGCACCCTAAAATCTCAGTTACATCTTCAGTGAGCATGGAGTAAGGATTCATTAGCAAAACTTTTGATTTGTTGAAGTTTATCTTCAATCCAGTAGCTTTTTGCAGACATATGAGAGTGCTTCAAGTTGATGGCTTGTTGTTTCCCAGCTTGGATAAAAATTAAGGTATCATTTGCAAATTGGAGATGGGTGATCTCAGGCCCTTGTTCACTACATTTCACTCCTGAGAACATATCTGAACTAGACCCTTTAACCATTAGTTGATGTAGGCTCTCAGCAACCAAAGCAAATAATAATGGAGAGGGGGAGCAGCCTTGTCTAAGACCTCTCTTGAGAGGGAAATCAGCAGAGGGAGAGCCATTTATCAGTACTGAAGTCCCAAGCCTCCATACATACAGAGATCCAATCCTTCCAAATAGCCCCAAAACCCATAATAGTCAATACATTCAACAGTGCTTTCCAGTGTATGTGATCATATGCTTTCTCAAAATCAAGTTTCAATACAATAACCTCTTTCCCCACCTTTTTGATATGATGTATGAGTTCTGTTGCAATTAACACCCCATCCATGATTTGCCTCACAGCAATAAAACCAGTTTGGGTATCATGTACTAAACAATTCATGAGGGGCTTGAGTCTTGTAGCTAGGACTTTGGACACCATTTTGTAGATGCTGTGTATTAGACTGATGGGCCTGTAATCATCAAAACCCACATGAGCATTGTTTTTTGGAATAAGAGTGATGAAAGAAGAGTTCAATCCCTTCCCCAACTGTCCTCCCTTGTGAAAATGGTCAAAACTGCCAAGATATCCCCTTTTACCACCTCCCAGCAAGTTTGATAAAATAACATTGAGAAGCCATCAGGGCCAGGAGACTTATCCCCATTGCAGGCTTTAATGGCCAATAAAATCTCAGATTCAGTAAAAGGAAGTTCCAAATGATTAGCCTGTAGAAGAGTAATGGTTTTAAAAGGTAAGGAAGACAGGTCCAAGCACACTGATGAGGACCCTTGGAATCTTTTAGCAAAGTGTTCAGTTGCAACCTGTTTGATTTGATCTGGATCCTGATATAGCAGCCCACCTTCTACAATACTGATAATTTTCAATCTAGCTTGATTAATTTTGGCCACTATGTGGTAATACTTGGAGCACCTATCCCCATCAATGGAACATTTTTGTCTAGCCTTCTGACACCAAATTTTGGCCTGAGTTTTGAAACTGAGAATGAGTCTAGCATTCAGCAAAGCCCTCTGAGATATCTCCTCAGGGCTGAGACCTCTATCTTCAAATAGGAAATCCAGGACCCCAATTTCTTGTTTGATCCCTTCAATCTGAGTATCCAGCCAACCAAACACATTGATGTTCCAAGCCCTATAAAAAGCTTTTAGAGACTTAAGTTTGAACCACAGTTTATAGGAAGGAGAACCTTCAATAGTAATACTCTCCCAATGGTCTTGTGTATGTTGAAAGAAAAGTGGATGGCTGACCCATGCATTTATGAATTTGAAAGGCCTGGGCCCCCAATCCACCACAGGATTGGATAAAACAATAGGCTTGTGATCAGAAATTAATCTAGGGAGGCAAGTTTGTGAGAGATTACTGAAGGAGGCCACAATTGAAGTTGAAGCCAGGAACCTATCAATCCTGGATGCCATGTTCCTAGAATTGAACCATGTATATTTCCCCCCTCCCAAAGGCAAATCCACAAGGCCCAGATCTTCAACAAAGCTCCTGAAGACCCTCAAACTTGTTGAAGAAAAATTGTTCCTAGTCTTCTCCCCAGGGTCCAAAATGGCATTGAAATCACCTGCCACCACTAGGTTGTGATGTAGAGAAGAGATGACTTCTCCAACCTCACCACAAAGCCCTGTCCTAGCACTGACTGAACAAGGAGCATAGATGTTTATCACAGAAATAAGTAAATTCAGAGGCAGATAGCAACTAGTCCAATAGATAACATGATCATCACAGAAATTTTGATGCATTTCAAAAACCCCTTTGTCCCACAGAGTGAAAAGTCCCCTAGAATTCCCCAATGATGGGCTGCAGATACCTTCCCAAGATGAACTAAGGCCACATAATGATAAGAAATAAACAGGTAAATGAGAAAGCTTGGTCTCCTGAATTAAAACCATATCTACCAGTTGCTTGGAACACACGTTTCGAATGGCTCTTATTTTTTGTCTTGAAGTAGCCCCTCGAATGTTCCAAGACAACAATCTCATGGATCAGAAAGTCTGAGGGAGGTAATAGACCTCCCCACCTCAAGTTCACCCTCCTCTAATTCTTCCAAATCACAATACTCATCTTCAGTATTAGTATCTAACTCCACAGATTGATTGACCTCATGTTCAAGGTTGTCAAACTGTTCTGCTACTAGTTCATCAGATAAGTAAGCCTTTAATCCCAAAGCCTTGCAATACTCTAAAGTTCCAACCCCTCATTGATCAAATTTTTGTCTGGCAGATTCACTGCTCTTCTTAGTAATAGGTCTGAGTTTTTCAATAATGGTTTTAGCCTTTGATCTTGTATTATAAGCAACAATTTCTCCTCCCTTTCCTTTCTTCCTGTTTACAGAAGCCTTGCTGGCAGGTGTAATGCTTAACACCTTATTAGGAGTTAAATAAGATTTTGAACCCTCATTTCCCTCCAAAACCATGGAATTAGCCAAAATAGCCTGTGGTCTGGGCCCCAAAACTGCAGCATAAGAGGAAGAACTTTCCATCTCATTAATACCCCCCAAACCCAATGTAACCTTGTGTCCTTGTTGCTCCATAGCTGTCCCCTCAGACAAAAGAAGAGTAACTGTAGGATTAGATCCAAACTCCACCATTGGTACAGTACTGAGTACACCAGAACAGTTGGCCGGAACAGTGAGTAAGCTGTTTGAGTTTTCTTCACCTAAAGAATCAGGCACAATTAATAAATCTTTGCAGGTAGGTGAGGCCAATGATAAACTCTCATTGTTGGGAACAACTTGCAGAGGAGCAATTGGAATGTCTGTGGGATTTTCTGTCAAAACATGCTCAGCCCCCACCCCATTATTCTCTCCACCAAACCATCACCTTCCAAGGGGTTTACACTGGCTAATAACTCCTCCACCTCCATATAAGCTCTTAAAAACCCCTTCACTACAAGGGCCACTCTCAGAAATAGTACCTATAACTTCCTTTTCTCCAGAGTAATGAGAGGAATCTTTGTCTGAACTAGAAGGGTCAGAATTGGAGAGTTCAGAGGCCACAAAATGCACTTGTGGCACCAGGTGACAATCCACAGAACTGACCATGACATTGTATATCTGTTCCTCAAGAATGAGCCCTGTTTCCTTATAAACCCTAAGGTACTCTTGAGAATGCAGAAGTATAAAACCCACCTCCAATGAAGTACCATTCAGGGTTTGAGGATGAATTCAGACAACTGTCCCAAGGTCATCACAAACAGCATTGAAAGTTTCTGAGCCCCAGCCCAAAATGGGGATGCCATGGAGAGCAACCCAAGTAAATTTACCTCCTTTCCTACAAAGATGAGCCTTATCCTCCAAAAAAATCATCCAGCTCCTCAACCACAAAACATCTTCTTTTAGTGCATCCTTTTCCACCTGTTCCTGTGGGAAATACAATAGAACCACCCTATTTCCCAAGGATTTGATGCAGATTTCTCCATCTCTCTCAGCATGGAAATCTTCCATGATCATCTCCAGTGAATACTCTTTGTTTAACATCGCAAGATGTCCTTTGTCCAGCCACCTTTTGTACTCCTCAACCACTTTACCTTGAGGACAAATCACCTCAGCTTCCTGTTCTAGTTGACTCCGTCCCCGAGCTCTAATCTCAGTCACATGACCCTTTCTCTTCCAGTTGAGATTGTTCCTACCCCTCAAAGTTTCAGGTCTTTCATCCCACGCAATGGCAACAAACAATTTGAAACCCTTGAGGACATATCCATCGAAGATCTCTATCCCTTTCACCCTTGCTTCCTCTGAACTAAATGTCACAAACCCAAACCACTTCCCCGACTATTTGGGTTAATCGGAGTCACAACCTTCACGATCTCTCCACACTCCAGGAACAAATTCTGGAGCCACTGACTTGAAGTTCTCGGTGGTAAGTTGTGAACAAACAATTTGAAAAGAGATTACCGCCCAGAAAGATGATCAGCTAACGGTTCAAATCGATTTTGAGTGGCTATGATCACTGAATCCAACCTCCTACCAGATCCAGTACCAGGACCAGTGATATTTTCGAAACCCGGGGGAGGCCCCGTTGCCGACGACGAGACCATGAATACAGGAACCTCAAAACAGAGGAGGCTCAGAGAGACGAAGTACGGGAGCGAGGTAGAAGAAGTAGGAGGCGGCAGTAGGCTTAGAAGAAAGATAGTAGATGGAGGGAGCTCAACGGTGGTCCGATGGGTGTCGGAGACGCCATCGTGGACACTACACCGTGAGAAGAAAGAGCGAAGATTCCGGTAGGAAACACCATAGGGGAATAGTAAGTACTGTAGCTAGTTGAAGTTGCCTCTTATTTGTAACTTTTCTTATACTCTAGATGTGACAAAGAAAGCCATTACTCCAAGAGAATAAATATTAGCTCTAGCAGGGCGAGTATCAATCAACGATGGATGTTCAAATGTATTTTATACCCACTCGTAAGGATAACAGATATGAGTATGATCAATACAAAAGTTATATTCCATGCAAAACTGGCACCAAAATACAACACTCCCGCAGCAGCTCATCCAGCTTTACCCACGGATGTCCTCGTCCATGCATTTCAGCAATTCTTTCTCCACCGTTCTGCGACCAGAAGAGCACGAAGATATAATCGAAGACACGATTTTCTTCTGTCCATCTCTGTAGTCCAGTGCTAGCTTTACATCCCAACTCAAGTTTTCTCTGCAACACCGCAACCAAATCAGCACGAAACAATTTTTGTTCTTTGTCAAGGTAGCTAGAAGAAAGCTTACATATCACCAGGATCTGTGTCGTTAAGATTCTCTATCATGCCATCAAATATGGATTCGATGATAGTAAGGACTTCAATTTCATTTTCCAAGTTTCCTAGCAGCTGGGAAAGATATAAAACAGTTATAATATAGAGAAATCCGTAAAGACCAACAAAATGAGATCACTAGTGGAGAGTAGAGAACATTACAAATGTATTTGTGTGCATGGGATTCTGAGCTTTCCGAAAACAGTCCAGTAATGGAGACGGCAAACCATAATGGAAAATTTCATGCTTGTTTGAGTGCCAAGTACCCCGCACCATGTGAGTGGTCCACTCAGACATGGGGCTGTCCTCATTAAACTCTTCTTGGTTACAATCAATATCTGCACAAGACTGTCTTAGTATAATCATCCAAAGAGTCTGATAAGTATAATGTATGTTTTAGAGGAAAAATATTTACCCAAAGGAATAACATCATAGGGGTTGTCACCCGGTGGTAAGAAGCCGTAGAAAGTAATCAGATGAGAACTAGAGTAGTTTCCGTAGCTAAGAAAGCATTCTTCTCCTGCACTACATGGTCTCAACAGAGGGAATTTCAAGGAGTTTGATGCAGAATCCACCTTGCCATAATGTGAAATGTGTGGATATAGCTGAAAACGGAACAAAATGAGAACCCAGTATTTCTTTGGCAGGTAGGACTATGCAATATGTACTTTGATCAATCACACTGGGCTCCAAATCCAAATTAGGAGGTCAAAACTATCCAACAAAAAATATTGGCAGCAGATAAACATAATAAAATAAACAGAATGCCGTACTGAATGGTTGAGAAATCCGGCAATAGGTATCAAACACGTTCTTAGCTCCCCGTCTGTGAACATAACTTTCATGCTATTAGAGTAAAAGAGCTCACAAGCCCATAAGAAGTGATCCCATGTGTAGTACTCTGGTGGAAATATGTCAGGATACCCATCACATAGTGCTGGAAACAATTCACCATACTGAGTTCGCAAGTGCTGCAACAAAGGGGTTGTGATCATGTAAAAAACAGTTGAACTTTAATGATTATAAATATAATATCACAAACATCGTATCTCAATTCCATGACAACAGCACCATACAGAAAAGAAAAGAAAATATCTATATAACATGAAGATAAAAAGGTCAAATATCACTCCTATTCCATTGGAGAAAAAGATGCTTGTATCTATTCTATTTACATCTCAAAAGTCTTAAATTCACAGAGGCTTTCCAATTAAGCTAAGGAAAACTTGACAGCAAGATGTGGTACCTCTTTTGCTTGTGTTATCTCTTCTAACAGCAAGGTTCCGTCTAAAGCTATGACTGCGTTAACTCCGAAGCTTAATCCTGCACAACAAAGATCACTAAAGCAATGAGATGAGTAGGAAGAAGAGGAAGCACAATCACTCATTGGAAGACACAATTAAATTTCCCTTGAATAATGGGGACATAAACAGAACTTTTTGGGGGGTTAATTGTCAAAAAGTGCACTAAAGTTTAGTCCACAAATGAAAACATACCTAAAGTATTATCCACGTTTTTAGGGTGCACTATAGTTTTGTCCATTGACTTCCGTTAGAAAAATGTAACAGGTTAATTGTCAAAAACTACCCTAAAGTATTGCCCACTCAACTATAGAATGCATTATGCATTGCCTACACAACTTTAGAATGCATTATGTATTGCCCACAAATCTATTGAATCCACGAAGAACTGCCCAGACCATTCATTTTGAACATCCCTGTTACGTTTTTCTAACGGAAATCGGTTGACAAAACTTTAGTGCACCCTGAATGCATGGGCAAAACTTTAGGTGTGTTTTCGTTTGTGGACAAAACTTCAGTGCACTTTTTGACAATTAACCCTTTTTTTTGGGATAATTGTCAAAACATGCACTTATGTTTCGTCCACAAACGAAATAGTGCACAATGTTTTGTCCACGTCGTCTGGCTACCCTTATGAATCGTCCACGCACTTTTCTAACACTTATGTTAGAAAAGTGTAACAACAGAACCTGAATTGACAATTTTGCCCTTTTGGTTTGAAATTCAAAAATAAGAATTTCGTCCAAAAAATGAGTGGCTTAGGATTGTTAGGGCAATTTCGTCCAAAAAAAATTTCAGACACAAGCACATGATAGCACGTGAGGCTACAGATTCGAATATTCTGTTAATTTTGCTGACAGAAGTGCGTGGACGATTCATAAGAGTAGCCAGACGACGTGGACGAAACAGTGTGCACTATTTCGTTTGTGGACGAAACATAAGTGCATGTTTTGACAATTATCCCCTTTTTTTTCTTTCCTTTTTACCAGTACAGACTACAGATCTATTACAGGAAAAAAAAATACAAAGATGGTACAGAATTGCATGAGATGGGATGTGAATAGAAGACAAGCTACAAATATGAAACTGCAATTTGGCACAAATTCTCAAGGCTAATATGTAAGAGAATAGCACCCTCAATAAACTCCTCTTAGGCTCTCTGCTCAGCTATATCTTAACAACCTAATTTCTTAAACGAAGAAAACAATTACAGAAATAATACATATTGGTTCTTAGCAAGCACTAGGTTAAACACACAACGTCATTTGATGGCGTGTTTCACATTTAAATCTAACCTGTATTAAAATCTTCTGGCAATGAATCAAAGTAGGGCTTGAATTTGGAACTAACATTGTGCTTTTCCCTCATGCTCCACAACAATAACATTGTCTCAGAGGAAATGCCTTCAACTTGTTTCAATATATGATACTGCGATAAAAAGAAATACTTGTCACACTGAACCAATATTTCATTTATAGGTTACTTTTACTAAATATCAGTGTTCTAAGACTCAGGACCGGTCAAAAATCGGCAAGGCTACCTGGGGAAATATTGGCAAAGCTTGGTTTCTATTAGAATATTAATATATTATATTACATTGATATATAATATATATTTAAGACAAAAAATATCACATGACTTCCTAAATCTGTTCTTATAATTTATCAAATATTTTTATGAGATTTTATAAAGGTTCTAAAACTCGGGATCGGCCATAATCCGAAGAGTTTTTGAACAATTTTCAATTATCGCACTAGGTGGTTAAGCTCCACGAGAACTCGAAGGAGTTTTCGGGGAGTTTTGCCAATTTTTAGAACACTGCTAAATATTCATATAAATGGTAATGATTATTCTTCCTTCCCATTATAATTCAATATATCAGTAAGATAAATATCCAGGTGCTTGAACTGGTTAAGTAACTTACCATTTGTTATATAGATGGCTCTTTCTTCTCCCACCTATATAACAATGTTAAAAATAAGCAATGACTTCTTACATGCATATGCTGAGCACACAAGAACTTAATGTGTTCTAAGTTCAACATGATTACAGATTTTTCATGTGCGTGTTTGGAAGCCCAACACATTAAACACATGACACAGTTAAATAAATGTGTTGCACATGTCCTGACACGTTTAATTAAACATGCTATATTGAGTCATGTCAACTTGATTCACTTATTTAGACGCGTTACATGTCATATGACACAATGATAACATGCGCAAAATGATTATTAAACATGATTAATAAATATGTCATGTTTGTGTTGATAGATATAATACGACTCAACCTTCAACACAACAAAAACATAATTAAAACATGTGTGACACGCTCATTAAATGTGGCATGTTCATGTTGATCAATATTCCAGCACTCAACCTTCAACACGTCACACACAATTTGCCTGATTTAACAAGGGGATCATTGTGGGAGTAGACTCCTCAATCCCGAAGAAAATTGCTGACTGACTTTTATCTCAGATAAACTCATTAGATTTTTGGTTTACACACAGCTATGAAGATTTTATCACATGTCAAGAGCATACCATGTCAGAGATGTGTACATGTTCCTCAGAAATGATAATAGACGTAGGAATCTCCAAAGCAATGTCACCAACTTTTAGGTCTTCGGCTGCTATAGCACCTCTACCAGCTCCTTCAACACCTACAATATGAATGTGGCACCGTACAAAACATAAAATCACATGTAGCATTTTCTGTTTGTCTACTAATGCATAATTCGGCAATTCTATGTTGCATCCTCTAAATATTTTCTAGACGCTATCAACACTATGACAGTCAACACGATGAAATAGACTTACAAGCTATCTGCAATCTTGTCATCATGACGCCATTGCTTGCACCCCACTCTAGCAAACAGTTCTCCTTATCACAGCGGTAGTCTTTAACAATTATAGTATTCACCCTGTTCTTCTCCCCCAAGTCACAGATTGGATCAATTACTGCACCCCGCAAAGTTCTCAGGACATTTTTTTCCATGTTAGTATTACTAAAGAGCAAGACATCAATAAGGGAGAGGATTGAATTGAGAGCCTCCAACTCATTTCTAGGACTATAAAACTCTTCAGTTATTCCAGCAGCTCCACCAAAATAAAGCTCAGCCTGCACTAAACCAAACCCATGATTTAATTATTAGATGCACGTCCAATTAGAATGCTCAAGCTACTAAAAAGGTATAGCATGCAATTTTCAATGCCCAAACAGGCTAGGCATGTATCGAAGCTTCTAGATTCAGGGAGCAAAGGCAGACATTTCATGCCGCATAAAAGTGGCAAGTTGTTTACCAGCTTAATCATTTCATGTCACCAACTAAGTAGGCAAAGAGAAAATTGCAGGTTACCTCATCTAAGTGTATGATTCTAGCTACATGAAGCATTACTTTCAAGGTTCTCTTAATCCAATCAACATCTGAAGAGCCCTTCAGCTTTACCCGTGTCCTGGGATTAAAACCATCAATTTCTAGAATACTCTGGCAAAATACAGAGAAAAACAAGGTTGGAAATAAATAAATAAATAAATAACTACTTGAAATCAGCGGTGATGATGCTCTGCTGTAAGAACTAGACAATAGTAGTACTATAGAAGTAAGAATAACTAAAAATGCTACATGTATAATATGAGACACTCAGATATATACTATAAAAATATATCTAGCATTAACAGTATGCCTTCTTGAACACATTAATAGTTCATCGTTGCATATCATTCCATCCTAATTATAAATGAGAAGAAACAGTAGATCACATCATTCGACTAAAAATCCCTCCATTTCATATCACTCCAACTTACTACTTTTAACAGCTTGTATAAGGTCTTATGGATAACATATGAACAAACACCAAATCTGGTTAGAGAGATAAAAATGAAAAACTAAAAGATCATCACTGTCTTATGACTGCTGACCTTCTTTTTATCAAAAAAGGGGTCATTTTCAGAAAGCTCAAGAACCAATGAGCAGCCATCATCAGTCGCGGTAGCGCTATTCAACGGACACAACAGCTGCTGCAAGCATTCGGATAATCAGTGTGGTTACCATAAAATACCAACACAAGAAATGGAACCTAGTGCTGGATTCCTATTCAATGTGATGCTGTTAAAAGATTGCTTTTCTTTCATGAAAAAAGGGAATACTAATTAGAAACAGAAATAACCAAGAAATTTCCCAGACTGAATGATATGAGCATTTGAGAAGAGAAATGTACAGAATCAGTAGGTGTTGAACAAGACCAGACAACACAAAACAAAACCCAGAACAAGGAAAAGCAAAAATAAGAGCATCATGTGAATAAATTGAACTGGAGAGGACTATCAAAAATTAAAGTTGAAGCCCCAATAAACAAAATGGCAATAAAATCAGGGTTTAGGGTTTACCGTAGAGCTCTCCATTTCAAGAAGGATCAAAGATTGACGCAGAAGAGAGAGGGAAGTGAATTTGGGCGGCAAGAGAGAATGTAGACGATGGTTCTATGAACCATATATATTGGCTGGTGCGAGAGTCCATGTTCATCTCCTGTACTGTGTGGCACTTCATTGAATCTCCAGGGGCTAATTTGGGCACCTCGATAGCCCATTGAAGTTTTTGGTGCCGCTCTATAGGCCACTGAAGTTTTTTTGGGGGTAAATTTTAGGCCAAATGACCCAAATGGCCTTATTTTCTATAAGTGTTACGAGGATAGACCTCGTAATTTACCAATCTGATTTTTTTTTCTTTTTCTTTTTGTATGATAAAATTATAAAGTTATCTATATACCCTTTCAACACTTAACCAAAAAAATCATCTCATCTTCAACTTGCCTTGTCACCTTAAAAATAAAAAAAAAACTTTGTCTAATCACATTTCCCCCTTTCTTTCACGTCTTCAAATGAAACCCCAAACCCAACCACAAAACCCCCAAATCAATTTCGCAGAGCATCTTATCTCCGCCGCCCACTTCATCTTCGTTCTTCTCCGACGTCATGTCCAAACTTTTCCTCAAGTTCCAGTTGTCGTTCTTCTCCACGAGCTCCTTTCAGTACACTCCGAGCTACCCACACACTGACATGGCAAGTAATCCCTAAACCATCTGGTTTCCTTCGTATGCTTAGATAAGATAGGTTTAATTGTTGTGTAGGTACGTTCAATTTCGGTCTGAATGTATACATTTAGGAGGTTTTATTCGTTATACTTAGATACGGTTTAGGGGATTTTTAGGTCGTAAAATCACGGGTTGTTCTGGCTCGCAGTGGGGGAATTATATCCCAGGTTGGAGTTTTAGGTCATAAAATTTCTGCCGGTTCTGGTTCGCAATTTGGGAATTAAATCCATGATGTATGTGTGTTATTAGAGTTTTGCAGTTCAATTTGAAATGAATTGTTTTCTGTTTTTGTAATTACTTGTTTGCACCCTACCAAGCAAGTTTATCATCTGTTAATACTAGGGCAAACTCATATGATGAAGAAAATCCAAGTTCTAGGTCAACCCCATTCGACGGAGAAATTTTCAAGTTTTGAAGAGGGAGAAAGTTCAAGTGCAAGCCTTCAAAATGCACAATTAGTACAAATTGATCTGCTAGAGTTTAAACCCGTTTTGGCCGAGAATGAACATTTCGATTGCAAGGTATCAGTGAAAAGTCATGTAGGGGCAACTTCGAAGTTCATCAAGGGAGAACTTGAGAGGTTAACTGATGATGAAATCCACCTGCGTACTCTTAAAAAAAAATCTCCATTTGGTCATTTGTTGAACATCTAACCGAGTGGTGACAATTCTTGTCAAATTCCTTGCGCGTTGTTAGTTCGAGAAATTGAATTGGAGCGGTCGTCCGAGATCTGGTTCTTAGTCCAAGGAAGACCAATCAGATTTTCTTTGAAGTAATACTGTTTAATATCGGGGCTGAAGTGTGGAGATTTTTTCGAGGAAAAACTTTTAAAAAACAATTGAAGTCCAAAGTTTTTTCCTCGAAACACTTCCCGACTCTATAAGCTAGTATGTTGACCTTAGAGAAGAAATTGACCCAGTTTGTTGACGAAAAAATGGAGCTTAGGCCTACTACGAAGCCTAATTGGGATATCATTAGGGTTTGCTTGTTGTTGTTCATCGGGGGAGTATTGATGCCATTGGACAGATGCTTCCATAAGCTGGATCGAAACTATTTGACACTAGTAGATAACGTGAAGATGTTCTACAAATACCCTTGGGGTAATCTGTCCTTCAACTATCTGCTAAAACAGATGAAATCAAAGAAGTTGATAAATAAAGCAAATGTGGCTCAGAAGAACCCAAGAAATGAGAGTAGTATGTCATATACCATATTTTTTCTTCCTCTAACAGTAAGTAAATATTCATTAAGAAAAATAGAAAATATCGTAGTGTACATGATGTCTCTTATGATTTGTATCTTTTGTCGTAGGCACTTGCATTTGAATGCATACCATCATTAGCAAGGAAGTTCGCAAGGATTCGTGAAGACTTCGGCATAAATTTACCTAGGATTTAAAATGGAAGACAACGTGGAGTAGAAATCCGTCTTACAATGCTGTTAACTCTTACAAAGTTCACCGGAGGTTAGGAATTTAATTTGAAATCCAATTTTCATATAATATATGAGTTTTCATATAAATTTTCAGGTATTAATTTTATTCGTTTTTTGTGCTCAAGAAATAGTAAGTCTGTTGGCCCCCACTGAGGAAGAAAAGAAGCAGCCTTGGATGGAAGAATTCATGAACCAAGAAGAAGAACATCCGAATCCGTTGTTGGACAACATGGTTGAGAAGATGGAACAAGGATATGTTGTTTCATTTCAACAGGATGAGACCATCCATGTGGCACCGCCAACACCACTAGCAGAGGAGGTTCATACGTCACACCCACAGTCCGATGATGGACTTTACAAGGCTGTCATGGAGCAAATTGAGCTGCTAAAGAACCAAACTGAGCTAGTAAAGACACAAGTCCTGTTAGTGCAGGTTGATCTGAAAAGAGTAATGAAAGTGCAGAAGACACAATTTGAGACGATCATGGAAGCTCTGTCAGCCCGACATGATGTAGACAATCCATCAAATCACTTCCGACCAGGTTCTGAAGCATCATTTC
This sequence comes from Erodium maritimum, assembly GCA_963921825.1. NCBI lineage: Eukaryota > Viridiplantae > Streptophyta > Magnoliopsida > Geraniales > Geraniaceae > Erodium > Erodium maritimum. Next base: position 39,143,706 of record OY997592.1, on the reverse strand, counting down.
CTGGGCAGGACAACCAGAAGAACCAAGATGACATGGCCATGTTCGATGATTTGACGGATGTTGATGCGAGGGTGTTGAACCAAGGAGTGCCCACTAGAGTTGAGTTGAACCAAGAAGAATAAGTGCCTGCTGAAATGGATGTGAATGTGAATGTGAACCAACAAGAAGAAGAAATGGGATTGCCCACTGGTGGAGAGGATGTTGATGTTTTTGATGTTGTAAAAGTTGGATTAGCCGTTGCAGAGGAAGTGAACCAACAACAAGAAGAAGAAGAAGAAGTGCCCACTGGAGAGGATGTTTTGGACCAAGAAGTGTCCGTTGTAGTTGAAGTGTACAAACAAGTACCAAAGGTGCACGCTGGTGAGGATGTCAATGAAGATGTCCATAAAAAGGAACAATCCGTTGAGAAGGAAATGCCGGATGTGAACCAAGAGGTCCATGAGCCGGTCGTTGAAAAGGCCAAGGAAATTCCTGCTAGAAGGACTTGAAAGTAAGCGTTTAGGAAATAAGGTGAAGTCTGCCACAAAGAAGCCTACCACTAAGAGGCCTGCCACAAGGAAGCGTAAGTTCGAAGAATAAAGCTCGACGTAAGTGTCGGCTCCTGTTATATACGAGGGGGACAGTGAATCAACAAAGGATAAGAAGAAGAGACTTATTGGGAACTTTAAGAAGTTGAACCCTCTTCTTCTGTCTGATCAATCCACAACCCAGGTTTATAGGGATGTGAGTGCAAAACTAAATAGAAAGAACATACCCTTAGAGGAAATCCCCAAAACACCTTACGGAGATGTCACCCCGTCTTACTACCAAAGTCTTAGCCAGTCACACGACAAGTTGAATGCAAGGGTAAAGTGGAACCTTAATTATTTGCATTGTTTTCAATTTAATTTAAATTTCATTTAATTCACTTTCATGTATGCAACAAATGAATGATTGCTTGTTTGGAAATAGAAAGCGGCAGTCGCGTTTCACTGAGCACTATGCACAAAATGATGTGGTGTTGGACGCAGAATTTACAAATGTCGTCAAGGAAGAGCACGTGATATGAAGTAAAAGTGAGAACCCCTAAGTAGCATATCGCTTAATGGAATACGTTAGGGGCGATCTTCCGATCTTTGCTGGTAAGCCATGGGTAGAGTGTGAAAAAATCTTTTTTCCTTTGCTGTTGGATGAAATAGAGTAACATTGGGTTATGGTGGAGGTGGACGCATCTCGCTGCAAGCTCATATTGTATGACTGGGATGGAACCTTTTTTGGTTATGTTCCCACAAATTCTCATTGCTTCCAAGAATTTTCACGGGCAATTACTCCATTCGGGCACAACATGGACGTGTGAAAGGCGGACATATTTGCCTCAACAAGAGCAGACGTATGGAATCTTCTAAAAACTTTGCATCTTATAACTATTTTTGTGTTCTATAACTCATACTTAGTTGTCCCTAATTCACTTTTATTGTGCAGAAGAGACTCAGGTGTTTATGCGCTGAAGTACTGCGAGCTGGAGCTACAATCATTTCTGATCCCAATTTATATGAAACTACAACATGTCTCTGTGTACCATTTGAAGATGTGTGTGGATATAGCAACCAACTTTGAGAAGCTATTGAATTAAAAAAATGATTGAGTTTTTAGGTCATTAAGGATAATATGTTAGGTTTGAATGGTTAGATTCCATATAAACTTACTTTGGTAACAATGCGAATTTTAATATTTGATGTGGACCAAGATTGGTGTTAAATCTAAACTTTGATGTTTTGGCTTGTTAGCCTTATGTTGAATGGATTGTACTATTAATTGTTCTATGTTAAATGGATTATACTATTTTTAATGTTAGGTTTAATTGTAAACTGAACATATGAGGACAGATGTACGGTCAGGGACTCATTCTGATCAGTTCTGTGATCTCATTCTGGATACAGACATTCAAGTATGGTTTTCAAATCTGGAAAATATATTTCAAGTCTGGGATGTATTCTGGTAATGAATACATGTGTCAGTCAGATTTAGTTGTATGGTGAACAATTGTGTCTTGTCAACTTAATTATATGCCATGCCTACCTATATACACGTAATTATCACTTGAACCGACGAGTCTTTTCGACTTACATATAATTATCACTTGTAATAACTTCTTAAACCCTACTTGTCATTTCAAATTTAATTTTTGTAATAATGTAACTACTTTTTCAAGTCTATTTAAGAAACCAATCTGGAACAGATGCAAACCACACTGAAAATCCATTCGGTTTTTGAAGTATCGTTTTTCTTCATTTGTCTTTGCAACCTTAAACACCACCATACCATACCCATCCATGGATCCACCCAGGACCGGCCCAATGATAATTGGGGCCTAAAGAAAGAATTTGATCGATAACTTTTTTCTTATGAAAAATATAATAGGAAAACAAGTAAACTTTCTCGTATAAAATACTATACTAGATGATATTGGTAAAATGAGCTTCAACATATATTTGTAACACTAAAAATATCTAAAATAGATGATGAATATTAGTTTCTAACTAGACACCTTGATGGATAAGATTTACCGTCTAGAATTTTGTACAAAAATCCAAATATTTAAGGATTCATATTTATCCATAAATAAGATATATTCATTTCATGTTTGGATAAGATAGGTTCAAGATAATTATATAAAATATCACTAAATTATCTAGAATATATGTGACGTCGTATATGACTAGCGATTGTCATTTTTTTTTGATCGGCAAAGCAGAATTGAATTAAGAACCTCTCTTGAGGTAAAAGAGGATACAGCAAATAAACCAACTTCTTCCCACAATCAATCATATGTTGATTTGTAAGGGAAAAGAAGGAAACTACAGGTATTAAAATGAAACCTAGAAAACAAAACACTGAGGTATTTAAATGCCACTTGAGTATGCGGTGGGACTTGGATGCTTTGAGTGCGTCAGTGGAGATCAAGAGTGTATTGTAATGCTGAGGGTATGTAAATGCAGCTGGAGGTGAAACTTGTGTCCCAAGTAATGGAAAGGGAGGGTATGAAATTGCAAAAAAAGAAGAAGCTTGCGTCCCAAGTTATGCAGGAGTTGAAATGCAGAGTTACTCTTGGTTATATGCTTGGATGTACTTGAAAATTGATGAGCTTCAGTCGGAACTTGGATTGCAGTAGGGATGATCAAGGTGTAAAGATGATCTTTAGCTCCTTGGATGATGATGATGTACTGAAATGAGGAGGCTGCAGAGTGTAAATGCAGTAAAAACTCGCGCCAAGTATGCTGATGGGGTGGAAGTGATGGCAATGAACCGTCCCAGAGTAGGGAGGAAGAAGCACCTGAAAAAGAAACTGCAAAGGAACAAAAAGAAGACACTCATCTAGATAAACTACCCAAAACCACAAGAGGAGGAGGAGGGAAGAGGAACTTAAGAACCCACACACCAGGAGCCAAACCAAACCAGAAAACCTTACCAAAACTCACAACAGTCCCCAATCCCAACCCAGCCCACCCCAAAACCCTCCCCCCAGGAAAATCACCACTGGAGATAGCCAAAACCTACCACCAGTTGAGAGCAGCAAGTAATAGGTGAGGCTTTCCAGGTTCTGAATGGGAAGAATATCCCTTTTGATTTGAATGAAGCCAACTCCCAGCTATAAGACTGAGTCACAATTTTGTCAAAGATGAGGACAGGTGACTGAATAACCCCATTGAATATTAGATCATTTCTGGCAAGCCAGATTTGCCAGCAAGTGAGTTGAGCCAGGTTGCACCAAGAGGATATTTTGTATCTTGAGATCAAGGATGGCCAAGAGGAAAGGAGGGTTTGGATATTGCCAGGTATCACCCAAACTATCCCCCACCAAGAAAGGACCATAGACCAAACCTGCCAAGCTCTTTCACAATGCAAGAGAACATGTGGTCCATTCTCAAAGTCCCAGCTGCAAACTTTGCAAAGAAGAGCATCCATATTTAGAGGCATACCTCTAGCTTCAAGGAAACAATTGGTTGGTAGAGCCTCATGGCAAACAAGCCAGCAAAAGGCATTGATCTTAGGTGGAATTCCAGGTAGCCAAAGAGTCTTGAGCCAGCTGAACTGAGAATGTGAATTGGATCTTTGATGTTGGAGAAGTGTATAGAGCCTTGAAACAGAGAAGCCTTTAGGATCCCCAGCCCAAATGAGAGTGTCTTGGTGTGAGGAGAGATGTACCCCATTGAGGATGAATTGCAAAGTCATCCAATCAGTCTCAGCCCTTCCTCTAGGGGTTCTTCTGAAGTGTAAATCCCAGGAAGCAGCTGGCTTGGCTTCAGACACAAGTAAGGCTTTTGATTGGGATAATAAATATAGCTTGGGGTAGAGGAATTTAAAAGGAGTGTCTCCCCACCAAGAGTCATCCCAGAAAAGAACCCTTTAGCCATTACCCACCTTCCAAGAGAGACCCTTAATCCCAAACAAGTCAGAGAACCTTGGATCAGAATTGAGAGAGAGAATATGCTGCATAAAAGTTGCAGGGCCTATAATGCAAAATTTTGAGAGATCCCAATCATTTGGATTCCACCCATACTTTCCACAGATTACAAGCTTCCAAAGTGATCCTCTATCCAAGGCAAATCTCCACCACCACTTGGAGAGAAGGGAGATATTCATGAGGTTGAGATTTTTGATTCCAAGACCACCCTCCTCTTTGCTTTGACACACAGTGCTCCATCTTACTTTGCTGAAGGTGTGCTCTTTTGGTTTCCCATGCCATAGAAATTTTCTTTGCCATCTTTCCATGGACTTAATGACCCCTTTAGGAGCTCTGAAGATGGAGAAGAAATATAAGGGTAGAGCTCCTAGTGTTGATTTAATAAGTGTTATTCTCCCTCCCAAAGATAACAATTTTGCTTGCCAAAGCCCCAGGGCTGGCTTGAATTTTTTGAGAATTGGCTCCCAGGTTGTGGTTCTTTTGGGGTTGGCACCTAAAGGAAATCCCAGATAAGTGAATGGGATAGTTCCTTCAGAGCAGCCAAGACTTGCTAGCATAACCAATTTTGCAGGATCAGAGATATTAAAAGGGATTAGAGCTGATTTGGAGTAGTTGACAGTAAGGCCAGAAGCTAGATAGAACATATGGAGAACATATTTGAGAAAATCAATGCTTGTGTCCTCAGCTTTTATGAAGAATATAGAATCATCAGCAAATTGGAGCAGTGCTATTTCAGGAGTGGATTGGTTGATTTGAATACCTTGTAATAGTCCAGATTGTATGGAAGCCTTCAAAATTTGATTTAACCCTTCTACAACAATTACAAATATGAATGGAGATAGAGCACATCCCTTCCTGATTCCTCTTGTCATTTGGAAATCTGGAGATGGAGAACCATTGATCAAGACTGAGACATATGCTTTGAAGCATGAGATCATCCAGAGTTTCCATTTATCACCAAAACCCATTCTAGTGAGGAGTTGCAAAATATACATCCAAGAGACCTTATCAAAAGCCTTCTCCAGGTCTGCCTTAAAGATAAATGCCTTTGTATGTGATTTTTTGAGGTGCTGGACCAATTCAGATGCAATTAGAATGCCATCTGTTATTTGCCTTCCACTGATAAAAGCTGATTGTTCCTCTCCAATCAAATTGCTAATTACTGTTTTGAGTCTTATAGAGAGCGGTTTAGAGATGATTTTGTATGGCCCCCCTATTAAACTAATGGGTCTGAAATCATCGAAGGTGAGGGTGGAGGAGGATTTGGGAATTAGAGCTATAAAGGATGAGTTTAGTCCCTTTCCAAGTTGACCTGAGAGGTGGAATGCTGTGACAAAGTTCAAGAGATCTTCTTTGATAATTGGCCAGCAAATTTGGAAGAAATGGAGATTGAATCCATCAGGCCCAGGGGCTTTATCCCCATTACAAGCCATTAGTGCCTGCAGCACCTCTGTTTCTTCAAAGGGTCTTTCCAACCAGGAAGCTTGCTCATGAGAGATGGTATTAAAAGGCAGATCATCTAGAGAAACATCTTCAATTTCAGCAGAGGTAAATCTATCCTTGAAATGATCAGCAGCTGCTTGCTTGATATCCAGTGGTTGAGATAGCATATTTCCTTTATATAATATTTGAGAGAGTTTTCCTTTGGTGCCTTTGTAATATGCTATTCTGTGGTAGTATTTAGACCCTCTATCTCCATCATAGTGCCATTTTTTCCTTGCTTTTTGGCTCCATATTTTTGCTTGTTGTTTTTGCTTTTGAATGAGAATAGCTTGGAGGTAACCTCTATTTGTGCTTTCAGTTGGAGATAGACTTCTGCCCTCAGCAAGAGTATCAAGTTGGTGTACTTCTGATATTAGATGGGCTATTTGAGTATCCAAGAATCCAAATACTTCCGTGTTCCAAGTTTTTAGATCAGCTTTGAGTAGATTAAGCTTTTTCCAAAGTATGTAAGAAGGGAGTCCTTGGACATTATAAGAAGACCAGAAGCTTTGAACAGCAGGGAGGAACCTTGAATCATCAGCCCAGATATTTAGGAACTTGAAGGGTTTAGGTCCCCAATCTTGATGAGAATCAGTTAAAATAAGAGGCCTATGATCTGAAGTAATTCTTGGGAGACAGCTTTGAGATAGAGAAGAGAAGATAGAGAGAAGACCAGGTGAGATCAGAAACCTGTCTAATCTAGAAGCTCTTGAGCCAGGGCCAAACCAAGTAAACTTTCCACCTTGAAGAGGGAGGTCCATAAGACTGAGATGAGAAACTAAGTCATTTAGATGAATCATGCTAGAACCCCCTCTTCTTTGACTGGACCTCTCATCAGGGCTTAACACAGCATTGAAGTCCCCAGCCAAAATGAATAGATGATCATCTTGTAAACCTTTGAGTTTTTCATGTATATCTTTCCACATATCTTTTCTTTCAGGGGTAGTCTTTGGAGCATAAATATTGACTATACAGCAAGAGCAACTTACAAATACTATCACCCCAACCCAGATAATTGCCCCTTTCATCTTCTGAATATCAGTAGTGAGGAATTGTTTTGATTTCCAAATTGATAAGAGTCCTCCAGAATTGCCTGATGAGTCTATAACAGCATGATCCCAATCAGATGCTAATCCACAGCTCCTCAGAAAAAAGGTGGAAAAGGATCTAATTTTGTTTCTCGTAGGAGAATAAAGTTGGGGCAATGCTTGTGCAACAAGGTACTAAGAACTCTCCTCTTCTGGGATGAGGAGATCCCCCTCACATTCCATGTGAGTAATTTCATTCAGTTAATTGGAAGAGGCAATATTGGTGAGGTTGTAACTCACCAGATCATCCTCATCAATTTCTGGTTCAATACATTCAACACCTTGATCATTTGTATCACAGTCTTCCAAAGCCTCATTGTGAGGGTCTTCATTCAAATGTTGAGGATCTTCCAATTGAGAGAGATGGTGGAGTAATAATTCCTCACTTACTCTTGCCTTTAGTCCAATAGCCTTCCCAAAATTCCAAGCCCTCTTGGCTTCAGAGACTTCAAGCAAAAGTGGAGCTCTTGTAATTTTTTTATCAGAAACTACCAGTCCTGCCTCCTTCTTTCCTTCTTTTAGTTTTGATCTAGTTTCATACAAATGGCTGGTTTGTACTTTGGAGGATTTTTTCTTCTTTTTTGCCTTTGGGATGACTGAGGGTGATGGTGTTGATGCCTCAGTATTGAGCCCCATGAAATCTGCCACCTCTGCTATTTGATTTTGCAGAAAAATAGGAGACATGGGGGATGTGAGGTGTTGAGGATTAACAACCTGTAACTCCTCTCTACTTGAGAGTAAGTCTAAACCAGGTGGACCCCTTGAGGGAGATTGTGCAGCTAATGACACTAAGCCCTGGTCAATGACAGCTTCTAATGAGCCTTTTCCCAACATACTTTCTTCTTGAACACTCCCCAGCAATAAATGTTGCTTCTCAATTGAATTTTGCAGGGTAGATGATGTGATTAAAAGGTTATTAGCAGGGAGATTAGTGGACCTTATTATATTAGGAGCAGTAGTGGCCCCACATACAGCAGCTGAGGGATTGGAGGCTTGAGGACTTAACATTGCAGTTTCAGTTCCCTCCAAAACTTGAACCAGTACTGTAGAGATTGGAGGTTGTATTGTTTCAGCTTTTGAGATAGAGAATAGAGTTGGCTGGATGGAAGAGTCAAAGGTGTCTTTGGCAACAGCTAGATCCTGATCAGGATGTTGAGTCATAAATGGAGAGTTGAGAGGAATATTGATCACAGCATCATCAACATCAGTAGGGATTAAATCACATCCATCTCCAATAATACCAGTAGCAGCAGCCAAGATCTGAGGACTTTTAATTAAAATGGCCTCTAATTCCAAGCAGGCCTCAGATTGATGAATAAGAAATGGAGAGGTGAAAGGAGTATTGATCACAGTATCATCAGGATCAGTAGGGATTGAATCACATCCATCTCTAATAATACCAGTATCAGCAGCCAAGATCTGAGGACTTTTTAATAAAATGGCCTCCAATTCCAAGCAAGCCTCAGAGATCTCAATAGGATCCAAAGCAGGGTCAATCAAATTAGCTTGAGAAGTAATAACTTTGGGAGGGACTGAGGGACAAACCAAACCCTCATTAGCCTGAGGTAAATGCTCATCATTGAGAAGGTGAGTGACTGCTCTGAAAGTTTGAGAAAGGTCCTGTTGAGTTTGAGGTCCCAAGGGTTGGGAGAGGAGAGGATCTTCCTCAGAGTAAGAAGGGTTTGAGGTGAATGAGGCAGTAGAACTTAATGCAGATTGGATGGGAGGTATGGCTGAGATGTTCAAAGAAGAAGCATGTACCTTGAGGGATTCCTTTCCCAATAATAGATTGACATCTTCAGAAATAGGAGTGAGGGATGTAGTATGAATTAACACATAAGCAATATCAAGGTCAGAGGCAGCTTTTGTCAATGGATGAGTAAATATAAGAGTTCCTAAACCTGCCACAGAGGCTTGGAAGGATTCCTCACACCAGCCATGGAAGGGAACACCTGTTAAAGCTATCCAAACAAACCTTCCACCCTTCAAGCAGATCTTAGGATGTGTAGGCACACATATTAGCCACTCCTTGAGCCAGTTGCCCTCATCAGAAAGAAGTTCAGAGAAGAAGTCCTGGTCTGGACAATGTACAAGAAAAACCTTGTTTCCTAATGACTTGAGATGTATATCAGAAACTCCTTGAAGGGCAATTTCTCTCTGCATAGCTTCCCAGGTAAGGTTTAGAGCAGATACAGCAAGAATGGATTGCTGTAGAATTTGTGAGTGAGCAGATACTACAGAGCCCTGATAGAGAAAGTCTTCATACTTCTTGTAGAAGCCATCAACCCTGGGAGCTTTGGAGTTCTGAATCTTGTGCATTGCAGAGGGAGCTGAGGGCAGAGAATTTATGTTTTTATCCCAAGCTTTTGTGACCAACAGCTGATAGCCCTCAAAGGTTGCTCCATTGAGTTGGTGTAGTGCTGTTTGTAGAGTGGCCTCAGAATGGAAATAAACAAAGCCATACCAATAACCAGTCCTATTGGGTTTAAGAGAGACCATTGCCTTGTGATAACCAGGAGCCCTTTCAAAGATTTTCTGAAGCCAGATTGATTGAGCTGCAGGAGGGATGTTGAGTACAAAGGCTGTATGGAACTTGGTGTTTGGTGGCTGAGCATTTGTCTTTCTCTTATGTAATGGCATTACATTTTCAAAACCAGGAGGAGGGAACCCCATTGAGGAGGATGCTTCATGTGTAATAGCTTTGTTGTTTAGCCCAACAGCAGCTAGAGCATTGCAGCTTCTATCTCTGGGGAGTGAGAGGATTGGGGTTTGATCAGTGTCAGAGCTTATAGGATTGAAGAACTTGTCATAGAACATTTTTTGGCCCTTTATCAGCTTAGTATGCCCCCCAGGAGTGTACTCTTGTGTTCTATCTGATGAAGAATCAGAGTAAGCACCATCGATTCTTGTCTTGTTGATCTCTTTTCCTTTTCCTTTTCCTTTTTTGGCTCGGTTGATATTTTTGATTGGAGCCACAGAGGGCCTGCAATGAGCCACAGAGGACCTGCCATGAGCTGGACCTCCTATTAGTTCTTGAACTGAAAGTCTTGAATTTTCCTTATATCCAATCGAGAGAGGTGCTGAAGATATTGAGAAGTTGAAATCAAGCCGGATGAAGAGGAGGAAGGAGGCTGCCTGTAGAATGGTGGCCCGAAGTCCTAGTGTGGACAACCAGGACACTACACCATGAATAGAGAACAACAAGAGAAGATGAAGATGAAGATGAAGATCATCAGAAGATGTTGAAGATGTTGTTGAAGAAGTTGAAGAACTGAAGGATCTGTTGCAGATTCTACAGTAATGCTACAGTAGAGTTGAGAGAGTTTTGTTTAGTTGAAGTTTTTTTTTGTTTGCTTCTCTTCGAAGGGTTATAGCGATTGTCATTATCGTATAGAAATTTCTAAACTTAAAATAATTTTTAAATACTAAATATGAGTTTTAACTATGATCAATCAAATATAACAAAGAATAAGAAACCCGTTGTGACTTAGAATAATGGTGCATGGTAGTAGATAGGTTTTCAAGAACTAAGGGTATTCGATACTGAAACCCACCGTTTAATCGGCAAAAACAAAACAAAACAAGCCTAACACATTCTCGTGGTTACCTCAAGATATATGTCCAACTTCATGTAATTGTTGTTGTTCTCTAAAAATTAAAGATGCTTATAAACAAGTTTATGTTTATTGATCCTTTTGATTTTAGACTAAGGAACCAGAAATAAATCATCATTCATGTTCATGGCCTCTAATCTTTGCTATTCGTTGAGTATCTTCATGTCAACAATTAGGAAGCATCTCCATCTCCGATAAGTGAATCATTTTCCTAGAGTATGGAAAATGCAACTTCATGTGATATGTATATAAAGTTAATTTTACTTATTATCTTGACTAATCATAAAATGAAACTTTCGTAATACATTTTTATTGCAATAATTTTGAAAGAGTTTCTCTTTCTCTTCAACTTACTTTATCATATTATTTTGTTTAAGCATTTTTGTAATGAAGTTGATAAATTCATTTTCATTCCTCAAACAAATACTATAGTGTGTGTGTATATATACATATTTACACTTTTTTCTTTGATGTTGTTCCATTTTTTTATCCCTATTTTTAGTTCAATAATCACTGGTAAATTAAACTTACATGTTTTGTTTCGCTAACAATAGTTTTCACTACTAAATAAAGATTTATAGAGTTGTTAGATAGTTGGGAAAACTACAAATGACTACCCTTAAGTTGACATGTTTAACCGATGCTTACCCTAAAGTTCAAAAACTACTGATGCATACCCTGAAGTTACAACTTGTAACTAGAAATCACTTCTTTCAGCAAAATGATGAAAATACCCTCAACTAACACTTCAATAATTATTTTAAAAAATTATTTAAAAATCACTTTTGTTATATATATATATATATATATATATATATATATATATATATATATATATAGAAGTTACAACTTGTAACTAGAAATCACTTCTTTCAGCAAAATGATGAAAATACCCTCAACTAACACTTCAATAATTATTTTAAAAAATTATTTAAAAATCACTTTTGTTATATATATATATATATATATATATATATATATATATATATAGGATAACAATCAGGTACAAACTTGTATCTTTCGTCAGAACGTAGAACTTTCAATCTGGGCCCTTGGAATGTAGAATTAATGGCCCAGATTTAATGCATATCTTTTAATATCTTTTTAATTAATGCATATCTTGTAATTGATTTCGTAATCAATCACCACCACCCCCCTGAATTTCGGTGGCCATCCGATCTAGTTAATCAATGGCCCAGATTAGTTCTACGTTCTGACCCGAAATAAGGTTTGTACTTGATTGTTCCCCTATATATATATATATATATATATAATAACAATCAGGTACAAACCTCACAAATTGGTCAGAACGTAGAACTAATCTCATCCTTTGAAATATTTTATTGGATGAGTGAGATTTGTTTTCCAATTTTAACTACACGCGCATAAAAATATGCTGAAATTGGCTTTAATTTCGAATTTAGGGTAATTTCGACTTTTTTTTCACCAAGTTTACTATTTTGATCTTTTCTGTTTCGTTTCAACTTCGATTTAATTTTTTCTTGTGCTAATAATTTTCTTTTTCCAAGACCTATCTATCAATTAGCATATTCAATACGTTTTGAAGCAAGAAAAAAACGATTTACTCAAACAGAAAAAAAGAAACGAAATGAATGTATGTTTTGTAATTTTCAGTTGTATGTGTAACCTAAACTTAATGTATGTTTATGTTGTAAAGTGAAAAGTTATGGGTAGTATACATACAAATGCATTTTCAAAAACATACATTAAGGTTAACTTACACATACAAATGAAAATGGTAAAAACATACATTCAGTTCAGCTTACACATACAAATGAAAATGGGAAGAACATACATTAGGTTTAGCTTACACATATGCAGTTGCGAAAACATAAAAACATACATTAAGTTTAGCCTACACATACAAATGAAAATGGCAAGAACAAAAACATACACTAAGGTTAACTTACACATACAAATGAAAATGGTAAAAACATACATTCAGTTCAGCTTACACATACAAATGAAAATGGGAAGAACATACATTAAGTTTAGCTTACACATATGCAGTTGCGAAAACATAAAAACATACATTAAGTTTAGCCTACACATAGAAATGAAAATGACAAGAACATACATTGAGTTTTAGCTCCTATAAACATACATTAGGTTTAGCGTACACATACAACTGAAAATTACAAAACATACATTAATTTTGTTTATTTTTTTGCTTGTTTGAGTAAATCTTTTCTTCTTGCTTCAAAAAATATTCAATATGCTACTTGATAGATAGTTCTTGGAAAAATAAAAATATTGGCACAAGAAAAAATTAAATCGGAGTTGAAACGAAGCGGGAAAGATCAAAATAGTAAACTTGGTGAAAAAAAAACGAAAATAGCAGCCAATTTCGATTTCCCACTTGTATTTTACGATTCCCACTATTTTTTTTCCCGAAAATACCCACAAACAATGCGCGTGAACATATTTTGGAATCAGAATTTATCAAAAATTTAGCCCTTGATTTGATATATTGAATATATGTTTTGTAATTTTCAGTTGTATGTGTACGATAAACCTAATGTATGTTTATAGGAGCTAAAACTCAATGTATGTTCTTGTCATTTTCATTTGTATGTGTAGGCTAAACTTAATGTATGTTTTTATGTTTTCGCAACTGCATGTGTAAGCTAAACTTAATGTATGTTCTTCCCATTTTCATTTGTATGTGTAAGTTGAACTGAATGTATGTTTTTACCATTTTCATCTGTATGTGTAAGTTAACCTTAATGTATGTTTTTTCAAATGCATTTGTATGTATACTACCCATAATTTTTCACTTTACAACATAAACATACATTAAATTTAGGGTACACATACAACTGAAAATTACAAAACATACATTCATTTCGTTTCTTTTTTTTGTTTGAGTAAATCGTTTTTTTTCTTGCTTCAAAACATATTCAATATGCTACTTGATAGATAGGTATTGGAAAAAGAAAATTATTGGCGCAAGAAAAAATTAAATCGGAGTTGAAACGAAGCGGGAAAAATCAAAATAGTAAACTTGGTGAAAAAAAGTCGAAATTACCCTCAAATTCGAAATTAAAACCAATTTCAGCATACTTTTATGTGCGTGTAGTTAAAATTGGAAAACAAATCTCACTAATCCAATAAAATATTTTAAAGGATGAGATTAGTTCTACGTTCTGACCAATTTGTGAGGTTTGTACCTGATTGTTATCCTATATATATATATATAATTGGTATCAGGTAGAAACCACCCCTTATTGTGCAAACTACGAAACAATCTGAGCCATAGGATCCCCCCAAAGTGATGTCAGCAGAGCGCACCAGATGCTGACACGTGGGCAATAAATATATAAAACACCGCACCTTATTGTGCAAACTACGAACTCACCAGGTGCTGACACGTGGGCGTGCACGCTGCTGGTGCGCGCGCGCACAATACTGATAGTTTGCGCAGCACAGTGCTGATAGTTTGCGCGCACAGTGCTGATAGTTTACATTTGTGCTAAACTATCAGCACCGTGTTTGTAAACGATCGGGCATTGCGTACATAGATGGTGTTTCCATTTATATATTAGTTTGTCCAATTTACTCTCTTTTTATGCTAACCGTTTTTTATTGGTAAGTGTTTTGGTCTACCTGAGCATAAAACTTGAGGGTGTGTCATGTTTAATGAATACACACTTATTAACTCATCATATGTATGATTGTTTGGACTAAAACATTCAGGGTGATGCTTCAGTGAGAAAAGCAGCTCCTTGCGTCATACAAGAAGACGAAGCTGAGGCCCAATGATGTTTTTCTGAAGCTCATTCTGCTGAGGCTCATTCAGATAGTCTATTCGGCAGTCATGAAGCCCAACATGTGGCTTTTGTGGAGTTGGATGTTGGAACTCAAACTGAGGCCGGTGATTCGACTGGGACCAACAACCTATCTCGTGGAAGGAAGTTCTACTTAAACCTCCAATACCAATCACTACCATTCACAACAATGTTATAACTCAACCAAAAAGACGTGGTCATCCTAAGAAGGGTCAGTCAAAGGCGATTGTTCCTCCAACAGTTTTCTATCAGACTAGAGCTAAAACTTCTACTGATAGAGGAGGAAATTCGGGAAGCTTTATTGTTGATATTTCCAAGAAGGATAGCTTAGGTGGTTGGAGTTTTAGCACGAAAATTGGTAAAAAAAAAGGCTTTTGATCTTGCTTATTTGTTGCTTGAACAATCTTTAGACGTCCATTAGCGTCTTGAGGAGGGTGTCGAGGATAGTGAGGACGTGGTTATCCATGATGCGTATTCAGGAAAAGCTATAGCCCCTATTTCGGTTTCTAATCCTTTTCTGTGCTTGAATCCGGGTAGGACGCAAGTAAGGTATGCGGCAGTTTTTGAGCGGCTTCTTTTGTTTATGTCTTGCTTGGATTGGTTTTGCTCTTGTTGCTGTATTTGTTTGCGGAAAAGGTCCTTGTTTGAGGACCGCTTTCCTGGCTGTGTTCTATTTTCTGTAGAACATTTGCTTAATAAACTTTTAAGCTTATCAAAAAAAATATAACCATTTTTCATAAATAATTATAAAAGTTTGTTTAAGAGGTACCCTATCTTTTGAAAAACAACCCCTTATTACAAAAGGGCAAGATAGTGATGTAAAAATCTAATACTGCCTAGCAGAATTTTGGAAAATTAGAATAAAATACTGTCTGATCAAACTTTATACATTGGTGTAACTACATAAAAACTTAATTAAGTCTAGCAAGTTATAATACCGCAAATATTTATTGTGCAGCGTAGTTGAGAGAGAGTTATCGTATGATTTGCATCTCTCTTCAGTAATGTCATATGTGGAAGGGGAAATTCTGAAACCTAACCCTACATTATGATATGTTTTCGAATCTTAATTATTCTCGGCATTTGATGACAATTCCTAACTATGACATTTCAAAAATTCGTAGAACGTATTGTGAAGGTGAGAGTTAAAGTCATTTCGTAGCCCTAACGTTTACTTCATTTGTACGTCCTAACTACGGTCAATTTTTTTGTTTCATAAACTACCCAAAACTTATGCATTATGAGTGCATTTTAGAAGTTATGACATTAAGAAAACACATCTGTGAAGTACGACAGATTTCGTCACCTTTACGCTAGGTTCTACAAATTTTTATTCCAGATGAGGCCCATAAATCACCGGGTCCCAACGGCTTAAATCTGCGGTTCTACCAGTGTTACTGGCCTATTGTGGGGGATGATGTCATTCGCTTCATCCAAGGGGTCATACAACTGGGAAACTTTCACACAATTCTGAATCCAACCTCGGTAGTACTCATACCAAAGAAGCCGGACCTAGAGAGGGTCACGAATCTGCGTCCCATTGCGCTCTGCAATGTCATCTTTCGGATTCTATCCAAGGTACTTGCTAATCGGCTCCGCCCTATCCTTCAATATGTGATATGTAAAACCCCACTTTTTTTACAAAGGGGTAATTTTGTGAAATCAGAAACGTGGGGGTTGAACTTTGCAACAAATTGTATTTGAAAAAAAAAAGACAAAGGACAATTTGGACTGAGTTGGGATTGGGCCATCTTAGGCCCAATCAGTTTCCCACACGCCGGCCCACGAGCAGGGTCAGCCCAGTGCGCGCTATCAAAACCCCTCAACTGACGTTTCCTCTCCTCACTGTTCACACACGAAACCCTAGGAGCTTCGTCTCCATCACACCTCCTCTCTCTCGCACCTGAAACGCCCAACCTCCATCGCCGACTACTTCCCTTCCCCGACCTTGCCCAGTTCGTTCTTCTTCTTCCACCTCCTTCCTCCGCCTCCGGACCTGTACCAAAAAGCCTCACCCGAACCTTCCCTTCTTCTCCGTTCTCAAGCCGAGCTCGCGCGACATCTAACCGGCGCCGGACACCAAATCCCTCGGGTTCGTCCTCTCTGGGTTCAAATCGAACCTTCCCTCGTCTGATTTCTTCTTCCCCGACCTTGTATCGACCAGACCCACACCTTTCCGAGCTCGATACGAGCAGTTTCTGACAGATCCACCGCCGGCAATGCCTCGAACCCTAGATGTGAGCGAAACACGGTCCCTGACGCCGTCCCCGACGTCTTAGTTCTCGTCCAGACACGGCTTGAATCCCACTGCCCTTCCCGAGCTTCGCCAACGCTCTTCGATGGGTTCTGGACTTCGTCGCCGCCGGAGACGGTGGTCGGAGCGCACGAATCTCGCCGGAGAGGTCTTCAGACCGTTGACGAGCTCGAGCCTGGTAGTTGGGCCTGGGTTGTTGGGCTTGGACATCAGACACGGGCCTAGGATGTGGTTGGGCCGGACCAAGCTTCGGGCCAGGCCCAGAGTTGAATCCGGGTTCGAACCGGGTCTGGAACCGGGTTTGGGTTCTGGACTCGGGACTGGGCTCGGGTTTGGGCTCGGATCCGACTCAACCCGGTTCTAAAAGAAAATCATTTTAAAATCAGATTTAATTAATTATTAAATTAATTAATTTGACTTAAAATTGTGTTTTTAAAAGACGTTTTGGACAATTTCAAAGGGTTTTGGACAAATACCGGGACTGAGTGAACTTTGTATTTGTCAAACCCAGGCTTGGACTTTGCCCGAGAAACGAGACTTCGCCCGAGAGCTTTGACTTCACCCGAGAAGACAAATACCAATCCGGAACCCATGTGAAGAACGGAGTAGGGGCAAATCGACTTTTCAGCAGAGTATTTAGAGGAAGACCACACAAGGTAGGGAAAGTCCTAACTCCTCGAGTATTTCAATACTAGTATGCCTATTAGGTTAATAAAATCGGAAAGGTCCTAGAATTGCATATAGGACGCGAATAACTAGAATAACCGTCTTTCGATGACTAATAACCGGAAGTGTCTAGAATTGCATGCTTAGGATGTGAATCACTAGTGTAACTCGCTTTCGATACTTGGGATTTGTTTACTGGTAGAGCGGCCGTGACAAGCCCTCGGATTAGTTGTTGTGTTAGGTTCATATGCTTGGTTGCCTTATTTGGATAAGTTAAGAGTCTACTACAACTAGATAATTCGATTGACCTAATATGAATGCTTGACTGCTTAATTGTGTATTTGATTGAATGTTTGAATGCTTGAATCATTGGTTGATTGACTGAATGCTTAAATGATTGAATGGTTGATCGAGTATGACTGGTTGTGCCAAGGAGGCACGATCAGGTGATCGATTGTATCGACCAGACCCACACCTTTCCGAGCTCGATACGAGCTATTTCTGACAGATCCACCGCCGGCAATGCCTCGAACCCTATATGTGAGCGAAACATTGTCCTTGACGTCGTCCCCGACGTCTTAGTTCTCGTCCAGCCACGGCTTGAATCTCACTGCCCTTCCCGAGCTTCGCCAACTCTCTTCGATGGGTTCTGGACTTCGTCGCCGCCGGAGACGGTGGCCGGAGCGCACGAATCTCGCCGGAGAGGTCTTCAGACCGTTGACGAGCTCGAGACTGGTAGTTGGGCCTAGGTTGTTGGGCTTGGACATCAGAAACGGGCCTGGGATGTGGTTGAGCCGGACCAAGCTTCGGGCCAGGCCCAGAGTTGAATCTGGGTTCGAACCGGGTCTGGAACCGGGTTTGGGTTCTGGACACGGGTTCGGGTCTGGACTCGGGTCTGGGCTCGGGTTTGGGCTCGGATCCGGGTCAACCCGGTTCTAAAAGAAAATCATTTTAAAATCAGATTTAATTAATTATTAAATTAATTAATTTGACTTAAAATTGTGTTTTTAAAAGACGTTTTGGACAATTTCAAAGGGTTTTGGACAAATACTGGGACTGAGTGAACTTTGTATTTGTAAAACCCAGGCTTGGACTTTGCCCGAGAAACGGGACTTCGCCCGAGAGCTTGGACTTCGCCCGAGAAGGCGAAGACCAATCCGGAACCCGTGTGAAGAACGGAGTAGGGGCAAATCGACTTTTCAGCAGAGTATTTAGAGGAAGACCACACAAGGTAGGGAAAGTCCTAACTCCTTGAGTATTTCAGTACTAGTATGCCTATTAGGTTAATAAAATCGGAAAGGTCCTAGAATTGCATATAGGATGCGAATAACTAGAGTAACCGTCTTTCGATGACTAATAACCGGAAGTGTCTAGAATTGCATGCTTAGGATGTGAATCACTAGAGTAAATCGCTTTCGATACTTGGGATTTTTTTTACTGGTAGAGCGGCCGTGACAAGCCCTCGGATTAGTTGTTGTGTTAGGTTCATATGCTTGGTTGCCTAATTTGGATAAGTTAAGAGTCTAATACAACTAGATAATTCGATTGACCTAATATGAATGCTTGACTGCTTAATTGTGTATTTGATTGAATGTTTGAATGCTTGAATCATTGGTTGATTGATTGAATGCTTAAATGATTGAATGGTTGATCGAGTATGACTGGTTGTGCCAAGGAGGCACGATCAGGTGATCGATTAACCGGTGGAGAACAAGTGGTAAGTGATGGTAAGTGTAATTATGGGTATGAATTCTGCGTGGTGTGTATTGACGAACGTGTGTATTTCTATGATTGGTTATTGAGCCTGCGGGCAATGGTTATGGACCCTGCGTAGCATTGTTTGATAGATCCTGCGGGATACCGGTTAGGGTACCCACATCGTTGAGGATTCCGGTGTTGTAAAGACCGAGAAAAATTTAACGTTTAAATTATTAAATTATAACGTCGAGGATGGGAACGAGTTTGAATTGTCAAAAAAAAAAATTGCTGGGCTGGTTCGTTCATTGGGCCTGGCCCAACCAGCTGGCCCAAAGCCCTGGGTATTTATACCCATTTTAGGGTTTAAACCCTCATTTTCAGCCTCTCTCTCACGCACAGCCGACTCCCTCCCTCCCTTGCTCTCTCGTCTTCGTCTTCTCGTGGCAGCCGCCACCTCCCTTCCCTCGCCGGCGCCGATTTCGGCCGCCCCTCCTCCTTCTCCGTCCAGCCACCGCGTCACCAGATCCGAGCCCCCTCCTCCTTCTCCGTCCAACCACCGCCTTCCTCACTGAGCCGCCGCCGTCCCGACCTCGCCCCTCAAAGACCAGCTCCCTCTCCACAGTTCCCGTCGCCGCCCCGCCACTAGAGAACCAAGCCGAACCACCACCGCCCCCACACCCGTAGCCACCGCCGTCGACTCCCTTTTCACCTCCCTCAGATCCCGAGCCAGCTCTCCCTCGTCTCCACACCGAGCTCGCCGTCCCTCCCCGTGAGCGTTTCTGATTCGCCGGCGATGGAGTCGATCTTCACCAGATCCGAGCTCCCGCCGTCGCCGGCGAGCTCATCAGATCCGGGACGGGACCGAGCCGTCCAGATCCGAGGCGAACCTCCGACGTGCTCAACCCGTCCGCCACCGTCGTCTTTTATACGGTGAGCCCTACCACCGTGACCGTTTGGTCGCCGGCGATGACTTCGCCGGTGGCCGGATTTCTTTTCCCGTTTTCCTTTCCCTTGTACTCTTCTGTCCCGAGCTCTTTTTGGCTCTGTAAAACCAAATCACCGGATTTGGACTTTTTGGAACGGTTTTATTGAATCCGGAAAAATTAAAGAAAAAGGTTTACACAAAATCAGATTGAAATAAAAGACGGTTTTGGGACTGTTGTTTAAAAACTAAGCTTAAGTCACTTTGGGCTCAAAAGGACGGAACAGAAACAGACTTAAAACAAAAAGGAATTAAAGTCAATTTGGTTTAAAAACCGGTTTTGAATCGAGGAGTTTTAATCGGTGGAGGGTTCCAAAACCAGATTTGAAATTTAAAAGAAAATTTGTTTGAAACGAAAAGCAGTTATAAAGGAAAGTGGGAAAGAAACCTGTTTTGAGATTAAAAGGAGATTAAGATAAAACTGATTTCGTGTTTAATTAAAAACGGTTTAAATCTGGTTTCGTGGAAAGAGTTAGATCCGACTTTGGGCTGTTGATCGGACCGGAACCCCGGGATCGAATAAACTAAACTAAAGAACGGACTTAGAATGGGACAAAGCGGAATGCTGAATCGGTGCCTCGGGAAACGTGCACCAGGTTATGTGCTCGGGGCTCGAGTTCTCGAACCCGACTCGTCGTTAATCCCGCTTTTATCCTCCTCGAGTTTAAAGGACAACTGTCGGTTTTAATTTGGACAAATCGTAACCACTAATTTAACATCGGTACCGTTTTGATTTGTGGCTTTCACGTTAAATTAGAGTTCCGTCTTCGATCGAAGTGAAGCCCGGAGGTAGTGAGCCAGAACGTCAGCAGCTAGGAAGCGTAGCGGGTGTTCTTCGGTTGAGGTAGGGAAAAGTAGCCGAATCTCGGCCTTGACTAGGGAAAGTTAACTGTAGAATTGCATGTGACACCGGGGTGTCGTGGGTTATCTAGGTTATCAAATATTAGAAAAGCATGTTACGGGAACTTAGTAATTACTAGAAAAGCATGTGACACTTAGTAGTGTCGTAGGAGCAGAGAACTTAGCGACATTAGAATTACTGGAGGCATATGACCATGCCCGGAGGTTGATTGTGAAACTGTTGATAGTAGGACTGCTGGAGGCATATGACCATGCCCGGAGGTTGTTTGTGAAACTAGTGATCTTAGGACTGTTGGAGGCATCGTTTATGCCGGAGGCGGTTGTGCGTTAATTGTTGTTGAGTTTGGGTGGCCTTGAGAGCCCGTGTTATTTATTGTTGAGTTGGGTGGCCTTGAGAGCCCGTGTTATTTATTGTTGAGTTGGGTGGCCTTGAGAGCCGTGTTTTTTATTGTCAAGTTTGGGTGGCCTTGAGAGCCCGTGTTATTTATTGCTGAGTCTTGGGTGGCCATGAGAGCCCGTGTTGTCGTTTCTGTGTTTTGGTGGCCGTGAGTGCCCGTGGGGTTGTGAACCCGTACTTTACCGTTGGTGTCTTGGGCGGCCATGAGGGCCCGTAGGGTTGTTGAACCTGTGTTTGGTTGTTGGTGTCTTGTTGGCCTTGAGTGCCTGTGGAGTTGTCACCGGTGTCGTTACTGTCTGTTTGAACTTGTTTGTGATTGTGATTGGTTACTTGATACTGGTGGAGGTTGTGTGGTGTAGCTAGCCTCTCGACTGGGATCGGGAGAAGCGGAGGGGTTGTGGGATAGCTCCCCGACTGGGATCGGGGGAAGGACGCGCGGGTGTGGCTAACCACCCGACTGGGATCGGGTGAAGCGGAGAGGTTGTGGGTTAGCCTCCCGACTGGGATCGTGAGAAGTTGCGCGGCAGGTTGACCGCCTGACCACGTCTGTGATCGGTAAAGGGCGAGAGATACAGAGATTGGTTACTGAGCAGCTGGTTTGCGATCCTTTGTGATCTTGTTTGGTATTGTGTGGTTGTCAGTCGTGTCTTGGAGGAGGTCGTCAATCGTAGTGTGGGGTCTACATAACGTGTCCGAGTGTTGAGTCGGTTGAGGGAAAGTTTAAAGTTTTGGTCGTGTGTGTGTCTTTGAGTCGTTGTTGGTGTCACCGGCTTTTCTGCTAAGTATGCCATAGTCAGTCTGTTATCTGTGGTGGTGAGCGAACGCTCACCCCTAGTTGCTTTTCCTACAGGTACCGTTCGCAGGCTGGTTTAGGTGAGCTTCTGAAGCTTGAAGAGCTTGAAGTGGGTTCTGGGAGTTTTTGAGTCTAATGACGTGTACCTCGTTTTGTCCAATTCTTGGGACTTATGTTTAAGATGTACATTTTATTTTGTTGAACTAAACTGGTATTTTAAAGTGTTTTAACGGAAAAGGTTTCAAGTGTTCTTTATTTTAAACGTTTGCGTCCCGAGTTCGGTTCGCTGAAATTGGGGCGTGACAGGTGTGGGGATGGGTTATGGGAATGATTAGTGGTATCCGGTATGGTACCCACATCGTTGGGGATTCCGATGTGGGGTAGTATCATAGCCGATGGTTATTGGTATCCGGTATGGTACCCACATCGTTGGGGATTCCGATGTGGGGTAGTATCATAGCCGATGGTTATTGGTATCCGGTATGGTACCCACATCGTTGAGGATTCCGATGTGGGGTAGTATCATAGCCGATGGTTAGTGGTATCTGGTATGGTACCCACATCGTTGAGGATTCCGATGTGGGGTAGTATCATAGCCGATGGTTATTGGTATCCGGTATGGTACCCACGCCGTAGAGGTTTCCGGGTGGGGTAGTATCATAGTCGGTATCCGGTATGGTACCTACATCGAAGGAAGTACCGGTGTGGGGTAGTGTCATAGCCGGTGGATTGGACCCTGCGGGGCATTGATTACTGGACCATGCGGGGCATTGGATACTGGACCCCTGTGGGGCAATTGGACGGTTTTACCCTGCGAGGATTGATTTCTTGTTGTTTCACCCAAGTGTATGCCTCCTACGGGAGCTATACCTTGGTTCCCTATGACATATGGTCCTTTGTAGACGTTTACGAGAATCCCGATGATAAGCGCCTTCAGGGGTTGTTACCTGTAGTCCGACGTTATGCGTCTCCTCTGGACCGAGGGAAAATCCGATATGACACAAAGAGTATTGTGGATCGGAGGGTGGCGACTTCACGTCCCACGACATTACTTGAACGCTCTATCCTGTATTGGTTATTTCATAAATGCATTAATTCCTTTATTTTCCTACGACTATCGTTGACTCTTTGTGATTGTTACACACTCGTTTTACACATGCTTTTCAATGTATTCGAAATTCTTCGTATTTGAGATTAGCACTAAAATCGTGAAGTCCTATTTGTTAAACTAAAAGGGTAACTGGTTATGCATTTCCCTACTGAGAGTAAGCTCACCCCTCCTGTTTTTGTGGTGTTTCATGTGTTGAGCGGGAATAGTTTTAGCCGGACTCTCGGAGCATGGGAGCTGTGAGGGTTTAGCTAATTTTAGAGACGTGCACCCTTTTTTGTTGGATTTCGTATTTATTATTGAGCTGTTACTTTTACACCTTGAAGTTTTTATATCATTTGGAAACTTTATTTTATTTTATTATCCTTGTTTTACTGTAAATCTTTGGTCGCGTCTCGAGTCCGGGCAAAACCGGATTTGGGGCGTGACATGATATCTGAGACATAGGGCGCTTTTATTTTGGGGAGATGTATACAGGACAATATCCTAATAGTGTTTTGAAGTTATCCACTACCTGAGGAACAAGAGACAATGAGTGGTGGGATATATGGCCATTAAATTAGACAAGAGTAAAACCTACGATAGAGTATAATAGACCTATCTCCTTACTATTATGCAACATATAGCCTTCTTGGCGGATTGGCTGGCTCTCATGGCATGTTGCATGAAAACAGTCACTTAACTTTATATCGTCAGGCGGTAGAGATACCCCTTGGGTCACGCCGACCCAGGGCATCAGACAGGGAGATCCCCTTTCACCGCATCTCATTTTATTTTGTATGGAAGGAATGGCCAGTATCCTTAACCAAGCCAGAGCCTCGGGGCACATATAGGGGGTCAAAATTGCGAGAGGGTCCCTGGAAATCACTCACATGTTCTTTGCATATGATTGTTATATCTTCTGCAAGGCCACGAGGGAGGATGCTACGACTATCAAAGCTATCCTGACCACTTTTGGTATGATATCGGGTCAGACCCTGAACCTGAAGGATTCTAGGGTGCCAAAAACGCAGCGGAAATTATAAAATCCCTTAGGATCCATGTAATTCAGAATAAACCAACAAACTAAAATTAAATGGAGATTACCTCTTGTAGTTTCGAGCCTGGTTCGAGACAGGGACCAAGTGCACTCTGATGGTTTGACGAAGTCGAGACGTCTTCAAAAGAATCTGTCCTCTTCAGGTATCCACACCAACATGCTCTTCCCAAAATCCTTGTGTGCTAGCACCAAAATCAGAATTTGTTCTCTCGTTTTCTTCTTTTCTTTCTCTGATTATTCTCTCTCGTTTTTTCACCACCCCCACTCTCAAAACTTAACCACTATATCTTATTTCGAAAATCCAAAGTGGGTTACGAAATCAGATACGTGGAGATATTTTAGGATAAGTGGAATCCAAAAATAGCTTATTTGAATTTTTAAAATTCAAATAATTATTAAGGGAAAATTTCATTTTACCACCCTGGCAAACATTTAATTTCAGTTTGATACCCTGGCATAAATTTTTATCAGATCCATACCCTAACCAAACTTTTAATTTCACTTTCATACCAAGCCGGGTAAAATGTCCAAAATACCCTTAACTATTACTCAAATTTTCATCTCATGCCATTGGCTCAGAATTTGAGAATATGTGAAATGACAATAATACCCTTCATTGTTAAGGTGTTAAACTGAAAATTTCACTATTTTTAAAATAAAATCAGTTTTTTTATATAAATTCAATTTTTATTTTCAAAAAAATCAGATTTTAATTTTAAAAATACATAAAAATCAGTTTTTTTATAAAAACAATTTTTTTTTATTAAAAACAGTCTTATATATCAAAAATCATTTTTATTTTTTTAAAAATTAATTATATTTATATTAAAAATATAAATTCATATTTTAAAAATAAAAAATGTTTTCAAAACAATAAAATATTTTTTTTCTTTTACTGTTCACCCATCTTCCACCTCCGCCGTCGTCCCCGACCCCCCTCCGTCGTCGTCCCCGGCCACCCCTTCTCACCGCCGCCTCCTCTTCCCTCTTCCACCTCCGCTCCATCGATGAAGCTTTGAGGGATGAAGCTCTGCTAGATCTGAATCGATGAAGCTTTGCTGAAATCGGTCTCGTTCAGCTCCGAGACGAACCCGAAACTTTCTCCGATATTTCGGAGTACTCCACCGCTCTCAACTCGGTCTTCCTGACCGATATTTTCGGGTTCCAAAGCACCACACCAGATATTTTCGGCGCCAAGGCTCTGAATCACAACGTCTTCAACGAAGACCTCAGGTTTGATAGATCTGAATCGCAGTACTGAACGAGACCGATTTCAGCAAAGCTTCATCGATTCAGATCTATCAAAGCTTCATCCATCAGAGCTTCATCGATGGAGCAGAGATGGAAGAGGGATGAGGAGGCGGCGGTGAGAGGGGGTGGCTGGGGACGACGGCGGAGGGGGGTCGGGGACGACGACGGAGGGGGGTCGGGGACGACGGCGGAGGTGGAAGATGGGTGAACAGGAAAAGATTTTTTTTTTATTGTTTTGAAAACATTTTTTATTTTTAAAATCTGAATTTATATTTTTAATATAAATAAAAATAATTTTTAAAAAAATTAAAAATGATTTTTGATATATGAAACCGTTTTTAATAAAAAATTATTTAAAAAACTGATTTTTATGTATTTTTAAAATTAAAATCTGATTTTTTTGAAAATAAAAATTGAATTTATAAAAAAAAACTGATTTTATTTTAAAAATAGTGAAATTTCCAGTTTAACACCCTAACAATGAAGGGTATTATTGTCATTTCATTTATTTTCAAATTCTGAGCTAATGGCATGAGATGAAAATTTGAGTAATAGTTAGGGGTATTTTGGACATTTTACCCGACTGGGTATGAAAGTGAAATTAAAAGTTTTGTTAGGGTATGAAACTGATAAAAATTTATGCCAAGGTATCAAACTGAAATTAAATGTTTCCTAGGGTGGTAAAATTAAATTTTCCCAATTATTAATTGAATTATAAAACAAAACAAATAAATATAATGCATATATGTTTTATTCCAAAGTTTAATATGAAATAAATACTTATATATATACATTTATTTCATTTTGTCTTCCTAATATAATTTAATTATATTAGTAGTTAGAAAACGAGAAATGAATAAATTTATACTATATCAAATATAATATAATTATATTTATAGTTCAACTCGGTTTTGGGTTTGTTGTTGTGTGTGACCCTGTAGGCTCATACAACGTTAGTAGTGAGCCTGAAATCCCCGTTTCGTCCACATGTCATAATTGGACTCTAGCAAGGCATTATGGCTTCCCAAAATTATATGAAGATCGTCAATCACTCCAAATTAAGACAATTTTGTAGAGAAATTGCAGAAGCACCAAGCAGCACAGGCAAATCAAAACCAAATTCGACAGTAGTCTTCAAGTGATAGAGAAAGCAGAATAAGCTGATATACTAAAATGAGGGAGAGTGTGAGAGAGGAGGGGGGAAATTCGCCGGCCACCACTGTTACGGGCGGTTCAGCTGAGACGTCGTCGTACAGTGAGGTGCTGATTGAAGGGCGCAGGGTCCCTTTTCCTCGAGCTGCAGATTTGGCTAAATCTTATGGTCAGACTCGCAGGCTTTTTGAGGGCATTGGGGATCGGAGCTTGGGAGATCGGGGAACGATTATTGGTGTCTCAAAGTGTGGTGATCAGTCGCAGGGGGTATCGGGGTTGGTCGATCGTGGCAAAGGACTGGTCGTTGCTGCTCCAGGCGATTGGATTGTGGGCGATCGCGAGACGGTGTGCATGGTAGAGAAGAAAGGGGCGTCAGAGGCTCTAGCTGAGCGAGTCATCGAGGTGCCGGACTCTGCGGCCAGTGCTCCTAGACATACTGAATCTCAGGTTCGTTTCAAGTTTTTGTTTTCAATCTTCCCTAAGGTGTCGATGATGTGTGGTTGAGAGACTATTGCAATTGTGCTGGGGAGGTTGTGAAAGCCAACATTGTTCGTAA
Source organism: Erodium maritimum (assembly GCA_963921825.1). NCBI lineage: Eukaryota > Viridiplantae > Streptophyta > Magnoliopsida > Geraniales > Geraniaceae > Erodium > Erodium maritimum. Next base: position 39,116,512 of record OY997592.1, on the reverse strand, counting down.
ACCTAACGTGAATGGCAAGTATTTCAGTTTTGTCTATGCTAAAACAAAGTCTGATGCAGATCAAATAATCCTCAAATGTCATGGCTCTGTGGTTAGAGGGTATAGAATTTTGGTTGCTCATGATTTGAAGAACAGGGAGAATGTCAGGCATGTGAAAACAAATGTTGGGACTGCAAAACCAGTTGAGGTTCATGGTGTTAAGCCGGTTGTGGCTGGGAAAATTGTAGAGAAGAACAAATCCTTGGTGGCGAATGACGTGTTGGGTGTAGCTCGCAACGAATGTTCGGTGCGGGATATTCAGGATGCAATGAGCCGGGAGGGTGTTTTTGATGTGGAGATTCGTGGGTTCAGTAATCGGCTCTTTCTTATCAATTGTCCTGACATTGATTTCGCTATTGCAATGAGGGAAACTGGTGCGTCCTGGCTCAAAACCTGGTTTGATGTTGTGGACATCCCTGTGTCTTTGTTTTTGCAACCGGGAGTTTTTGCTGGTTTGAAGTTTCCGGTTTACCTTTCCATGGTTGGTCAGTTGATAATCTCACAAGCATTGCTGGGGCTGCTGGCAAGGTTATTTCGGTAGTTGACACTGCAGATTTTGGAGACTCCTTTGGGAGGTCGTTTGTCGTGGTGCATTGTGATTGTGTTTTTCCGGTAGTTGTGGAGACGGGTTTAGCTTTGGGAGATGTTGTGTTCCCTGTGGTATTGAGCCCTGTAGCTTCAAAAATTGTCCCGTTTCGTTTCGAGCCTTGTTCTTCTGCAGGCACCCGTGTGTCTAATGACTCGGTTTCTTCACAACCTCAAGGAGAAGACGAGTCCAATGCACCAGGTGTTTCTGTGTCGCGGGTGTCTTTGGCTTCATCCAAGTCGCAAGGGGACGTAGAAGTTGACACGCAGGGTCAGAGGGCCGATGTTGAGAAGACTCCAATACCAAGCCCATTTCACTCTACGTCTAGTGGGCCTGCTATCACTCCTTTCTCACGTTTATTAGGAGATAGTGAGGAATTACATGTGAGGAAGGACTCTGTTGCGTAGGATTCACAACCGAAATGCAGCGCTGAAACTACGAAGGATCGCTTTCTGGCTGCGGGTCCATTGCCGGCAGAGATTGAGCAACCAAAAGGGGGGCGCAGGAGACCCAAAAAAGGGGCAGCGAAGCAGGTAACCTCCCCAACTGTTTACTACCAGACTAGAGCTAAATCAAGGTCGGATGGAAAAGGGGGAAGTTCGGGTAATTTAATTATCGACATTGCTAGAAATCTGAAAGATGGTTTAGGGGATTGGTCTTATTGCAAGAGAGTATGGCAAGAAAGATATTGACATTGGTCCCTTGGTATTGGAACAGTTTAATTCGCTTGATATAGAAATACCTCAACGGACTCTGTTTGACGAGGACTTTTCTGAAAGTGAAGAGGAGCAGCTGGTAGACCCGAATACAGGTACTCTTGATCCTGGTTCCGGGTCATTTGAGTTATTTATGGTAATGAGATTCCTCACGTGGAACGTGAGAGGTATGCATTCCGAGCTTAAACGGAATTGCATTAAGAACTTGATTTTATCGAATGTTATTGATGTTTTGATGGTGCAATAAACGAAGTTGGGTGTTATTGATGCGAGTATTTTGAAGAGTTGTGGATTGGGAACAGGTTGGGTTTGTGATTGGGTTCCTGCTGGTGGGACGGCCGGAGGGGTCCTTTTAGCATGGAAACTCTCGTCTTTTGCCAAGACGTCTTCCATTCTTGAGCATAATCTTATTAGTTGATATGGGATTCACTTGAGCACCAACTCTCCTGTAAGTTTTGTGAATGTCTACGCTCCTTGTTCTGCGAGCGGTAGAGTTGTTTTTTGGTCCTCCCTGAGTTGCATCCGTCCCCAGCTTCATGATATTCTGTTTGTAGCTGGTGATTTTAACTCGGTCTTGTCTGCGGGAGAACGGCGAGGTAGTAGTTTTAATCGGGCTGATGGCATGGTGTTCGCTGATTTTATAAATGATTTGAACCTTGTTGACTTGATTCTTGTTGGTGCTAAATACACTTAGTATAATTTGGGCTCAAAAGCTTCTCGGTTAGATCGTTTTTTGGTTTCGTCGGAAGCTTTGTCAGCCTTTGGTGTTTTGGAACAAAGGGCCTTACCAAGAGGGGTTTCGGACCATAGGCCGGTTGCTTTGGGTGTGGAGGTTGTGGATTGAGGGCCTAAGCCGGTTCGCTTTTTTAATGCATGGATCGAGCACAAGTCTTTCCTACCTACTGTCAGGATGTTATGGAATTCCTATATTTTTGTAGGTGAGCCTGATTTTGTGTTGTGGTCCAAACTAAAATGTTTGAGATGAGATTTACAGGTGTGGAATAAGGAAGTGTTTGGAAGATTGGAGACGGAGGTGACCAGATTATCAGCCGCATTGGATGTTTTGGGCGGTATCCTAGACACTAGATCGTTGACGGGGGGGGGGGGGGGGGTGGAGGGAAGGGAGAAGAGGGCCTTGTGTAGGGATTTGCTGATTCAGAAACAGAGGTGGTTGGCTAAGGTTTGGTGTCAGAAAGCCAGGTTTCGGTGGTTCAAAGGTGGTGACCGTTGCACCCGTTTTTTTCACCGCATTGCTAATTTCAGGGCTTCACGGAATCTTCTCTCTCGGGTGCGTGTGGGGAAAGTCAAGGTATCCACCCCGTTGGAGGTCAAGCAGGCAGTCGTGTCTCATTTTTCAGCCCGTTTTAGTGTTGACCCGTCCATTTCAGTCAACTTACCGGAGCTTCCTTTCAGATCCTTATCGGCGGTTCAGGCGGATTGGCTTCAAGCCGATTTTGGGGAGGACGAGGTGCTACGAGCGGTGAAGGGTTGTGGAGGTGAAAAGGCACCCGGTCCGGATGGTTTTTCTATGAGATTCTATCAGGTGTGTTGGGACGTGGTTGGTCCTGATGTTCTTAGTTTTTTGTTGGGTTTTCAGGCAACCGGGAAGCTTGGTAAAGGACTGAACTCGTCCTTTTTTACTTTAATTCCTAAGTCAGGGTCAGCCGAATGTTTTGATGATTATCGGGCAATAAGTCTCATCTCAGGCCCTTATAAGATATTGGCAAAGTTGTTAGCAAAATCGCTTGAAAAAGGTCCTCCCAGGTTTAATTAGTGACAACCAAAGTGGCTTTGTGGCGGGTAGACAGTTGGTTGATGGAGTGTTGATAGCTTCGGAGTTGATACATATGTTAAAGAAGTCAAGGGAAGAAGTGGTTTTGTTGAAGTTAGACTTTGAGAAGGCCTACGACAAGGTGCATTGGGGCTATATTGATCGTGTGATGGAAGAGATGGGTTTTGGTAAGAAGTGGAAGGGGAGGATGCAAGGGTGTTTCAAGACCCATATCTCGGTTCTTATCAACGGTTCCCCGAGTGGCGATTTCCCCGTGTCTAACGGTATTCGTCAGGGGTGTCCATTGTCCCCTTTCTTGTTCTTGTTGGCAGCAGAAGGCTTGCATCAGTTGTTGGAGGAGGGAAAGCGATGTGTGTTCTTCCGGGGTGTGGAGATAGGGCCGGCTGGCCTTTCCCTTTCCCATTTACAGTTTGCAGACAATACGCTCCTATTTATCAAAGGTGATTTGGAGGGGTTAACTTTTGTTAAAGGTTTGTTAGAACGTTTTCAGAAGGGTTCATGGCTGAAAATCAATTTCCACAAGTCTACAACGGTTGTTTTATATGAGGCCGAGTGTTCTGAGGTGGAGGTGGCTCAGGTTCTTGGGTGTCAGGTGGGCCACTTACCTATGAAGTACCTTGGCTTTTGGTTGGGAGCTAACCCGAGGAAAGTAGCTTCATGGGATCCTATTGTTGACAAGTTCAAGAAGTCGTTGGGGTTGTGGAAGCTCAAAATTTTAAACATGGTCGGTCGTATTGTTTTGGTGAAGTCAAATCTTTCTGCTCTCCCTTTGTTTTTTATGTCCCTTCTAAAAGCCCCTAAGAAGGTGATTATGGTTCTTGAGGCGTGGTAGAGGCGTTTTTTGTGGACTAATCCCTACACAGGGAAGATGTTCTGCAAAGTTCGTTGGAGCAAGGTGTGTCAGAGTAGGGAGGATGGGGGTCTCAGGATTCGACGTTTAGAAGCTATGAACGTTAGCCTTTTGGCTAAGTGGTGGTGGCGGTTTGCTAGTGAGGTTGATTCCCTGTGGAAGAGGGTCATTTGTGCTTTGTTTGGTTGGGGTCCGGTTGATTGGGATATTTCTAAGCTGGACAAGCCCGGTTCAACCTTTTTGGTCTCTCACATTGTGTTTTTGGCTTCTGACCCGAGTTTCAAGGAGCTCTTTGGTAATCAAGGAGTGCATTGGTTGTTGGGGAAGAGTGACATGATTTCCTTCTGGGAGGATATTTGGTTGGGTGATATCCATTTTCGGTTTCGTTTTCCTGATTTGTATGTGGTGTCCCCGGCTAAATTCGCTAAGGTGGAACACTTTTGGTTCTCGGGGCATTGGAGAGTGGGTTTTAGTCGGGATTTGGAGCCGTGGGAGCAGGGGTCGGCTGATATTCTTTTGGATTTGCTGGAAGGGGTGCAGGTCCGACCGGATAGGGATGACTCTCTTGTTTGGGTAAAAAACCCGAAAGGTTTTTCTGTTAAGCAGTCTTATGAAGCTTTGGCCGGTTTTCGAGAGCCAAGACGGGATTTAGAGTGGGCTAAAATTCTATGGGTGAAAGGTTTGCCTCCAAAATGCTGTGTTTATGTGTCGCGGGCAGTTCATAGGGCTTTACCAACCATGGACTTTTTTGGAGAGCAGAGGGGTAAGGATTTCTCTCAACCGAATGCTATGCATGTTCTGTAAGTCCAGTTTTGAGTGTGTGGATCATTTGTTGTTGCATTGTTTATATTCTTGGGAGATTTGGTGCAAGTTATTTTGTGGTGGAGGATTGTTGGACCTGTACCGGAGAGTGTAGCAGGGGTTTTGCTGTGGTGGAAGGGTCTTGGATCAGGTAGATGGTGGGCGGGTTTGAGCCGTGTTGGATACCTTGCTCTTTGGCACATTTGGTTGGTAAGGAATGGGGTAGCTTTTAATTCAGTAATGGTCACTGTTGATGTTGTGGTTGCTAGAGTTAAACATCATTCTTTTGGCTTGTTATGGAACTCTGCTCCTTATGAACGGGAACCACTTTTGAGGAATGGTCGAGAGATCCAGGTTGGTGTGTGAAACAGAGTAGGAAGGTGGGAGTGAAGGCAGCGGCGCCGGGTGTTTGAAGGCTTGTGCTCGGTGTTTTTGTTCATGTTAGCTTTTTGCTTTTGCTGTATATGTTTTAGTTGGCACCTGTTTTGTGGGTGGGCTGGTTTTGGTGGTGTGTTGTTTTGGGTATTTGGTTTGTTTTGCTCTTAGTAGCCGTTTTGGTTCGGGGAAAAGGCCCTTGCTTTGAGGGTCGTTTTCTTTGCTTCGTTTCTATGTGCTTATAGAACGAAAGCCTAATAAAATCATTCGCTTATAAAAAAAAAAGATCGTCAATCCGATTTAACCTTTTACCATTAATATCTTAATCCCTTTGTGATCGATATCTCGATCGAATATATGGCATAGGATCGTCATCATTATTTTATTCGATCGTTAGTTTCTTGATCTTAAGTAGACTGCAAGTGATAACTCATTATCGATTTGCATGGCCATGCATTTCTGCAGTCTCACTTATCAAGGGGCCCAAACGATATCTCTCATATTTACATGAGTGACAAATCCTTTATCAGTCGCTCACATTCCTCACATAGACAATTATGTATACAACAACAATCTTTATTGTTGTCCGGTCAAAGACAACGTTGAACTGCGTCAAGACACACAACCACCTACGTAGAAATCCATGACGACTATAAAGTCAAAGGACTTAAGTCATATTACGGTACTGAGAAATACTCATGACAGTTCCTATGTAGTATTCTCACAGTGGGTCATCCAATACCATTTCCCTAAATGACATATATGATTTGACTTCATATTCAATATGAATGATCAGTAAAATGTGATCATCAGCCAACATCATACTAGTCTTAGTATATCGATAAGACCAAGGATCATTGGAATAATACTCTCTTTTTTCTTCTAAGAGTTTTACTATCAAGTCACGTAATTGATGATCTTAGAAAGAGTCGATTATTCATGCAATTAACATTTAACAAAATGATAATGAAAGTGCCAATGTATTAATAAATGATAATGTCTTACAAGAAAAGATTGGCCTAGGGCATAAAAACTAACAGAACCTTGACAAGTCTTCATTTGATTCAGCTCTAATACCCCACAGGTTGAGCGCCATGTCTGCTGCCAAACTCTGGCTATAGCCGAGATCTCGACATCTTCCATGTACTTGGGTGTACCCAATATGATCGGGCGGAACCGATACTCAGCCATGGCATACCTAGGGGATCGGGTGGTCACCAGAATCCAATCCTGGGATGGGAAATTGTTATCTCCGGCAGGTAGGGATGTTATGATCCGGTCTGTTATGACATCATTACTTGTGTATATTATGTCTGTTTTCAGGCTTCCTAGCCGGATAATCAACCGTATTCACATCGCTCTGGAAAAATTCTGGTGGGGAGGGAAATCGCAAAAGCCAATCATCTGGCAACATTGGGAGAAACTATGTCGGCCGAAGGATTGTGGGGGTATGGGATTTCGTCATCTTCAAGACTCTAACACCGCCCTGCTCGGTAAACAAGCATGAAATCTCCTCCACAACCCGGAAGCATTGGTGATTAAGCTCCTCAAAGCTCGGTGTTTTCCAAAGACAGATATCCTCTCGGCCATTATGGGGCGTAGTCCGAGTTTCACCTGGGCAAGCATTTTCTCGACAAGGCCTCCGTATTGCCATCGGGGATGGACGGAAAACTCAAATCTTGGGTACTTTTTGGCTGATTGGACAGACTACACAGGTTCAGAAAATATCACCAAACCTACAAGGGTATACGGGGGTGGGTATGATGGTACCGGGTACTAGACAATGGGATGCCCCTCTGGTCGGACGGTTATTCAGTCACGATGGTATGGTTAATATTTTGCAGGTCCCCCTCTTGGCAAATCAGAACCATGATGAACTATATTGGGTCGCGGATAGGAAGGGCCGGTACTCTTCAAAATCGGGGTACCACCAGCTTCTACAGAAACGACAAGATGAGAATCACCAGGCAGCGGGAGTTCTCTGGGCATTAATTTGGGATATTCCGGCCCCACCCCGGTACAAGATTTTCCTATAGCGTTGTCTTATAGATACCCTGCACGTGGCTACGAATCTCAATAGGAGATATGTTCCGGCCAATCCGACCTGTACAATTTGTGGGTCACATCCAGAATTAGTTACTCATTTGCTTGTCTCCTGTGGTTTCGCAAAAACGTGTTGGAAGGAATTTGGGCACCTAGTCCCCCTCGGCGTACACCAAGATTTCGAGGCCTGGTGGATGACATGCACTACGGGACTCAGCCCGGGTCGGGTAGCGGAGATATTATCAACTTTGTGGGAAATTTGGAAGACCCGTAACGCTCTTCTCTGGAAGGGTACCACGCTGGATGCCCTGTCTGTTCTCTCTAAGGCACAAGTGAACCTCAGAGCTTGGAAAGATGGTAATGTCGCATTTCCACGCCCTCGGATCGCCATCCCCCAATGGTCGGCTAAATGGACCCCACCCCCTTTAGGAACTTTGGTCATCAATATTGGTAGGGCAATATTTCAAGACACACAACAGGCAGGTTGGGGTATTATCACTAGATCGGCAAGCGGTGGGAATGTGCTAATGGGTAATGGATCGCTCCAAGGTACCTGATCTCCCCTCATGATCGAAGCATATGTTATTTCCTCGGCCCTATGCAATTTGGACACCTTAAGACCGGGCCCGATTTGTATCCGCTCGGATGCACAGGTCTTGCTTCATATGATCCTTCATGATCAGCTACCACTGTCCCCGATAGGTACAATTATTCTGGATATCCGTAACATGTTAGCTCAAAAAGAGAGAGTATCTCTCGAATTTGTAAAGAGGACTGCGGATCAGGCAGCTCACTGGTTAGCTAGAGAGACCCGTTCAACACCTGTTTCCCGTGGTCAGGAACTCTTACTGATGCACTTCGATGTATATTGTGAAATATGATCATTAATACACATTTTTATTTACTCAAACAAAACGGAAGCAAAGAAAACTTAAAACTTAAAAGTCGGTCATGGTAGTACTATGTATGCTTTCCCTAGATATATAGGGGTTATAATCTATAACCGATTTTAAACAATTGTTTATTCTTTTTAAAATGGTTTTGAAGTATTAAAGCGGTAATAAAAAGTATGATATCAAAATACTTTTGAAGTGTCGAAATCAAAACTGCATCGTGCCACTTTCAGTTTCATGACCGACTAAATCCATTTCTCGACGTTGTAATTCATTACTGGTCGATTTGTGATTTGGTCGGGAATGAAACCCTTATTAGGTCTCAGCCAAGTGCATAAGTCCCTTTCTTTCACTCTTTCTCTTATTTCCTTCTCTTCTCACGAGTCTCGCCATCCTCTGCATCTTCCCGTGCACCGTCTTCCGTGTTTGTGTCGTCTCCCCAACCTCCACACTCCGGTCTCCGATCACCAAACTCACCAGTGTAGTCCCTCCTTCCTAAGCCAACGATCCTTCATTTCAATCATTGTCAACCTTCCCTGCCTGCTCGTCCTCATGCCTTCCCATACTCTGGTTGTGCTATTTCAAATTATTTTTATTTTCAGATTGAATTTTAGTTACATGTACAGGTTAGATTCTAAGTTAGTTTGATTTTAGGTTGAACTTCGATTCCATTTTTAGGCTAGATTCGGAATTATTTTTATTTTAGGTTGAATTTTGGTTACATTTTCAAATTAGGTTCCGAATTAGTTTGATATTAGGTTGAATTTAGGTTACATTTTTGTTCTTAATTTTACATGATTGCATTAGAAATTTGAGGTAAACGAGGATTACAAATTGTTATACTCAATAATTGTGATGGATAATTTTGATTTTAGTTTTGTAATGACTGTAATTGTTACACTTGGTAATTGAATTAAGATCTTGTTAGAATGTTAGGTTAATTCGGACGATTGAAAATTGATTATTGATTAAGTTAATGCTCATTTGATTTATGGTTATGGATTATGAATTGGATTGTATGCTCTTTTGGACTGATTTAAAGTTATGGATTATGAATTTCGATCAGAAAAAATTAAGTTAATGCTTATTTGAGGTTATGAACGTTGTAAAATCCATGTATTGTTTATGTTATGTATACAATATGTCGAAATTTGACGTAGTGACCTTTCTCAAGTCACACCTTTTGGGACGAGGCTCGAATACGGTGGAACAAGATTTCCCTGCTCAATCTGAAGGTGGATCCCCTCAATGGATGATGTTATTGGGGCTGGTCGTCGGTGCTACTTATTCCACGAAGTTGGTGTCGTCAGGTTGGAATCCCCCCCCCCCCTACGCATGCGCTCGAAGAAAAAATACGAGGAAGACAACATTACCCTTACTACACTCCTACAAAATGGAAAGAAGACGAGGGGGGTTGTAGAGCTATTGTCATGACCCCACGGTTTGAGAAGCTAGTCAACGCCGAGGGAAGATCAAGATGGACTGGGATAAGGATAAGGGTCTTCTCATATGCAAGACTAGGGAGCACAAGCTCATGATGGACATGGGGTCCATAGTTCGCGGGTATGTCCCGATGACGACCAAGTACGGCGAACTCGATACAAGAGGGAGGTTGGCACTTTGGAGCCGGATAACAATAAGTACTATATAATTTTGTCTTACTTTATTTTGTTAGATAGTTTTTTTACTTACTAATGTATGAGTTACTTGTTTTTTTAGTGCTGGTACGAATGCGCCAAAGATAATGCCCCACTACTTGTCTATATAAAGAAGGTGGCCAAGAACCGATCAAAGAGTGAAAGAACGAATGCAAGGATTGATTAGAAAAGTATCCGGAAAAGGAGTTGAAAGGCAAGTCCCCTTACGATGAAATCCCTGAGAAGTTTCTGACCCACCCCCATACTAGAAGTGGCTTTTTTTCCATTGGGCTTCAGAAGAGTTTATCGTAAGTACACTGGATCAGACTTAAAATTTATGCGTTTCTTATAATTGTTTTCCTTACTTAAAATGAGATGACTTTTTCAATTTGGTAGGCCAAGTCAAACAAGTGTAAGGCATATTGGGACAAAAATGAGTTGAAAACCCTCGGGGGAAGTAGGTCGTTGCATGACTATGCAGAGTTGTACAAAACCTGCAAGACGTCTGATCCCTCACTCCCCAAATCAGTACTGGATTGAGGTATTTCCTAACTGACAATCCACACTCTCCGACAATGATACAGAGGGAATGAGTTACACCATTCGACTTATGCATTAAATTATAGGTTTCAAGAACTACTTGCAATTAACCATTTGTTTTATTTTTACTGTCCATCTCAACAAAAGTTTACAATGGTCTTGGTGGACTTCAACGAGACCCTAACCACGCAAGAGTCTGTTGTTGATGACACGTCACCCTTACCTAATGGATAAGGATCGTATGGAGATTGAAGCTATCACCAAGGCGGTCGACCAATCTAATGGACAATTCCATGCTAAAATCGGGAATAAAGTGAGGGTTTGGAGGGGTCAATGTTGGGGGGTTCATGCAACAGTCCCTCGTTCGAATCCCCTGATAAGGTAGATGAGCTCACCCGTCAATTCGTAGAGCAACAACAACTGCTTTCCGCACTAGCTGAGGAGAGGAAGCGGGACAAGGAAAGAGCGAAAGAGGAGATGAGGAGGGACAAGAAAAAGGTGAAAGATATAGCCAAACAAATTGAATTCCTCATGCGTATCATCAATAATCAGGGCCCCAACTTCTATAATGGTAGCCATCCCATCGATAATGATGACTAATTTTCTCTACGACTTAACTCTTTTATGTTACTTTCTGACTTTTAAGTATTTTTTGGTGTTAAGAACATTATTGTTTATGGTTTTGTTGTTCATATACTTATTAGTTTCATTATATAATTGTGTTTTTTATTGTTTCGATGGATATTTACTGGTTGAGATGAATATTAGACTGGTTTGGATGAATTTTTAGGTAATACACGTTTGGTTGCACAATTTCATTTTTTTAAATATGTTATGTAACTTAGCCATAAAAATGTAATAGTTGGTCAGTGATGAGCTTTCATTATCGACCAACTTATTCCGTCGATAATGAAAGTTCATTACCCACTGAACTAGTATGGCCGGTAATGAAATTTCATCACCGACTAAAGGACGGTCAATGTTGAACTTTCATTACCGGCCAATTATATTAGTGGGTAATGAATCCAAATATTTTCATTACAAATTATATTAGTTCAGTCGGTAATGAACTTTCAAGTCCGACCAACTTAATTTGTCAATAATGAAAGTTCATTACCCATTGAACTAGCATGTCGTTAATAAAGTTTCATCACCGACTAAACTGGATGGACAATGTTGAACTTTCAATATCGTCCAAATTTGGCACCCAAAAACTTTGGTCTTGATGAAAAAAAAAAAACAATTCATCACCGAAAAAACATGCCTGACTAGGTCGGTCTATGATGATTGCTTATGCTATAATGAAAATGTACCTACGACACGTGATCTCATTATTAATTAAAGACTTATTATATTACAATATCAACAAACATTCATATATGATAGTTTTAAAAAAAACTATCGTGTTAACATTTATTAATCATAACTCACAATCGGAAGTGTGCAAGTAACAATATTGCATAATGATTAATATTTGACCTAGAGGAAATCATTCATGAACTTCAATCTTATGATTTACTTATTATTGTCAAACTTCTTTGAATCAAGTGCCTTGGTGAAAGAATGTGCTGTATTTTGTTCACCTTGTATCTTCATAATTTGAACATCTCCATGTTCAACTATTTATCTAATTAGATGAAAATTCCAAAGAAAGTGTTTGAATTTTGTGTGTGCTCCTGAATACTTGGTTTGTCCAATAGCACTCGTATTTTCATAGAATAAAAGAACACTAGTTGTAGACGTAGGACGAACAACGGAGCATGCGTTGCGACATCATACGTCGTCCTTGCTTTTAGCTGAACCAGATTGTTCAGACCTTTGGAAATCATCGATGATCCAATCCCCAATAACGCTTGTAAGAACCGCTCCCGGTCAACGCTAGTCAAATCGACGGAAAAACAGAAAAATTTAAAATTTTGGGACAGACACCTAAATGAACCTAAATTTGACCCCAAGGGTCATGTCGGGCTTAAGTTGACCCCGATATCGACCAAAGTGAGTTCTGGGGGACTCAGAGCAACTTTTTGACCAATTTGGGAAATGTTGACTTTTTGCCGGAAAAGTCAACCGAGTGACGTTTTGGTCCGTTCGAGGTTCGTTTTGGATCCAAAAAGCTTAGCCGTCATTACACTGGTCTTAGTTGGGCCGTTTCCTTGCAGCACGTGAAATTTCGTAATTTCTTGGAAAAATGGGCCCGTTCGGGCCCGAGAAGGCCGAATTTCGCGAATCTGACTGAAAAATATCTAGAAAGATATTTTTCTAAGCAGTGGGACCCACTTGACACTTGTTACACATTTGGTGGTTGGTTTTTAAAATAAAGAAAAGGAAAGGAGTGGTAGTTTTGTAAATAAGGGGTAGTTGGTGTTTTTGAACAAAACAAAAGGAAAGAAAGGGGAGGTCTCGGCCATTTCAAAGAAAAAAGAAAGGGAAGAAAGAGAAAGTGGAGAGAAGGAGGAAGAGAGAGAAAGAGAAGGAGGAGTTACTGTTTTGCGATTTCTCGACGATCAGACCGATGGATTGTCTCAACGGTTGAAGAATCGAGCTCCCATCGTCATTCCCTACGATGAGAACCTAATATTTTCTCGTTTTGGTAAGTTTGAATTTTGGTTAGAATTGGGTTAATGATGAATGGTTGAGGTTTGGGGTTCGTTCGGAACGTTTTGGGGCGAAAAGGAAATTTTCCCATTGTGGCCGTGTGGGGCCCAATTGCCCGGGCCTCGGGTTTTTCGTGTTCGGGTGGTTTTGGACGATCCCCGAATCGATAATTCACACGCGGAACGAATTATGGGATTAAATTGTGGAAATTGGAAATTTCGGGTTTAGAAACTTTAAACGCGAATTAAATCACTCGGAAGTCGGAAATTGATTCAGTCGATCGCTCGGAAGTATTGGTCGTGTAGAGCCGAGAGTTACCGCGAGTGGTGTGCGAGTTCCCCGAGGTCTTTCCTGAGGAGTTGAGCGGGTTGCCACCAGTTCGTGAGGTGGAGTTCGGGATTGACCTGATGCCGGGAACGACAACGATATCGATGGCGCCTTACAGGTTCGCGCCGGCAGAGTTGACCGAGCTGAAGCGTCAGCTCGAGGAGATTCGGGAGAAGGGGTTTATCCGTCCGAGCACATCGCCGTGGGGAGCACCAGCACTCTTCGTGAAGAAGAAGAGTGGAGAGCTTCGGATGTGTATAGACTGCCGGAAGCTGAACCGGGTTACGGTGAAGAACCGATACCCGATGCCGAGGATTGACGACTTGTTCGACCAGTTGAGAGGGTCGACATGCTTCTCGAAGATCGATCTGCGATCCGGATATTACCAGTTGCGAGTCCGAGAGGGGGACGTCGCAAAGACTGCATTCCGGACACGCTATGGGCATTACGAGTTCTTAGTCCTTGTAGTTCAATCCCAAATGTCCAAATGTATATATCATCATTAACAATAAAATTAAAGCGGCTTTATATTACTTATGTGTTGGAGTAATATATCGATGTGTGCTCTGATCTATGCCCACCATGCGAATAGAACCATAGATCAAGATAGATCACACTCGATGGGTCCCTAGTCAACAAAGCTTCACTAGAAGCGACTAGTATGAAAGATGACTCTTTATAGCTTACGTTATCATGTGGGACATGATATTGGACGACCCGACATGAATATGTGCCATAGATCAAGTCATGAACATATTCATTGTCGTAGCTTGTCATGTATCCTTAGACCAAGGAGTCTTTGTGATCGCTATGCAGTAAACAACTGAGTTTGACCTGAGCCTAACGTTGTCCGTAACAGGGCTTCCATAACGGCCAGGATTGGCTTGGGGACGGATTGCATGAGTGACAGGAAAGACTGCTAAGGGATTTATCCCTCATACTACGGTATGGGAAAGATATCGGTTCTCGGCCGCTTGATCGAGAGTGGCTGAATGAATAGCATGGCCATGCACATGATATTGGGTATCATATATTCAGTCATCTCACATATCAAGGAACAATGATTGAGAATAATAAGGATGACGACTCTATGCCTTATCTCAATCAGTATATCGGAGATAAAAGGATAATGACAGGGACGACGGAAAGGTTAGAATCGACAAGGTCGATTTGTTATGCAGTGTCAGGCAATACTAAAGTCTCGTTAGTTGCCACTTAAATAGGATCAAGTAAAATGGGATTTTACGTTGATTTGTTGACATGCATAAACCTAAGGGTCACACCGGAGGATGCAACTCATTGACACATTTATGGAGGATGGCCAAAAGGGAGTTGTCTCGGGACATGACCAAAACTGGGTTTTGGGTCATGTTCCCGTAAGTGAATAGGACTTTACGGATCGAGACAAGGCTTGGAGTCTTGGGATTGATCGCGTCGGATAATGTTGGACATTTCCGGTATGAAAGGCTTGGAGGCGATGAGCGAATCACGGGACCTCGTTGGAAATGGCCACGGGCCATGTTCCAAGAGGCCCATGAAAGGCCCATGGAACTAATTAATCAAGTCTTGATTAATTAGTACTAAGTAAGCAAGACAAGGATTAAGGTGTTGGTGATTCACCACCTAACCCAATCTTGTCTTGCTATACTTTGTCCTATTTACACTTTACTTGTCACTTTAGTTGGACAAGTATGGGGTTTTTTATGTTTAAGTCATCTTTTTTCAACATAACAAACACAAGACAAGAATAGGAAACACAACTTCTCTCCCTCTTCCGTTGCAATTTCGAGTTTGGCAAACTTCCACCTCCATTTTTGTGTTCTTGAGTCCTCAAAGAGAAGAACTACGTGGATTTGATTCCCATGTGGATACGTAGGCGTCTTGGAGACTCAAGCCAATCATTCGTTAACCGGTGTTCTTGTTTTGGTAAGAAATAGTGCTGAATTTTTCTCTTGTGAATCCATTCTTTGTTAGTTGTTTCATGGTTTTAATCGTCTCTTGGTTTTCCTTGATTTTCCGCTGCGAGTTGGTTCATCTCCAACCCTACCTCGAGACCCAACAACAAGAGCCTCAATTACATCTTTTCCCAACGAGACCTGAACATGCGCCAGCGGCGATGGATGGAGCTACTTGAGGAGTACGACTTTGAGCTACACTACCATCCGGGAAAGGCGAATGTGGTCGCCGACGCCCTGAGTAGCAAGTTGGTTCCGAGCCTTGCCAGCATATCAGTCCAAGAACCGGACATGATGTGAGAACTGGGCACGTTCGGGTTGGAGCTAGAAGAGGTTACCGGCGCGTGGCCATGTTCTTCTTGGTGGCTCAGCCCGCCCTACTTGGTCGGGGGATAGAGGCACATTCGGTGGATGTCGAGACGACAGAGATCCGGGAGAGACTTGCCGGCGGTGTTGACGCCGAGGGCTGGGATCTTCGTGCTAATTGGGAGTTACGGTATCGCGGAGGTTTGTTCGTACCACATAACGGTAGAGGCGACGAGTTGTGAGAGTCGCATCATTCGCGTCTGACAGTGGACGTGGGTAGCACTAAGAGGAGCGCGACATCAGACGGCATATCTAGTGGAGCAGGATGCGGAGAGTGGTTGCGGAGTTAGTATCGCGGTGCCTCACTCGCCAGCAGGTGAGAGCCAAACAACAGCGTCCCGCTGGATTATTGCAACCACTGCGGGTTGCACAGTGGAAATGGGGGGGGGGGCACGTCACGATGGATTTCGTGATCGGTTAGCCGAGTTCGTCTACAACAATAGCTTTCAGGCCAGTATCAGGATGACACCGTTCAGAGCGTTGTATGGTAGGCCGGGTCGGTCGCCCGTGTGCGGGGCGAAAGTGAGGAATGAGGGTTTACTGGGTCTAGAATTGGACCGAGAGACAGCTGAGTCGGTCGTGCCGAGCGTGAGTGGTTGAAGACCGCGCAGAGTCAGCAGAAGAGTTACGCCGATAGACGGCGCCGACCTCTTGAGTTCGCAGTCGGTGACCACGTATTCCTGAAGGTGAGCCCGAGGAAGGGACTGGTATGGTTCAGCCGCGGCGGAGGCAAGTTAGCCCCGCGGTATATCGGCCCTTTCGAGATCTTGAGCAGAGTGGGAGCAGTGGCCTATCGTCTGGCATTACCACCGCAAGTTTGGAGTGTTCATAACGTCTTCCACGTGTCCCAGTTGCGGCAGTACAATGCGGACCCCTCCCACGTCATTGAGTGGGCAGATATCGAGGTGGCTGACGATTTTTCTTATGAGGAGCAGCCGGTTCGAATCATGGACACACGGGACCAAGTCCTGCGTGACAAGGTTATCCGCCTAGTACGGGTGCAGTGGCGGCACCATGGGGCCGAGTCGACTTGGGAGCGAGAGGACGAGGTTCGCGCGAAGTACACTGATCTGTTCGACTATTGAGGTACGTTTGTTTTAAATTTCGCGGACGAAATTCCTTTAAGGGGGGTAGATTGTAAGAACCGCTCCCGATCAATGCCAGTCAAATCGACGGAAATACAGAAAAATTTAAAATTTTGGGACAGACACCTAAATGAACCTAAATTTGACCCCGAGGGTCATGTCGGGCTTAAGTTGACCCTGATATCGACCAAAGTGAGTTCTGGGGGACTCAGGGCAACTTTTTGACCAATTGGGAAAGGTTGACTTTTTGTCGGAAAAGCCAACTGAGTGACGTTTTGGTCCGTTCGAGGTTCGATTTGGATCCAAAAAGCTTAGCCGTCGTTACAGTGGTCTTAGTTGGGCCGTTTCCTTGCAGCACGTGAAATTTCGTAATTTCTTGGAAAATGGGCCCGTTCAGGCCCGAGACGGTCGAATTTCGCGAATTTGACTGATAAATATCTAGAAAGATATTTTTCTAAGCAGTGGGACCCACTTGACACTTGACACACATTTGGTGGTTGGTTTTTAAAATAAAAAAAGGAAAGGAGTGATAGTTTTGTAAATAAGGGGTAGTTGGTGTTTTTGAACAAAACAAAAGGAAAGAAAGTGGAGGTCTCGTCCATTTCAGAGAAAAAAAAGAAGGGGAAGAGAGAGAGAGTGGAGAGAAGGAGGAAGAGAGAGAAAGAGAAGGAGGAGTTAGTGTTTTGCGATTTCTCGATGATCCGACCGACAGATTGTCTCAACGGTTGAAGAATCGAGCTCCCATCGTCATTCCCTACGGTGAGAAGCCAATATTTTCTCGTTTTGGTACGTTTGAATTTTAGGGTTTGAGTTTAAACGAGTCAAATATGGTTGGGTTTTGGTTAGAATTGGTTTAAAGATGAATGGTTGAGGTTTGAGGTTCGTTAGGAACGTTTTGGGGCGAAAAGGAAATTTTCCCATTGTGGCCGTGTGGGGCCCACTTGCATGGGCCTCGGGTTTTTCGTGTTCGGATGGTTTTGGACGATCCCCGAATTGATAATTCACACCCGGAACGAATTATGGGATTAAATTGTGGAAATTGGAAATTTCGGGTTTAGGAACTTTAAACGCGAATTAAATCGCTCGGAAGTCGGAAGTTGATTCTGTGGATTGCGTTGGAACATTTGAATTATTTTAGGATCGTAGCAACGAAAACGGGAATTTTCGGAGCCTCGGAAGGGTGTTTTCCAATCCCGGGCAGATTCGCCGAGCCGGGCGAATCGGGCCTTTCCGGGCCCATTATTGACAATGTCGAGTAATTGGGAAGTTTTGGAGTGATCGGCATTGTCGGGGTTGCGTTCAAGCGTTAAGTTCATAAAATTCAGCTTTGCCTGTGAACTTAAAAAGTGTTTTAATTGTGTTCTTGTTAGATCGTGTCGCCGATCGCGGAAAGGGGAGGCTAGGCGAGTGATCCCGAGCGCGCCGGAGCTTGGGCGTGGACTTTTGGGAAAGCGTTACGAGGTAGGGAAAAGTAGCCGGATCTCGGCCTTGACTAGGGAAAGTTAACAGTAGAATTGCATGTGACACCTAGTGGTGTCGTAGGATGAGTAAGTTTATCGAACACTAGAAATGCAGGCGACACTTAGTGGTGTCGTATGATACGTGAACGTATCGAACAATAGAAATGCATGTGACACTTAGTAGTGTCGTAGGATAAGTGAACTTATCGAACAATGGAAATACTGGTGGCATTTAATTGTGCCCGGAGGTTGATTGAATTGTTTGTGTTTGTGGGTGGCCATGAGTGCCGTTGGGGTGTTGAACCCGTATATTACTGTTGGTGTGTCTGTGGGTGGCCATGAGTGCCGTTGGGGTGTTGAACGCGTATATTACTGTTGGTGTGTCGTGGGTGGCCATGAGTGTCGTTGGGTGTTGAACCCGTATATTACTGTTGGTGTGTCGTGGGTGGCCATGAGTGACGTTGGGGTGTTGAACCCGTATATTATTGTTGGTGTGTCGTGGGTGGCCATGAGTGTCGTTGGGGTGTTGAACCCGTGTATTACTGTTGGTGTATCGTGGGTGGCCATGAGTGCCAGTTGGGATGTTGAACCCGTATGTTATTGTTTGTGTCTGTGGGTGGCCATGAGTGTCGTTGGGGTGTTGAACCCGTATGTTACTGTTGGTGTGTCGTGGGTGGCCATGTGTGCCCGTGGGGAGTTGAACCCGTGTTGGTTGACTGACTTGCCGAGTTGTAGTTAGTCGTGTTGTCGTATTCTCTTTCTTTGCGGGGTGTTGTGTGCCATTTTGTTGTGACTATGATTGCATGGAGGTTGGGGGTCCGCCT
The DNA here is from genome assembly GCA_963921825.1 of Erodium maritimum. Taxonomy (NCBI): domain Eukaryota; kingdom Viridiplantae; phylum Streptophyta; class Magnoliopsida; order Geraniales; family Geraniaceae; genus Erodium; species Erodium maritimum. Next base: position 39,097,628 of record OY997592.1, on the reverse strand, counting down.
GACAATAAAGGGGTCTTGTGGTCGCGCGCGTGGGGGTTGGCTAGCCTTCCGACTAACCATCGGTAAAGTTGTGCATTCTTCTGCGATAAAGGGGTACTGTGGTCGCGTGCGTGGGGGTTGGCTAGCCTTCCGACTAACCATCGGTAAAGTTGTGCATTTCTTCGGCGATGAAGGGCGGATTCCCTTCCGACTAGCTATCGGAAAAGTATCGCTGTATATATCGCTAATAGGTCGACCGCCTGGCCCGACTGCGTTCGGGGAAAGTTGCGTGGGGCAGGCTCAATCCCAACCGGTTAGCAACCGGCACTGTGTAGCTGGAGTGCGATCCTTTGTGATCTTGATTGTTGTGTGCGATCCTTGGTGATCTTGGGTGTTGCGTGGTTATCTTTTGCGCCTTTGGTGGAAGTCGTAACCGCTGTGTCGGGTCTACATTACGCGTTCGGGTTTGAGTTTGTTGGGGAAAGTAACAGTTTTCGTGTGACAGTCGGGTTACTTGAGTTTGGGGATAGGAGTCCCCGGTGTTTTTTTTGTTGTTGGTGTTTCCGGTTTTTTCTCCTAGTATGCCGTAGTCAGTCTGGTATCCGTGGTGGTGAGCGAACGCTCACCCCTAGCTGCTTTTCCTATAGGTACTGGTCGCGAGACGCACTAGGGGAACTCTCGAAGCTTGAAGAGCTGGGAGAGGGAGTGCGGGTTTTTGGGAGTTTAGCGACGTACGCTTTGGTTTTTGTCCGCTTGTTTTGGACGTGTTTTCAGTTGTAAAATATTATTTTGTTTAACTCAAAGTGGTAATTTTAAGCGGTTTATTAAAATGTTTGAAAACCGTTTTATTGTTTCACCGTTCGCGTTCCGGGTTTGGTTCTACCGAATTCGGGGCGTGACAACGCTAGCCAATATAGCCGCCTAATACGCTCTATAGAAGATTCAAAAGGTGAGAGAAAAAAAAGAAGACATGTAGACGAATGAGAGATGCCGCCTGTGGCAACAATAGTTAGGGTTCCTTTAATGCTGTCATATTAGAAAGAGTGTGTTTCTTAATTTTTTTTAAACTCAATTGTTTGAAGATTTTAAGATTTAAGACATATCAACTAATATACACTGACACTTCCAAGACAATGAATCGCTAGAGAGAACCAGAACCCAAAAATTTCGAACAAATAAAAAGCGACACCTACTGATCAGATGTGCTTATATCCATGAAAATGAAAAATGTTGTTAGTTCTTACCATTAACAAGCAAGTAATTCCATACACAAGTACTAGCGATATTCAACCCAACCAACCTCAAGTAAACTAGAAAACTAAGAATGGAACCTGGATTTTCAAATTTACTAGATAGGCAATGTTCTTCTACAGATAGACTAGACGCATTATCAGGGAAAATACCAACTATACGTTTTTAACACATTGGTACCCTTAACTAATTTAATCACTAAAAGGTACCTTAAGTTTCCAATCAGTAACACTTTAATGTTTTCCGTCCATTTTTGGACGGAAAATGGTCATGGTGGTGGAAATGAAGGTTGGGGAAGAAACAAAATGAAGGAGAAACAAAATGAAGGAGGCGTATGTATGAAATAAAATGGGGGAGATGAAGGTTGCGTAGGAGAAATAAGGTAAAAGAATAATTATGGTTTGAACTTAGAGGGGTATTTTTGTCATTTTTTGAAAGTTTAAGGTCATGTGCATTGCACATGACCATTTTCCGTCCAAAAATGGACGGAAAACACTAACGTGTTAATGATTGGAAACTTAAGGTACCTTTTTAGTGATTAAATTAGTTAAGGGTACTAATGTGTTCAAAACGCATAGTTAAGGGTACCAATTTGGTGTTTTCCCAAAAATGAAATATGGAGAATGAATTCCAAGTTTTATGTTTTTGATTTTGCATGTGATGATGAGCATGAGCACGGATATTCTTTTGGATTCGTATTATCGTTCATGTTCTATGATTCAGTCGTGGGGTAGAATTTCAAATTTTCTCAGTTGCTCCGTTATTTTTTGTAGGTTGTCTCCGCCGAGGTTCAAGAATCCATTTGCTTCACACCTGCTGGAGTAAAAAGGGTGACGGTTGTTGGGATGATCTTCACACCAAACGACTGAATATTCACGATTAACTCAACTGGGGTTGTCTGATTCTTATTTAACACTATAGTTTCATCGGAATTTTCTATATTGTGCACTATGGGTGTCACTTCAGAATTTTATCGATTAATTAGACAGAACAGTTCATAGATTTTTCTAGGTCTAAAGGAGCATGAAGAGAAAAAACTAAGGGCTTGTTGCTCTGTAGAGGTGTTGAGGAAGAAGTAGGAGAAGGCGGAGGAAAAGTGAGATCTACTTTTGGAGTCATAATCAGGGATCGAGAAATCGGTAGTTCCGGAACTGAAAGTGTTGGGGATTCAAGGAAAGTAAGAGTTAGGGGATGATTTGAAAGGTAGGGTTAGGGATGTTAAAAAAAAGGGATGACGCCGAATCCTAAGTGTGTTGGAAAGGTGGTTTTCACGTCCTAACTGTGCCCACCTTTTTGTGACATGTCCTATACCAAAGGTCACCTTTTGTCACATGTCCTATACAAAATGTGGTTTTTTTTTACAAAAACATGTAAAACGACACAAAAAAGTGTATTTTGTTGGTAAATTTATATCACCTACCTCTTGTTGTACACTGATAAACGCAAATTATCCAAAAATTAAGAGGAAAAATCATCGAATGCGAACGTTATACCACTCTTTTTGGTGTCATTTTACATGTTTTGTAAAAAAGCACCACCTTTGGTATAGGACATGTCACAAAAAGGTGGGCACAATTAGGATGTGAAAACCACCTTTCCAACACAATTAGGATTTAGAGTTTTCCCTTAAAAAAATATTCGCAATACTCGGTCCATCCGTTATGATAAATCTCAAAGTTGTAGCAATATTATTGATGAACTTGATCAAAAACATAAGTAGAGAGCCATTTATATAGGGTAGTAATCCTACACAATAGGGAAATAACTTTAACTATATGAAATAGGAAATATCCTATTTTTCTATTTCTAACACTCCCCCTCAAGCTGGAGCATACAAATCAAAAGCACCCAGCTTGTTGCAAATATAGGTTATGCGAGGTCCACGTAGAGATTTAGTAAAGATATCTGCCAGTTGGTCGCTAGAGTTGACGAAACTGGTTTTGATGCAACCTGATACAATCTTCTCCCTGATAAAGTGGCAATCAATTTCTATATGCTTGGTTCTTTCATGAAACACAGGATTGGACGCGATGTGTAGCGCTGCTTGATTGTCACATATTAATGTCATTGGAGTATTCTTTATAAGCTTGAGTTCTTAAAGAAGTTGTTTCACCCATATGAGTTCACATGTTACCAAGGCCATGGCTCTATATTCAGCTTCTGCACTTGATCTAGCGACAACAGTCTGCTTTTTACTTTTCCAAGAGATCAAGTTACCACCTATCATGACACAGTAACCTGAAGTGGAACGCCTATCTGAGGGAGACCCTGCCCAATCTGCATCGGAATATGCAACCACTTCAGTATATCCTCTATCCTCATACAACAATCCTTGTCCTGGAGACCCCTTAATATACCTTAGGATGCGCATTACTGCGTCCCAATGGCTATCACTTAGGGGTTGCAAAAACTGGCTGACCACACTTACAGCGAATGAAATATCTGGTCGAGTAATAGTAAGATAATTGAGCTTCCTAACGAGTCTACGATACCTTCCAGGATCATCTAGAGGCTTCCCCTGTCCTGGAAGAAGTTTGGAATTTGGATCCATAGGAGTATCACATGGCCGACAATCAAGCATTTTTGTCTCTTCAAAGATATCAAGAGTGTATTTTTGTTGAGATATGACTATAGCGTTGCTAGCTTGGGCAACCTCAATGCCAAGGAAATATTTGAGTAGACCCAAGTCTTTAGTCTGAAAATGCTGAAAAAGGTGGCTTTTTAATTTAAGAATCCCAGCTTCATCATCTCATGTAATAACTGTATCGTCCACATAAAAAACTAGATAGACACTTTCGCCTTCTGATGTGTGATGATAGAAAACAGACTGATCAGCTTCGCTACGGACCATGCCAAACTGTTGAAGAACTGCACTGAATCTGCCAAACCATGCTCGAGGAGATTGCTTGAGGCCATAAATAGAACGACGAAGATTACACACTAAACCAGACTCCTCCTGAGTAATAAAACCAGGTAGTTGCTCCATGTAGATGTCTTCATCGAGGTCACCAAGAAGAAAGGCATTCTTGATATCTAACTGATGAAGAGACCAATGCCTGACCGCATCGATGGAGATGAATAGACGAACATAGGCAATCTTTGCAACCGGAGAAAAAGTATCCCCATAGTCAAGCCCAAAAATTTGGGTATAACCCTTGGCAACCAGTCGGGCTTTTAGACGATCTACTTGACAATTTGGTCCCACTTTAACTGTATACACCCAAGGACATCAACTGTAGACTTCCCTGGAGGGAGAGGAACTAACTCCCAAGTACCTTGAGACTCCATAGCACACATTTCTTCAATCATAGCTTGCCGCCAACCATAGTGTGATAGTTCCTCACTAGGTGATTTAAGAATGGAAACAGCAGACAAAGAGGAAACAAATGCATAGTACGAGGGAGATAAATGATGGTAGCTAAGAAATGAATAAACAGGATTAGGATTACGAGTAGAGCGAGTACCATGTCGTAGAGCTAGAGGCTCGTCAGGGACCGGAGGCAGAACCGCGACAGGTTGAGGTGATGGAAAAGGAGATGAGTGCACTGGATCATCAACAGGACCTGCAACCGAAGGAACATGTAGGCGCCGAGAATAAACATGTAAAGGAGGCGACGCAACCATAGGCTTTGGAAGGGACATGATTGAGGGAACAGGTAAGATCTCAAAAATGTTGTGATTATCAGACTCCGATGATGAGAAGTAAGAGCTTGTCTCAAAAAAGGAAACATCGGCAGAGATAAAATAATGATTGGTAGTAGGAGAATAACATGTATACCCTTTTTTAAGACGTGAGTATCCCAAGAAAACACATTTGGTAGCTTTTGCTGACAATTTATCTCGACCTGGAGTTTTATCATGAACAAAACAAGTGCATTCAAATATACGAAGCGGAAGAGGTTATAATGACTTCTCTGGAAACACTATAGAGAAAGGGATTTGATCATGTAAAACGGATGATGGCATACGATTGATCAAATACCTTGTAGCAAGAACAGCATCAGCCCAGAAACGACGAGGTACATGATGATGAATGATAAGTGCACGTGCAGTTTCAACTAGATGACGGTTTTTACGTTCAGCAACACTATTTTGTTGAGGGGTCGAAGTACAAGAAGATTGATGAAGAATACCATGAGAACACATAAACTCTGTAAAAGGTGCTGTAAAATATTCTTTAGCATTATCACTGCGTAATATACGTATGCAAACATTGAGTTGAGTTTGAACTTCAGCAAAAAATTCTTTGAAAATGGAAAATAACTCAGAACAGTGTTTCATTAAAAACAACCAAGTGCATCGAGAGTAATCATCAATAAAGGTAACAAAATATTGATAGCCCAATACAGAAGGAACACGACTTGGACCCCAAACATCAGTGTGAACCAATTGAAAAGGACAAGAAGCCCTATTATTTAGACGTTTAGGAAAAGAAGTACGAGTTTGTTTCCCCAACTGACAAGATTCACACTCTAAAGTAGATAAATGAGAAAGACTTGGTACTAAGCGTTTCAGTTTCGAGAGACTAGGCAGACCCAAACGACTGTGTATGGTAAGTGGAGACTCAGTAGAGGTGCAGGCTATGGAAGATTCCTTTTCTTGAAGATAATATAATCCTTGAGACTCATATCCTTCTGCCATCACTTGTCCCGTACCGCTGTCCTGCACAATTACAAACTCAGCATCAAAGGTGAAAGTGCAATTAAGAGCTCGAATAATCCGAGATATAGAGATGAGATTAAATAGACTGGTAGGGACAAAAAGAACATATGCTAAGGATAAGGACGGTAAGGGTTTCGCGGAACCAATTCCTTCCCTTTGGGATACAGACCCATCTGCAAGAGTAATGCCCGGTAGATGCGAAGAAGTAGAGATATGAGTAAGAAGATTTCGGTTACCAGAAATATGATTTGAAGCACCAGAATCAAGTACCCAAGGGTCTGTAGGTAGAGAATGCCCTAGATAAGCAATGGAATTACCAGCACCAACATTAGCATTCTGATGAAGTGAATATGTCTGCTGGGAAAAGCGAAGTCGCAAATAGTCCTCGTACTCAACACCGTTAAGGACAACAGAGGGTGACACCTGGCCGTGAAGGGCGGGTGGGTCTTGTGCATCATAAGCAGCTCGAGGATGATGACCACGTAACTCATAACAAACCTCCTTAGTATGTCCCATCTTGTGACAGTGACTACATTGAACATTGGCTTTAGGAGGATAACCACGTAACTCAAAACAAACTTCCTCGGTATGGCCCATCTTGTGGCAGTGATTACATTGAACATCTTTGCGTTGGTAAGAACCACCTCGTCCTCCACGACCGCCACTACCACGGCCTCCACCACCACCACCACGATCTCTACCACGACCTCTCATAGAAGATGAGTTGAGAGTATACTAATAGGCAAGAGCGGAGGTGTCCACTGTAGTAGGATCCTCATGTGTGGTGACAGTGGAGGAAACACGCAATAGGCGGGCAAAAAATCCTGTAATGTCGGGATAGTAGCATTGGTCAATATTTGATCACAAACAAAGGACAATTCAGGACTCATAGCAGTAAGTCCTAACACCATGAACAATGTATCGCGTTGGGCCAATTGGACTTCTTTGTCATCAGTAATTGGCAAAAGCATTAAATTCTTCTTTCAACGACTCTAGTCGTCCAATAAATTGCGTCGTATCGAGTCCAAATTGCTTCAGCTGAAGCATATTAGAAATCACAGAATAAAATTGTTGAATGTCATTAGTGTATAATGCTTTAACCTTGTTCCATACTTGGACACATGTACGATATGCTGTATAGATAGAATATAGCTGAGGATCAATGGATTGCCACAATATAGTGACTAACAAGGCATCAATTTTCTTCCATTGAGCATGTGTATCTTTACCAATATCATCACTACACTTAGTGAGATGATCTTCGAGGCCTTGGCTCATAAACCACAATTCAATAGAGGCAGCCCATGATGTGTAATTGGAGCTACCCCTGAGTTTCTCCGTAGTAATAACGGAAGGGGTAAGAAACGAAGAGAATGGATTAGCCTTAAGATCCGACATGCTAGTGGATAAGAAACGGGAGTAAAAATAGTCGCAGACAAGGAAATAGGCAACCTGGAAAAAAAATATGTCGGCGCCGGCGAGCAGCGGCGGCGCGTGGGTGGTCCGGCGGAGGTGATTATTTCAGGGTTTGTAGATCGGAGTGCTCTGGTTTTGATGGTGCCGGAGGTGAGAATCAAAGGTGGCCGGAACGTTGCAGATCGGAGAAAAAAGACATCGACTGTCTGGACGTACGAGCGGCGCGTGGGGGCGCGTGCGGAGGCTGGTGGCGGTCCGATTTCGGGGCTGGTGTCGCCGGAGGCTCAGCTTTCCACATGTGGAAGAATAAAGATTATTCCGGGCCAGAATCGATACTTTTTTCGGACAGGAGTAACTATTGGATGGCCGGAAGTACTGTTCCGGTGAGGAAAAAAAGGAGGACGAAACTAAGCCCTAAGGCTCTGATACCATGATAAATCTCAAAGTTATAGCAATATTATTGATGAACTTGATCAACTACATAAGTAGAGAGCTCTTTATATAGGGTAGTAATCCTACACAATAAGGAAATAACTCTAACTATATGAAATAGGAAATATCTTATTTTTCTATTTCTAACAATATGTCCCAGTTGATACCCATTTAACATCGATCCATATAAAACCGAGTGAATTGAGGATCAGATTTTTATGAATTCGTCTTGTTGTGCAGATCACCCATCTGCCCGCTTCTTCTAATAAGTCCCTCTATTTAAAATCATGGTCAAACCAAAATCATCAAGCCCAACTCTTGAACGTTGCACACAAACCCACTATAAGCTTTAATCTCACAATAAGCCCATTACCTCATCTCTCTTATGTATCATCTATAAAAAATACTCCACAACCCTCTTATTCATTCCCTTAATGTAATTGTACATGAAAAGGGCGGATCAAAACCGATCCACTCGCAAATCATATACATTATTTTTTTCGAACAATTTATGGATCCTAGAAGTATCAATATGCATCCATGCTGGAAGGTGGAAATCTAATCTCACGGGCGGCTCAACCGCCCACACAACCAACACCAATACCGATTATATTAAAAGCATCGGTTTTTGAACATCCATTTATAGGCTAGTTCTCGATATTTAACTGATTGAATAAAAAAATATTAAAATCACTTATTCTGACCTAATTTGGGCCCGGATAGTTTATTCTAATCAAAAAGTCCCAAGAAAATTATGTTTGATTTATAATTGAAGATGTATTTTTTATGGAAACAAAACAATATCATGATTCTCTTGAGTGACATGAGTGCCAAGTAAACAATATATCAAAAGTGGATTCTAGACTGTGAGAGACATAAGAAAGGAGGAAGAGGCGTAATAGACTCATTCCTTGATCTAATATTCTCTTGCATTACTTTGTTTTTGCTCTCTACTCTTCTTTTTTCAGTGTTGCTCGATTTGTCTGATTCCTAATATGATTCTTCGACTTAACAAGTATGTTATATGTGTTGTGTTTTCCTTTTTTCTAAACCCTATTATTTCTTTTGATGGGTGTTGTCTAGTTATTTGTCCATCCAGGCACGAGGACTATAAGCCAGTCAATGCTTAAAGCATCTCCAACGGCCAACACAAGCTCAACAAAAAACGGTTGGTGTTCTTTAAACACCAAGAAAACGCGATTGCTCGACGTAACCCTCAGCGAAAGAGCTTGAATATTTGAACTCGATACTAAAATAATAGCGTAGCAATGAGCCAAATGTTTGGCTCAAACAAGAATATGAGGAGTGAGTAGCAACAAAATAGCTTGAAATTTGTAATGAGTCAAGTTTCATAAGCCAAGAAAAGATTTATTGATCGAAGACATATGTCTAACAGTTTTCCTTGCAAAACGGGGAAACTAAAAAGTAATTATACGTCAAGCGTAGGTTTAACCACTATGAATTTTCTCACTGCCTAAATAACAAGTAAATGTTACTTGGAATTAATGTCATTTTGATATTCCTTTGTTTTTAAAGTATTTTTTTAAGGAAAACTTAACACGTGTGAGCAAATGAGACCTTTTGATTTTATGAAAAATAACCGATGATATCAACATGATTGTAATAGAAGTCGTTGTTCATTGATGATAAATGAACGTATAGGCACATTTTGTAACAAAAAAAATATAAACACATCAATTCGTATGGAAATGCGTTGGTTGGGTTTTTCCTAACATGTAACACTACTCTATAGTAATATCAATAAGCATGAATCTTAATCTTCTTTATAGTCCCTACCTAACACTTAATAAACGTATCTAATCTTTTTTTATGTATTTTTTGTCAAAGAGAAATAAATGTATTAGCGAAACAACAATTACAAAGAAAAATAACTCATAAGCTTAAGAAGAACGAGGCAAAAAACGAAAAAGTAGAAAAACACCAAAACTAAATGAACACAATCAAGTGACTCCTATGAGGTTCGGAACCCACTACTATAGTTGGGACTCAGAATCACTTCAATCTTCCTGAAGACCTCCTCAGCCGCATCTTTGTAGCAAACCCCCAAACGCTCAGCAAACCGCGACATGGTATGGGTACTCGACTCTCTAAAATGCCTATCGACCAAGGAAGAGGAGAATCCCAAATATACACCCGGTTGCGGAAGGGCATTACCAAAGTCAACCTGGAGAGGTGGAGGGGACCTATGCGGGAGAGGGACTAACGCCCGGTCTAGCCCATCATAAAGGTGTGTAATAGAGACTGCATCCGACTAAACGCCATCCGAAACCATAACAACCACTAGTTCGAATTGTTCCTCGATTTGCTACCCGACAAGTCCACAATCCCACCAACAATAATGGTAACCTCAGGGAGCAGGCTCAACTACTCAACCGAGAAGAGGAGTTGAGGTCCTACTTTGACATGAAGCAGGAGGGTGTTGGTGCTTGCTCTAAGCCTAGAGACCAAAGAGCTACTCCTCTTAACAATCATGAACATTAATGATATCATCCCTTAACTAAGGAAGGTAATGAGTGGTATGCACAAGAGCTGGTTCGAGGAGTACATCAACACTGAAACACGGACCATGAGTCGCGACTAACTGCTTGCCCGCTGAGACATCTAATACGTGGACTAACACTAAGGCCTTGGACGATTGAGATGATGTCAAGGAACAAGGATGAATGAAAATGAGCATATCGACTTTCCCAACTATCTCAGTCATGGAATCACGACTCCAACACACCAATATTGATATTGTCCAAACTCAAGCTGCTGAAAGTAATGTTATTTTATTGCCTCAAAGGAAAATATCAGAAGAACATTTATTGTTGGGAAAGGCACAAGATAAACCCTTATTGTCATCAAATATACATAAGATACCCTCTTTAATGGGACTTGACTTGGTGAAGGATATTGGTCCCTCAACTTTGGGTAAATGCAACTCAGTAGGGCTGGATGAAATCAGTAGCAAAGAACTCTTTTCTATGCAAACTTCTCTGTAGCAAGAAGAAGACCAGTTTGATCAAAATCTTCAGCAAACACAAGTACTTGAGGTGGCCAATCTTCTAGGCTTTACAACAGCTATTTCCTCTCCAGTGCAATTTTCCAAGGCAAAAAAGAAAAAGAAACTCTCCAAGTCTTTGTGCATCAAGACTCCTCATTCCTATACCACCAGATCAAAGTTGAAGGAGGATGGTAATATAGACTCCAATACCATTGTCCCTGTGAATTTAGGGTCCAAAGCTCAGTCATCAAAACAATCTCTTGCCAAACAAACTTGGGACTTTGGGAAGGCTATAGGACTGAAAGCAAAGGTAGCAGATCACATTATAATTCAGCAACTGGAAACTCTTGAAGATGACAAGAATCATTCTGTGGACTTTGAAGGAGGGTCTGATAATGAGTTTCTAGACTTGGAAAAAGACTCAAATTCTGAAACTTTGGTGGAGCCTCAGCCCATCAAACTCTCCTCTCTATAAATCCTGTTATGAAATTCCTCTCATGGAATGTGAGAGGAATCTCTTCTCAGCAGAAGAAGAGGTGTTTCAGTTTATTAGTTTCAAAGCAAGCTCCTACTTTTATAATGATCCAAGAATCCAAATTGAATGTCTGGCCTACCAATTTCCTAAGACTGAGTGGTCTCTCAAGAGGATGGGATGTGATCAGATAGATGCTGTGGAATCAGCTGGTGGAATTATCTCTCTGTGGAAAACAAAGGACTTTAAGCTAAACTATACTATCAAAGAAGCTGGGGCTTTGTTGTGGTTTGGGACAGCTATTGAAGCAAACAAAGCTTGTTGTATCATTAACATTTATGCACCTAGCACAACTGCAGGCATAAGACATCTATGGTCATTGCTATATGATTATATCTCTAGGTTGGGTCCTTATGTCCTAGTACTCTTGGGAGGAGACTTCAATGCTATAACATATGTGGAAGAAAGAGCTAGTCAGAGAAGTGGAGGGCCTGATATGGTAATGCTGCAAGATTTTATCCATAATTTGGGCCTAATTAATCTCCCCTTAGAGGGTGGCAAGTATACATGGTTTGGAAATCAATCCAAAGGCTCCAGAATAGACAGGTTCCTAATCTCTCAGGAATTTCTAGCTCATTTCAGTTCCCTAACTCAGACCTGTCTCCCAAGGTCCATCTCTGATCACATGCCAGTCATACTCTTTAATGATCAAGTCAATTGGGGTCCAAGGCCCTTCAAATTTTTGAACATTTGGACAGAAGATGCTAGATTCTTTCCAGCAGTACAACAATTTTTGGAGTCTTATAATGTCACAGGCCAGCCCTGCTATATTCTCTGGATGAACCTAAAGTTGCTTAAAGCTGATCTCAAAGCTTGGAACTCACAGATTTTTGGATTTCTTGAATCTCACATTACCACTCTCACTCAAGCCATTGATGATTTGGATACTCTAACTTAAAGCAGGCCTCTTTCACCTTCAGAATGCTCAGGAAGAGGAGTATATAAAGCAGCTCTCATCCAGAAATACAAATTGCTCTCAAAACTCTGGAGCCAAAAGGCCAGAAGAAGATGGTTTGATGAGGGAGACAAAGGTTCCAAATATTTCCACAGATTGGCTAATTTTAAAGGAACTCACAAAAGAATTTCAGTGATCTGAGATCAAGTGATGCTCCTCTCTTCTCCTGCTGAGATCAAAGAAGCAGCCTCCATCCACTTTGCTCAAAGATTCAAAGCCTCAACCTCTTCTTCTGATTTATTACTATCAGACCTACCTTTCTCAACTCTTACTGCAGATCAAACTCACTGGCTAGAAAGTCCATTCTCAGAAGATGAAACTCTCAAGGCAATCATGGCTTGCAATGCAGACAAGGCCACTGGTCTTGATGGATACACACTCAAATTCTTCCAATATTGTTGGCCAATCATCAAGCAAGATTTTATGCTTTTTTTATATGAATTTCACAGGACTGGTCAGCTTGGAAAAGGACTCAATGCTTGCTTCCTTCCTCACTTTGATTTTAAAAAATGATGCTCCTTTGTCTTTTGATGACTTCAGACCAATTAGTCTAATGGGAGGTCCTTACAAAATTATTTCAAAGATCATCTCCTCCAGATTGAGACAAGTTATTGATGGACTTGTGGGGGATGAGCAATTTGGTTTTATAGTTGGAAGACAAATTGCTGATGCTATACTCATTGCTTCAGAAGTTGTTCAAACCCTCAAAACTTCATATCAAAAGGCTATCATCTTTAAGGATGATTTTGAAAAGGCATTTGATAAAGTCAGTTGGGGCTTCATTATGCAGATTCTAACAAAGATGGGCTTTAGTATCAAATGGAGAATGTGGATAATCTCTTGATTAAGAGAAACAGTATCAGTTGTGATCAATGGTTCTCTAAGCCCAGATTTTCAGATGAGTAGAGGCCTCAGACAAGGTTGTGCAATTTCAACTCTCTTATTTGTAATTGTGGCTGGAGCTCTTAACCAAATCATGAAAAAAGGAATCCAGACACAAATGTTCAAAGGAATTCAATTATCTGTGGAAGGGCCAATCATTTCTCACCTGTAATTTGCAGATGATACAATTTTTTTCATGGATGCTGAACAAAGCAATGCCTTGGCCCTCAAGTTTTCTCTCACATTGTTTCACTTGGCAACAGGACTGGCTGTTAACTATGATAAATCTGTGTTGATCCCTTTAAATTTAAATGAGGAAGATGCCTTTATCTGGTTGCAGGCCCTTGGTTGCTCAGCTGGTACTCTACCCTTCAATTACTTGGGGTTTCCACTAGGAGCCAATCCTAAAAGGCTAAGGACTTGGGACCCTTTAGTCAACAAGTTTAAGGCAGCTCTAGGACTTTGGTAGGACAAGCAATTGTCTCTAGGGGGCAGAATAACCTTGATTAATTCCACTCTGAGTGCCCCCCCTCTTTATTACTTCACCATACTCAAGGCCCCAAAATGAGTTATAAAGTCCATGGAATCATGGAAGAGAAGGTTTCTGTGGCATGGCACCTCTCAAGCCAGGCATTTCAGCAAAGTAAAATGGGACAAAGTGTGCAGACCAAAAAATGAGGGTGGTTTAAGGATTAAAAGGCTTGCCAAGATGAATATGGCTTTGTTGGCAAAATGGTGGTGGAGGTTTGCCTTGGAAAGAGACTCACTTTGGAAAAGAGTGATCTGTTGCAAATTTGGGTGGCATCCAGCAGAATGGGATCTCTCCAACTTTGCTGAGATAGGGAGTCCAAGCTTTATGAATCACATCCTAGCTCTAAATGTTGATCGTCTTTTCTCTGATCTGTTTGGGGTAAAATGTTTTAATTGGAAAGTTGGTACTGGTGATAGAGTATTATTCTGGTCTGATTTATGGTGGGGAGAATTATCATTCAAGCATCTTTATCCCAGGCTCTATACACTCTCCAAAAACAAAAAGCAATTAGTTTCAGAAGCTTGTCTAGATGGTGTCTGGAACCTGGACTTCAGAAGATCTCCCAGAGGAAGAGGTGAGGGAGATTGGAACTCTCTCCTTCAAATACGTAATGGGGTTAGGCTCACATCCCAACCTGATTCTCTAATTTGGATGGGGGATGCACAAGGGTTTACAGTCAAAAGGCTTTATCACTTAATAGATAATCACTCCTCTGCAAATGTGATCACTGTTGGATGGACTAAGGCAGTCTGGATTCCACAAATTCCTCCCAAAACAGCTGCATTCAGTTGGCTTGCATGCCTAGATTCTTTCTCCTCCAAGTGTTTCCTAGATTCAAGGGGTCTCTCACTCAATCTGATGCAATTATCATGCCCCATTTGCAACTCAGACTTGGAAGATGGGCCTCATGTCCTCCTGCATTGTATAAGGGTCTGGTCAGTGTGGGGGTTGGTGATGGCTTTGTGGGGGATATTATGGGTAGTACCTTCTTCAGTACAGACTCTATTCACCCAAGGCCCTTATATGCTCAAATCCTCACTCAAGAAAAGATGGAACAAGATCTTACACATTGTATGTTGGCAATTGTGGCTGGCAAAGAATAACCAGGTCTTCAATAATGAGGACACCAGTGTGGAAGAGATATTTCAGAAAATCATACATCAGTCCTATAGGTGGGAGTGAGCTTTATTCAAATCCTCAGGTCAATATTTCTCTATAAACATGTGGATCTCTTCCCCTAAATCTTGTGCATCTTGGAAAAATCCCATGGTTTATCAGTCTTAAAATGGTGCTACTGGGGAAGGTTGAAGGTGGATTCTGGTAATTGGGGTGGTTTTGGGTGGTGGTTGGGTGGTTGGGTGGTTGGGTGCTTTGGTCGAGTGTTTATTTTTGGTTAGGTTCTCTTTGGGGGTGGCTGGTTGTGCTTCTTCTCTGTGTGTAGGGCTTTTTGCTTTGGAGTGTGGTTTTTTCTCTTTGGTGAGTAGGGTTTGAGTCTTTTGTTGTTTGTTTTCTAGCATGTTCTGTTCTTTATCTGTGGCAGGCTTGGCTTTGGTGTTGGGACTGCTCAATCTAAGGATCTCTTCTCAACTGAGGAAAACAAGAGTTAATTTGATGTCCCTAAGTCTCTCACTTCCTCCTCTCAACTGAGGAAGTCACATTTTCATTTGTTGTCCCTCAGTTATTCTCTTCTGTAACACAAACTCCTCTGGTCACTGGAAGGTTTGGTTGCAGATCTCACTTCTGCCCCAGGTAGCCAAGATGTACTCCTTTCTACTGTCAGTTTTTTCAATTCAGTTCAAAGGCCTCATCACAAGCCAATGGCCTCAACTGAGTTCGCTACTACCCTTTGCTCTGTGGTACTTCGGCTTGGCTGTGATTTCACTAGCTGTACACATTATAACTACTGGTTTGATGTTTGGTTGGTTGATCTTTAGGGTTCTTTTTCCTCTTTTGGTGTGGTTGTGGTTTTTTAGTTGTGCTTCATTGGGGGGTTTTCATTTTGTTGGTTGCTTGTAGTTGAAGCAACCGGGTTTTGGTGGTTAGGTTTGTTGGTTGCTTGTAGTTGAAGCAACCGGGGTTTTGGTGGTTAGGTTTGCCTTGTGCCCAAAGAAAGGTTGGGTTTTAGCTTTGTTTGCTCTAATTCCGCTTAGTGGGGTAGTCTTTGTAACTCCTCTTTCACCTCGAGAGAGGTTTTAATTTTAATTCGCTTTGCTGATAAAAAAAAAGAGATCGTTAATGTCAACCTAGAGTTGTTGACCTCAAAGAATCTTCCAATTACTAGCCGAAAGAGACGATCAGACGTCTCGATCTTCACAAGACATTAAGAAGGTCCACCCCGAAATCATTACCAATCAGAGAAAGGTGTTGATAGTACGGGTCATGACCGAGATCCTAGCTATACCGATCAAACTAAAAGCATGCATCCCACGAACTTAAGAGATAATGAAAGAGAGCACATATCAGAGTAAGGCTGAGAGTCATCAATAATGGGGTCCGACTGGTAGAAACCACAGGGGATAGCGAGGCCCGCTGAACACTTGACTTCACCACCTCAGTTGACGTGGACGTTGTGGCAAGTTGATCCGCCTCCTTATATCTCTTCACATGTTTAACTTGAATCTTTTTTTTTTATCAGCAATTTTGTTTTTATTAATAAAAAAGTAAACCTCTCTCAAGGAGGAGGAGGAATACAGCTTTTAGATCCAACTACTGACCAAACACAAAAAAGATCACCTAAAAGAAATACAACACGAGCATGGCGCTAATAAACCTGACACGAGCATGGCGCTCATAAACCTGACACGAGCATGGCGCTCATAAACCTGACACGAGCATGGCGCTCGGAATACAACCTCGAGCATGTCGCTCGGAATACAGCCACGAGCATGGCGCTCGGAATACGACCACGAGCATGGCGCTCGGGAACCCAAATGTGATCGACATGAAGCCCTGAGGGGAGTATAATCCAACTGACAAACCACACCGGAGAAGATCCACGTCCCATCCTTGATTTGTTAAACCGACTCCCATCTCGATAGAGATTCCCAAATAAGGACATCAACTAAAATGTCGGCGGCCAACACCACTATCGGATAAGACAGATCTGAATTACCATACGAACCCTAGCAAAAGGCTTCTGAAGGGCGAACAGCACCCATGAAACTCGCTGGCGGTCAATGCCTTTAACCAACGAGCTCGACCTACCACCGCATCGAGATGAAGCGAAACCAATTACTAAAGGAGCAAGTACGAATAGGAGAGGCTTAGCTTACCAAGGGAAAAGGACGAAGGCAACTTCAGAACTGACCATCATGGCATGCACCCGTGCCGGCCCTCGACACGATACCGGCCAACACCGAGAATCGACTGTAGGGAACCCGGTATTTTTACCGAACACCAGGGTTGCCTTTCTATCAGACATCAGCTACCACCGTTGAGGTCAAACACCAACCACAGCCAAGAACTCCAGAACCGAGATCCACCCAAAGCCTGAGCCTAGAACCGAGTGCTTTTCCTAGCAACGAACTGAGCTGACCCCACACGACCTCACGCGCCCCTACTTTCGCCGGAGAGTCCCTTCAGTGAGAACCTCATCTCAAACCACTCCGACATGGTGCAGGTAAAGGGCGTCTGTGAAATTGTTCGACAACAGCCTCAGACGACTTCGAATTCACGGGGGGGCCACTTGACGTTTCGGTCAGCACCGAGACCACAAGGAGAGGACAAGAATTTCTTCAAACCGGAGCCGAGAGAGGGAAGCAGCGATTCTGCCCCTGGGAAGCCCGAGAAGGTCGGGATAACCTTCCGCGCCACCAGGGAGGGTCAAGGCTAGAGGGCAGCGGACCAAGGAGGCTGAGCAAGGGCCAAACTCGTAGATCTGAGCCAAACCATCGCGAAGGTGCACACCACTTCGACGACCGAACTCCAGGTAGAACAAACCGGCAGTACTCCGGCAGGCCTCCGGCGAAGGGAGGAGCCTCCTCTCTGGCAAGCTAAGGTCCGGGTTTCACCAGAAGAAGGGGAACGACGAAGATGCTGCAAGCTCCGGTGGCCGGAGGGGCGACCGCACCGGCGAGAAATGAACCAGATCTGGCCGGTTTTGTGCAGCAACACCCAAACTCTAGATGCTCCGGCAACCGAGCAGCAGCGCCGGAGTGACTCCGGGATGCACAACACCAGATCTGGCCGGCTTAGAGCAGCTACCAATCCTCCGGTTCGCTCCTACAGCAGCCACCGGCGACGAAGCAGCAGCGAATAGCCCGGCCAGAGCACCCCGGGAAGCTCAGAAAACCAGATCTGACTGATGAAGAAGAGCCCCTGCCGGAGAAGAAGCCCGTCGTCGGAGACCCAAATGAGACCGGCGGCGGGGAAGCTGAGAACAGGGGAGGGGCACAGGGGATGGCGAAATGAAGGAGCAACAAGGGAGGGAGGGAGGAACAGAAGCTAAGGTTCCTCGCCGGCAACAGCCGTGGCCGTCACCGACGAGGAAGTAGGGGCGGCGTGGTACTGAGCTAAAGAGAGACGCGTTTTTCAAGTCAGAGAAGATTAGGGTTTTTTGATAGAGCCCCAATGGTTGTGGTAGGTTGTTTAACTTGAATCTTGCACTCACAAAACTGGGTGCCACTCAACGAGGTAACAGCATAAACCAATTTCTGAAGTGAATGAAAGTAAAACAAGTTCCTTTAAACGTTAGTTTCATCCCGTATTGATAGTACCTACAACATCGTACCAGTTAAACAGATTTCTAAGATGGTCAGTTGTGGTGGCGTTTGGGGTGGTGTCTACGAAAGCCGGAATCTACCTGTTCGACATGTCTATTTACAATTTCAGGCCCGATCGTTTCTGAGACTCAACAAACCACTCCCCTTTATAAGGGGCATCATTAAGTGGTAACCCAGCAGCAACCGCATAAGCAAAAGCCTTGTCCACGAATTTACCTAGAATTCACTAGAAACAATTGTTGTTGGGGTGGAAATCGAGCCTCAAGAACCAACATGTACAATGGAAGTAAAAATGGGCACAAGGAAATATCGCGACAGATTATGGCCGGAGGGGCAATTGCCTGCTGCAGGACTGACGCTGGAAGTACAACAGTGACCATTGGCCGAAGGACAACCGCCACTTTCCTAATGTGATTCTAAGACGCAGCCCTGAAGGCGGGGCGAGGACCGATAGGATGACAGCCAACCGCACGTTGCAGCGCACATCCAAAGATCAGCCTACGATCCACCTCTTCTTCGCAAACCCATTCCCCACCGCTCAAATAGAAGGTCCTTCAACACAGCTTGGAGGTTGTCGCACAAGTTGCTCCAGTCACCGCTCCATGAACAATCCAGTCATCCATACGCCACTGTCAAGGTCTAAACTTCTAAGCTCGATAAGACTCCTCATCGTCCCAACGTCGTACCGATTCCCGACGAGGAGTCTTTGCCATCCACCAATCAAGATCTGAGCACCAGTTACTAGTCACCGACTACCCAGCCCACCTTCGTCTGTTACCGAACCCCCGACTACACATCATGACCAAACCCCTATCGGTGGAAGGAGCGTGCATGAATAATTCTCGCTCAAGTGCCTCTTATCCCTCCAGCTCCACTATTCTTGAATTAAATTTATCAAGTATCATCTTGACCATCGAATGTTGAAAAACTGACATAGAGTTAGCAAAACAATAAAAAAAATCATATTCTACCGTGGGTCAAGGACCAATCAAAAGACACACTAAGGTAGCTAGTGGTAGTAGAATCTTAGTGCGCTCACCTTTCCAGTAATGGGAATGACAATCAGAAGCTACGTCTACTGTGACTCGGTGGTACAAGAAACAGAGACATGCACATGATATTGTATACAACTAGCACAAAATATAGTTGTCAGGCTGTCTACAAACAGAATACAATAAGGAAACGTGTGACTGCCTATATAACAAAATGATAGCTTCAATTGCTGCTTATGGAAATCCCCTACATAGCATTAATCAATAGCAATGATGAGAAAACCAACAGAGACATACATAAGGAAGACAGGATAGAGAGCAAGTGCTTTTCTCCTTGGGTTGACAGCTGAGCTCATGAAGGGATATGCAGCCCAGGAGCTCCAAGCCAATGTGACACAGACCACTACAAACTTCAGAATTACATTGTCCTTCAACATACATATTAGGGCACCGACATCCAGGGGGAATAGGCAATAACCAAGCAGACTGAGACTCTGAAAGAATATTATGTGGCCACCCTGAAATGCGCATGAAAACACTCAGCCAATATCAACTATTAGCTGCACATCAGCACTGTTCCCTAAATCCATAGCTAAAAATGTCATATATCTGGCAAGTATAATACATTTCTTCATGGGCATTAAACTAATGTCTTGGCAAGCTTTCAATAACTAATATGATCTCACCTAAACCCTGGAGCAAATGATGTTCGTGCATGCGTGTGTGTGTGTGTGTGAGAGAGAGAGAGAGAGAGAGGGAGAGGTTCTTACGAGTAACAGTACATTCAATGTCAGAATTACAGCCCCAGCTGCAAGTAGTGCAAATGCAACGGCAAATACTTCAGACTGCAAAAAAGTTGCTATTAACATTCAACAACAAATACCGTAGCTTTCGTATAATAAGATATACAAGTGACAGGAAAGACCATGATATACAGAACAAAAATAACTTTTGCCTCGTAATGAAGCATGACAAGAAGATTTGGCTTCTCTAAATATCATGCCTTAATTAAGATCAACTGGGTATATCAAACATCTCTTGGTTTACCAATTCAGTTCTGTGAAAGAAAATAAGCAGACCAGTATTATAGTATAGTGGATAAGGCAACCACTAACTAACATAAGATAGGGCATCTACCTACACAGGAAGCAACCATGTGGATCTTGATCTATATTAATGTGAAAGTACTTTGTAGGGCCCAACAAATATCAATTATTTCTCCCCACAATAAACGTCATGCTAAAAGTGACACAGTTCCGAACTTAACATCTTTTGATAAAGCACTAGAAGCCACTGATATTATCCAGAGCAATTTTTCGGTGTCTTCTTGAGCAGTTAAGCCATGTTGTTACTATTATTTTTAGAGCACAACAATTGAAGTTAAGTTATATCGAGTACTAGGACCATGTAAGAAGTCGTATCTAACAATCTAATTATCATCATGTTCCACAACACAAATTTGTCATCCACGACATATAGTATCTTCTTTCCCACATACATTTGAAATCTTTACTATCAAGGATCAACTACTTTCTGAGTCCCTAGAGCATAATAAGGAACAAGAAAAAAATCATCCCACTCTATCCTTAACCTATTTCCTTATAGATCCTTCGTTTAGTCATGAATATACAATTTCTTAACAACAGCCCCAAGGAATACATTCATTAAGAACGTGCCAGGATCAATTCTTAACAGTAGAACATGACTGCTGAAGAGGCCGAGCTCAGACTAAAAATGTTCTCACCGCGACAACAGAAACTAATATCTTTCTTTATCTAGGGGCGATCTTTAAATGTACTAGTAACCTACTAAGAATAAGTACACACATCCAATACAATCCCATTTCACACCTAAACCGGGCTGCAATTGTTCAAAGTTCCAACTATGGCCTTCTAACATGTTAACTTTGCAATGCCCTCACATTGCAGTTCATGTACATGGTAAAAGTGTATAGTCCGTACATAGGAGAAAGGGACAAATAGCACAGAAACAATATTGTAGCTATATGAAGTTGTTTTCCTACTCTGTGTGATTGAGAATATTGGGATTTTCTGCAGACACACACCTCAGCCACAGACCACCAGGCATTCTAACCTCACACAGGCCCCAAACAGTTCATTTGTGCAGGTCCAAAAATTAATATTTTCCAGTTCTACTAATCAACAGAGTCAATTGCAACAACGAACTAAAACAATAATCAGGTATCTGATAGCAGTGCAGAAATGGTTGAACAAATCAGGTACCAAAAAATGTATGAACAAATTTACGAGCTTAAGCTTACCTTCCTCACTGACGCGGACCATGAGAGAGCAAGGCCAAGGAAGACGATGAAGAAGAAAGGGCCCCAAAGATCCCAATCCCTCAAAGCCTTTCCGGGATCCTCGCGATAGGGGTTAGGGAAGACCACGAGCTTCAAATTGCTGACAATCCTCGACAGATCTCGCTTGACAGTGTCCCAAACGGGCTCGGTAAGCGTGTTAGGAGGAGATCCGAATCCGGTAGGAGCACTACCGGGCGGGGGAGGCGGTGGGGGGACGGAGGAAACGGAGGGGGGCTTCTGCGAGGGCTTGGACGGGGGCGGGAGGTTGGACTGGATGAAAGGGGAGGGAGAGATCGGAATCGAAGCTCGGGGAGGGCTCGGGGGACGAGCGGGGAGGACGGTGGTTGGGCCAGATTGAACGCTGACATTGATGAGGTTCTCGATCTCGTCGATGTCGGATTGAGAGGAAGGATGGAGGGGTATGGTGTCACTGACGTGGGAATGGGAGTGAGACATTTTCTCGGGAAAATGTGACGTGAAGAGCTGAGAGAGCGATGCCGATTTGGGTCAGAGTGGAGGAGGAGAAGCCAGAACAAATACTATCACGGGGAAGAAGATCCTAGTTGCGTTTTTGAGATTTTCAACTCTTCGCACGGGTTTTCTCGAATTGTTGGTGAAAGTAAATCGCAATGCGACGTCGTGTAAAGGAAATATAGCCGGAAGGACCCAATGCTACTAAGACTATTCATAATCGAATTAGACCTCTTCGGTCTAATTAGGTCAATTTTTTTGAAAAATGAGGGAAATTTAATTCGATTCGTGGGAGATTCGACCCGAAAATATGTTCAAATCAACGTGTTTATTGGAATGCAAAACGACCCGACCAAAATACATTTATTAATATTTCGCGTAAACTTGAATTGGAGTACAACGCAATACGATCTCCATGTAGGCCTCCTGGACGTTGAGTAATGAGTCTGAGGGTGAAATATGAGGGACGACTTCCAATTGTGTTCTCGGTATTTCATAATCAAATATGGCAAGTGACGTGGATTCGTTAATGTCATTACTACAAGAACACAACAAGTCCTGTCACGGGACCATGTAGAGACGGTCACGAGACAAAACTAGCTGTGTTTGGTAGCAATGCCCATCAGGGAACTAACGTCACACGTCATTTTTTTATTATGGACAAATAAGGTACAATTTAAAGTCGTCCTGCACATTACAGCTCCAAAAACAATTACTGGTCCTTTGTCGTCCCTTGCTCCGCCGTCCTTTGTTGCCAAAGGTTGACCTTGTATTGTGCGATGGGGAGCCTTCGGCTACTGCCCGGGAGGGCTATTCGTTCCACAGCTCCAACCACAATTTCAACTCTTCTGTTCACCGGGTTCGAAATGATATTTCTCAAGGAGGGGAAATTCATTTGCAAAATGTGCGACAAAATTTAACCATGTTCGATTAAATATATATAATGACCCCTCTCAATATTAGTATAAGATATGAGTCGAAGTGAACTACAAAATGTATCATATTAAAATACTCTCTGATAAAGTTTCTTTTTCACACTGCCCTCAACGTCACTCTCAATACGGCCTGTTCACCCTGCCACCAACCCCACAACCTCCATAACCCCATGACCACTACATCCGATCGATATTCGTATTCTCGCCTACGACTATCAAGGTATGGGACCGAAGAAACACTCCACACACCTCAAAGACCCCATCCAGACACATCACCTCATATTGTCTTTCTCTTTGAGACCCTCCTAACTGACGCCAATCTCACAAAGAAACCTCGATTTACATGGGGGCACCAATTTACCGACGGCGGGATCTCAATAGAGCGTCGCATTCTTTTGGTTATCGGGACTCATGGTAGAACCTATTACCTCCTCCTTGAATCATATATACATGTGGATCACATGGTATGAGACAACCATAGATGGATCTAAATAGGAGAATTAAATGGAATTCTTCATCCACAAGAGACTCGGGGAAGATTGCCCTACACCACGACCTTTATTGAGGTTTTCAAGATACATTGGATGACTTGGGACTCTTGTATGTCCCTGTGTAGGGCCACCCTTGCACATGGAATCGGGGCAAGAGTCCCTCTAACAGAATCATGACTAGATCGAGCTTTAACGTCACTTTTACAACATAGGTATTATCACTTCCGACTGGTGGCCAATTCTTCTCTCGTTGGGTGTGAGAGCGGCATGTCCACCTACATGAAAATTAAGCTTTGAATCTCAACAAACCTAAGATGCGAAATTTGGAAAAATTATTCAAGTCTAATGGCCAAATGACCCATCGATTCACATTTCTTTTACCATTGAACACCTTCGACATACCCTACACTGTTAGGGCATCGACGTTTTTCGAAAAACATAAACCACATAGAATGGTGTCAGCGTAGGACTGCGAAACTTAATAGACGTATGGATAGGGAAGGGGTACATCGCCGATAAACAATTCAAATTCAATATGAAGGTGCACTCCGTATACAAGAGGCATACCGACGATAATGAGCCAAACATCACTGGCTAACTGAAGGAGATCGTAACACAAAACTCTTCCATGGGGTTGTTTCTTACTTCCATGATAAGTTTGCGACCAGCCTACCCGACATGGGATCTTTCTCGGTCGACTTTGAGATGTAGGACTCATAGTGGACTAGAATGCTGCTCTCCTTGCACCTGTTATACCAAAGAAAGTCAAGTTGGCTTTCTTTCAAATGAGACCAGATAAAGCCTCGGAATATAATGGTCTCAACCCCACATTCTTCTTATATTATATGTCGACGGTTCAGGGGGAAGTTATTCATTTTTTCAATAGACAATTGCATAGGGCCTCATTGATCAAACATTAAATGAGACCACCATGGCCTTAATCCCTAAGAAACATGACATATGGTAGTGAGGAATCTTTGACTAGTTTCCCTATGTAATTTGGTCTTTCGGATCTTGTCTAAGGTTCTGGTCATCCGTCTCAAACCCCAGGATATAATTATCCAACGCAAGGCGCCTTCATCCCAAGTCAGATTACTCAGGATAATGTGCTTAACTCCTTTGAGGCTATTCATTTTCTACGTGGGAAAGAGTGTTGGGTCTCGAGGTAGGGTTGGAGATGAACCAAATCGCAGCGAAAAATCAATGAAAACCAAAAAACGATTAAAAATATGAAACAACTAATAAAGAATAGATTCACAAGAGAAAAATTCAGCACTATTTCTTACAAAAACAAGAACACCAAGTAACGAATGATTGTCTTGAGTCTCCAAAGACGCCTATGTATCCACATGGGAATCAAAGTCACGTAGTTCTTCTCTTTGAGAACTCAGGAACACAAAAAGGGAGGTGGGAACTAGCCAAACCCGAAATTGCTATGGAGAGGAGGGAGAAGTTGTTTTTCCTATTCTTGTCTTGTGTTTGTTATGTTGAAAAAAGATGACTTAAACATAACAAACTCCATCAACTTGTCAAATTAAAAGCATGAGACAACTATGATGACAAGTAAGGTGTAAATAGGACAAAGTATGGCTAGACAAGATGGGTTAGGTGGTGAATCACCAACACCTTAATCCATGTCTTGCTTACTTAGTACTAATTAATTAAGACTTGATTAATTAGTTCCATAGGCTTTGGTTGCATGGGCCTCTTGGAACATGGCATGTGGCCATTCCCAACGAGGTCCCGTGACGTGCTCATCGCCTCCAAGCCTTTCATACCGGAAATGTCCAACATTAACCGATGTGATCAATCCCAAGACTCCAAGCCTTGTCTCGATCCGTAAATTTCTATTCACTTACGGGCACATGACCCAAAACCCAGTTTAGGTCATGTCTCGAGACAACTCCCTTTTGGCCATTCTCCATAAATGTGTCAATGAGTTTCACCCTCCGGTGTGACCCTTAGGTTTATGCATGTCAATAGATCAACGTAAAATCCTATTTTACTTGATCCTATTTAAGTGGCAACTAACGAGACTTTAGTATTCTCTGACACTGCATAACAAATCGGCCCTGTTGAGTCTAACCTTTCCGTCGTCCCTGTCATTATCCTTTTATCTCCGATATCCTGATTGAGATAAGGCATAGAGCCGTCATCCTTATTATTCTCAATCGTTGTTCCTTAATATGTGAGATGAATGAATATATGATACCCAATATCATTTGCATGGCCATGCTATTCTTTAATTCAACTAACGAGTTTCACCCTCCGGTGTGACCCTTAGGTTTATGCATGTCAATAGATCAACGTAAAATCATATTTTACTTGATTCTATTTAAATGGCAACTAACGAGACTTTAGTATTGCCTGATACTGTATAAAAAATCGGCCCTGTTGATTCTAACCTTTCCATCGTCCCTGTCATTATCCTTTCATCTCCGATATCCTGATTGAGATAAGGCATAGAACCGTCATCCTTATTATTCTTAATCGTTGTTCCTTGATATGTGAGATGACTGAATATATGATACCCACTATCATTTGCATGGTCATGCTATTCTTTTAGTCACTCTCGATCAAGCGGCCGAGAACCGATATCTTTCTCATACCGTAGTATGAGGGATAAATCCCTTAGCCGTCTTTCGTGTCACTCATGCAGTCTGTCCCCAAGCCAATCCTGACCGTTATGGAAGCCCTGTTACGGACAACGTTAGACTCAAGTCAAACTCAGTTGTTTACTGCATAGCGATCACAAAGACTCCTTGGTCTAAGAATACATGACAAGCTACAACAATGAATATGTTCATGACTTGATCTATGGCACATATTCATGTCGGGTCATCCAATATCATGTCGCACATGATATCTTTGATCAGACTACAAAATATCATTCCAATGACTAACAGAACGTAAGCCATAAAGAGTCATCTTTCATACTAGTCGCTTCTAGTGAAGCTTTGTTGACTAGGCACCCATCGAGTGTGATCTATCTCGATCTACGGTTCTATTCATATTGTGGGCATAGATCAGAGTACACTTCGATATACTACTCCAACACATAAGTAATATAAAGCCGCTTTAAATTTATTGCTAACGATGATATATACATTTGGACATTTAGGATTGAACTACGGGCACTAAGACTAACAAAGAGAACATGATCAAAAAGGATATATGGGTCTCAAATTAGATATGAGAAAAGTGTAAGATAGACTGGAATGACCGTTTATCCTTAATATCATGCAACGAATATGAATCTCAGACTTTCATGGGCTTAGTTTCATACACGGTGATCTCATGTGGAAAAGAGACATCAAGTATCCAACCGACCAAAGGAATCCAATGGGAAGATCCCTTTCCTGTCACGCCCCAAATCCGGTTTTGGCCGGACTCGAGATGTGACTTGTGTTGACAATAAAGTAATAACACAAGATAATAAAATTGATTAAATACTCAAGAGGTTCCGATAAAAAAAATACTCGAATAACATGTTCCAAATCATAATTAAGAGTCAAGGCTCCATAAAGAGTACGTAAAACAAAGGGTTCACTATAGTGACCAAAAGGACGTCTCTAAGATCATAATGCCCAGACTCTCTAGAAGCTCCCAAGCCTCGAGTCCACTACTCATCAAGCACGCATGTATAAACAATAAATAAAACAGATAGGGGTGAGCTTACGCTCAGTAGAGAAAATCATAAACAGTTTAACCTTTGATTTAGTAAGAAAACTGCTTTAGCACGACAACACATATTGCTATTAATTAATTTAAATTAATATGATTACTTTTGGACTAAAATCAGATACCTTTTGGACCTATCAGTTTAATTAAAAAGACGAACTGGTAATTTAAAGAACGGTTCGATCTGGACCCGAACTGATTTGGACCTTTTATCTGTTAAACCCAGACACCGACTTGGACTTGCCCGAGAACTTGGACTTCGCTCCTTAGCGGATTTCGACTTCCATGACCACCGTCCTGCTGTCTTAATCGACCAACACCCTTTGTGGGTTCTAGGTTAGGGCGCAGTTGGGCACCGAAACCAGGCTTCGGATTCCACCCGCCCCAAACCCTACCTACTACCACTGTCTTTACTCGGGGGCTAGATCTGCGCTTCCGTCTCCGATCTTCACCTTCTGTTCGATTCCGGAATCAGATCGTCGAGAGCAACATGGCTGCTGAGAACCCTTTCAATAGCATTCTGAGGACTCTGGAGAAGCCCGGAGGTTCTGAGTTCGGCAAGTACTATAGTTTGCCTGCTCTCAATGATTAGAGGATCGATAAGCTACCCTACTCTATCAAGATCCTACTTGAATCTGCTACTCGTAACTGTGATGAATTCCAAGTCAAGAGTCAGGATGTTGAGAAGATCATTGATTGGGAAAACACTGCCCCTAAGCTGGTTGAAATACCATATAAGCCGGCTAGAGTGCTTCTTCAGGATTTTACGGGGGTACCAGCTGTTGTTGATCTTGCTTGTATGCGTGATGCCATGAACCAGCTTGGTGGTGATTCTAATAAAATCAACCCATTGGTTCCAGTTGATCTTGTAATTGACCACTCAGTCCAAGTTGATGTGGCAAGATCAGAAAATGCAGTGCAGGCAAACATGGAGCTTGAGTTGAAAAGGAATAAAGAAAGATTTGCATTTCTGGAATCTAGAATACCTCGGCAGAGTCGTGTTCAACACTAGTGTTGTGGGAACAGATTCACATACAAGTATGAATTATGATAGATGGATTAGGTGTTGCTGGCTGGGGAGTTGGTGGAATAGAAGCAGAAGCTGCAATGCTTGGCCTGGTGTGGTTGGCTTTAAATTATTGGGGAAACTCACTGATTTAGTTTTGACGGTAACTCAGCCACTTACGAGCTATAATAAGATGTTTGTGGACTACAGTGAGCCTCAGGTTGAGAAAAAGTAGTCCTCCTAAATCTTCAGGTATGATCGGGTTCCTTTGAGACAAATGAAAGCAGATTGGCATGCATGCTTAGACAACAGAGTTGGGTTCAAGGGGTTCGCTGTGCCAAAGGCAGCATACAAAGGGACCCCGACAGTGCTCAAGCATGGAGATGTTGGGTATAGTTGGGTATGGGTGCACCACATGCATTGGTAATTCAGGAGATATTGATGAAGCAGTTGCAGCAGCTATTACTGAAAATGACATAGTAGCTGCAGCTGTATTGGATTGGGAAAAGATGGGAGGGAAGTTTTCTTCAAGGAGATCTGGCCATCAAGTGAACAAGTAGCAGATGTTGTGCAATCAAGTGTGCTGCCTGATATGTTTAAGGCTACATATGAAGCAATCACCAAACGAAATCCCATGTGGAATCAACTATCTCTACCTTCCGGTACTTTGTATTCCTGGGACCCAACCTCAACTTATATTCATGAGCCACCTTACTTCAAAAGCATGAGCATGTGGAGTGAAGGATGCTTAGACAAGAAAATTAACTAAAGCACAATATTAAACACATTACTTAAACTAAAACACAATAATTAAACTAAATGACATAATAAACTATATGACATATTACTATATGACAGAATACTATATGGCATATTAGACTATAAGACAACTATAATATGACAGGTTATTCTAACATACAAATGACTAATTAAATATTATGCAAATAATAATAAAATAACTATGATGCAAATACTAATGGATACTAATTAAAACAACTAGAAACGTAAATGACATATTACTTATATGACAAACTAACCATATGACAGAATAACTAAATATATCTTAGTAAGATAGCAAAACTAAACACACACCAAAATGAAAACATACTAATTAACAATAATTATATGATCTAAGTAACATGCAAATATTAAGAACACATTAATTAAATATGCAATAAACAACTATATGATAAAAAATAACTACTTAGAACACAAATACTATTAAAAAGAGATTACATATAATATTAAAATGAAATTTAAAATAAGAACAAAATTAAAACAAGAACATTAAATTAAAACTAAAATAATTAAACTAGTACATAAACGAAAACTTAATAACTTAATTAAAACAAGAACACAAATATACTTGAAATGAAACAAGGTTTTGATTGAAATAATAAAGGTACTTACATGATAATAGTTAACGAAAGTAAATGAAAGCTTGCAAGTAAAAACTGCTGGAAAATGTAAGGAGAGTACAAGGCTTAATGGATAGGAGTGTTTTCAGAGCAAATTTTCGTCTGAAATTGTAGGTGTCCTCCCAAGCTGCTGAGTTCTTCTTTTATAGTAAAAATTTGCTTGCTTCTATTGCTTCACGGGATAAGAACCATGGCTGGTGGGGAGCAAGTCTGCAAGTGAACAATGACAATTGTTCTTGCATTATTTAACTTTTACTATTCCCTTTCGTCTTTTTGCAATGCATTTGATTTGTAGTTTTTTGTCTTCAAGCACCTAAATAATGGTGCCATGTGCTGCTGGTTTTGAGTGCCTTCCACGCTGGTTGCTGACATATTCCATGCTGGCTGCTAATGTGGAAGTCTACGTGGAAATTTGATTTTTTTTTCTTTTTTTTTACGGTTGAACCGTATATATTACAAACTTATTACAATAAATAGTAAAACGAAATACAATAAAAAGTTTTGAATTTATTTTCTAGAAGTCTTCATCTTCGTCTTCGTCTGCAAGATTCACCGTTGGAGCTTGAGAAATTCCAGGTTCAGACCCTTCTTCAGAAGATGCTTTTGATGAAGTGTTGATGCTTTGGAGAATTTGTTTTAGGGCACTTTCGTACTCTTCTTCTGTCTTTGCAGAGGCGAGGAGAGCATTCGCTCTTGATTTTTGTGTCAAGAAAAGAGTATGTTATTGGCCGAGAGTTTGTTGTTGAGCAGTTATGTCTTTAGTCTGTCTGATCTTCAAGATCCATTCCCTGACTGCGTTTGTTTCAAGGGTTTTGGGTATGTTGAAATTGGACCACCATTTTATTCGGAATCTCCTTTGGATGACTGGTATGTTGTCGTCTTTGTTGTGCTCCAATGTCCATGATAAGACCCAAGGCAGAAAGAAGTGGATAGATGTAAGAACTGATCTCGGTCGATCCCGGTCGAACCGGTGACCTAAGACAAGTTTGACTTTCGGCCGGAAAAGTCAACCGATGACTCAGAAGGTCACTCGGGGCTTTTCCGGGGCCCAAAAAGCTTAGCCGTCATCACGGTTGGCTTAATTGGGCCGTTTCCTTTCGTTTGAGTATAATATTGGGAAAAGTCAACTTTGGTCAAAATTGGACTTTTTATCGACTAAAACTTAGTTAATTAAATTGTGCTGGATTTTAAATTGGAGATTCTTGGTCCCTACTTGGACACTTGTCCATAAAGTGTTGGAAGAGAGGAAATGAGGGGTCTTGGACCATTATACCCTCCTAAGGACCTTTAAGGGGGGAAATATCAAAAGGGGCTTTTAGTCTTTGTACAACTAGGTCTATTAAAGAAATTAGAGCATCACAGTTCAGCACAAATGCTTGTTGTAGCCAAAATATAGAGTAAAAGAGAGAGAGAGAAGCTCCCATGGAGACTTGAAGAAGAAGCAAAGGAAAAGAGGCAACTGGGGACCATTTTCTACCTCTTCCTTCTCCAATTTCTCACCATCTTCTTCATCTCAGTCTCCTAGAGGTAATGGCACTATCTAAATCTCTTTTCCCTTCATTTCATTTCATGGGTTTTGCTAGAAGTTGTTGGGCTTGTTTGGGATAGTGTTAGATGATGTTGTTAAGAAGCTTTTGTGGGTTTTTGATTGGAATCCTTGGGTTTCATGGAGTTTTTGATTTGATTGTGATTTGGAAAATCCTTGGAAACTTGTTTATTTGTTGATTCCTACCATGGGTAAAGGAGTTTTGGAAGTATTTCACGGTTTTGGGTGTTGGAGATGACTGAAAATGGAGTTTGAATGGTAATTTTCGGGAAAAAGGAGCTGAAGGTTGAAGAAGGGCGAGTCTGCCCAGACCTGCCACGGATCCGTGACGGGTACCGTGACAGGAGACGTCACGGCTCCGTGAGGGAGTCTGTGACGGCACACGTCACGGTTCCGTGACGTCATCCGCGACGGGTGGTGTCACGGCTCCGTGACCCCTTCCGTGGCAGACTAGTTTTGGGTCCATTTGGGGCGTGATAATTTGGTATCAGAGCCTGGTTTCATTTGAAACAGGTTGTAAATTTTGAACTTGTTTTCATAACCTCGGACCAACGTCAATTAGGTGGGTAGAGTTAGGAGGTCTAAGTCGTGTATTCAGTGACGCAAGTTGAAAATTATTTGATGCCTAGAGTGGGAATGACACGAGTCTTGATTATTGCAGTAGTTGCTTAAGTTTTAATCTCCTTGTTATGATGGTTAAATTGCTTAATTGGTATCCTTACCATATTGACTGTAAGTTACAACAGTATTGGGTGAAACCAAACGGTTGAGATCGGTATTGGGATAACGAGCAATGATCGAACCGCTATATGGTGATTGTTGAGTGAATTATTTGTTAAGTGTGTTACCACCGTGGTTGGTCGTTTCATGTTTGATAAGGCTGAAGGGTGACCGGTTGAAGGATTGATGAGGTTGGACGGTTGATTTACTGAAGGGTGGATTTATCGAAGTGTTGACTTACTGAATTGGTGACTTCTCGACTTATTGAGGGATTGAAATGTTAAAATGTTGAAATTGTTTGAGTGTTGACTTGGTTAAAGTGTTGGGAACTGTTGAAAGAATTAAAGTTGAAAAGATGATCCAATTGGATGACTTTTGAGGAAGAGTAGAACTCAAGTATTCTTGCACTCTCGTTAATTGTGTTGTGTACTTTGCAGATCATGAGAACTCTGAGTATTGTTTACCTTGTGAAAATTAATTGGTAAATGTCCCGCTTAAGCGGAGGGTTAGTGGAAAATACGAATAGGTCATGCCGAATTTTCCGTAGAATTGAATTGTTTGCACTATCACGGGCTGACTCAGGGGCGCCACTGTAGTCGAACATGAGGGTTGGATGTCAAGTGGTTACCACGAGGTTCGGGGACGCCTGAATCGAGTTGTAACGACGCGAGATCGACATGATTGTTTTAAGTAAAGTTGAGGGAATTGAGGAAAGAGAAAAGCTTATGATAAAGAGATTAAAAATTGTCTTTCCAAACTTGTTGTTTGCGCTTTGAACCCCTAGTGATGGGAGTTTACCCGACTGAGACGTTTATCGGTCTGGTATGTTGTGTAATTGTGTGATCTGTGCCTCCTGTGGGAGTTGGGTGCATTACTTGCTTGATGTGTGAGACGCATGAGGTGCGGACTTCTTTGTCTATATAAGTATTATATACGACCTATTTACTTACCCTCGATCCAATTAGGATATGTCGAGACGCGCGAGAACGTCCCTTTTGCTTAAATCATTTCGTTTGTGTTAAACTAAGTTTGAACTATACGTATAACTGCAGCGATCCTACGTGATGTCTCGTGTTTACGTCCCGAGAGGTACCAAGAGCCGCCCAGCTTTGGGGCAGAGCCAGTCACCAGCCGTTGGACTAGCAGCGGCAGTAGGTGCCCAGGGTGCTACTTCCACAGAGCACCAGAGCTTTGAGGATGGACCGCTAGGATCACCTCCTAGAGCTACCCCAGTCGCAGAGCCGACTCAGGCAACCCCTATTGACGAGGTGGTACGCGCAATACTAGCAGCGCTCAGCAGGAGACCGCAGGACTGGCGTTAGAGCATGTGCCTGCTACTGAGATAGTTGCCGCCGAGAGGCTAGGTCAGATGGATAGCTACACAGCCCAGGCACTCCGTGATTTCCGTAGGTTGGGTACACCTACTTTTTCTGAGAGTGCTGACTCCGAGGTAGTAGTTTTATGGTTGGAGCGGATTACTCAAAACCTTGACACGTCTGGTGTTTCTGAGGGACGTCTGAGAGCTCTTTCTCCACCTTCCAGTTTGAGGGTAAGGCTTATTACTGGTGGCAGTCTGTGCAGACCAGAGTGGGTGAGGATTTTCAGCTTTTCAGTCGACTATTCCTAGAACAATACTTCCCTCGATCGGTTCGAGATGATAAACGCCAGCAGTTCCTGGAGCTGCGGTAGAGGGGGATGACAGTATCCGAGTATGCGGCGAGGTTCTTATCCTTGTCCCGCTTCGCACCCGAGATGGTGCAGACTGAGGACAGTCGTTGCAGACGGTTCGGGCGTGGGCTCCTTCCTTCTATTGCAGATCGGATTATTGCTTTGAAGACAGAGGTGTACTCTACTTTGTTAGACCAGGCCTTAGCAGTGGAGAGGCATTTTCGAGACACCGCCAGGGCGCGGGATGTCAGGCCGAGGCCGAGTGGCTTCCTCAGGCCATCTGAGGGGCGTGACGCAAGGCAACAGAGGACTTCTGGGTCCTTCCAGTCTCAGTTTCAGCAGAGTGGCATGCCCAGAGGAGCAACAGTGGCGTCGGTTGGACCTGCCCCTCTGACGCAGTTCTGCCCGGTGTGGAGACAGCAGGGGCACTTAGCTCGAGACTGCCCGAGGAGTAGAGGACCCGCAGAGCGACAGATGGATCGCCCACATGGGTTTGGCGAGAGACAGCGGGTTGATGAGCGGATTTGTTACCAGTGCGGCCGATAGGGGCACATTGCTCTCACTTGTCCCGATCGGGTTGGAGTTGTCCCCCCACCGAGGCCCCAGCAGGCACAGCCTCGTCAGGCACCTCCCGGTCGACCTCGACAGGCACAGCAGCAGAGAGCTCCGCGTCAGGCGGCGGGAGCGATAGCCCCGAGACACCAGGCTAGGCCTCAGCAGCAAATGGCACTACCACCACCACCGAGAGGAGGACCACCGGCACGGTAGAGCCGATTTTATGCAGTCACAGATGCTAGAGCTGAGAGACAGTACGCCGGCCATGAGGCCACACAGGGTACGCGTTTACTTTTTAATTCGTGGGTGTCTTTTCTGTTCGACACTAGTGCATCCCATTCGTTTATTTCTACTGCTTTTGCTCGTTCTTTGGGTTTGAGAGTGGAGTTCCTTAGTAGACCTTTGTGTCTTGAGACCCCAGTTACGGGGGAGGTAGTGTTTGATACTTTTTGCCGAGATTGTGAGGTACGAGTGGCAGATTGCCCCTTCGTTGGTGACCTACTCATTCTGGAGATGACCGCCTTCGACGTGATCTTAGGGATGGACTGGCTTACGAGGTATCGGGCGACGATCGATTTCTATCGACGTCAGGTGACAGTGAGGTCAGGTGAAAGAGTTATTACTTGTGTTTTGGGTAGCAAGAGCGGAGTCCTTCTGTCCGCCTTGACTACGATAGTGGAGACTGAGGTTGTGCAGGGTGACAGAGACCTACCGAGGGTAGTATGTGAGTTCCCGGATGTGTTTCCGGAGGAACTATCAAGTTTACCGCCGGCGCGCGAGATAGATTTCCAGATCGACTTGATCCCAGGTACCGCGCCAATCTCGATGACACCTTATCGGTTTGCGCCAGCTGAGTTAGTCGAGTTGAAGCGACAACTCGAAGAGCTGCAGGAGAAGGGTTTCATCCGCCCTAGTGTTTCGCCGTGGGGAGCACCCGCCCTCTTCGTGAAGAAGAAGGGTGGCGCACTGAGGATATGCATCGATTATCGGAAGTTGAACCGAGTTACGGTGAAGAACCGATATCCGATGCCGAGGATCGATGACCTGTTCGATCAACTGAGAGGAGTGACATGCTTTTCCAAGACTGATCTAAGATCAGGCTACTATCAGTTGAGGGTCCGAAAGGAGGATGTGGAGAAGACCGCATTCCGGACACGGTACGGACACTTTGAGTTTCTAGTGATGCCGTTCGGTTTGACGAACGCGCCAGCAGCTTTCATGGATTTGATGAATGGCATTTTCAGGCCGTACCTGAACCAGTTTGTCGTAGTTTTCGTTGACGACATCTTGATTTACTCGCCTAGTGAAGAGGCACATGAGGAGCACTTGAGGGTAGTATTGACCCTGTTGCGTACCCACCAGTTGTACGGGAACCTGGAGAAGTGCGAGTTCTGGCTCGCAGAGGTGAAATTCCTCAGACATGTATTGTCCCGAGATGGTATCTTAGTCGACCCATGTTTTTGAGATCCGAAGCTTTCTGGGATTGGCAGGATATTATCGACGATTTGTTCAGGATTTCTCACGTTTGGCTGCACCTATGATAGCCTTGACTCGCAAGGGAGCAGAGTTCCTTTGGACTAGTGAGTGTGAGCATTCTTTTACCGAGCTAAAGGCTCGACTGACTACCGCTCCAGTGTTGATTGTTCCGGAGCGAGGAGTGGGTTATGATGTGTACTGTGACGCCTCAGGCGAGGGACTAGGTTGTGTGTTGATGCAATCATTGAAGGTAGTTTCTTTTGGCTCAAGACAGCTAAAGGTACATGAGCGCAACTACCCGACCCACGATCTAGAGTTGGCGGCAGTGGTATTTGCTTTGAAGAGTTGGAGACACTATCTGTACGGTGAGCGTTTCAGGGTATTCTCGGATCACAAGAGCCTCAAGTACATTTTCTCCCAGCGCGACCTGAATATGCGCCAAAGGCGATGGATGGAGTTACTTGAGGAGTACGACTTCAAGCTACTCTATCATCCGGGCAAGGAAAATGTCGTCGTCGATGCCCTGAGTAGGAAGTCGACTCATTGCGTGGCCAGCATGACAGTCCGAGATTGGAGCATACTGGAGGAGTTGAGCTCATTCAGACTTGAGCTAGAGGAGGTCACGGATGGTATGGCGTTATGTACATTAGTGGCTCAGCCCACGTTGGTTACTCGGGTGTTAGAGGCACAAGTTGAGGATGCCGAGGCGACATGGATTCGTGAGAGACTGGTAGACGGTGACGAGATCGATGGTTGGGAGTGTAGTGCAGATCAGAGTCTCCGTTATAGAGGACGGTTGTTTGTACCCAGAGGTTGTAGGGACACGGTGTTGAGAGATTGTCATCACTCCCGTCTTGGTGTGCACCCCGGTGGCACCAAGATGTATAGAGACATCCGACGACAGTTCTGGTGGAGCGGGATGCGCAAGGCAGTCGCAGATTTTGTTTCAAGGTGCCTCACTTGTCAGCAGGTGAAGGCGGAACATCAGCGTCCCGTTGGCTTACTACATGCCTTACCGATCTCTGAGTGGAAGTGGGAGCACGTTACCATGGATTTTGTATGTGGACTACCGAGATCGCCTAAAGGGCACGATGCTATTTGGGTTGTGGTTGACCGACTAACCAAGTCGGCACACTTTCTAGCTATGAGGATGACCGACACTATTGACATGTTGAGCCTGTTATATGTTCGAGAGATTATTCGCCGTCATGGAGTGTCGGTGTCAATTTTATGTGATAGAGATCCTCGCCTCACATCCAGATTCTGGGACAGCCTACAGAAAGCATTGGGGACGGAGGTGCTGCTTAGTACAGCTTACCATCCGTAGACAGATGGACAGTTAGAGCGCACCATACAGATTTTGGAGGATATGCTTCGAGCTTGTGTGCTAGACTTCCGGGGATCATGGGAGGATCACCTACCCTTAGCAGAGTTCGCTTACAACAACAGTTATCAGTCCAGCATTGGGATGACG
This sequence comes from Erodium maritimum, assembly GCA_963921825.1. Classification (NCBI taxonomy): domain Eukaryota; kingdom Viridiplantae; phylum Streptophyta; class Magnoliopsida; order Geraniales; family Geraniaceae; genus Erodium; species Erodium maritimum. Next base: position 39,060,506 of record OY997592.1, on the reverse strand, counting down.
CCATTTGAGGCTTTGTACAGCATACCATGTAGGTCGCCGGTGTGTTGGGCTGAGGTAGGGGATTGGAGTTTGCTTGGACCATATATGGTCATTGAGACGACCGAGAAGGTCGCATTGATTCAAGAGCGGTTGAAGACCGCACAGAGTCGTCAGAAGAGCTATGCAGACAGACGTCGCAGGCCGCTTGAGTTTTCGGTCAAAGACCATGTATTTCTGAGGGTGAGCCCGAAGAAGGGCCTTCTGCGGTTCAACCGTGGCGGAGGCAAGATGTCGACGCGCTTCATTGGACCATTTGAGATCTTGGATAGAGTTGGAGCCGTAGCTTATCGGTTATCTTTGCCACCGCAGCTTGGGAACGTGCATAACGTTTTCCATGTGTCCCAACTACGGAAGTACACGGCAGACCCCTCTCATGTTATCGAGTGGGCAGACATAGTGGTAGCAGATGATGTCTCTTATGAGGAGCAGCCCGTCAGGATTGTGGATACGGGAGAAAAGGTCTTGCGGAAGACTACTATTCCCTTGGTTCGAGTGCAATGGAAGCATCAGGGAGCAGACTCGACCTAGGAGCGAGAGGACGAGATCCGAGAGAAGTACCTCCACCTGTTCGACCTTTGAGGTACTTTTGTTTCTTTTAATTTCGAGGACGAAATTATTTTAAGGGGGGTAGATTGTAACAACTGCTCCCGGTCGATCCCGGTCGAACCGGTGACTTCTAAGACAAGTTTGACTTTCGGCCGGAAAAGTCAACCAATGACTCAGAAGGTCACTCGGGGCTTTTCCAGGGCCCAAAAAGCTTAGTCGTCATCACGGTTGGCTTAATTGGGCCGTTTCCTTTCGTTTGAGTATAAATTGGGAAAAGTCAACTTTGGTCAAAATTGGACTTTTTATCGACTAAAAATTAGTTAATTAAATTGTGCTGGATTTTAAATTGGAGATTCTTGGTCCCTACTTGGACACTTGTCCATAAAGTATTGGAAGAGAGGAAATGAGGGGTCTTGGACCATTATACCCTCCTAAGGACCTTTAAGGGGAAAATATCAAAGGGGCTTTAGTCTTTGTACAACT